>JAGXOD010001379.1:2422500-3022500 GCA_020368025.1 Brachyhypopomus occidentalis | reverse complement strand
ACACACACACACACACCACCCCTAGCTGCCCCTATGTCTTGCCTGTCATTAGTGTCAGCTTTGAGCTTAGCACATTGTGGATATTCCAAATTGTGAGAGACATGAGGATTCAGTTGAGACTGACACACTGCAACAGTAGCATTAAACTTTAATGTTGGTCTTGACTTGGCTGCTTTGGTGCCTGCTCTCACCATGGAAACACACACATGATAGCAGCCTGTCCAATGTCTGCATAAAAACGGTTTTGACTGACAGGATTGGGCAGTGGACGGGATGCCCACTGAGGAGACCTGTCTCCACAGTCTCTACAGAAGCACAATATCAAATTGAGAGGCAGACACACACACACACACACGCAGACACATACACACACACCTCTTTTTATATTTCATATTTCAGGTGTGTTTTTTTACTGGATGGATGGATCAAAGGCTCAAGTCTACCTCTCGTGCTGTGGTTGGGGTGTTGTTGAAAGTTGGTCTGTTTATACTTATCCAAAATCACTATCCTGATGTTCATTGTTAGAGTACAGACCACATTGTGCAATGGATTTTGCAAGGTTACAAGTGAAACATTTACTCCAAGATGTTTCTCATATGGCCCTGTAGTGTTTCGTGTGGTCCTGTAGTGTCTCGTCTAGTCCTGTAGTGTCTCGTATGTTGAGCTCCATCCCCAGTTCCTCCACCAGCCTCAGCCTCAGCTCTGTCAGAAAGACATCATCTCACAGCAGGGCTGAGCAGCATGACTGCACATACCTGAAAATGGGACAGTGGTCTGCAGACAGAAAATGTTTACTGCAATATTGTTTGCATATTGTTTATATATTGTCCTAATCACCCTTCATGTTTCCTGAAAAGCATTCTAATAATTCTAATGATTGATCGACTGATCGACAAATGTTTATTAGTTTATCAGTTTAATGGTAAGATTAAACGGGATCGAATTCTGCCTGGGAAGCGAAATCAAATGAACTCCTGGTGTTATAGTCTATATTGCACAGGTTTATACTAAGGAGTGATGCACACTCATCACATTCCACTAAGCATCACTTCATACTAGTGGAAAAGAAGCACTCCAAGCATCTGTAACTCAAGAATGTTTTTATTTAAAGAAATGCCATCTGTGTATCATTCAAAGGTACTGAAGAGCTAACGCACTTTGACACATTATGCTGATCCTATACAGATGCAGGAGTTATGAAGAACTTGTATCCTAACACCACATATGGAAAATTTTACATAAATCTTTTTTTTTCCTGGAGCTTAGTCTTGCTTGCTTTGTTAAACTGAAGGTACTTGGCTCTGTGATCAAAACGCAGGGTTTCTGTTAGTTCTGAGAATTAATAAGATTACCGCTGAGAGAAGAGCCTTCTCTTATAAAGCCTTTCAGTAATGGAATAACCTTCCAGCTTTAATATGCGACTCAGACACACTCTACTTTTTAAATCTAGGTTAAAGATTTGTTTCTTCACTCTATCTTTTGCTTAGCTTTCTTTATATGACAGTTCAAAGGCTGGAAACCCCTGTTATAGAGTTTTCTGGTCACTTCACACGTTCACTCAGCTTTGTGGTGATAATGTGGGTGGAATACTATGAGAAAGGCCTTGGAACTGTAGTTATTATCTGGCCCTCACTTTTAATGATGCTGTGACACATGGGCCTGTAGAGGCTGCATGTTGACTGCACACATTTGCCTCCTGTTTATGGACCGTTCATCTGCTCTTCGTCTTTACAGATCCAGTCTTTATACACATCACACTTTTGTACCCTATACCACCCTATACCCTATATAGTGAGACTCATATATACAGTATGTATTGTTTCCAGGACACTTCCCTCTTCTGGATGGAATGGAGATCTCAGATATTGTTCCTGAGATTTGATGGAAGCATTCTCCCAGTTTTGGGATCACAGCCCCATGTGCTCTGAAAAAATTGACCCAAACATTTAGAAATCTGTTTTGTGACAAAAAAAGCACTATATAATTAATTCGATTTTGACTTTGATTCTTTTCTGGATGGTACAATGGCTACACACGGGCAGTCTTTTAGAACAACAAGAGTTGTGAGGTTCAGAGTCGGGAGGAATGCAGGTTACTACAAACATCTTGATTCAGCACATTTGAGAAAAACAACACCAGCGGGAAGTGCTGGGGGGTTGGAACTAATTTTCATTTTCATCAACCGCAAACTGGAGGTGTCCTGCATGTGAGCAAAACCAGTTGTGATGCGTTTGTTGTAATTTCTAGTCTCAGCAGGGAAGCAGGACATGGGAGGAGAGAAGACACAGAGCTTGTTTGAATATTCCAATATAAAAGCACTAAAAACAGGAAATGGTCCCCAGAGCATCCTTGCTACTTTGTCAGTGGTGGCTTGGCTCTCTGCCTGGAATATCTCTGGCTCTGGCAACCTAATGGAAAAGAAACCGGTTAACCATGCAGGTGCAAGCAACTTTAAATCACCTGCTGGTTAACCTGGGCTGTCTCTCTGTCCTGCAGCGGTTTGACCTCTTCCCTGCATTTCATTTAAATGTTAAACCAAATATTAAAATGTTAATCAGCACGATAATTATTCATGGAAAGACCAGTAGTGAACCATGACCCTCTGACCCTCTTCCCTCATCTGAGGAGGGAGGGAGGGAGAGAGAAAACAACTATCAACCTAACTGTATTCCTCAGCAAAGCAATGAGCAAACCACACAAAAAAGGCATGGTATCGCCAGAACAAAAATCAGCTAACTTCTTAAGCTAACTTCTTTTGCTTCTTCATACAAAAGCGTTGTGTACAGTTCAGCGGGATACAGAGACAACATGCCATGGTGCAAGACACATGGCTGCCAACCCTCCTACAACACAAACCTACAAACCTATTCACATCATGATAACGTACACAAATGCACACAGCTATTAGCAACAGAACCCGAAACAAATGATACTACTAACACATGAGCAATTATTACACCGGCACTTTAAATATTATGGTTTATTTGGAAAAATGGTTATTGTGCATAATGCCCAAGTTCTCATTAAATATTAATCTAGAAAACATTTCAAGTTTCAAAAAGATTTAAAAAGTTTGATTCACAATAATTCTCACTAGTGCAAAATTACTCACTTCCATCATACGCCAACAAGCTAGCTGGCTAAATTTTTTTTGCCTCTTGTGATTGACTACAACATTTAAACAGTGTCTCAACAACGGCGTTCTATCATCTTCATAACATGGACAGAAGTATCGTCACAACAACAGATTGTGTAAAACATGCTTCAAAGTAAGAATGCTTTAAAAATATAATAAGAAGGCCAGGAAGTGATGATGAAAGGGACCCCACAGAGCCCTGATCTGAACACCATCCAGCCTGTCTGGGATTACATGAAGAGTCAGAAGGATCTGAGCAAGCATCCATCCACGGATCTGTGGTTAGATCTCCAAGATGTTAGGAACAGCTTCCCTGCCAAGTTCCTTCAAAAAAACATGCATTTGCATTATCACGTCTTGGTAATGCTCTGTTTGCATGTTTTCCTAAATAAACTGTTTCTACCATACAGATGGTTCAAAATGCAGTGGTCAGAGCACTAACACATGCAAAGATGAAAGAACAAATGACACATTATACTTAAAGAGTATGTCATCCAGAATCGACTTTAAAATACTACCGCTTACTTTGAAATGCCCTTTCTATATCTCAGCAGTATGATCACGAGGCATACCAAGGGTCTTCAGAAGGCTGTCTTTTGCTGGCATGGGCCCAAACTCTGGAGTTCTCTCCCAGACGACCTGAGGCCCCCGGACGAAACTTTGAAGAAGAAATTTTAGTAAAGGCTTTAATTAATCTGCTTTGCCTCGACTGTATATCTGCCATGCTTATTTAAAAAATATTGTCTTACCATACTTATTTTTAAAATAATATTTTCACTTTTATCTATGCACTTAGGTTTTCAATGCAGCTGCAATTTTGCTTCCTTGATGGGTGGAGATGTGGCTTTTACTTTAATTGATTCATGTTTTAATGCCACTTTTTCTAAAATTAATTGTTTAACTTTATTCATACATTCATAATTTAAATGGCCTTTAAATTAAATTTTTTAATTAATTTAAATGGCATTTAATGTCTCTTTAATGTTAATTTTTCATTGTATTCTTTAAATACAATTATTTAAAGAATACAATGGGTCGTTTTATTTTCTGGGTCATTTTATTTTCTTTTTCTTTTTCATTTCAGGAAATTCCTTTCTGATGTGGTACATCTCATGATGTCATGAGCTTTATTATTCCTCTATGTATTCTCTATTTTATGTAAGGCACTTTATAATTATGAATTTATTATTATTATTTTATTGTATTCTTTTCAGGAACTGCAGAGGTGGCAAAAAGTCTAAAAAGCAGAGGGGCTTCTTTTCTTTAGCCAAAGGGCACAGTGGGCCATGACAATTCCCTGGGCAAGACATATCTGTCTATAAATCTAAATGTAGCATACATAAGGATGCATATACATGCAGGAATACAGCTTGTCTTCATCTGACCTGTGTGATGTTTTCATTGTAGTCATGTAGGCATAATTCCCAATGCCGTCTGGCCTAAGAAGCTTAAAACACTCTGTTTGGATTCCAGAAAGTCATCAGCACTTTAAGAAACAGGAGCGCAGAACGACTGCACACATTCTTAATGATATAGCAGGTCAAAGTTGTGCTTATTAAGGCTAGGCAGAAGAGCTCTCCTTTCATCATGTATTTCTGTTGCTCATTTGCTGAAGGGGAATATTTAAATATTTTCCGTCAGTCATTATCGAGTGAATTGATTTGATTAAAGCAGTCATATAGAGGCAGGAAGCCTGTGAATGACAGATGATAGTCTGCTGTCTCTTGGGCCCACAGGACACCTCCTACACACAATATATTAAATAGTCTCCATAAATGCAAAGATTACCTATAATTAGCCCAGCTAAGCGGTTTTAAATATTCATGAGCCGGTGCAGATTTGAGTTATGTGATCATCCTGTTGTTACTGGCCTTTTCTGTAACCTTAGTTAATGGTTGCATGTCCTACCAGTCGTCTTTCTCAAGTAACTGGAAGTCTCTGAAACAAAGCCTAGCGGGCACATGAGCACAGATGCTGTGTTGCTCCTCTGCACCAGTGCGAGAGTAGATTAGAGTGAACCGATGAACAGACATTTGGAATGAAAGAGGGATTGTACAAAGTTGGATTAAACCATCATTTTCTCGTGTTTGGTTTATTCGGTGTTCTTTGTGGATGTCTCTGTTATGGGTTCACTGAGCTCACACTAGCGTAACTGCAACTATTAAAGATGCCCAGCCACGGCCCTCTACTTCCTTTTTTATTAACTGAAAGGGTTCAGCTTGCTCAGTCTGTCTCCCATTAATCCTCCAGAGCCTTTGAGGGCTCTCCAGACCACCGGGTGCTACACGTTGGCATGGGATTTGATTCAAGTGTTGACATTCGCGAAGGGCGTGAAGCTGCTCCTGGTGTCCAACGCCGCTCTGACGCTATGTGGTTGGGGAAAGAGTGATGGAGAAGCTGGTGACTGGCAGTCAGGAAGTGGGATGTGGAAACTGGCGGCAGGCTTGCGATCAAAACATTTCATTACAACCCAGAACTCAACACCTGCCTCTCACTCGCGCTCTCACTCTCTAGGGTGCACATCTTTCATACTCAGCCAGGCTGGAGCCATAATGGCTCCTCTGTGGTCTGCAGTCACCTGTTATATAGTTGGTTATGGAGAAACCAGTCAGTGCAGAGAGTGTTCAGACTCAGGGCAGCTTGGCAACTGTAATGGCCGTCTTTGCAGCACAGACAAGACTTTTCCAAACGCGGCTCCTTGTTCTTGCCATGTTTTGCTCTGTCACACAATCCTAATCCATCAAGTTCTATCCGCATCTGTCTTTCAAAACTGCTCTTTTGACCTCCTCCTTTCTCATTAAGCCAAATATATATTTCTTTTTCAGATATGTAAACATATGACAATGAGCACATCAAAGCTCCATTTAAAATTGAACCGTAAATTCAGTGCCTAAATTCAGGCTATTTATTTTTCTGGAAAACAGGCTGCATTTATTTGTTGGCTTCTTGATGTCTGTGTCTTTACCTGCCCAGCGTCCTCCACTGTCCTCTTTCTGTTTCTGCACGGTAGGACCACCCGCGTTAACCCCCGTAGAGCTTGTGCCTGTGCTTGAACCGCCCGAATATGATTTCATTTAGTTCTACTCTGTAGGAGGTAAATGAATAGTGGCAACTTTATTGTGTTGGGGTTTGTGAGACCTCATTCTGACTCTCCACATAAGGTGTGCTGGAGCAGGTCGTCTGGCCAGAATCCACCGGAAATGAAAGGTCCCTTCATGCTGTGGGAATGCGGAGCAGGAGACGCACATGACAGGACATGGTGAGAGAGGACATGATGAAACAGGACACGGTAGAACTCGAAAACGTTACTGAACTGTTAGATAAAAGACTTTTTTTTTCATGTATGTCAATGCTAATGTATAGATGTAATTCTGAATAAATTTAAAATAGTGTGCAGTCTTGTTACATGATTACTTTATGGAGGAACAATATATTAATTTGGAAGGAAACACATAAGTTATTATTACAGTAGTGTGATCAAACTGAAATGCATTAATCACCCCAGTCCTATATTCATAATGGTAAGAGTGCTGGAACTCGGTTACGTTGTATATATAACCATATATGCGAATTCTGTCTTGTTTATGGCCAGCCATTGGGAACTGATAGGTAAAACAAATGTTGGGATACAGGGCTTTGTTTGTGTGTGTGTGTGTGTGTGTGCTTGGCTCAGAGGACCTGAAGCCTTGGGTCTCGTGACGCTCCACAGCCTCGGCATCCTGCAGTGCCCTCTCAGTACTGAACAGCCCCTGCTGTCTTTGAAGCCCGAGCCAGGTCCGTTTCTGCCCCAGGAAGGCGCTGAGTTGCTGCTGCTGGTGTGATCCACAGTGTCACAGGGACAAAATGCAGCAGGAAAGTGGCCCTTCATGGGGCAGCCCTGTCCCCTCGGCCTGGAGAAGCTCTGCTTCATACGCCTGCTGATGGAGTGTTGGCGGAGTGCCGCATGCAGACCTACGATTTGGTTTTTTGCACTGAGCTGAGAAAAAAATAATAAAGCTGACAACATAATAGAAGGTAGGTTTTCTAAAATGTTTGTTTTGATTGCACAAGAAATTAAATTATTTTTATGGCTAAAGAGAGAAAGGAAATTGTTTTGAGCACAAGGTACTGTTCACATAGCTCACTGCATTTTAAAGGGAGTAATTCTGAAACCCCAGAGTGAAACCCGAGAACCTGTCAAAATGAAATTATAGAGAGCTGAAAGAGACAGAAGTGTCAGTTAAGCTAGGGTGATAGCCTCATTAAAATCTCACGCACTGTTCTTCTCAACATCATCTTTTCACACACACACACACAGGCACATGCACACGCAGGTCCAACAGAGTGTCAGTTAAACCTGGGTGATAGGCTCATTAAAATCTCACGCACTGTTCTCAATATCATCTTTTCACACACAAACACACACACAGGCACATGCACACGCAGGTCCAACAGAGTGTCAGTTAAACCTGGGTGATAGGCTCATTAAAATCTCACGCATTGTTCTCAACATCATCTGTTCACATATATAAACACACACACACGCACACATGTCCAGCAGAGTGTCAGTTAAATCTGGATGATAGCCTCATTAAAATCTCACGCACTGTTCTCAACATCATCTGTTGACTCACACACACACACACATGCATATACAGAGCCCTACAGAGTACAGAGTATTTTTGCACACTGCACTGACTTGTCAGATGGTGCTTCGCCCTGACACTTCATATTTTCAAGTTCCTTTAATCGTTGATACTAGTCAGTGGTCATGTGATGCCATATGAGGTCATTATTATCCTGCAAGACCTAATGTACAGTTAATCTTTTATCATTCTGTTTTATGTTACAGTTAAATAAAAAGGAACAAAATTGGTCAAATTGCTCTAGGCCTGTGTTTTCTAAATCTCGGGCTACTCTTGCACTGCATTTTAGAGTTCATATGATAATTAGAGGACATTTGGCATGTGGTGTGCTACGAGAAGGAGAAACACTTAGACATGCAGCACATCCCACTTGTTGCCAGGACTGGGCAAACATTTGAAGTCTAATATATAAATACACTCTGTTATGCCTCATCTGTTCACCCTCCCTCTCTTTCTCCCTCTTTCATCTCTTTCATATGTCCTGTATGTTCTGCAGGAAGACAGAATAGGTCTTCCGTCTTCAGCCACCGAGTCCAGTTGGACAAGCAGCATGGATCTGTGGGCATAGTAAGGACAGTTCTTATATACTTATATTGATTCTGTCAAAATCCATCTTAAAGTGATCTTAAAAACGTCATTTTTTTAGATCATTTTATATTGACCCATTTTCCAAACTTTGAACAGAACGTTCTTATTCTCTCAGTCTATGCGACAAACCCATGACTACACTGGCAGGTTTTATGGCGATTCATTTCTCCTATAATGGGAATGACCTGTGCTTGCTGCTTTTAAACCTTAACTTACACTTAGAAATGCACAGGGACAATGTTTCCTTCTGATTAGGATTCTGAGCAAGTACATATAAAATGTAGTTCATAACTGTGGGTATTTAATATGATTCTTGTTATGACTGTACTCCAAACACCATATCAAATTACACTGTTTTTGATGGTCACATCCACAGTGAGTGAACCATGCAAGACCTTTAAGCATTTTAATAGTCACACTCTTTATTTTAGATGATCTAAAGAAATGGGACAATTGGCTGCTAAGTTGTTATCTGCCTCTTTGTGAGTTTTAGCATTGTTGATTCTAAATTTTTTAACAGCAGTGTGTGTTTGGGTAAAGGTAGTAAAACATGTCCTTTAGTTACTGGTGTTGAAGTGTTTCTGCTAGGTTACAGTTGATCACTCTATGTTAGAGGACCTGTAGCTCATGTGGCAGGACCATATTAGCAACACTAACCGTCATGATGGAACATGTGTAATGTGTTCTAGATAAGAGCGTCTGCCATGTTCTGTAACCATAGGAGTTTTGGGGGAATTCATTGCTGTCTAAAGACTTAGTCAAGGAACCCCAAAATCCTAAGTGGCATTTTTAAAAACTCTTTGGTAATGTTCTCAGTCATCACGACAGAGCCTCCTTCATCAGCAGTGAGCACGGCAGTGTTAGCTGGGTGGAGAGGGTCGTCCCGCCGCACACCGTTCTCCTTGGCCTGTAATCCAGTCAGCTGACCTGTTGACCTCAGGCCACTGCAGCCAAGAATAGTGGGCTGGGTATTTATGCTTTTGGATTTTTCCAAAGCCTTCTCACTTAACAAGGGCACTCTTTCTTCCTCACCATGCTAAGGGGGCAAACTGGCCAAGATCGGATTTCCCGGCTCCAGGATAGCCCAGGTTCTTTGGGTTTTGGGCTACGGGAGGCATTTTCAATCGGCAACTGTTGAGTCACAAATTTTCTGCATTTGTGCAATATAAAGTATGTTTGGATTAAAGTCCACATTTATTACGGACCAAGCAGACACCTTCGGCAGTGTGATCTACAGTTATCTGCCACATGTATCGCACCCATTGCATATCCCTGCTGCTCTGTTTGCTTAATTTATACTGATTTCCATTCTATGCTGAGCAGTAGAGGAAAATTCCACTCATTTTGAGTTTAATATAACTCAAAAGGTTAGATGAATGTCACACTCAGAAAACCACTTTGGGTTCTGCAGTGATCCTGTCGGATTTTCATCAGTGAATCTGCACGGCATGAATATTACATCCCACACTGCATTTATGTGTATTTCATCTGCAGCATGGAATATGCAGGAAAAAAATTGATACTGATGAAACATAACTGCATGTAAATTGGTCCTGATTGCCATATATTAGTCTAATATGATATTGAAATTCAGTTGCTAATTTGCATCACACTGAAATGAAAAATATAAGCAATCATTTTTTTACATCAGGTTTTTCTTTGCAGTGACCCCACATCTCAGATTTAATAATCAAGATGTTGATTTAAGGTATTTTAAAACAGTTGCTTTTAATTATGTTTTTTTATCAGCAGGATGTCATTCTAAAGGAGGCTCTGAAATGCAAGAGCAAAGCAAACGCAGGTAAAACAGTTCCAGATCCTTCCAGCATGGAGGATTTTAGCCCTTCTCTGAAGGAGAGAGAAGCAAACATATTTTAAGAACCGTGTCCCCCAGAGCTGATGGGGGGTTTCAGGCATGCCAGTCCAAGCGCAGCAGAAGAGAGCCGGGCAGAAGAGAAGAGGCCTGCGGTTTCTGTGCAAACAGCACCCGTGTTGTCGTAGGGCATTTGGCAGATGTGTGAGAGAAAAAAGCACCCTGAAACAGGAGCCGGTTGTGTCCTCGGCTGCCAGCAGAACCATTTTACAGCATTAACCTGTATCTAACCCTCTTAATGTGGCCAAACACACCCTAACGAGATTAATGTTTTTAATGAAATCATAGCTTGCTGCTAGACAGGGAGTCATCCAGCAAAGCACAATGAACAAAGAAAAGAATCATACATTAAGACATAACATTAAGATATTCTTTGTATTTCTTCTCATACATTGAAGATTTGTATATTTTTATGTAGCCTGTGTTTATTAATACACAATATCCTTGACTTTAAAATAAGTACACTCACTGGCAACTTCATTAGGTCCGACTTGCTAGTACAGGGTTGGACCTCCTTTTGCCTTCAGAACCACCTTAGTTCTTTGTGGCATAGATTCAACAAGGTTCTGGAAACATTCCTCAGAGATTTTGGTCCATATTGACATGATAGCACAGGTGTTGCTGAGATGTTGGCTGCACATCCATGATGCAGTGCGATGATGTGAATCTCCCAATCCAACACATCTCAAAAGTGATCTACTAGATTGAGATCTGGTGACTGTGGAGGCCATCTGAGTACAGTGTACTCATTGTCGTGTTCAAGAAACCAGTTTGAGATCTTGAGATCTTTGTAACATGAAATGTTGTCCTGCTGGACATAGCCACCAGAAGATGGGTACACTATGGTCATAAAAAGACTGACATGGTCAGCAACAATACTGAGGTAGGCTCTGGCATTGGCATCAAAAGTATATGAAGAAAACATGCACCATCAGAACTAAACATAAACTGACTGAACCACTGATACAAGGCAGATCCATGCTTTCATGTAATTTACTTGTAATTTCCAAATGTTGCAGTGGAAATCGAGACTCATCGAACCAGACATGATTATTCCAATCTTCCAATCTTCTGTTGTCCAATACTGGTGACCCATGTGAATCATAGCCTCAGTTGCCTGTTCTTAGCTGGTATGAGTTGCAGCTGATGTGATCTTCTGCTACTGTAGCCCATCTTCTTCAAATTTCGATGCGTTGTGCATTCTGAGGTGCTCTTCTGTATTCCTCAGTTTTAACAGGTGGTTATGTTGCTTTTCTATCAGCTCGAACCAGTATGGACATTTTCCTTGGACCTCTGGCTTTTTTACCAGAAAACCGCTGCTCACTGGATAGTTTCTCTTTATCAGACCATTCTCTGTAAACCCTAGAGATGGTTGTGTGTGAAAATCCCAGTAAATCAGCAGTTTTTGCTCAGATCAGTCTGTCGAGCACCAATAGACATGCTACATTCAAAGTCACTTCAATCTTTCTTACTCATTGTGATGCCATTGTGACACTCATTGTGTTTAAACTTCAGCAGTTTGCCTTGACCATGTCTATATGCAGAGTTGCTGACATGTGATTGGTTGATTAGATATCTATGTTAAGGAACAGACAAGAAACCAGTGAGTGCATACCACAAGGGCAAGAGTGAAAAGATTTGTTTAACCTAGCACAAATAAAAACAGTATGTCTAAAGGAGACATCATTAGGGCGTACTACTGCAGACGTGCATGAGAGCAGCTGGAGGCATGGCAGCCTCATGAGGCCAAAGGAGAGCAATTGCAGGGGGTTAGATTAGGACATTTAGATTAGTGGTTTAGATAAGAATCTTAGATTAGGACCTTGTCGCTCATTAGACATCCACGCAAGTTTTCACCCCATACTGCGTCCCAACACCTAGGTGGGTAAGTCACTCTGTTCCCATGGAAACGTCCCAGGTATTCTGCACACGTTAGATGCTGCCTCTGGTCAGAACAGAAGACTTGGATATAAGTGAGAGAATCGGTAGAATTCCCAAGATACAGCATTCAGATCCAACGTCCTGTAGTGGAGTTCAAGTATAGTGCTAGTGTCCACTGTTCTTAATAACGTATGGGCTTTTGTTTCTGCAGTGAGACACCATGGCATTCCCGCCCACTTTGAGGGCCCAAGCCTTGGTCTGCTTGTTTAAAGAGTTTTGGCAGAGAGGAGGAGCATCTGATGTAAAGAGGGAGCACGTTCAGATTGATGAGAAATGAGCCAAAAGCAACACACACTCACACACACACATACATACACACAAACTCTCTCATACTCAAACAATTTGCAGACTTTTAATTCCCCTCTCTGACAAGCACAGTCAGAGTTTATTTATGTTTGTGTTCTTTGCTGTCTACACAGTGCCTTCCAGAGTGTCCCAGGTAAGTTCCTTCCAGGCAGGCAGATGAGAGGTTACAGAGTGCAGGTACTGGTGATCCATTTTTGAGCATATACACTTGACACTTAATAGAAACATGTACACTTAAAAAAGGTGGAAAGTCCAAATGATCATCTAGGAGAGAAGCCCCTGAACACAGGTTCATGTTCATGTCCAATGTGCAGCTCCAGCAGCTCCTGTTTCTATACTACAGTCCTGTACATCAGGACACTCTCTGTGTTGGGTTAGTGATCAGGCATTTCACGGTTTCTACGATGACAATTAACATTTCTTAAGATGAAAAGAAGTAATCTTGCAGCAGAACACAGCCATAGCTGTCACTTCAAACCAGCCTGGCGAATCAGGGCAGACCTGACTGATTGTCTGGAATCACGTCCAGTCTGCCACTCGATTGGCCGTGTAGGCGGGAACTGTTTCTGCTCTGCTTCCTACATTTCTGTTCTTGCTTGCTCCAAGCCCTCCATGCCCTCATTGAACCTGGAGTATGTAAGTAAGAGGGGGGTTGAATGTGATATTTTAAAGGGAAAAACAAAGATGAAATGGTGTTGTCATATCTGAGTGTAAGACTGCGAGTGTTCTTAATTCACCCACTTTCACACAGATCAAGAGGCACTGATGAAGGTCAGTGCTGTCTGGGAGAAATTGCCATGGTAACCAGCAGGTAAACACATTGCCAGTATTGTACCTATGTTATTGTTAAAGTATTACCATGAGCCCTGAGTTAAAAACTTTGTCTTTCTGTAATGAAAAAAAACACTTTCACTTGAAGCCTGCAGGACTTATCATAATGAGATAATTGAACGGAGAGAATCTTGTTACTTCACTTATTTATTCTAATCCCATGACACAAAAGCCTCACTTTTAATGGTCTCAAGGTATATAAAACATAAAAGACAGAAATAAATAGACATTAGGCAAAGCAGTTACTTTCAGACACATTGTTAAATATTTAAAATATTCTAGTCTAATACTGATCTCATTCTCAGGTCCTACTAACTTTCTATACATTTTAGAAGTGTAGATGCACACAGTGTCCTTTTCTGTGCATTACAGAGTCCTGTGACGCTGTGATATCCATAAAAGCTGAAACGAGTATTGATTTCTCTGTTTATGGCTTCACTGCTCGCAAACTTAATTCATGGCTTGGTGAACATGTGGTGGAGCGTCAGGACCTGGTCAAGAGCTAACCACTCATGATTTATTGGACATGCTGAAGTGTGTAGATGTTTTACAGTGCCATTTATAATGCGAATTAAAATATGTCTTTTTCAGTTGAAGTCCTTTTTTATTATGGGTTTGTTCCCAAACTGGGTCTTTGTTAAAAGCAGTATACCTCAGGCAGGGTTTGTTGATGTTTTGGGCCAGATATCTTAGATGATACTTGCAAACCTCCAGCATCATTTTCAGCTTGTGTAATCCACTGCTGCTTCAGATGGGTCCCTGCTTCTGTCCTGTTTCCTGCTTCATCTGGGTCCCTGCTTCTGTCCTGTTTCCTGCTTCATCTGGGTCCCTGCTTCTGTCCTGTTTTCTGGTTCATCTGGGTCCCTGCTTCTGTCCTGTTTTCTGGTTCATCTGGGTCCCTGCTTCTGTCCTGTTTCCTGCTTCATCTGGGTCCCTGCTTCTGTCCTGTTTCCTGCTTCATCTGGGTCCCTGCTTCTGTCCTGTTTCCTGCTTCATCTGGGTCCCTGCTTCTGTCCTGTTTTCTGGTTCATCTGGGTCCCTGCTTCTGTCCTGTCTTATGCTTCAGCTGGGTCCCTGTTTCCTTCCTGTCTTCTGTTTCAGCTTGGGTCCCTGCTTCTGTCCTGTCGGCCAGTGGTGTTTCTGCCTGTGAGTGCTGCTTCAGTCAGTTAGTGCTGGTGTTTGGCAAGCTGTGATATGGCAGGTTTGATCAGTACGGTCATTTTTACTCTCCCTTTGTGTATGCATTATTAGTAGGTGAACATGTTTCAGAAATGTTGTTGCTGATTAGATGATGTGCAACATGGTCTCATTGGAGGACAGACACCATAGAGTTGTAAAATGATCTAAGGAGTCTAATTTTCTCCCACTGTTGTTCTACTAGTTGTGTTTTCTGTAAATATTTGATAATTGAATTTTGTTGCTGTAATCTGAAATCAAATACTAACTGAGGTTAAAGTGCAGAAAGATTCAGAAATGTAGCATCTGCATCTGAAATCTATTGCTTTTGTCTTTAATGATGAGGACCGTAAAACCATCTTAAGGATGGAAGATCAGAATAAATCAGACATTGCAAAACTTTTAGATGGTACCGCACAAGCACTTTGTTACCCAGAAGACACATACACACACAGGTTTTTAAATTATTTAGAATCCAAGGAATATCTAAAAACCAATAACATAACCTAACTTTTTAACTATACTATTTAAGCATATTGTGTCCTATACAGCAATTTCACTTTTATCTAAGCATGTGGTAACACCATTGGCACAGATACTTCTACAGTGAGCCTGGCTAGAGACGATTGCTGTCACACAGTATCATCCAACTCATGATTCCATGTTCTATTCCTGGGTGGTACAACTTCACTGGTTTCCACTGTCTCTGCTGTGTGTGCTTGTATGTTTGTTTGTGTGGGTAACAAAAATTATGAACCTCTTTATTTTCAGGTGTACCAATTCTTACCTTTGTGTTATTTCCCTACACCCAAAGTTCAATGGACTCATTTGATTATGACAAAGTGATACATTAGGTGATGTATTTACAACATTATGTGTAATTTACCAAAAATGTATATTTCAAATTTTGTATTTATTCACAGCTTTAGTTTAAAATGTATATAACAGCTAATAAATACTGCATAAGTGATGAATAACTCCTCTTTATACATGATCATGTGTGGTACATTTCACTGTTGGTGTGATGGGTGATTTTGTGTGTGTGGTGGGGGGTGGGTGGGGGGGGGGGCTTTCAAATGACATTGCTGATTGTTTCCTTGTTGGACTATATGGATATACTGCTAAGAGGAAAGGAGGAAAGGTTATATGTGACATTGAGAGAGAGAGAGGAGAGAGAGAGAGAGAGAGAGAGAGAGAGGAGAGAGATCAAATAACTGATTACAATCAACATAACTGTGCTACAGGATATGTTTTTTTCTTATGTGGTAAGCCATTACGGCTGCAAGAACCTTTCTGCCTGCAATAAATGAGCTTTGATGCCCTGCATTAACAAACATTTAGCCTTTCGGGTCAATCGCCGCATGAGAATTGGGTAAGAGGGAGGATGTGAGGAGAAGTAAAATGATCTTTGCTTGAATCAAACCTGGATCAACTCTAATAACTGTATGGATATGAATACTTCTCTATTCGTTCTTCTCGCCAAATTACACGTGTAAACATGATTTTTGAGTCTTAAAGCGGAAACGCGAATTTATAAAGTAGGATGTGAAAGTCCTGGTAGAGAAAACCAGCAGTGCGCGGGTAGCTATTTGCGTTGTCATGTGCACGTCGCCACAGACACGAACCCCTGCCGCCACCCCTCCTGCACGCTAGTTATTTCAAGTTGTTAAATCACCGCACATTAAACATAACTGATCGGTTTTCTAAGGCGTTACTGTGGCTTACACTGGTTGTTTCCATAAATAAGCCAACATATGCATTGATTTCTGTGATTTTCCTACAACAACTTCTGTGAGAATCTGAACAAATTTAGGAGCCTAAGGTTAATTAACCCGTGTTAAGAAATTAAAAGTATTGTGGCGCTACCTATTTCCCAACGTCACTTTCAATAACTACTGTATGCTTTAATTACTTACTTTGTACGTCGCTCGGGATAAAAGCGTCTGCCAAATGTCCTAAATGGAAATGTAAATGTACTTAAAGGCATGCAAGTGCTCGGAGTACTTTTTCACGAAACCGAAATGATTGCAGTTAAATCGTAACCGGAAATCAGAAATAACTAAAAAGCAGCAATAGATGAATCATTTCCAAAGTATAACTGAACCTGCTCCCATAGTACACTTTAAGAAGCTGTTTAAATTGAGCCAATCGTTCGCGAATGGCCCATCGCAAGAGTCCCTCAGACGGAAACAAGGCAGCGCTGTCACTGCATTCGCACAAAGACGCAAATGTTACTGCATATTCCACTTCTCGCGCTGTACCGGTGCTCTCCTGACTGACTGCGTGGAGTGGATTGTCTTGGTCGACAGTCTTTCAGATAGTTCCAGTTCGCTAACAGGAGCGAAAATCAATTCATTGGAACACTTGTAAATGGAAGTTCGTACTGACTCCCTCTGGAAAATTGAGACTTCATCAGTTCATGGTAAGCTGCATCTGATATTTCTACGTTCCACTCTTTCACGATGACTTTCGGTGTCCGTTATATTTCGATTCAACAGCTACTACATCCGATTATCTATTTACCACCGAGGTTTAATCGCACGTTTAATTTCTTTCTTTTTTCCTGGAAGGCATATCGATGATATTATAACGCCCGCTTTGAGGTGAAAGGTTCTGCTGCCGAGGAGAGTAGGCATTTAGATATTCCAATCAACTCTTGTACTCGCCACTTTCCTCAGCGATTTATACAGATACAGAGAATATAATATACTGGAAAGTATTTTTGCATACACTTTGCACGCGCTCGTAGCTGTTAAGAGTCTGCAATAAGCCACTGTACATACGTTGCATCCTAAAGGGCGTAATTGGTCGCGTTGCACAAAGCCACTGACCCTTCTGCGAAACCGCTTATGGAGTCATAGCCTACTTAGGTTTCATTGATTTAAAAAACGTAACGTAAACGTTGAAAGCTCCCTTGTTAATAAAGCAGAATTATGATTAAGCCATATCATCTCTAACTTGTTTTGATGTACAAGTCTGAAGTTGTTTCAGTTTAGGCATTTACAGCCCCCGGCACTTTGCTATGCGAGTGCTCGCGCTGAAAAAAAACAAAAACAAAAGAAAACAGGGAAGTTCAATAGGAGCGCGAGCAGGTAGGCTACAGTTATTGCTGTACGTTTTTTCTTACAAGTTCTGTCAAGTATTTCTGTTCCACATTGACATGTCGTGATGATGACTTACATTCCGTTGTCAAGTTACTGTTCAGCCTGTTTATTTAGTAAGTATATGTGCGTTCTAGAAATAAAGCTTTTGATGTTTGGGACGTGCACCTATATACTTTTGGATTGGGCAGAATGATAAAAAAGACGCGTCGGTTTCAAGTGTACAGTGTTTCCCGGGATGCACAGACCGTATTTGGTCACCTGATTTACAGGCTCCTTATTAATAGTGGAAATATGGATAATTGAACTAAGGAAAAAGTGTTTACATCTTTAATGTGTAAATAAAGAATTTAGGAAACACGGCCCTGCTGTCTGTACATATGATAAACAAATACAGAGTCTGCCGCTACCATGTTACACAGCGCATGTGCTCTGAAATGTCTTGAAATTCACAGCATTTCCTCGTTATGCTTTGATGTTGGCACACTGTGCTGATCCATACAGCTTTGTGTTTTAGACCAGCACTACAGTTCCACCTATTCCAGTGCACCTGGATGATCTTCCCAGTTTTTTACCAAACTCTTTAGGACACAAACCAGTTACATTCCAGAAGTAGTTTGTAAACTGGACACTGTGCAATGGCCATTGTGTACAATCTAAGCTATATTGTCAAAGGTTTGTGGATAATCCTCTTAATGTTTCAGTTGAGGTGTTTCAGTCACAACCATTGCTACCAATTTTTTTACTTTTACATTTACAGTGATAAAAAATATATTATGTATATTACAGCAGTTAAGTGAGCAGTATTAGTGCAATTTTTGTGAGCATGTGTAAACATTTTCAAAGAGTGCACATGTGGTGCTTGTTGGGGGTTGTGAGGACTGTGGTTGTGAGCACTGTGGTTGTGAGATGTGTCTTGTGGTTTGGGGAAAGCAGGTGTTCAGGTATTGCTGTGGTACTTCAGGGCTCTCATCCTCAGTTTCTCCTGTTAGGGAGGATGATGGAAAGCTGGGTTACTGGATCTCATCCGCCATCGCTCTCTTCTGACAGCCCATGGTCTTCTCTGCACTTCTCAGAACATACTAACGCTTCCAATTGGCATGCAGAGTTAGAGAGCTATACCGGGCAGAGATGGTTGATGTACAGAACAGAACCAGTGACTTAAGCGGAGAATAAAATTATTTCAGCTACCACAGAAAGTGCAAGTGCTGAAGGCACATTTTATTTCTGCATTAACATTCATTAATTATACTGAGGAAATTGTGTGACTCTGCTCTGCTGACCACTGAAGCTCTTATTTCCATGGGAGAAAGTGGAAATCAATGACCATCTCCACTGTTTTTTTTTTTTTGTGTGTGTATGTGTTCAGCTCCAAGTTGTTGATTTTGCACCATGTTACCAGATGACTTACTTCTTTCTGCTGAGACTCAAAGCGGTACACCATGCACACTCCCTGAGCAGGGTTGCACAGTGCTGCGTCATATGCAATGCCAAGTGTTGTCTGGACTGGTGTGAAGCATGCCACCACTTCACTCTGAAGCAGTGGTAAGAATAATGATGACTCACACTACAATGTCTGTCAATCTGACGGGCAAGCCAGGGTTTGGTTGATGCTGTGGGAATGATGTGTGCTGGAATGCACAGTGCAAACTAAACAATAAAGTTTTGTGGAGGAGGGATGATGGTGTGGGGCTGAACTAAGCTACACCTTAGTTCCAGTGAAGGGTATTGTCAGTCCTTCTGCATACAAAGGCATTTTAGACTATTATATGCCAACTCCTGAACACTTTTGGGATGAAATGGAATGTCATTTCTGAGTCAGGAGTTCCATAACTGCTTCTATGTCTGAATGGGCACAAATTCTCATGTGTATTTCACACTACCATGGGTTGATTGGAAGAGACATCTGTTATGTTTTGTCCATTACTGCACACTAAAATGTTTTCTACCACCAAAATCCTTTCAGGTTTGTGCTACAAAGTGGATAATTCTGTAAATGCACCTTGGATGTTGCAGTGTGGATAAGGGTAATTTGTAAGGACATTAGTTGTCATGTGATCTCCACAGTCCAAAACTGGCAGAACTTGTCATCATGCTTTGCCGCAGTAGGGGTTTATCTGTACAGGCAAAAAAGCTGTCTTTTTTTCTCACCATTTTACCAACATTTCCTGCTATGTTGCATGCGACTGCAGAAAGCAAACAAAGTACTGTAGCTGAAAAGTTACATGAGTCATAGGTCAGACACTCACCATTCATCACGGCCACTGTTTTTAAGTTTTATTTTGGACAGGGAACTTCTGGAAAATGGGCTGAAAATGCTAGCATAGTCAAAACACATCTTCCACATTTTCCAATTTACTTGTGTTAATGTGGACTAGGCCTCAAAGTCACTCCAAAAGCTTAGGCAAAGCCTTCCATTAAGAGTGAAGGCTAGTGTAGGAGTAAACTGGGGCAGCTCCATATTAATGCCGATGGCTTTGTTAATGGGAGTCCAACAAGTGTGATGGTCAGATGTCCATTTGCATTTGGAGTATATTCTACATTATTGTATATTAACTGTTCAGGTCTAATGCTAAAATTGAACATGTTTAGTCTGTCTTTAGACATATGTAGACACTTTTTTGTTGAATGTTTGTATGCAGATTCCCACCTTAGTGCTCAGTGCAGTCAGGAGAATGTGTTGGTAAATGTGTAGCGTAGTGACTGAAGCTACACACATTGTGTAGTGTGATGATGGCAGTCGATCTGTGTACTCATGAGGGGGAGCACAGAGAGGACAAAAATACAGACATGTTTGAAGACAGAGTTCATATCAACACTTGCAGGTACCCACACACTCATGCAGGTACTCACACACTCATGCAGGTACCCACTCAATCACAAACATAAAACCCTGATGACCTTTGCATGCATGAACACACACACACACACACACACACATGAAATTTACTCAACCACATTTATAAGCACATACAAGCATACTCTAAGTATATGTATATACAGTAACTACTAAATTCACCCACAAATTAAAAACAATAAAATAAACATTTCTGTTCCTTGTGTAAAGGTTCAAAGGAAAACACTTGAACCACATGGCTAGTAATTGCAAGAATGATTAATATGGCCACAAGCAGCAGTATCAGTCAAAGGTTGTTGTTTCTCTCTTATCCCATAGGGGTAGTCTCTGCTCTGCATATGGCACAGAAGCACACTAGGAATTAGGAATGGCTTCTTCCAGCACATGCCTCTCTGTGCTTAGTGAAAATCTTGTTAATAAACTTGTTTTTATACTGCTTGAGGTAAATTTAAGTTAGTTTGGTCGATCATAGTTGTATACATTATACATACATTATACAGGGGATATTTAACGTGTAGCCTATTAAAATATGGGAAGACTGTTCTCTACAAGCTTAAAGCAGTAATAGTTTTGTTCTGCTTGCTATGTGTGTATGTCTGTTTTGGAGTTTTCCTTCTCACCTTTGTTTGCTGGATTCAATGGCTGTGCCTAAGAACTGCAGTGACCCAAGGCAGTGACTCTGAGCTATGAGGCCATATTTGAATTTACCTCTAATATCACAACTGACCCAACCTCTTTAGTTGTGTTCTTCTCTGGCTGGTGAGGACTATCTGATTCATACAGCCACCTTGCTGTAACATGTCCAGAGAATGGAGACCGAAAATGCTTCTCTTTGGTGTATTCTATTTTTGTGTATAATAGGTTGATGTGGACATGTAATCTGTTTCTTTATGGCTTGAGTGTTAGTGTATAATAAAAGGTGCCACATTTAATTTCCATGGGCCATATTTGTCCCCTCATTCCTGTCTGGAAAGTCCCTACTCTCCCATTTTATTTATTTCATCCAAAATAGGGCATGGAGGGTTATATAACTGGAGCCAAGACCATACTTTGTTAGAGACAATAATCCTCGCATAACTCCTGATGTGTCCGTTTTCCTAATTTGAGTGGTTTGTTGTGGCTCTACAGTGAAATGAGTCAAAGACCGTGGGGGAGTTCATCCTCAGTCCAGACTTAACAGCAGGTCCAGTTGGAACCAGAACCCTTTAGGATGTGGTGACGTGCACACACTGAGCCAGCTCTATCTGGAGTTAGACGAGGAGAGTCCGAGTGCCTCAAATCTGAACAGGAACAAGAGGAAAACTGGCCCTTTGGTCTTTATTGGATGTTGTGAAGAGCTTGTGGTGGTCCAACCTCTCAGTGACGCTGAAGCCATTGCGGTGCTTACTCTGGCAATAGTAGACACAGCTGAGGACTTGTGATGTGCAGAGACAAGCTACATCATGGGGGCACTCGCTTTAAAAGAGCCTGTTCTTGTAACGGAACAGAATTCCACGGAGAGCTTTGTACACACAACGTTTTATTGTAGCGCACAGGCTACTTCAGTAGCGGGATTACAATCAAAGAATACACATACTCTACATTAAACGAAGATGTGCACAGGACACTAAATGCACATTAAATAGACTAACAACACTATCCCCTAGTGATGACGAGACGAGCCACAGGTGAGACTAATGAACACACCCATACCGACACACACCCACGGAAGTACTCATATGGACTTAGACGACATAAACACACGCCCAAAGGGAGGGGTCCGGGAGCGTCACCGTGACAGTTCTCCTACCTGAAGACAGAAATTATAAAGTGGATTTAAGAAGAAGGAGAAAGTAACACAGCATATTTCACTGTACCGTGTCTGAAATGGAGATTTTGTGGGCCGGAAATCATACAGGTGGATTTTGTGGAAGTGCAGTTCTCACCTTGCTAGTTTTATTAGGGAGTGTTAGGATGGTGGCAGAGTTGGGATAGACAATGAAACATGTCAGAGGGTAAGAATGGAGCCAGGTTAATGTGTCTGATTTTGTTAGTGTATTTTGTAATCATAACGAATTGCATTTATTTCTAAGACAAATACAAATCATGAAAGTTGACAAATGAATGTTATTGAAAAATTGAACAGTTATTGAAAAATCATACTAAAAAATTAATTGATAAAAAAATGAATGCCTCAACACCTGTCTCATGAAGGTGCTTGAGGGAACAGGGGGTTAGAGCTGGCATCTAACTAAAATGGTGGCTAAAATGTAAGAATCCAAAAGTGAATACTTTAACACAGCATTTGTGTTGTTTCACTGTTTTGATACCTTCCTGGAGTTTCTCAAATGTTGAAAACTGTAAAACCCTGTTTTAGTATACTTTCTCTGGCTTGCCCCATAGAACTCTGAAATGGGCAAAGATGGTGCATACAAGAAAAGGAGGAAGCAAAAGTCTCAAACTGAGGTGTTTAATGAAACCAAAACTCAACATAAAGGTAGCATTAATATGAACAAAAGAAGCCTCAGACAATGGTCACAAAACAGAAGAGGGCTTTAATAAAGCTAAACATAATCACATAATAACCTTCAGGTGGCGGGACTACTGACGTCTAACGCACACCACCTGAGGGAGGCGTGAACTATACTAAACAAGAGAAGAGACAGATAAACAACATCAACGCAAGTCCATGCGCTCACCGCCAGTGCCAGTAGCTGATGACAAGGAGGTCAAACTGTAAGATAATCACATTGTCAGCTGTGGATCTTTACAGAAGACACCATTTACAGTGTGAAGTTAAAGGTACTGCATGCAGAAGAAATATGCCCACTGTCAACTACAGAGTAAAATTTGGTAGAGTTAAACTGACTCTGCCATGAATACTGTGTGAAATTTGAAAAGGGCTGGTTGCTTGCATAACCGGAAAAGGCTGCTAATTGGCAAACATATGGTACATAAGGTACAAGAGTTGAGATATTAGAGGTAAATTCAAAGATAGCATTAAAGAATGAGTTGTAAAAAAAAACAGAAACCAAGGTGTATATTTTGTATGTACACTATATTGCCAAAAGTATTCGCTCACCTTCCTTGACTCATATGAGCTTAAGTGACATCACATTCCTAATCCATAGGGTTCAATATGATGTCGGTCCACCCGTTGCAGCTAGAACAACTTCAACTCTTCTGGAAAGGCTGTCCACAAAGTTTAGGAGTGTGTTTATGGGGATTTTTGACCATTCACGTCTCCACTGCTCTAGAGTCCAGTGGCGGCGTGCTTTACACCACTGCATCCGATGTTTGCATTGTATTTGGTGATATATGGCTTGGATCCAGCTGCTCGACCATGGAAACCCATTCCATGAAGCTCTCTGCGCATTGTTCTTGAGCTAATCTGAAGGCCACATGAAGTTTGGATGTCTGTAGTGCAGAAAACTGGCGACCGCTTCAGCATCTGCTGACCCCGCTCCGTCAGTTTACGTGGCCTAGCACTTCATGGCTGAGTTGCTGTCGTTCCCAAACACTTCCATTTTCTTATAATACAGCTGACAGTTGACTGTGGAATAGCGAGGAAATTTCACAACTGGATTTGTTGCACAGGTGGCATCCTATCACAGTTCCACGCTGGAACTGCATGCCTAGGTGCTTAATTTTATATACTTGTGGCCATGGAAGTGATTGGAACACCTGATTCCGATAATTTGGATGGGTGAGCAAATACTTTTGGCAATATAGTGTATATATTCTAATAAACCTTACATTTACAGTAATTGCTCTTAAAAGCCTTGCTTGTTCAGACTGTGGATGAATGGTCTCTTTCTGACTAGGTCTTTATTTTACGGATCACTAGATTTAAGATATGCATTCATTTTGTAATACTCCTTTCATCTACCAAATACTGTAACATCTGGAGATTGTGTCTCATCCAGCTATTTATGTGCTGCAAACACAGACAGACTGTGTTTATTGGACTGTAATCATCTAGTGAAAGAACCAAGTAAATTTGCCTGTCATCTGCATAATTGAAGAAATTTAGATTTCTTGTCAAATATGGCCTCATGGTGATGCACATGCTGATGGTGTGTGGTCAGGCCTTCTTATTCTAGTAGGACTATGCATCTTTTGGTGATATTTTGATGGGGTTCCTGTTATACAGGTCTATTAGCAAACTGACAGGAAATCTGAACAATCAAATGTATGATTTTCACTACAGGGTTTGGCCTGTATCAGCCTGTCCCTTTTCAGACGTCTGAAGATTGGGCTGTTACTAAAATGTCACTATGTACATGCTGCCTTAGCCAGCTAACTTTTAGTAGTGACTGCAAGTGAGACAGACATTATGGCATACCTAACTGAAAAGCCTTTTGTACCCTTCAGTGAAAATCTATGTTTAGTGAGGTCAGACAACTCCTTCTATAAGTCTTTTTTTATTATTATTATTATTTTTTTTATCCTCCCCCAACTTTGGTCATATTCAATTCCCAGCCATCAAGTCTCCCCCATTGCACAACAGCCGCCAACCAGGGCGGCCGAGGACTGTCACATGCCACATCTTCTCATGCTGCAGCTCATGCAACATAATTGGTTGGAGCAACACAATCAGAGGGTATCCTCCCATTTCTGATGTATGCGCTCACAGACACCCACGATTGGCCAGTGTCACTGTAATTGACAAGGGAAAGTAAGTGTGCCACTCCTCCGTCCCTGAAAGCTTAGCCAATTTGCACTCTCAGGCTCCCTGCCATAATTGGCTGTGGCATCATCAGGGATCAAACTTTTCTTCTCTTGCACCACTCAGAAGCACCATCTATAAATCTGACATTATATTAGATTCAGTATTTAGGCATATATCATTTAGTATCCTTATGATGGCAGTCTCAAGTCTCTATGGTGGAAAATTGATTTCCATTTGCATAAAAGAACTGGTTATTTGTATTCAAATGATTTTCTCAGTTAGCTTACCTACAAAAGAAACCTTGTTTCAGTAAAACACATTAAATATAATGATGGGTGATATGAATGTATATACTAATTTAAATTTACATGCAAATATTTTCTCATCATCTCATCTGATATTAGCAAATTAATAATAATATAAAAGTGAATTTGCAGATCATGCCTCTCATTCCGTCACAACCCTCCACACCTCCATAAATGAGATCTTCAATCTCATATTTAGAACTGACATTGTGTGATAAGATGGGATCTGGAAATGGTCATTATCAGAATATTGTGTGCTGTAGCATATGCTATATTCTGAGTGGTGCTCAGAATGAAAAATATTTCATTCTAATTAAAATGTGACTACAAATAAGTGTTCAATAATAAGCCTTTCTGACTGACCACAGTGTAGTAATAAGTGATTTGGTCACTATATTGAAAAACACGGCAATATGATTTTTCAGTTTTCCCTAGTCAAGCTGTCAAGAAATTTGTCACTTGACATTAGAGCAATGTTATAAATGTCAATAACTGGACATGCAGGTTCTATAAGAAGTGCACATTAATCCTGAGAAGGGTGGCAAAGCTCTTGTGGGTGCTTTGGAAGAAGTAGCTTTGTCTATAGAAGTCTATGTATAAAGTATGTGGTCTTTGTACTCTGTTCGGGGGCCTCGGGATCTCATGGTCTGTATTCTTTTTATTTAATCCCTGCGTAAATTTGTGTTCTCTCATTTGGGTAAACTCTGCTCATGTGAACCCCTGCTCATGTTCTCTAATCTGTCCCTATTGAGTGTATCTCTGTCCTAGTTGCTGTTCTGTTAATCCCTGTCCTTGGTATATGTTTATGTTTATTGTTGTTATTTGTTATGGTTCAAGATAACATGTTTGTATCATCCAGGTTTGTTCGGATTAGTCTGTCTTTGTGTACCTAGTTCTGTTTAGTCTTTATTCTACTCATGCTCTGTTCTCTGTGTTTCTTGTAAGTATCTCAGTTCTTATTTGCTTGTTCTACCTTTTGTATTTGCATTCTTTGTTCTAGTGTGTTTATACTGTGCAGTAATTATGCTGCGTCGATCGCATGCGTTTTGTGTTGGCACGGTAAACTTGAGAAATTATATCAGCCCTGTTATTGATAAACCCTGCCCTGCTATTGTGCACGTGTCCTCCTCCTACAACCACATCGTTACAGTCCCAAAGGCCAAGGATGGTGCAAGGCAGCCAGCATGTATGGATTTCATGAAGGTGAGGACCTCATCCATTACAGGGACCCAATGAGTTGGCAAGGGATTTCAAGGAGTTTACACATCCAAAAGGGGAAACAAAATGAAGAACGTTATAATCCAGAATGACCAGATTCCCATTATCCAAGACAGATCAATCAGTTGCATGCGGGAGCTCCCTGAAAGATTGCTGTAACATCTAAGATTCTAAAAGACCATCTGTCTAGGTGGCTAAAAGGCAGTTGACAGTAGTCAACTGGTGGGGAGACTCAAAGTCCTGTCAGTATGGAATCATAACCAGGCTCCACAGGCCTTTTCTTGTATGATTTCCCCTTGACTCAAGAAGCAATGGAGAGGCTGTGCAGCAAGTAACTGAGAAAATGGTAGGGGTCCCCCTTCCAGCTCAGTCAATCTGTGCAACAGGATATCATAGCTTAACTACTTGGCATATGTAGTGGAGGAATTCAAAGCCACCAAAGCCACAGTAGTTAGTACACTGCAGCTATTGAATAACCACAAAACCTCCCGTGCAAGTAGGAACATCAGCTGTGGGAGGAAATGGCAGCGTCGGCAGGAAGCCAGGAAACCTATTGGAAACACCAAGTATGTTATAATTGGAGTTGTATGCAAAGGGTGTTTGGGGCTTGGCCATTATCATGTAAGTCCTCGAGCAACACTAACGCTGGGTGGAAAAGGAGCCTTGTGATCCAGAGGGACAGTGACAGGGACATTCTGGAAGAAAGAGTGCCTGTGGACATGATGGCAGCAGGCACCTGAGATGGCTGCCATCCTGGCAAGGTCTGCAGTGCACAGACCAGAATATGCTTGTTGCAGACTTCCTGCTCAGGCCAAGCAATGTGAAACTCTGAGGGATAGAAGACTCATCATGCAAACATTACAGGACATCACAGTCCACTCCAAACCACATTCTCACTGCCTGCCCCAAAGCTCTTGTTGAGGCAGAAGCGTGACAGGATCATCGTTGAGATTGCTAAAGATCCTCATCTTCCACACCCATATCTTCTGCAGTACAACACCAATGCTCCACATTTTGTCATGTTCCTTAGTTCTATTTTGTCTTAGTCTCAGCTTCCCTTTTTGTGTATGGCCCTTGTGTTTCTGGTTATTGAGTTCTGGTTAATGTATTAGTTTTGTGTTGTGTTATCATGCCCCCTCCGTACCCGTGCCCTCAGGGTTCGGCTATTAGAATCTGTTAACGCTCATGTTGATAAAACCAGCTCTCTTCAGCACGTGTCCACCTCCTGGCTCCTGGCTCCAGCCCATTACAGCCTATACTGATGCCTGCAATTCTACTCATTAAAAGCTTCAATCAGACTGTCAGCTATGTGTTCTCAAACACCCCAAATGTCACAAGTGCATCTCCCTTGACTTTATGTACTTTGTCATGTATCGCATCATAAATGTGGAAGTGTCTGCAGCACTGCTTGTCCACAGACTAGTGCAAGTTAAGTTGCACTAATTTTTGCACGAAATTTGTCAGGTTGGTTGTGAATGGTTCCTCTCTGAATGACTGGGGATCTCTAGTTTGAGTGTAGGTTTTGGGGATTTCTGTGCCCATTAAATAATTTGTACTTGGTAGCTGGTATCTGGGCTTGAACTATTCAAGCATTTGAATTTTTGAATCAGATTATTCCAGTGTAGATGGGAACCTGATCCATACATATAAATTCGGCAACTGCCCTATCCGGTTTCCTTGCTTCATGTGAGTGTCTATCACATTTTCTGTGCCTTTGAATACCTTCGGATAAGGTTTGCTGAGTGAGACTGGCTGCTTTGCACTGTGACGCTGTGAAAAGACAATTAGGTGATTTCAGTTAATACCCATAGTTCAAAGTAAACCACAGACATATATGTGCACACTGCTGTATGTTGATAGGCTGAATGGTAGGTAGAGTAGCCTACTAATGTTAGGCTATGAGCAACACCCATCTCAAGTTATGAGCGATCACCGCATTAGCTTAAACACGCTAATCATGCTTTTGTGAAAGTTGTGGGTGGAGAATACTGCACAACAGATGCAGCTGTCACAAACTAACATTTCAGGATACTGAACTGTTACTTCCTGACCTTGAAGTCTGTGTATACATGTGAATGCCTGTCTTTCGGGTACTTTGAAAAGTTTGAGGAGTTTCTTCCTTTTGTTCAAAATGTTCTGGGACACATTTGCATACTGGCTTTTGGTTGATGGTAAATTGTCACTGTTCATCTGACAGAAACAATGTTTGGGGTGTGTCTTTTCCACACGCAGACATGTTGATCTACCTGCCTTGCAGATGCCCCATTCCATATGTTCGTTATATCAGTACCATCCGCCTTCTTGATCTCTTTGCATCTGATGCCAGCCTACTGTACACTAGTAGGATTATGAAGCTGCCGTTGTCAGATCGAGAGAAATCACAGTCTCCAGTACCTTTGACAGCTATGGCTCCTTTGGTGCCTTTGGTACCATAGAAAACAAGTCTTGTTTTCAGAATTTTGCCATGGATTGGTATTTGAAAATTGTAGGCCCACTTTTAATGGATTCAAGCGCATTCCTGAGCATTTGTTATTTTACACCTCATTTATAGCTGAGTTTGTGTACATAACTTTTTCAGATATGTACTTTTGCACACAAATCAGATAGAACAGTTTAATTATAAACATTTTCGTACCCTGTATTATTTCTCAATTATACATTCTAGAGTTTCCTACTCAGAATGAAATAACTTCCAGGATACCAGGATACCACTGCCTAGTGATACTTGACATAAAACATTATTCAAACTTGACTCAAAGTGTAGCTCTCACCAAGGAGTGTCACATCATCTACATCTACATTTACTCTGGGCAGTAACATTTGAACAAATCATACCTTTGAGAGTTGTCTTAGTTGAGTACATTTGTGAGGTCGTAAATGTACTTTTACTCGTCCACTTTCTTTCGTTTACATTCACTTCATTTCAACACACAGTTTATTCATTTTTTTTAATTCCTGGTGACCTGCACTGTTAAGTGTGGGAAGGTTACTGAGATTACTGAGATTACTGATTACTGAGGTTACTGAGTTACTCAGTAAAGTGCCACTGAGTGGCACTGCTTTGCTCCAGCTTTGCTTACACCTGGATAAGTTATACAACTGGATAACAGGAAGTAGCCTGACATAATGCCTGACATAATCAATATTCCAATAAATAAACATGCAGCAGCTGAATAAAGCCATGGCATTCAGCAATGCACGCTCCACGCTGAGGCATTTTATCAATAGAAAAAGACTTTTAATGATTTTACAGAATAATGGTCTTTCTTTCGCGATCTTTAGCTAAGATATGTGTCCAGCCAGTCTAACTAATCATTCACCCAATTGCAATGTAACTATCACAAAATCCACTGTGATGTTTCTTACACATGCATGTGCAATATCTAGCTAATTTCTTAAACCTCATATAGCTAGCTACAACCCATTGGATCATTAAACACCAGTGGCCATTTCCTCCTGCCCTTCCATGTCCCAACCAATAAGGCTGAAGGCAACCCTGTCGCAACACATAAGATCCAGAGCGCTCATGTTGGAACAAACTGTCACGTCTAGCCCCGCCCCCACCTGTCAAATCTGTTTTGTTTATGTAGCCATGTGTTATCTGTCATCTTCTTGTTTTAGTTTCCCATGTGTTCTCCTGCCACGCCCATGTCATTTGTAACACTGCCCCCTGATGATCATTCCCACCTGTGTCTTGTTTGGTTCCTCGTTCAGTCCTGTGTATATAAACCCCTTGTTTTGTAAAGCCAGTACTGGGTATTGTTATCTGTGCTACAGCCCTGGTGCCTGTGGACATGTCCATGAGTTTGTTCGTTCTTTGTATTATCATGGTTAACTCTTTGTCTGATCTGACCTGACCCTGGAGTGCCTATATGACCCTGCATTTGGATTGCCCTTAATTAAATCTCGCTCCTCTCAGCATTTGTGTCCACCTCAAACTAGGCATCACACAAACTAGGTAAAGGACAAGGGGATCAGTATAATTGGGATCTATTATCTAATGGATCTAACATGTGTGAGTAAATCCAATTGTCCTTCCTTTACTCTGTCCTTCCACTCACAAAAAGATGTTGGGCTTCTGAATTTAATATTATCCAATTTGTTGCCATATAGTACTTGGATTCCATATGTGATCATGTGACTTGATGTTAAATTTGGCATGTTTTTCTTAGATCATTTGTAATACTTACAATACAGTGTGAATCCCTTAATTCAAATTTTATATTTGACTTGGACTTGACTTGTACTCTTAAGATCACATCAGCCACATTGGTCAGTTGTGATTTTCACCCCAATTGAAACTTGTCTGCTGCATTTTACCCATCTTTGCAGTTAGAACACACACATAGTGGGGCTGTGGTGCACACATGCAGTGGGCAGCTCTAGCCCAGCACCCAGGGAGCAGTTGGGGTTAGGTGCCTTGCTCAAGGCCACCTCAGTCATGGCCTCAGGCCTAGGAATCAAACCCACGACCCTCCGGTCACAAGACTGGTTCCCTAACCACCAGACCACGACTGCACCCTTGAATAGCATTTTCTTGTTTCAGAAGTAATTATATTATTATGGCAATGGAGTTTGTCTCTCTCTTTCTTCACTCCTCTTTCTCTCCCTCTGTTTAAATAAGCTCAAAGAGACTCAAGAGATGGCTCATGTCTGCAGGGCCAGACATGGCAATACTAGGTGATTTACATGGGCACATTCTCAATGGCAAGGTTAGACAGATTTGTTATTGTATCATTTACAGGCATTGAGGTCCTGCTCAGTCAGTGGGAATTTTTGACCGTTGAGTGGAAAAAAAAATAGCATTTTTATTAATGCTATTAAACTGAAGAGTGCATGTTTGGCATTTAATGCCAAACTGATTAATGATGTCAATTTTAGGTGCTGTTTAAGTTATTAGTGAGAAAGGGGGGATCCATAAAACCCAATTTTGAATCTGCAGCAGTTGTGGGATGTGGGTAAGGTAAAGAAATGAGAGGATTTCAAAGGGCATTACTCAAAAAAAAAAATTGAAAATGAAATAGAAATTCAGACTTTAGTGGGGTCCATGGGAAATCCAGACACTCAAGACTAAGGAAGTGGCATTATCAGATTTGTTGGGACTGAGGACACTGGGCCTTTAATAAAACCAATACTTTAGATTTTTTTTATGAAAAATACCCCATTAAAGTTTCTCCTTAGCCTTGAAAAGAGTGGGCGAAGTATTTCTTTGCTCAGTTGAAAACCAGGAGCTCGGAGCAGGGGTAGACTTCAGGAGAAGTGCAGTGGAGTTTTTCTCAGAGCTCTAGTGGGTTAGAAGGAACCTGCTTCATGTGCCTCCTGAGGTAACAGAGGAACTGGAACGGACAACACGCATTTGGCGTGTTTCACAAGGCACTGCAAAGCATGACAAGTGGGAAGGCTTCAGGCACTGATGGTACTGCCTGGAGACCTTTGGCAGTGGTTTAGTTGGGGTGTTGAATGATAGTCTTTCCAGAGGGTAGCCACTGATGAGCTGCAGGAGAGCAATCCTTACCATACAGCCCAAAATGTGAGATCTTGATTTGACCAGTGAGTCTACATATGGATCGGGCCTACTGTGTACTTGGAGGTCCATTATAGGCAATATATCCCTGACATGTATGTATCTGGACCAGGTGGGCTTAATTTTGGGCTTGAATCAATAGATGAAGAGAATTCTTTTGATCAGGTAGGACACCAATACCTCTGGTACTCATGCAAGGTCCTTTTTATTTCTAACTTTATTTACATAGTAAAAGTGCTCTATAATAAAACTGAATATACTGAAAGCCAGATGTGGTTTGAGTGCTTCTTTTTAAAACAGGGAGGGGAATTGAACAAGGATGCTCGCTGTCTGTGAATAATAGCAGAACCAACTTTGTCGACTGGCTGGCCTTGCCCCTCCTAGTTAAAGGGAAATCAAGCCTTGTTGGTCAACATTTTTACCTTTACACTGACAAGATTTCTTTAGGGGAAGGAAGCTATGGAGGTAACGATGCCCTAAGGTGGGGTGGTTTTAGACTGGAGGGGACCAGTTTCTTATGAAAACCATGCAAATAACCTAGATTAATTTAAACGGCAGAAGAAATGGCAACAAATGGTACAAAGAAGCCAATACTTCCTGTACTGGCTACTGCAGGAGCCAGTTGTCCATAGGGCACGACTGGCTATCTTGGCAGATGGGCTGCATGGATTGTGTAAAAAAAAACCAAAAAAAAAAACCTGAAAGCAGTAGTAAGCCTGAGGGGGGCTTCCTCAGACTGCTTGGGTCACCCTGGATTTGTCAAGACACAGGAGCATGAAATCCATCAGAATTGCTGACTTAAAAAAGCTAAATCACTATGAGATGTAAATACTTTAAGAAAAAAGTTAGATTGAGGTCATGACTGATATGTGCCTGTCACGAAGTAGCCCCTATCCTTGGGCCTGTGTATGTGTGGTCTGCATCCACTTTTTTTTGTCCATATATGTATTTCATTTGGGGTTGGTTCTATGTGAGTGTGTTCATCCATCTCACCTGTGGCTCATCTCGTCAAAGTAATGTGGTGCTTTTGGATCTTATTTGAAAGTAATATAAGTTGTCAATGTCCGAGTTCTTTGTCCGAGTCCTCGCTGTGTGCGTTATTTGTTAATCGTTTATGCTAGTGCTAGAAGTGCTATCATTTGTGTCTAATAAAATCACGTTGAGTGTTCCCTCATCTTGCCATCCTGCCTTCCCTCGTGTTGTAGTGCCATGTTTTAAGAGCCTGGCGAAAGTGAAAATATTACTGGAATTCAAGTTCTAAAGTTAAATGTAGGACCTGCCTGAAATTTCATTGAGTTTAATTTATTGTGCACCATATACATTTGAAGGTATCTGGTTAATGTCATGATTAGTCTCTCCTCCACCTGTCAATCATGTTTTTTTTGTTAGTCATGTGTGTTTCTCTGTCCTGCCTCATGATTTATAACCCTTCCCCTCATTAGCGTATTCAGGTGTTTCATGTTTATTATGGTCTATTTATATCCTACGTTTGGTCTTGTATGTTGCTGGTCATTGTTTCACTTACAGCCCCATGTACGTTCGTGTTCTCTAGTGTTACGGTTTGTTTGTTCTTGCTTGTTTTGTCATTATGTCTATTCGTCTTGGTTATGTTTCTATGTCGGACTCTCTCTCAGATTTGACCAATGCAGCTTGTACGACCCTGATTACGGAATGCCCGTTAATAAATCTCGCTCTTCTCAGCGTTTGTGTTCGCCCTATTGCTCCTTAACGCGCCCAGCGTTACAGTTAAATGATTGGTATTTTAAAAACTCAAATCTCTCTCCTGCCTTGTTCTCTCTTGTTTTTGTTGTCTGTTTGTGTGCGCTCAGCAGAGTGTTCATTTGGATCAGACAGCAGCCACACTTCATTTCATTACACCACAGTGCACACTGTAAAGAGTTGGATGAAAATGTCTGATGTTTTAGCATTTACTGCCGCACAATGGACTTTTAAATGAAACATTGATTACACTTGGCAGCAAAGTTTCTTTTGTTTCCCAAAAGAAAATAGGCAGACCTTTACAGGACCCTTTATGCTGAATTTCAATGCTCCTTTGGTACTGCTATACTATACATAACATTTGAGTATACTGGATCATTGCTGTTATATCATTGAACAGTTGCATACTCAAGAACAGAAAACTCAGCATTTCAGTTTCCTAAAAAACTACACAAACTACTTGGTTAAAGTCTTAAGGACAGATGAGAGGAAGGAGAACCTGTAGCAGAGGAGAATTAGGTAAGCACGCCACATCGCGGGTTGTTGCTACTAGAAGCGGCGGAACTCTGTCATGGCATAACTGTCTACTGTAGCGGGATGACTGGAATGTTCTTGACTCGTCAGCCGAGTCACCCGAGCTGAACCCCCCTGTGCATACCTAACGGTTTCTGTAGACTAGACAGAAGGCGCTTGGGAACTTGTCCCCTCTCTCTCGCTCTCATGGCTTTGTCCTTTCTTCCCTCATTGCTTCTGTAAGCTTCCGTTGTCATCCTTTTTTTTTTCTTTTTGTTCGCTTGCCTTTTTTTTTTTTTTTTTTTAAATAATGGCTTGCTTGTTTGCTCACTCTGGGTGTTTGAGGTGATTTCACTCCCTGCCTGTGCTGTGCAGCTGCTCGTTGTGGTTTCGTGTTTTCAGTGTGTGACTCCCACATGGCAGCTGGGAATAACTGCGAACCGCGAGGTTGCTTGGCCGGTCGAGAGCTCATTCTCCAGGATGTCCTCCAAACATTGACCAGGATTGTTGTCACTACCCAAAGGTTAGTAAGAATGTTAAGCTTAGTAATAGGTGATTGTCTCCTAGTATATGATCGTTGTGTATTAGGTGATCGTTGTGTATTAGGTGATTGTTGTGATTGTTGTGCGGAAGGTCATTGTCGTAGTAGGTCATTGGCCTGTAATAAGTGAATGTTGCCTAATAGGTGTTTATCATGTAATAGGTGAGTGTTGGATAATACATTGATGCTGTGTAATCCATGATTGTCTCACCTTGTAGCTTTCAAAACTTGTGCATCATTCCTTTATTTCTTCCCTTGGGAAAGATCCCCTGAGACAATAACACATGTGCATATTTGAGATGGATCCAAACATGGAAGTCACTTCTGTTTTTAAATGCTGTCTCTCAATTACATTCATGCAGGTATTAAGTTACATGTATAGTTTGTGTGTGTTGTCACAAGGGGGTGTTTGTAGTCTTTTAATTGATGTAGGTGTTTGATAATTGCTGAGAAGGAGGATGTGTTTATTATTTGACTTTAACTGTTTTATTGTGAAATTAAAAGATGCAGCAGGCAGCGATGTAGTGTGTGTGTGTGCCTCTCTGAGTCTGGCTCCTGTATTCCAAAGGTCTGTAAAAAATGCTGACCATTATTAGAAATATTATATAGTAACATATTACAAATGGGTTGGACCATCATACAATATCTAGATTTTAATCTTGGCAGATAAAATCTTACAAAAGAATTTGTTGACAGAATCAGGTGATCTTCTGATTCATATGCAATGGCAGTTAAAGGTTTAGATTTACATATTGTTTGTTTTTTCAACTTTCTACATTTTTGAAAATCGGTGAAAATATCAAAACAGTGAATTAACATGTATGATTATGCTGCGTTAAACAAATTGACCACCTCAGATGTCAGAGTCTTCAGAGCAGCCACTCTGATGCCATATTTGCATATTTTCTTCATAATCTTTGTGAGGCAGTTACATATGATGCTTTGCCATCAGTTTGGAAGAAACACTTACACATGCAGAGCCCTTGTAGCCACTATTGCTGAGCAGGCATTTAAATTTGATGTTTTTTGTTATGGAAATCAGTTCAAATATAGTCATTTTTTTAGCATTCATATTTATCTTCAGCACAAATTTATGCATAAACCATTAGATTGAATTTAATTTAAAACTGTGATAAATGGTGGTGGCATGCTTGCATGCATCACAAGCAGTCTTCTAATTTATCTCCAGCAAATCTGTAAACACTCAAACACAGCCAAACCAGCCTGCTCTGTCCTCTTGAGTCTCCTGGTCTCCTGTTCCCTGAGCTGTGATAGCAGAATAGAGGGACCCCTTCTGTCGCCTCAGCCTGTATTCAGCAGCCAGGGAGCTTCATTGTGTCTCAGCTATACCGTCTACTGCTTCAGGCTGTTTGGTGTTGTCGGTGTTGCTGTTGGTAAAACCTGCAGGAAGGTCAGTGGCGTCATATTGAAATGGCAACGTCACGGTCATTCCAGCCGACTGGGGTCAGCCACCTTGGTGTTTGCAGAGACAGAGTCGAGCGTTGTGGTATTCACGTTTCAAATTTCTGCTCTATGACGTCTGAACTTGTGCATTCTCCACTTAGTCTATTGCAAGGTTGCAATGGCAGTAGGGTGAGCAAAGAAGCCCTGGTGTCTCTGTACTCAGCCACTTCCTCCATCTCCTCCTGGGGGATCCCCAGGTGTTTCCTGGCCAGTGGGGAGATGTCATCCCTCTACTGAGTCCTGGCTCTACCCCAAGGCCTCCTCCGAGTTAGGTGTCCCTGGTATACCTCTAGCGGGAGGCGACTGAGAGACAACCGAATCAGATGCCTGAACCACCTCACCTGGCTTGTTACCCAGAGTCGTTGGCCATAGGTGAGGGTGTGGGGGTGGGGGTGTAGATCAACAGCTAAACTGAGAGCTTCACTTCATAGCTGATTTCCCTCTTCTCCAATATAGTCTCCATTATTACTGCTGCACCAGAACAGTGGTTCACGATCCCTCTTCCCATAACTCGCGAACAAGTCTCCGAGACACTTAAACTCATCCACCTGAGGGGCTTCTCACCCTACACCTGGAGGCAGCATAGCATTTTGGAAGGAAGAGGTTCCTGACTGGTTTTCTGGCCATGGTGGCCAAGCATGTCTGTGTAAAAGAAGTATCAGCACTATGATTTTAAGATATTAGCAGTACGTTTATATATTTTGATAAATTATTTAATTTCAAGAAATGTCAATTGTGCTACAATTTAGTATCTTGGCGTCGTGTGAGAAAATATAAGCAGACACCTCTACTTATTCTGTCTTGCTATCTGCAGCAAACTGGTATATACTGTAAATATTATCAGGCTACACTTTCAAAACGTGGTGGGGCAATGTCCCATGTCCTTGATGTCTGTTCAAGGTGAGATTCATAGAGACTATTTTATTTCAGTTTGCTGGACATACAGCTTTTCAGCAGCATACACCTGCTGCATTAAAGGACATGGCACATGGGAACAGACAGGTTTGCTGACTAAATTAGAAGACTATGCCATTCACATATGCTGTCTGCCAATCCCCACATTCCAGGATCATTGACTGCGCTAATGACTCGGAGAGAAATCAACAGCTGTTTATTACTCTCTCCATCCAAGTGAAGGGAGGTGTGTGTGTGTGTGTGTGTGTGTGTGTGTCCAGCCATTGAGTTATAGCAGACAGAGCTGTGTGGCCTTGTTTAGATAAGGTTCAAATTCGTTAGCTGGAATGAGGGAGGAACACACAATGCAACAAAATGTCATTACACAGGTGAAAACTCTGAATATATTACTCAGTGGATCATAACTGAAATATATGATGTCCCTCCACCCCATTTAGATAAATTATATTAAGTCTTGCATATACAGAGTATTTATGCTATATACATACATACACACATATATATGTGTGTGTTTGTGTGTATATGTACACAGTATATATCTTTAAACACCCACTACATTATTATAAACATTTATTTGAAATCCTAATTAAATCCTAATTACATCTCTACAGTTCATATAGTGCTTTTAAAGAAAGTGCAAAGTTATATTTGGTCATTTGTGTAGTATCTGTATAATATCAATATCAGAATAATATCTGTAAAATAGTGTAACCATAAATCATAGATCCAATAAACATTTGGACGTTTGCAGTTTGGATTGACCTAGGTATGGAAAGGCTATGCTCTTCCTTTGCATTTCGTTTGGTACTCGTGAAACATAACTCAAGGTACAGTTGCAGGATTATACAGCCTATTAGGAAGGCAAGAGATGAGGCACTTATATATTTCATAATCCTCTTTCTCCAGGCACTGTAAAGTAATTGATTAAACTGTTATTCACTTGACGTAGCAGACTCAAACACTCCTTCAGGCATGCCATGGTTGTCTTTCATCTTAAGCCTTGTTTGAAGTTTTTTTCTCTTGAAAGAGAACAAACTTTAGGTTTTAGGGTTAGGCCAGATGCAATGTGGTAAACGTACCAACTTGATAAACATCTGTTTATCTGTGCACATTTTGTGTGAACTGTGGGTGCACGACCGCCGTGGGCTGGGGATTTTTACGTGACGGATGATTCCCCAACCCCCCCCAGCATTAGTGCTGACACGTGTACAAATCATAGCAACAGTGAAATTGTTGCAACTCCCACAAACATGCCACATGTCAACATCAGTGCTGTGGTGAGAATGGCCTGTTCCCCAAATAATTCTAGATCAGCAGAGGTCATGTGGTCAGAAACTGGCCAGGGATGAATGAGTTAGAAGGTGCCTCACTAATTGGGCAACACAACAGATGGTGTACAGAAGGCCCAGTTCCACATCAGAAACACTGAGGCAACATTAGAAATAAATGAGATTGTACACGTCAGCACAGAGCACAATACACATTAAACACACTACATGCCTATTCAAAGCTGCCACTTCTGCCACATTTTTTGGGGGGTGGGGGTCTTAATCTTAACACACTGTAGATTATGAAAGAACAACAAGAAGCTTGTGTCCTCCTGTGCTGAATATCACTGTGGTTTATTCATCACATTTAAGGCATTTCATTGCCATAAAGAAAAATAACCCAAAGTTAAAAGCTCTTAGTAGAAAGTTCAGTATTAGGCCTAATGTTCTGCATGGGCCCTTCTAAAGCACTTCCCCAAACTGCCAGACTGTTAGGACCTTCTGTTCATCTATTATTTCCCTGTTACAATTTGAAATACCAGATTTCCAGCATGCATTGCAAAATACTGCATAATGTTTTCATGAATGCTCAAGCCTCCTATTCAAACACCAGGAGCTGCAAAGGGAATGCTCAGTCACACGGTGTGAATGGAGGAGCTGTAGAGTTCCATTCTTCCTCCTGGAAAGCTAACTTCCCGTGGAGGTCAGCTTCAGTCCAAACCTTACTCACCCGATTCAGCTAATTAATGCCTTCATAGCTCTTTCATTGGGCGTAAGGTGTAGGTTGGAGCTAAACTTGACAGTAAGGTAGCTCTCTGGGGGGGAAACTGGAAATCCCTGGACTACACCCACATGTGCAGGCTCTTTATCACCAAGATTGCCAGCTCTCCTGCAGAGGGAATTGTGGGTGGAGTGTGGGTGGAGGTCAGCCTATTGCTGTCTCTTCTGGGCTTAGTTTATTGGTAGGTCTGGTGAGACTGGTGCTGTTTGTTCTGGGCCTGTAAAATGTAAATGTAAGCCTGTAAAATAAACCTATAGGATAATAAAGCACATTATTAAAACATAGAATAATAATGCGCCATAATAGAACGGTCATCAAGAGTGGCTACAAGGTAATGTGTGTAAAATGGAGATGGAATATATATAATTGTATATTTGTCATTTTTGAAAATTGAACATTGATGTGCCCTTTTCTTGTACGTGGGCACAATGAGAGTTTACTGATCAATGTAATTCTGTAAGAATAGGGGAAAATGTTAGACACTGGCAAACAGCCGGTTTGCAATAGAAGTGATTAGGTCATAGCTCAGCTCTTTCTACTCATCATGTCTTTGACCTGGTGCAGTTACTTCTCTTTTTCAGATGTGGTAATGGCACAGTGTTTAGGAAAGGGCAAAAGTCAACCCTTCAGACAGGTCAAACATCTCAGAGCTGTGTGTCAGACTGCTCAGACTTCCGGAAAATCACACTCGTCTCTAAGAGACTATTGCCCTTTGCTGCAAACTTCAAACATGCGTGCACACACACGCACACAGTGTGAGAGTATGAAGCCAGTGTGTGTAATGGGTCAGCTTCTTCTTCGTGTATTTTTTTCCTTAAATGGATGAGGATATAATTTGTTTTTCTACGCAGGAAATGCCTGAGCCATTTCCAGAGGTAAGATAAAGGTCTTTTATCCTGTTTGTCCTGACTTTGCCTGTGCTGAATCTGAAGTGATTTAATTCTGTTTTTGTGTTTGTTCAACTGCATTCAGGCTTCACAGGAGTCAGACTCATGCCATTAGCCCTGATATGCACTTTTTAAAATGACACGCAGGAAACAGTGCAGCTATCATCCTTTCCTGAGTGCTGGGCACTGGCTAAATACAGGCAAGTGGGATCTCATCTCTAGGAACTTTCAGAAAAGAAATAGGTTTATTTTTATCCAGAGACAGTGTATTACTCATTTTAAAAGACACCATGCCACAGTGTGGTTGTTAGCATGCTGTGGTAAGGTTTACTGACAGGCATCTGGGAAATGTGTTGGAGGCAGTGTCCTAGATGGAGAGCTGGTAAAGAGACAGAATCATATTCTGGACTTATATTTGGTTGGTTACTACTCTTTGAACACACACACCCCCATACCCACACATTATATATATGATGTAATAACTAGATAAATGAATTTGTCTTGCCTTGGCTGTGTTTTTCATTTGAATTAAACATAACCCACTCTGTTTGTTTTGCAATGTGCTGCTGAAGCATGTTTGGCATTTCTTAATTAAAAAATGCAGTGAGCAGTCCATTAAAAAGGCAATTCCAGCTCCTGGCCTCAGTAATAAACCCCATGGATTTATTTTTTATATGATATAGCTTACCTGAAAACAGTTTTCAGACCCTTTCTCTGTCTGTAAACAGGGATTATATAAAAAACACTGGGTGTATTAAGGCATGACTCAGAGTTATGGAACATGTTCCGAAGAGGACGTTAGTTATTTATTTGTTACTTGTAGTTGATCCATTTTTACCCGTTGGATTGAAATGGGATGTTTATTTGCTGAAAGTTGGGGAAAAAAAAAACAAATCGCCAGGTGGTTATATCATTGTTGCCTTCCAAGCTTTGTTGATGTTTGCACCAAAAGGGATTGTGGGACACAAATCTAAACTGAGCTTTTACAGATGTGTCAGAAATGTCACAGGCTTCATGAGCAGTAAATCAAACGGCAACAAATAGTAATTTTGGAAACTCTGCATCCATTTCGGCTCACCATAACAGGCTGCGAAAACCGAGCTCCTCTCTGAAAAGCAGCAGCAGTACAGACACACAAGCAGCTGCCTGGACAGGCTCATCTGGACACTCTGTGCAGTGCCATTTTTATTTCATTCTGCTTTAATGCAACATTTTTCTTTTTTTCCCAAAATGCTGTTCTGCCCTGGTGCCACAAACCGTTCTGTGGAGCTGTAAACAGTCAGATTAGATGAATTAGTCATCACGTTCACTTCGTCTGGCTGGTTCATGCCAGCTTAAGTGTGGAGGCTGTTATCTTTGGTTCGAAGCAGAGGGTAATGTGTTTAGTGAGATTGATATTCACAGCAGAGACGATGGCTGGCTAAGCTGACACCAGAGCAGAAGTTTGGGGGTTTGAGGACAGATGAGAGTATCTTCAGCCAGGAAATCACAACCAAGGTCTTATGGAAGAAAGCTAACCAAAAGACTCCATAAAACCCAGAACACGCATGCACATCACAATCATCCAAAGACTGCCAACAAAAACAGTCTGGCACTAAAAAGGTCTTAAAATTCGACCATGTAATACATCACCTCCCCTGCTACCATCCATAAATGCTTGGTCAGCATAGCCATGTTCTCACCACAGAATATGCTGAGTCAGGGTTGGCAAGCAAAAGACTCCCTTCTGCTCCCTTCAGTCCCAGCTACAGGACTTTAATTTCTTCACTCAAATGTATTAATTGCCTGTACACCTGTACTTGAGAGAGAACGTCTTGCTCAAGAGTATTAATTATATATAGTGCATAGTTAACTTGAAGCTCAAACCCAAGAATAGTAATGGCTCGAGCGTGAAGAAAGCTGGATCAATCTCAGGCAAGCTTGTCAAACTGCAGCTGTAGAACTTATGGTGAGACCCTTTATATGTAAGGCATCAAGTCATGGGTGGACTTCACTTTTTTAACTCGACCCTACGCACGATTCAATATATATTACTTAATTTAAGGTTATGACATCGGCTTGTTGTCTTCTCACAAATGTGTTTTGCCCCAAACCCTCTTCCATGTCTTTACTGAGCTGTGAAATGAAGTTTGCGTGGTAGTGCGTGAATGAGGAGGGACGACTGTGGTGTGGCAGCAGTACCGGACTGTAGGGAGCGAGAGTTCCACCAGCCCTCGCCTGATCGTCCAAAGCTCCCAGGAGGACATCACGTCCCCACCCGAGGACACGGCTGATGCTGGGGTTCACGAGACTAAGATCAGTGCAGATAAGCTTCACTCGCGCGGCCACCCCTCCTACCGCTGCTGTGCTGCTCTACAATGTCGCCTCATCCTCTGGGTGGTGAATTCAGGCTGTCTGGTGTTGGCTGGGTCCTCTGGACCACCCAGCATACGGGTCCTCTGGTCCACCCAGGCCTCTGGTCCACTCTTCAATAATTCAGCTATGAACTGCTGTTTTCATTTTACAGTTTGAAACACCGTCGTGCATTCATTATATCTGCACTTCTTCCCATCGCTTGAACGCGAGAGAAAACAACGTGTACCTGGAGATTCACAGCATCGTAGAAATGACGTGATTACAACACTGGCACACTGGCCCTCTGGCTCCTTGGGTTTTAGTTGTGCTCATATAGCCTGGCAGGAAAATGAAATCCATCCACACCTCCTTCGGTTCATGTCAAGGTCAAAGTTTGTCCCCTGTGGACTCGCCGTCATTTTTTGACTTCGGTAGAACATCCAGGGGTGTGTGAAATTTTCACAAGCGTGTGTCTTTGTTTCTAAAGCACTCCATGCGTTTTTACTCATTTTGATGTCCAAGATAATAACTTCATCACTTTTTCAACATTTTTATACCGGTTATGAAATATACAATACTAAATAATTAGGTTATGATCTTTTAGGTCTAAATTTCCAGTGTAGGGCCCCCTTAAACTAGAGGCAGGAAAAAAGCACCGATTTGAGTCATTTACAGAACATGCATAATTCATCATTCCAAAAAAAAAAAACATCTTAGCAGTGTGACAATGAGAGCTGAATGGGGTGTGGTGCACTCCGACGGCATTACTGCTTAAATGAAAGGATGATGTTGAATGCTGCAGTGCAGAGGAGGTGTGATGTGAATTGTGATTGCTTCTGAATAGCCATTTAGCTGAAACTCTCCACACTCATTATCTCTGCAAACTGGAGGGATGGCGGCGTGTCTTTGAAGCAGGCGCTCTCGTTTGGCCTTGCCGTCTCTCTCTGCGAGCGGATGGATCTCCTGCCATGATCTCAGCTTCTCAGCTTCCAGACTTGTTTACAGGCTCGTGGCTTGTTCATTTCGTTCAAAGCTTGTTACCTTCGTGAAACAGGATTACGAGATATGCTGAGCTCGCAAGAAGTAATGAGCAGCAAATGGGGAGATGAGGGAGAGACTGACAGAGATTGCACAAGAGTAGAAGCAGAGCAAACTATGAAAGGCATGCTGGAGAGATAAACAGAGAGGAAGACAGTGTAGCAGTGTTCAGCAGGACCCTAGCACTGCTAGTCACATCTCTCTCTCTCTGACCCACACTGTCTCCTCTGTCTCTCTCTCTCTGACACACACTTTCTCTCTGACACTCTCTGACATACTCTTTCTCTCTCTGACACACACACTCTGATTCTCCTTCTATATTTTCCTTTATCGCTTCTCTCCCATCTTCCTCAGTTTCTCTACCATTCTACCTTATATACTCACACTTTTGTCTCTTTTTGTCCCTTCCTTTCTCACACACACACATACACACACTCATACTCTCTGTCTCTCAGGCAAACATATCCATATACACGCTTTCATTTCCTCTCAGCCATCTCGCTCCTATTCTCCTTCTCTCTCTAACACACTGGTTCCCTGTCCTTCTCTCTCCATCTCTCCCAATCTCTCGACTTCCCTTCCTCCATCTTTATCAGATGTCTAATTTCCTCTCTCTCTGTGCACCAAACATCCTGCCACCTCCTGTCACAGACCTCTCATATAGCTCAGTGCTGTTTTTTTCACATAGGAGTTTGTCTCTGCTCACTGGTCTCATAGAGGCACCGGTGAGGCCCGGGATTCGTCTCTGCGCTCTGAGCCAGGCTGTCTCTGACACGCCAAGTTTTGTTTGTGGGGGAACGAGTTGCTGATGTCTTCTTGCTCTGGTTGTTGTGGCTGCGTGGCGGATGCAGCAGCGGGGATAGGAAAGCGTGCTCCTGAATTAGTTAGCTAGATCCTCCCAGTTCCAGAGAGATTGTCAGAATGAGTCACTTCCCATATGCAATGTCACAGTTCGCAGAAACTGTAGAAATATGATTGTGAAAACTTAATCAATATATCTAACCCTGAAACCGTTTGTTCCAATAAAAAGTGATTAAAATAGAATATGTAATACTATATATACTGTAAATAAATAACATTTTATGATCATCATATAAGTACCCTGAAGATTTGTTACGGAATTTGCTTGTGGTGTTACCTTGCATGCAAACATCTGAACAAAACATTGGATTTTGAGCTGAAATGCAAACATTCAGCCTTCAGTCCTTGTGCTCTACACATGTTAAATTCTCTTTGCCTCCCACACCTGTATGTTTATTACTGCTTCATCTGGAGCTATAGACAGATGTGGCAAAAAAGCCAGTAGAGACATGGTTTGTTGGTGAGTCAAACTGTGATTTGTCTGGATGGATTTTCCTGCTAAAGGACACACTGACCCCACTATTGGCTGCTGGATGGTGATGGTGACTGGCACTGGTGACTGGCAGTGAGGGAGAGTTTTTCGATTTGATATTCAGTCTAAATTTGACTCTAAATGAGAATATAGATACAAACTGCATGAGGATTTTTTGTCACATGTGGCACATTATGGATTCAGGTAGAGGTGTGGTAGGCTAGCATTATATTTTACATGTCATGTAGTTTTGTTGTGCTAACTGCCTAGGGAGCAGGTGGAACATTTGTCATTTTCTTGCTATTTCTGTATGCAGTCTTAAGGAAAGCAGCAAGTCATAAAGAGGGTGACAGTGAGCTGATGGAATCATCAGTCACTCTTCATTAGCACTGGTTCTTTATTGGTTCTTCTGTACGAGTTTGTGTGTCTTAACCGCCAAGTGCTTTGTGGGTTCTAATCAAAGTGGTAAAATCAACTGTTTCATCTTGGATGGGGTTTTAATATATATTCAAACAAATTTGTGTTACATAAATACATAAATTACATAAATATTAAGATTATATATTTGCATGGGTTTCTATCCACTAGAAAAACATTAACTCAATTTGGCCTGTTTTATGAAGCAATTTTGCTATTTAAATTTGGTTGACCATATAAATGTTGCAATTAAAGACTTTGCAATAAATTCAGAATTGTATCCCCCCGTGTGGTTTCAATTAAAAACCACAGCTCTGTGCTCGTTTGGACTGGTCTGTGCCGCAGAGTCTCTCACAGATTTTATGGTGATAGTGCTATCCAGTCACAGCCCAGCTGACGTGTTGCTTGAATCACTATGGTGGTCTGCTTGAGTCATGCTTTGTCAGATCAAAGTTGCACTCCAAAGATATACGTCCTTTTTCAAAGGTTCTTCTTTCTGTGCTTTTGGTATCCTAGATTAGGCTTTGACAGGCCTGTGCATGTCCTGATGAATGTAGCCTGTACTCTCGGTTGCCAGAACAGGTCGCTGTGTGCGATGCATTAATCTTTGTGCTATTCATGTAGACACATACTGAGCAGCATTCTGTCATCAAAGCAAATGCCATGCCAAAGACATAGGCGCTCATACAGCACATGGCTTCCAAAGGCAACACTTGAATGTCCTTTTAGGGATCCTTCAGGCTTTTGTTACTGAGCACAAGTGATCACACAAACGAACATACATTTACATTTACTGCAGTCCAACTCCGTCCTCATTTTACTAGTGTCTTTCACTTCCACTGGGTTTCTGATACCATCCCCGGATTAGCATTCTAATGAGTTCTTGTTTACTCCTTGTAAGTAGCTTCTCTTTCCTGAAGTTGGATCCTGGTTGATGTACTAGATGACATCAGAGGCCTAAAGCCTCCTCATCCTTAAATACACTTGATTAATGGATAAACTCTTCTAGTCTTATTACTACAACCAGACATGGCAGTGTTAAAGAATTCTGAGCAGAAATCACTAAATCTTCGCGGTGCTCTCTGACACTGATGTGAGGTGTAATAAGAGTCTGCAGCTTAAATGTTCAAGAGACATTAAAGAGCAGAAGGTGTGGGTCTTCGGAACATCAGTGAGCTGACCAACATCAGTGCAGAGATATGACTGCTTCCTTCTGACACAGTGACTCTATTGTGTACCATTACTCACGTGAAGGCTGTGTGCTTGGCACATTTGATAAAAGAACAAAAAGACACGCACGCAAATGTTCACAAGACCCTGACATGACTGGATCTTTTGCTATGCTTTGTGTTTAAAGCACCAGGGGACTGTGGAAGTAAAACAGAGCATACTCTGTGTCCCCAAGACTGGAAAACAATCTATAAATAGAACACTGGTGGAGCTTCCAGAATGGATCTCTGTAACAATAGCGGCCTGTTGCTTCCTGAAGGCCAGAATAAGAAGGCCACACTTTTGCCGTGATGAAACCTGCCCATTTTTTTGTGAAACAAACTGCTCTCCATGACACACATCAAAGTGAGATATAATTTCTCAGTTTTGTGAAAGTTTCACTTAGATTTATTCATATCGCACCGTAATAATGGTGTGTTAAGGTTCTGTGTACCTAGTGTTTGGTGCGTATATTTACTGTTCAGTAAAGACTCACATTTGTTTTTTTTTTATTCCCTGTGCCTGAGTTTAGTATGGGATGAGAATCATGTTGCTAAAACAGAAAAGGCCAAATACATTGTCAACATGATTTTTGCAAGAATGACTCAGAGGAAGTTCTGGGAAGTTCCACATTCCTCATATTAAGAAAATCTAAATGCTGCATTATCATTCAGATCTTGACATGACTCATTGTGATTCCTAGATGGTGGCAGGCTTCCTAATAAGCAGTTTTCCAGTCATACTGCTAATGTTTCTTTTGCTTTCTTGTGTCAGATCTTTACTACACTACCCAAATCTGTCTTGCTGTTGAGTTTCCGCTAAATTGATGATTCAGACCAAATAAAACCAGGCACATGGCAAGCAAGCACACACACACACACACACAACCAGGAAACACTTAAACAAATAAATAAATGTGACCTGTCTGATTACTGGGCTCATTTAGTTATCTTCTAGAACCGGTCCTTTAAGATTCAGTGACAATTGTGCTTATTTCAATGGTAACACAAAAAATGTAAAAAGCACATAGCAGATGGTGTAACTTGATGGATTGGACTTGCAGCATAATGGACTCAATGCTCAGCACACAGTTTGCCATTTGATTGATCGGTTGAAATAACAGTGTAGCTCTGGGCCTCTCAGACAGCTTCATAATTTGTGGCCATTTTGAGATTGTGGTGACTGTAAATAGGTGTAGTACTGTGTGTGTGTGTGTGTGTGTTTTCTCTTGTGGCTATGTATGTGTATGGAGGGTGGGAGAAAGAGGTAGTTTAGGAGGTCGTCTTCCCGTGAATCAAGGTGCAAGTGCTCTCGGCTTTGCGCTGAGAAGCAGGTGATCATGTGTCCTTTGCCAGTGGAGAGATAGTGAGGTAGTACCGTGGGAGCTGCAGAGAGCAGACAAGCACTCATTCCTGCCCACAGCCATAATCACCTGTGACAGCGCATGAAGAGATGCTATCACCGCCACAAACCCAATCCCATCACCTGCTAGAAAGGGGAAGATGCATGATTACATATTATATAAACTGGCATGGTTTCCGAACATCCTCCCTTCTGAATTGGATTCAAATACGTGTGTGTGTGAATGCAGTTATACAGTTTTGTGATATCCAGTACTCAAGATGCTCGTAGACAGGGCTGGAAATTGGGTTCAAAAAGAGAGCAAAAAGAAATTGCAGTCATGTATGAGGTTATGGGAAACTGGATGCTAATTTAATTCATCTCTCTCCCAGACTGGTGAGCTACAGGTATCAAATAAGAGAGACTGCCAGGCTGCATTACTTTGAATTCACCAGTATAGACTATTCTTCTAATTCATGTAGCTTCATGTAGCATTGTTATTATTTTTCTGAATGATGAGCAATTCAGTCTGGGCTCTGTTTTTTTATGGTTCTACAAGCAACTCCAAACGCCTTCCGCAGTTTGGCTGCGGCTGCTGTCTCCTAAACCCTGGGACTGTGGGTGGAGTCCCTGCTGGAGAGGAGCGCAGACAAGGCTGCAGACATGCGCTGCTTCCGTATTTTTCCGCTTGTTATCTCCATCTGTGCCTTGCTGGGAGCTGGTGTGAGAAATGTCATTTTCTGATAGTCGGTTCACCGTATTGGTACAGAGTACCTGCTGCTCCCAGTGCTCACCGGAGCAGATCCCCTCCCCACACTACAATGGGGATGTGGGACTCCAGTGTTGCGGAAACTGGGGCAACTAACCTGAATTCCTCTGTAACTGTGCAGTCCATTTGGAGACGTCCGAAATGATGTCAGGCGTGAGCACCTGTTCATCCGGTGTTGTGGCTGGCCTCAGGTGTTGTGGCTGGCCTCAGGTGTTTGGTCCAGCAGATACTTGGTTTCACATGCACTATCATGCATGATAGTGTGACATGTTTTGCATGAGAGTGAAAAGTCCTGATTGGCAGCTGTTTCGCAGTGCAGCACAGAAATCAGAAAATATCCAATCAAACTGCTCCATTCACATGACCATGTTTACAAACATGAGCCAGTGGTAGACTAGACCTCAAATAATGTCCAGCATGAGGAGAGACCTAAAACAGCTCAGGAAGTGTGAGGGGAAAAACCAAAGATGACATCACTACTATGTGTGTTTTGTTCTTGTAAATGGTTCTGTAAGAGCTGAGGCAGGTGTGGTGGTGAATAAGACACTCGAGTTTCTCTATAGCTGTGCATTTACTCTGTATGTGGAAGTGGGATGTCTGGTTTCAGACTCAGTGATTAGGTCATGCTGATGAAGGCAGATGATTGAAGGGCAAACAGCCATTCTGTGTTTCATTCATACTCCAGCCATGCAGTCATAGGACATCTGTCAAGGGCTGTACTTCAAGCTGCGTGCAGTGTTTGTGTGTGTTGTATGTGTTATATGAGGAGGTTTGTTTGTCTAGGCGTGTGCATGTGTGTTAAATAGAGTTTTGATGGCGGATGATTCCCTACTGGACCTCGTTCCCTCTCTAACACTGAAGACCCGTCGTTTCCCTCCACTCAGCACTTTTGTCCGGATATGTGCGATATTCTAACGGCAGCCCATCTGGTTGCACAACAATCACCTCTAACCTAATGACTCATCTCCTCTCATGGTTGAGAATGTGGCTCTAGAGAGACAGAAATACAGTGTATAAAGTCTGCTCTATTTCCCTTTTTAGAGCCAGAATAATTTTCTCATATATTATCTTCGATGTACATTTTGTAATGTTTTGGAAGTTGGAGTAGAATCGTTGTACACAAACTTTAACCAGGATTCCAAGATACACACTTTTTTTTTTAATAGCAGCTGAGGTAAGTGGCTTTTCGTACATGAGTTATGAATGACTCTAGGCTTTTGTGCATGGGTGGTTATTTAAGTTTTTAAAGAGAAATATCAATTGCACTGTGTTTAAAACAAAACATGCTGATTTTGTTTTTGAGAAATATAATTAGACTAGAAACATTTCCAGAAGTAAACTTGTAAATATGTTTCACTAACTATTGAAACAAAACTGGGATTATTTCAGAATACCATCATTTGTGTACATACTATATTCCAGGGTTGGTGAACACAGATCCTTTACCTGAATAAAAGTAAAAATTACAATGTTAGCTTACAACCAGAATTCAAAGTGTCTTGAGTCAAGGCATTATTTTATAAGCAAATTGTGCACAACGTAGTCTCAACAAGAACCCTCGGCCCCTTGGAGGACCAAATTGGGTGCAGGGAGGGGAGAGAGGACAACACCCAGGACAGAGCAATCCACCACTGGGCATACAGACATACGCAATCATTCACACACTCTGAGAACTCTCCCTCTCTGTCTATGTATATATATATATATATATATGTATATATATATATATATATATATATATATATATATATATATAATATATATGCATGTGTCTGTGTTAAAATGTATTTTGAGCAATGTGCAGTGCGAGTCAGCACAATGGAGCACAATAATGGCATAATAAGCAATAGAAGTCGATACTGGGTTCCTAGGCACCCTAGTCTGGGTTCAGTGAGTGTGTGTTTGCAACCCATGTGGGACAAGAACAACTCAGGAACAGCTGCTTGATATTCAACCTAGCAGATTCCAGTCAGCTTTGAGCCTTCTCGATGTTCTGGGAGGGGACGGAAGCCAGCAGAGAAACGGGTGATTGTGTGGGGTGTGTAGGGGCCCCAAATTCTATGAGATGCAAGTGAGAAGATGACTTTGTGTGAAGCTGCGTGAAGCAATCTTCTTAGACATTGACAGTAAAATTGGGTATAATGAAGAGCTCAGTGTCTTTAAATGTAACACTCTCACAGGTTGTCACAATGTCAGTTCTTGACTTTTACATTTACATTTACGGCATTTAGCAGACGCCCTTATCCAGAGCGACTTACAAAAAGTGCTTCATTGTTTTACTCAGAACAAAATCTCTAGCTAGTTAGTTTAGGCTAAACCCAGGAAGAAACTTTAAGCAAAGATATTATTAGATACAGTCAGTATGGACGCCTAGATATACTCAAATATATACTGAAAAAACCCTACTTAAAAGATAAAAGCAAGAAAAGTCATTACAGTCACAAATATTTAATAAATGCTAGTGTAGTAAAATTTAATTTAAGTGCTCTTGAAACAGATGTGTCTTCAGTCTTCGCTTAAAAACAGCAAGAGACTCTGCCATTCGGACACTCAGGGGAAGTTCGTTCCACCACTGAGGTGCCAGAACTGAAAAAAAGTCTGGATGCATGTTTTCCGCGTGTTCTGAGAGATGGTGGGTCAAGCCGAGCTGTGCTTGAAGCTCGAAGAGCTCTGGGTACAGATCGGGATTTGACCATTGCCACCATGTATGGAGGTGCTGGTCCATTCTTAGCCTTGTAGGCCAGCATCAGGGTTTTATATCTGATGCGGGCAGCTACAGGAAGCCAGTGAAGAGAGCGCAGCAGAGGAGTAACATGGCTGAACTTAGGAACATTGAAGACAAGTCGAGCCGCCGAGTTCTGGATCAGTTGCAAGGGCCTGATGGTACGCATAGGAAGACCAGCCAGGAGTGAGTTGCAGTAGTCAAGTCTTGAAATGACAAGAGACTGAACAAGCACTTGAGTAGCCTCGCTAGACAGAAAAGGTCGAATTCTCCGAATGTTGTAAAGGAGAAATCTGCATGACCGAGTCATTTTTCTGCCATGCAAGGTCTGCCCCAGTCAACTGACAGTGCTGTTATTGTGAAATGGAAGCATCTGGGAGCAACAGCAGCTCAGCCTCAAAGCGGGGAGACCACACAGACTGACCGAGACAGACTCACCGAGGGGGTGTGACAAGGACCCAAGCGTTTCATAAGAGTACAAATTGTACAAATTGCAATATTTCCTCAGGTCTTTTGTTGCATCACTCACTAGAGTTCCATTCTGCTTCTAGAAGCAACCTGCACCCTGAAACCAATATGCATAATGCCACAAATCAGCATGAGTGGTGCACAGCACGCCGCCACTAGAGTGGAGTAGAGGAAACGTGTTCTCTGGAACTCCAGCATCTCTCTCTGGTAGTCTGAACCTGGTTTTGATGGATGCTAGGAGAATATTACCACCTGGAATGCATAGTGCCAGCCAAGTTTGGTGGAGAAGGCAACATGGTTTAAGATCAGACTAAGGGGAATTGTTGAGGGTTTGGACTAGGCACCTTTGGTTCCAGTTAATATTGCAGAATAAAAAAATATCTTGGACAACTGTATGAAATGGTCTTTTCCTCGTTGAGCGTGACATCTTGGGGAAGGCTTGGTTGAGATTTTTTGGTGCTAGTTAAGGATGTTTCTGAGTATTGAAAAGCCCATTTACTAAGTTCCATTTCCATAAATATAATGTAAATGTAAGGCTTTCGCTGTACTAGTATGACTGTACTCCTGTGCCAAAACAGATGACGTCACAAATTAATGATTCCTGACAAACTCCAGTGGTGTGCACAGAGCCTTGACCTCAGCCTCACTGAACACCTTTTGGCATGATCTGAAGTGTCAACTATGAGCCAGGCCTTCCTTTACATCAATGCCTGACCTCACAAATGATTTATTGACTGAAATGTCACATATTCCTATACACACACACCCCAAAATCTTGTTTAAACCTTTCCAGAAGAGTGGACACCGTTGTACTACGGACAGGGTGGAGAGGTTTATTAATACCCCAGGTTCTAGAATGGGTCATCCAGCAACTGTGTGTAAGCGATTGTCATATGCTCAATTACATTTGTACTGTGACTTAATTAAGCAGCTGTGTTTTTCTTACAGGTAAAAAGACCTGCTCCTGATATCATGTAGGGCAACTGGTGCACACCCCTCCTCAAAGTCCATGGACGAAGTAGCCGACCCACAGTCACCCCTGCGCAGTCTGGCCTTGTTCCTTCCCCAGCCCCCATCTCTCTGGCTGTGAGTGCAGGCCCAGTCTGCGTGCAGCTGGAAGTACAGTGGCCCTCATGCACTACGAGTACAGGCCGCTGAGCTCGTCAGTGGAGGAGTATCGTAAGAGACCACTACCTCTGCAGGTACAGTCATGGGGAAAAATACACCTTTGAACGCCATGGCTTTGATTAACAAAAATGAAGCCAAAATGGAGAAGCTGTCTGTGAAAACCTAAGACCACCCGATGAAATCAGAAGTTCATATAACCACCGTTAGCAGCAATAACATTCTGTACGGCCGTCAGGTTCATCATTCTGGAGGAATTCTTGGCTCACTCTCACAATGTTGCTTTTGTTCTTTGAAGTTTGTGGGCAGTCAGTCATGTATGCACAGCCGTCTTAAGGCTACGCCACAGCATTTCCACTGGGTTGAGGTCTTGACTTTGTGCCTTTGCAACATGTTGATTGTCTCTTTCAGCCATTCTGTTCTAGATGTGCTGGTGTTATGTACAAAGGACACTCTTCTAGACATCTTGTGGTTTGTACAAATGCAACCTGGCAAACAAGACATGCTGCCATTGTGTTCTTAGAAAGAGGCTTTCTCCTGGCGAGTCTTCTAAACAAGCATATTTGTGCACTTTTTTTCTGATTGTACCATCATTAACTTGAATATTTAATATGCTAACAGACGTGTAATGTCAGAGCCTCTCAGGTTTTTTGTTATTTCACCAAGCATTGCACAATCAGACCTTGGTGAATTTGCTTGAATGTCCACTGCTATGAAGATTGGCTACCGTCTTGAATGTTTTCCACTTGTTTCTCACTGTAGAATGAAATTCAAATTGTTTGGAAACAGATTTCTAACCTTTTCCAGATTGACAAGCAGCAAGGATTGTTTATCAAAGCCCAGTACTGAGGTCTTTCTTGTTTGGTATCCTGCTGATTAGCTGAACCTGGTTGCTACCTACTCTCTTAATGACAGTCGTAATGGTATACCTAGTTTTTCACACTGCTTCTGCATTTTATCCTTGTTTTTATTAAATAGATGATGGCACAGCATAATATGTCATGTAGTTGTTGTTCATCTGAAGTTGCGTTTATTTAACTTTAATACCGGCTAAGGACCAAAACTCAGAAATTCAAAAAGGGTGTGCTTTCAAGTTTTCACATGACTGTATATTCATGTACACACACACACATCAAAGCTGCTGTTACTTCTGTAGGTAGACACCCGCCACATTAGGCTCTGCTGTGACTGTGTGTGTAAACATGCAGCCATTGTGACTGCACAGGCACTCATTTGGTGTCATCTGTCTCTCAGATGGTGTATGCTCCCGTGGGCGTGTCTGCTCTCCTGGAAATCCAGAGGGACACTCAGCAGGCCCCGTCCCACCTCTCCTGTCCCCGGCGGCCCAGACTCTACAGCTTCCTCTTTGGTTTCACCGTCATCTTCCTCATAATGGCCTCCTACTTCCTGAGCAGTGAAAGGAAAGGGCTGCACCTCACGCCGTCCCCATACCAGGATGACCCGTCCACGATCCCCGGCGCCATCCCCATCAACATCTCCTCTACTAGAGACTGTGCCCGCATCAGACAGGCTGTGCACCAGATTGTGTCCAAGGTGGAATTTCTTCCAAGAAAATTACCAGACCTGGGTAACCTGGTGCATAACGAACCACATGTGAGTATGCGATTTCACAAGGGCTGTTTTCTTTCTTGACGTGGCTTGTGCATGTAGTTCTAGCTGTGTAATGGTTGATTGAGTGCTGGTTGTTAAAACTACAAGGCATGGCTGTGGATCCATTTATATAAGACTTGTCATCGCATTGCGATACAGGCTAATTATAAAACCCTTTGCCAATGGGTTTCTGAACGTGATTTGAAGTCAGGACTAAATCTGTCAGTCTCTCCTTTGCTCACATGTCACCTCCTCTTGACACCCTCTCTCCTCTCCTCCTCATGCTGAAGCCCATTTCAGCTAGCCTGTTAAATAAAGAGACTTGCAATGACTGTTCTCGTCCCTCCTGATTGGCTGACGAAGGAGGAAATTGCTTCCAATGTAATCAATATGTCAGTGGAGCATAAGACCCAGATTAATTGGGTCTGGTTTAATCAGAGTGAGCTGGTGACGCATGTCCTCTGGCAATGCTCGCACAACACAATCACATGGGCTTTTATGTCAAACCAGGGGGAGAGGAAACTCTGCAGTGAAGGCCGACACTTCACACCTTCCTACCTAAGGAACTCGCACTTCATACACACACACACACACACACAGCAGGAAGGACATCGCCTGCAGGCATTGGGTTTTTTTTAATACCATTTGTCAGCTGATTTCAAATTTGGGAAAATTGTCTAAAAGTACTTAGACAAAATTCCTCATATTTTAAGTTCGTCACAGTGGGGCTCTGACCATGCTGGCTTTAGGTCTTTAACCTTTTTACAGCATTCTGAATGATTGGACAATTGAAGCTACTGTATATTATGCACAAATGTAATATTTGTAAAATATGACTGATATATATAACAAAATTTGGATTATCATCTCCTGATTATGACATTGCTACTTCTCTCTTGTGGCTCCCATCCCAGCTGTTCTCGGTGATCCCCCGACGCTTCCTGGCAGATGTTAAGAACCCCTGCTGGTATGAGCAGCTGCAGGGCAACGTCAGTGCCAATCCGTACCAGAACAACCTGTATGCCAGCTATTCCCGACAGTCCCGCGCCGCCTTTGATTTCCTGAGGAGGTCCTTCCGGAAGCACCTGCTGCTGCACAAAGGGAACTTCTACAGGATCCGTTGCCTGCCATACTTCTACATAATCGGGCAGCCAAAATGCGGCACCACGGACCTGTACGACCGGCTCCGGCTGCACCCGGACGTGCGGGTCACGACACTCAAGGAGCCGCATTGGTGGACCCGCAAGAGATTTGGTGAGTGAGGATTTTATCCCTTAGCTCAGCTGTCACAGAGCACTCATTCAGAATATTACACAATAGTTAATTTTGTATCATTCGCTCTTTTTTTGCTTGTGTCTTTGTCTGGTTTGTGTACTTATACATTCAGTCTGTATATAACATCTATGTATTAGTGGACTTCAGTCATGACCTTTACCGTGTGGGACGTATGTTCTACAGGACGGTTCTTTGATATTAACAGTGGTGGTGTCAGGCCCAGTGGTGCTGTGCTGTTGGCTGAGCTCAGCGGGACTGGTCACAGGGTTGGTCCAGGCCGCTCTCTTTAGGCTTCTTATGTCTGATTCTCAGCTGGAGAGTTTAGCTCAGATTGTTTCCCACCCGGATCCAGCTGATGTGTGCTGAGCATCGCCTGTCTCTTGTTCTCCTTTCTTTCTCTCTCTGCGATTGATTTTTTTTTTTTGTCCTTTTCTTCTTACAAAATTCTCCTGGTCTAATTAACAATTTGTGTGAATGATTGCGTGTCTGCATGCCCATTGGTGGATGGTGCTTTATTCTGGGTGTGGTCCTCTCTCCCCTCACTGCACCTGATTCAGGAGGCTTGAGAATACGCTGTGTGTGATTGGCTGCTGCTCCTCACCGGTGTGTGCTTGGATGTAAAAGGCTGTGTCTGTGTTTATTGTAAAAGCGAATTTTCCATGTAATAGTTTTCCATGTTTATTGGCTCACAAATTATTTTAAATTGCTCTGTAACAGAGCTTAATTGGAAACAACAATTTAGCTATATCTTTCATAGCCCAACTCTAGAGCATTCATATACTCATCAGATATCCCAGTAAAAACACAGAAATCAAAATCAAACTCTGGATCAATAAGGTCATTTTGAAACCAGCTAGGAAGAAGTGCTTTATCAGAATGGTGAAAAAGATGTTGCTTACATTAGCTATAACAGCTGAAACGAACCCTGGTTGCATCTAATTTTAATTTCTTCAAAGTATGCATCATTGGAAGCCCACAGTTATCACACATTTTCCTCTGTTGAATTTCCAGGATTAAATGATGTTTCATAGGATTCAAAAACCTGAACTAAACTTGTCATTTTATTCTGATTTCCTAAAGACCCAAAATAAAAAAAATAAATAAATAAATAAAAGATTTTCACATCCCTTTGTGTAAATGATTTTTTAACCCCTGGATGAAGCCAAGAAGCAATTTTCAAAACTTTTCTGAACAGTTTTATACAACAAATAAAACTTACAGATCAGTGATTTCTGTTTAGGTGGATATTCTGATAAGTGTGATGGTGTGTCTGTCTGTCTCTACACAACATCTAGCCTTTTCTATCTTTCTCCTTCTCAAGTGTTATCACGCTATCATTTTCTTTTTTACTTTTATTCTTTGCTGTCTTTCTTGTTGTTTCTTCCTTCTCTTGCTGTCTGATGTTGTATTTATATCCCACTCTCATCTACCTCTCTCGTATTTCTCTGTATTTTATAGTCACCCCTCCCCATTTCTCTCTCCCTCTCTCTCTCTACATCTCTCTTCCTCGCTCTTCTTCATTGGTAAAGGCAATCACAGCTCCCCAATCATGGTGGCTGGGTGAACTCTCTGGCTGTAGTGCTGCCCCCTGCTGGCAGTACACCATCTCTGGCCTGGAGAGCCACACTCTGCTCTCTTGCTCTCCTCCTGCCTCTCACTATCCCACACAATCAGTTCTAAATATGTTCATTCAGATTTATTGGCTGTAGCAAAGAAGAGAGACAGCAAGTGGCAGAGAGTGGAAAAGGTGTGTGTGTGTGTGGGTGTGTCAGGAAATTACGCACCTGTGTCCAAATTCACAGCAATTTGCCATCTGGCCTTGTAGTACTCGCCATCAGGCTGCCAGCCCCCCTGTGGAGCCTTTGCACACAGCTATTTGCTAACCTAGCAGTGTGAAGGAGCTGCTACCACCCCACCTGCAGCCCCCACCCTGTCAGCACCACCACCAAGCCACCACCACCATGGGAGTCGTCTGCTGATGTTTTACAACACTGAGTGTGTGCAGCTGGCCAAAGTCTTGGAAGAGACCCCTGCTTCTCTTTCAGATACACACATACACACTGAATGCACAAACATGCAAAAACAAACACAATGCACACACAATGAGAGTACACGCAGAGAACAGCTGTAAGCAGATTTCATTAGGGGAATATCCTACGTTTGAGTATCTGGCAGTACAACTGAACAGTACTCATACAGTTATATTAATTGTTATCTATCATCCTCCCAGACTACATACAGACTTTCTTGAAGATTTTGCTGAAATGCTTTGTAGGATCTTAGTTGATTTTGATTATGTCTTAATCACTGGGGATTTTAACATCCACATGGATATACCCACAAATCAAATCACCTCTGAGTTCATGAGGATGCTTAACTCTTTTGATCTCATGCAACATGTATCAGGTCCAACTCATAGGCATGGCCACACGTTAGATTTGATTATTTCTAAATGCATAGATGTTAATAATACTATAATTACTGATGTTGCAATCTCGGATCATTTTGGTGTATTTTTCAATGTGTCATTACCTATTAGAACACTCGGTGAAAAGCGCACAATAACCAAGCGTTATCTCAGTGCTGGCAGTGCCGTGGCCTTCACGGACATGATACAGTCCCTCCCCCCCTCTTAGAAACAGGGAGTAAACTAGTTGAAACATTCACTCACAGAGTTAGGAACTGTATTGATGTTGTGGCACCGCAGGTAATTAAAACTACTTCTGGTAGAATTAAGATGCCCTGGAGAAACACTCCATCTATTGTAAAACTTAGGCAAGATTGCAGGCAGGCTGAGAGACGCTGGCGAAGGTCAAAATTGGAAGTACATTTTGATATTTATAAAACAACACTGAATAATTACAACAGTGAAGTAAAATCAGCACGGAAAAACTACTTCTCTACTTTGATTGATTCATCCAAAAATTCAGCTGTCTTATTCAGAAGTATAGACCGGCTAGTAAACCCCACTTCCCGTGTCTTCCCTGAATCTGTCTCAGTTGAAAAATGTGACGAGTTTGCAATATTTTTTAGAGACAAGATAACTAGTATAAGGGAGAACATAGCAACAAGCACAAATACACCATCAACCTTGATACCAGTTACGCAACCTAACTGTTATATGTCTGATTTCCAAGAAGTTGACATGATAACACTAATTGATGTGATTTCATCACTAAAATCTTCTACTTGTGAACTGGACCCTTTACCAACATACTTTTTCAAACAGGTTCTGAGCTCATTATCTAATGATGTTCTAATGATTGTTAATCAGTCTCTCCAACTGGGACATTTCCTAATATTCTTAAAACTGCAGTGGTTAAACCACTACTAAAGAATAGAAATCTTGATCCAACAATTCTCAATAATTATCGACCTATATCTAACCTTCCTTTTCTTAGCAAAATCATTGAAAGAGTTGTGTCAACCCAGTTGAATGATTATGTTAAAATAAACCAAATAAATGACACTTTTCAGTCTGGTTTCAGAGCTCTCCACAGCACTGAAACAACACTAGTTAAGGTAGTAAATGACCTGAGATTGAATAAAGATGCAGGTAAACTCTCAGTCCTTTTTCTGCTAGATTTAAGTGCCGCTTTTGATACTGTTGATCATGAAATACTTCTTGATCGACTACAGAGCTGGGTAGGCCTTAGTGGCTTAGTTTTAGAATGGTTTAGATCGTATCTAACTGGGCGCGAGTACTATGTTGCATTAGGTACTTCTTCCTCCACACATCAAAAAATAACTTGTGGGGTACCCCAAGGATCAATTCTTGGGCCTTTACTGTTCAACCTATATATGCTTCCATTACCACATATCATTAACAAACATGGCATTAGTTATCATCAATATGCGGATGACACTCAACTTTACATTTCTCTAGAACCTAAAGCCCTAAAATCAATTAGCTCACTGTTTGAGTGCATAGGTGATATACAGACATGGATGTCTGACAATTTTCTGCAATTAAATAAAAGAGAAGACAGAGGTTCTTGTTCTTGGTAGTGACTCACAAAGGGAAGATGTTCAGACCTATTTAAATCAAATTAATCTGAAAGCCAAACAATATGTTAAGAACTTGGGCGTCACTTTTGATAATGAGCTAAGCTTTAAATCACACATCATGACCACATGCAAGACAGCTTATTTTCACCTCCGAAACATCGCTAAGGTCCGAGATATGCTCTCTCCTGCTGATAGTGAAAAACTTGTCCATGCATTTATCACATCAAGGCTTGATTATTGTAGTGCTGTCTTATCTGCTCTCCCAAAGAGCTCGATTTCTCAGCTACAGCGAGTTCAGAATGCTGCTGCAAGGGTCCTGACCCGCACGAGAAAGAGGATCATATTACACCTGCGCTCCACTCACTGCACTGGCTACCTGTCAGCTTTAGAATAGATTTTAAGGTTCTGGTGATGGTTTTAAATGTCTTCATGGTCTTGCTCCTCTTTACCTCAGTGAAATGATAGTTAGATATGTTCCAGTCAGGTCTCTCAGGTCGTCAAACAGTAATCTACTGGTGATTCCTAAAAGCCGATTAAAGATTGGTGAGGGTGCCTTCAGCCGTTATGGCCCAAAACTCTGGAACTCTCTTCCTGAGGAGCTCAGAGACATTTCATCCCTGCATAGCTTCAAGAGGGGTCTTAAAACCTTCCAGTTTAAATCTGCTTTTAGTTAAGCTATGTATGTTGTACCAGGTTTCCATTTTATTTCCATTCCATTTTATATATCATTTTATTTAGTTACATTTTATGTTTGTTTTAATTATTTTAATAGTTCTATTTATTATCTTAAGAATTTGTCGTTTTATTACCTTTATTTTATTACCTGTTATTACCTGCTTGTTTATTTTGTTTATTTTGTTTATTTTACTTCATTTAATTTTATTTATTTTTTATTATTTCTTTTAATCTCTGCTTCATTTTAATGTTTTGATTTATTTAATCTGTAAAGCACTTTGAGTTGCATGTATGCATGAAAGGTGCTATACAAATAAAGATTATTATTATTATTATTATTATTATAACACACACACACATTCTTACTATGCGGAATGGAGTGTCCTACACTTTACACTTACACCCTTTCCTATATTGAGGTGTTTGACTTCTTTGTAGTTGTTATTTTCATTCTGTGTGTGTGTGAGCAGTTACTAGTTAGTCTGCATGTTTGTGAAGATGTCTGTGAGTGTGGTAGTAATGGTGTAGGCATGAGGGTGTATATAGGCATTAATTAATCTGGGAAATGGTCTGTCCCCAAGGAGCCAGTGTCGTCCTCATTGTGACATGGGGATGGTTTTGAAACTCTTTTAGGAGGGCCGTGGTGTGACAAAGCCAAAGGGAAGCTGAAAATGATTCTCTGATGTGCTTTTCATATGATTTTTCTAAGGTCTATACACACATTTCTGTTTTATACTTGTCTTGTGACCAATGGAAAAGGTTAGATTTTTGGTCCCATTTTTATCTAAACTGGTGTTAATGATGCAAGTTGTTTGCCAGAGTCAGTTTAGTCATGTTTTCTAAAGCAGAATTGTGTGCTGGGTAGTCTCCAATAAGACTTCTGAGACTCCTGCTGTCAAATGTGGGAGATTAGCTTAATCTGAAAACCACACACAAACATGTGTAGATATGAGAGCATCATAGCCTTCTTCCTCCTGTGCACGTCTTCTGGAAAATCAACAGCATGTACAGAAGTGCATCTACAGAAAGCTGAGACAGACAGAGAGGCAAGATGTTAGATGTTCAAGAGTCAGAAAGAAAAAAAAACAAGATGGAAAAAGAAAATCATTAAAACGGAGATTATAAGGAGATAGTGTTCTTTCTGGAGCAGAATGAAAAGTTAAGGGAAAAAGTTCAGATGGAAGGAATTTAAATGGATAAATCCTAAAATCCCAACATCCTGTCAGGGGCCTTAGCCATCTGAAAGCCATTTTTCTGGTTTTCTGACTTTCCTGTATTTTTAGATGTTATTCTTTTGCTTGTTTGGTGTCTTAAACGTCCAGTGGAATAGATTCGCCAGATATTTCTCATCCACTGACTGAGCACTCTACCACAAGAGCAAAGGAAATGCTGAATCAGATTTAAGAAAATCTAAAAGCTCTAATATCCTCTTATGTTATGTATAATTATGTGCACGTTTTTGTGGCCCTCTCACACACCAGTTGTTCCTTCTCTCCACCCTCTCCACTCCAGGCATAATTCGCCCCAGTGAGGGTATTCATGCCCGCTATCCGGTGGAGGACTACTTGGACCTTTTCGACCTGCCTGCCCATCAGATTCAGGACCAGCTGTTGGCAAACAGCACCAGTGGCTCTGCTCAGGCTAGCATCATTATTGGTAACCCATCTCTGCTCTATTAGACCCTCTACCACACAGAGCAAACAGCCGCCTCAGTCTGGTCAGAAGATCACAGCAAAGGCACTGTGATTGTGTGAAAGCCCCTCTGTAGCTCCAGTGCTGAACACTGGCCTGCCAGTCACTGTGATTCTTGAAGCTTCATCTCCTTAAATTTAAGTCGTGTTTGATCTAACTACTATAGACAGGTGTCCTTTATCTCAAAGAGAAAGAGAGAGAAATAGAGAGTCTTGATGGTGATGCCCAGTAAAAGCTTACCGTCGTATGATTCTTCTACACAAGATTTGTCTTGTGTTGATGTGTTCACTAGACAGGTTTTGAATTGTGCTGTCTGAGTTGTACTTTAACGCTTGACACAATGCTTTATCTTCTAATCATTTAGAATATGTTTGTCAACCGGGGTGTCTTGAGTAAACTGTTTCTCAACAGCATCCCGTGAATTTGATTATATCTTCTATGATTGCTGATGTGTTTGACCTTGTGTGTTGTCACCATGAGAACAGAATAGCATCCTTCTCTTTTTCTTATTTGTTTTTTTTAGCTTGGCTTCTCATGCAACATTCTATACCATTTTCTATAACATGACTAAAACAGCAGTCATTCTTAAATCTAATAGAAGGCTATTGGCATAGGGGCAGCACTAACACAAATTCACAAATTGTTCATGGCCTTTCAGCACTGGGGTCTTGAGTTCAGGTCCATATCTAGGTGAAGTTTCCATGTTCTCCCAGTGTCTGCGTGGGCTTCCTCCAGAGCCTCTGGTTTCCTCCCGCGGTCCAAAGACATGGAGGTTTCCTGCACCTGATTCAGTCCACCAGGGGATGGAGGTTTTTGTGGAGTACACTGTGCACAATTGATTGCGGCTTCTCGCCAGTGTATGATTGGATGTAAAATCACTGCTGATGTATAATCTCTGTTGCCTCGTTTTAAAGAAACAGTTCTGCAGATTTTAATCCTGTAAATTAGCACTTTTATGAGTACAGAGTGCGTGGTTCATCTGTTTCTATGGATAATTCATGTTGTGCCTGACACCAGGGACAAGCCAGTGCATCAGCACTAATGCTGCGCTGAGAGAGGCTGGCGTGTGGTGGTCCAGGAGTCCGACGGTCAGAACCTGAACTCTGATTGCTGTCAGACCGTGTATACAGTGTGTAACTGTAGGTCTCTAACATGAAGGTTACTGGTTGATGCTTAATAGAATGAGCAGAATGTTATGAGCAAAATGTCACAATGCAGCTGAAAGCAACTTGCTGTTTAAAGTAATGTTCTATATGGGATGTGACTTATATGAGATACTTGTGAATAGCAATGGAGCAATACAGTCATTGCATAATTATTCCACATTCACCCTTTTGGAATACAGTGGAATGAACTTAGAGATGTAACTAATAATAGTGAAAGACTCAAAGGTTACTGAATATTCAGTGAAAGACCTTGTTGACAAAATTGTATTTCCAGTCAGGGAACATGATGTCCCAGTTAGAGAAGAGAGAGAGAGAAGTATCATGGCAGGGTTTCTGTGTTACACTGGCAGCAGTAACACTGTTGTTTCCTGTTTACCCTTCTGCTCCCCCTTGTGACTCCATATCATACCTGTTTATTCTCCTCTTGAAATGTGCAGACAGCTGACAGGAAGTGGACATTTAGGGTGGATTAGGACTTAGCATGCGTTTTGGATGCCCATTTGCTGTCCTGTGTCTTTAATAAGGGTTGAAGTGATGATGAAGGCCCACATTTAGTATTCACAAGGGGCTCTTATCCAGTAGGAGTTATTCACCATAATGGGTGTCCATGAGCTACAGACCAATAGCACGAGCTAACACTGACATGTTGCTTTTGAATAGAAAACAGTAATATCCCTTCTAGCAGAAGTTTAATTTAGCAGTGTCAAATTCAGTAGGTTTGTTTGAGGGGGAAACTGCCAAACTCAGATGGACTCTGGTCCTCCAAGGCCCTGGCCAGCAGTTGTCTGTGGCTAAGCCTGCTGTAATTCCTCTCGTTACTGATCATGATCTAGCACTTGCACACGCTTGGCCACTTCCTAACCTTTGACCCCAAAGTCATCCCACAAACCACAGAGCTCGGGATACTCTGGCTTTAGCACTTCTGCTGTGCAAATATCGTCAATCAAAGGTATAAAAATTTGGCATTTAAAATTAGTGAATGGTACCATCACCAGCTGGGGAGGACCAGCTCTGTTTAGTTGGTTACCTGATCCTAGATCAGCTTTATCTGATCTCGTATAATAATATGAGAATTTTGGCACCTGTGGCACAACATTTCTCTGTTATTGGTTGTGTCAACATCTCCCTGTGTGAGATATATATATATAACCAAATGGTGAATTAATTTGATTTGAATGACAGAAATTACATAGGAAGAATAGTTGGGAAAATATAGGGTGCCTTTTTATTTATGAATTTGGATGTATAACGTTCATTACATGGCATTGTGTTTTGATCTAACGGCTGAATCATATTTGAATCCGAGATGAACCCAGCAATAATTGCATGACTGTGACGTACACTATTTTAGTCTGTCAACCGCTTAAAGTGTGAAAAACCCTGTGAGAACCTTGTCACAAGTCGCTTCAAGTGATTTAACAAGATATTTGAACCATGACTTTCTTGCACTGTGGCCATTAAGGTACATTTAAGTATTAAGGAACTTGTGTGTGTCTTGTGGCTTTCAAATCGTATGTGTGTCTGAGATCTGTGTTAATAGACTGCATCACTTCAGTCCTCCTCTTGACCACTTTCTATAATTGGCAGGTGAGGCTAGTGCATCCACTATGTGGGACAACAACGCTTGGGCCTATTTCTATGACAACTCCACAGAGGCGGAGCCTCCCTTTCTGATCCAGGATTTCATTCATGCTCTCCAGCCTGAAGCACGGTTCATCGCCATACTGAGAGACCCTGTTGAAAGGTCAGAGGTCAAAGGTTTAAGCTCCAAATTCATTGTAGATAAATTTGGCCTGGAAAAAAATCGCATTGTCATGCAGTGTTGGTGGCAGGACTGCTGTAGGTGCCTCCTGGGCATAGTGGGAAGCTCTACTCCACTGCTCTTTAGGAAACGCACTCTAGTGACTGTTACCTTGGATGACCCTTGGAGAAACTGAGCTGCTAATTAGCAGCTAGATCAGGTGTATAAAGTGACAAGTGAGTCTATGTGCAAAGGTGTTTCCAATAATACATATTATGAATATAGAATAGGTTTATATGTCATAATAGGTCATAAGCTTATAAAGTGTGTGTTGGGTTTTTTTTGTCTTACAGACTGTACTCTGATTATCTGTACTTTGGCATCTCCAACAAGTCTTTAGAGGATTTCCATGAGAAGGTGTGGGAATCCCTGCAGCTGTTTGATGCGTGTCTGCAGGATTTCAGCATTCGGGCGTGTGTGTATAACAGCACGCTCAACAGCGCCATGCCGGTGAGTACCACTGGGGCCACGCCCCGCTGTGGGGAGGGGGAGGAGGGGGCGTGTGGAGCAGGAGTGCAACCTGTTGGTCCAGTGTGTTCACAGGTCAAAAGGGCACGTTAATTAGCATCGTAATTGCAACCTGAATGATGAGACAGAGAGAGAATGACTGTGTGTGTCTGGAAGAGAGAGAGAGAGAGAGAGGGAGAGCGAGAATAAAATGAGGCTGAGATATAGATTTGTTCGTTTCACAGCAGTGAATCACGCAGCTCCTCGTCTCTGCCCCTGAGCTGGGAGGGCTGTTGGGTTCTTCTTGGCCTCATGGTGAAACTCTGCTCGGGATGTGGGACTTAATATGAATCACACTCTCTTAAGGAACTCTCTGTTCACTCTGCCTAAAAACATCTCACGAAACGCTCCATCCAAAAAGAAATAATAGACTTGTTATTGTTCCAAAAGAAACTCTGTTGAGACGACAGCCATATTTTTCTCTGCATTTATCACAGTGGCTCACTCAACGATGGCTAATATAGTGTAGTTTTGTTATTGATCTTGGGGAACTAAAGTATACATCAGTAGAAAGCATGAGCGGTGAGCTTTCAAATAAATGGGGGGGGCTGAATAACTGAGCGGTCTGGAGGGTGAATTGTTGCTAGATGCTGCCTTGTTTTAAGAGCAGAAGTACAAGAAAAGCAGGCAAGACTTGTGTGCTCAGTGGGGCCCCGTAGCTGGAGAACCGGAGGACGTGAGAGTCCTAGTCAGAGACGGCAGGGTATGTCCATTGAGCTGCAGTGCCACATAGGCTGCAAATCAATGGGTAATAATTGTACAGAGATGGGTGTGCTGCTTGGAAATTGCTCCACACAGTAGATTGCAGGTTTTGAAATGTTACTGTGCAATCTAGAGGCGTTAGGAAGGACTCATCTGGGGATGATGGATTTAAGACACTTGAGTGAGTGTGTGACACATTGTGTAATGGACTAATATTATGTGTATGTTGTATGGTCATTCTCTCTCTCTCTCTCACTCACTCTTCTACAGGTACGGCTTCAGGTGGGACTGTATATCATGTACATCCTGGACTGGTTGTCTGTGTTTGGTAAGGATCAGCTCCTAGTCCTCAGACTAGAAGACCATGCTGCAAACAGAGAAGCCTCCATGCACAAAGTCTTCCGGTTTCTTCATTTGGGTATGGAGCTCAATTACTCACACACACAGCCTTTTGGTTACTGATAGTACCAGAGGTATTATTATTTGATTATGTATTTCCACACTTCCACCAATAGGGGACAGCACAACCTTAGAATTCCATAAAGAATCACCATTACTGATACTGTATGCATAGGCATACTATAATCATAAGCTTCATTTACTTGTCTTTCACAGGGCCTGTGTCGAAGCAGAAGGAGGCAGAAATCACCAAGCGTCCAGCGTCTAACACACGGAAGCTGGCAGATAAGAACCTGGGCCCAATGCTTCCACTCACACGGGAGATGCTCACCGACTTTTATGCCCCTTTCAACAGGAAACTTGCAACTGTGCTCGGCGATGACTCCTTCCTCTGGAAAAAAAAATCCTCACACAATTAACGCACTTAACCAATCTCAGAAAAACCACTGCCTCCAGTTTCAAACAAGCCCTTTCTTCAGTGTCTCTCTGAGAGTCAGTTCCTTATGATGTAAATAAAAAAATTATTTTTTTAAGTTATGGGGCGGGTTTGTCAGAGACAAAGGTACCAAGTTTGCTATGAGCTTTTTTGATGGGGTTGACTTTTATATCCATTTGACACCTGTATATTTAAGGAAAATAAGAGAAAGAAAAATGACTATTGACATCCTTTTTTACTCTGTGGTTTTTGAGACGAGAAAGAGAAACACTTGTATAGTGAGAACAGTGCTCACTTCTTACCACTCGTTGTATTGTATGTACCAGTCTTCCAGACACAGGTAACAGATGACAATCAACCAGTGTTTTGCAACCTAGTCCTCAGGGACCCATAGTCGGTCCACATTTTTGCTATTTCCGGGTTGCCTGTACAGCCATTTCAGGTAAGTGACATTCTTGGTCCACTATGATGGGAGCTGGGACAGTGAAAAAACATGAACTGTCTCTGGTGCCACAGATCTGGATTAGAAAACACTGCATCAGGTCATTAATGCAGTTTCTTTTCAGTCTAGTCTAGACGTGCCATGGACTGTTTAGTGTTTTTTTTTCCATTCTAGCACAGTGGAGCCCACTCTTAAAGGGCTTAATAATGAGCTGAATCAGGCACGAACTGGGAAAAGTACGAATACGAGTAGTGCATCTAATTGTCTAGAACGGAGAACCACAGAGTTTGGTTTTGTCTGTGTTTTGGATGGCTATCTCTCTGTGGTCTTTATAGGCCAGAACTATGTTTAATCCATCTGGAAGACGCATTACTATGTGTATTTCATGTATGCTCTAAGCTGAAATTCACTTAAATGTCCAGAGGAAATGTCATTGCTAATAATAAATAAGCAAAATCATTCCCTCAGCAATACTACCACCAGCATCTTAAACACATTTTGTTATCATTATTATTTTCTTCTTTTGCTCTCTGTTAAAAATGTGATCATGTATGGGCTAATCTTACATGTAAAAACTATTTATATTGTTTATAGCCAGCAAATTCAAATTCCTGTTGAAAAATGGCCTAAAATACATTTGAAATAAGAAAATGTTTGTGTTGTTTTCACTGACATTGCTTTCATTGTATGTACATGTGTCTGCTCTAACTTAGAATAATGACAAACTCAACAGTTTGAAATACTGTACATTTACAGTTACTTCATGAATAATTCATGTCTGCATGGCACAACTGGCAAAAATATTACTTGGTGAATGTTCAGATTTGGGTTTAATTGAGGATAAATCAGGATGTATTAGCCTACGTTATAGAACAATCAATCACTTATGAAACAAATTTAAAAGTTAAAGTTTATTTGTGAAAGTTAGAACTACACTAGTAGACATCCATCCATCCACTAACTGTACCGCTTAATCCCGTTTGTCTGGGTCACGGGGGGCTGGAGCCAATCCCAGCATCATAGGGCGAAGGCAGAGTACACCATGGACAGGTCGCCAGTCCGCCACAAGGCCAATACACTAGTACAGTAAATTATTTTTTCCAACTTGAAGGAAGGTAAGATTCTTGTTTTGGTTCTGTTTGTCACAAGGTTCAATGCTACACAGAAATGTCTAGTGTTGCCAGGTCAGTTACAGAACGTGAAATATAATTTGCTATCTTTAAGGATGCCATACTTCAGCTTCAGCTGGCGTTCAGTTTACCATTGCACTCTTGTGCTTTGGGAAACTGTGACGTATTTACTATTTCTGATTTAACTAGGTGTGATTTTAGTAATATCCACTAGGGGGCAGGACTGCACTATCTGCACTAACTAAACCCCGATGTCGGGAATCGACGGCAGACGTAACTAACACCTGAGGTCGCGTTAGTCTGTAGCTGTAGCATATGGCTGTAAATAATGTCTTACTTTACTGGCCTGGGCTAAAAGGTTTAGACAGCTTTATGCTGCGCCAGAAGCTCACTAACAACACTTGGCTCCAGGTTTAAAGGTAAGGTTTAAGTCACAATTGGTGGTTCATTAGGTTGTTGAAGATCACGCTGATGGGACTAGTAATTTTTGTACAACTCTCCATCTTGGTATGAGTTATACCTTCAAAGAAACAAATGCATCAACAATCGGTAGAGTTGCTAATGATGATTATAATACAAAAGCCCACACGCCGGTTAACATTCCTTTAACGATCCTTTAGACAAGGAAAGAGTTATGACAGACATTTTTGGATGAGTTAGTTACGAAGTGAATGAAACATTAATCCACATGGTCCCTGAAGGTTCGAGTCAACTTGCTGCTGATGTCGTTGGGGTTTGGAAAAGATTTCTTAAAAAAGCGCTGTGCGCCGTAGCCCTTCATGCTATGATTTATTGCAGTAAGAGATTAATCTACTGCCATCTTTTTTGCACGGTTATTTAAATTTCAACGAAGGTTAAATGAAAGATGTGCTAAGCCTCGCTAAATAAACCCCATCATACGCGAGAATGTGGACGGCCTCGTGCACTTTTCCGTTAACGTTTTCATTTGGGAAAACTCGGTTCAAGGACTTCTCGTCACGCCAAAGGCCTTTAGTGAATTCATCAGCTCACTCTCCTTCCCTCATTGGTGTTTATTAGCATGCTCATGCTCTCGTATTTCTGGAAATACGAATAGGTCTATTTGTAAATGGGTGACACTATTACAGTTCAGACCTCGAACGTTTAGAGACTCAAAAGAATAGCCGTTATCGTAGAGGAAACTTTCAGCTTTCTCAACTTTTTACATTCTGCCAACGTAGTTCGCGAACGTGTACGATCAAATTCCGGGGTGTTTCTAGGATTTGAAATCAATTGGGGTTTAGGACAAAACATTCGGGTCTTAGGCAGGACGTTCATAGAGTATCTTCCCCAAAAGACATTTTTTTTAGAGAGCGAGAGAGAGCAACAGATTGTATTGAGCAAAGAATTTTTACTTCTCAGTTTATATGACCTAATAATTAGAACCAGTACTTGTAGGGTACAGGAATTTTACTTTGGAGGATTAAAAACTGCTCCTTGCTGACAGGACACCGACGTTTCTGACGGTTCTGGAATAAGTACACACCACCAGGGGTAAGAAAATACTATCCTTGGCAGACAGCTGAGACAAAGCTATATTCTTTCACTCCACAAACGTACACAGAATCATTCCTTGTAACAGCATCTTGCTCAGGAATGTCTTATGAGAATGCATATTTTGGGCATTCATTCATTCATGTTAATAGAATCTACATTTAATTAACAGTTGGGCTGTTCTGGAACAAAACTCATATTATTAGACTCTGATAGGCTCTTATTATTCAGGGTTCCTACCTCTGATGAAAATCCCCAGTGATTCCTGTCGTCATAACACGCTTTGAGTTCAGGGAAAGGGGAGGTGTCAGACTGACTATTATAATGGTAGCCAGTGCTTACAGTAGAGTGAACAAAACACAGCAGGAACCATTTTATGGTAGTTTTTATTCAGGCAAAAGTCAGCAATACTGTGTAGAATCCCCCCCCCCACCCCCCAACAACGAGGAAGGTTAGTTCTTCTGTCTAAAGAACAACCATGTCATTTCCTACACTTCCAAGCACCATCTTAAGCCCAAGGAACAGTCCAAACAAAACAGCACTGGAAAACGCACCTCCTCCTCATGCCCACTTTGCCTTTGTGCAAAATAATACATGCAAATAGGGGCGATAAAAACACCTCAGTATTACTGTAACCTTTGCACATAAGTGGAATAGTCCATACACCACCACCTCAAAATTTCATATTTTCTGTGATTACCTTAACATTTGCAAGTACTCACAGGTCAAACTATTTTGTCTTGCAAATTACATCAATCCTTGAGTTGCAATAATGTGTGACAATGTTGGACTAGAACACTTATGGGAGATTGAATGATGAGGTTCATTCTGAGTATTTCATTTTATAGAATTTATTTATTTGTAATGCATGTTTATGATCAACGAAATATGACAAACAGTAATTATAACAAATGACAGCCACGTGTAAAATGAAAAATAACAGCTGACAATAATATTGTCTGACAGGCCTTAAAAATATTCTCATTGTAATTTCTGAACTGCTTGAGTGGTTTCAGTGAAATGATCAAAATTCAGCAGATCAAAAAACCATATAATTTCTGCAGATAAGAACTTCACTGAGCCATTCTTGACTTGAATCCTTTTTTTATCCCTACCTTACCTTGAACACATCAATAAAAAAAGTAATATTTCAGACATTTTTATTTTAAATGTTTATTTTATTAATTAAGAGTTAATCAAGCAACCTTTTAGACCAAATAAACTGAGGTACTTCAGTAACAAACACTCCAGTCAGTTTAGATATGCGGATGTTTGGATTGAAAGCTTGAAACCGTATGCAGGCGGCAGCAGCCAGCAAGCCAAGAGAAGGTGGCGTGTTCTCCTCCAGAATGCTTTGTGAGCGTTAGAGAGCATATAACTGCACTTTAATGCTAACTAGCACTTCACAACCTGAATCGCCATGACTATTCCCATGACTGTTCTCACTCTTCTTATGTAATTTGTATTTTACGTATATTGTGTCCACTTGATGAACTTCCCAGAACAATGCCAAAAAATTTGTTCCCTGGTACCTTTTGTGGAAAGCATTTCTCAGTACTAAACGTGGTCTCAAGATTGGGTGGGTGTGTATGTACTGAATTGTGACATGGATGTCTGGAACCTTTATAAATGTATTTCGGTAGCGTAGCCTTTGCTAGAACTGTGACCGAAGGAGCAAGTGTGCTAGAGAAACACCAGCCAGATGGCAGGAGGCAGTTCTGGCAATCCAGAGGTTGCATGGCTTCTGTAGTCTAGAAAGAGTATTCAAGTCACAGTCTACCAGCTCTGGATTTTGCACTCTCCCTTTTCACAGGATTTCGGTGGGGCAAGAAAGTGGCCAAGCAGTTACATGAATCAGTTAATCAATGATTAATAACAAACTCCAGGCCTGGATTTTTGAGGTCCAGGTTTGAATACCACTGGTCTAAAACCTGGACTCATGATATTCAGGCCATGGGCTGTTAAGATGTGCTTCTTTAAAAGTAACTACATACTACCAGATCAACCCATGTGTGCTATTTTGTAGTAATGTTTTGTAGTAAAACCTGTGGCACTCCAGTTACAGTGGAATATAGCCTAGTGCATTTGAATTGGAAAATGTAATGTTTAAAATGAACAGTTCTCATGGTTGCTATATTAACAGTCTCTCCCTCTCTCTCTCACCCACTTTGGGCTGACTTCCTGTGCTATAAACCTGGTGGGGAAATGGGAATCCCAGGTTTCCTAGATTTGGCTTGCTTAAAAGGCTGGAAATTGTGCTACCCAAGAGTCTGCAGCACCCTTCAGGGAACACTGTGACCATTATACTCCACTGGGAACACTGGTCATGATGATGGCTTGGGCAGTATGTGGTTTTTAAGAGTCAAATCGTGTGTGGCCAGGTGAAAAAGGATGGTGACACATTTGTCATGATCCAGAGAGGAATCAACAAGACTACTACAGAGAGCCATGCCCTGCTGGGCCTGCAGGATGACAATATTATAATACCAGATAGACTGGATAAAGTGTGCCCCCCCCTCCCTCCAACTGGTAATGAACTAGTTGGCTGTTTGTGCAACCAACAAACTGGTGTGTCCTCTCACCTGTCTAGGAGGAAAAGATGGCTGAGTGGGAAGTCTGTGTGGTCTTAACCTTGAAAACAGCTTTACAGCACCAAAATGTGCTGATAAAATGGAGATACCATTTTGGGAAATACAAAAACAAATGTGTAGAGGCTTGACAACTCCTGTTCTGCCAAGGAATTTTTGCTTTCTTCTTAAGCTGCGATTTTACTAAGACAGAGCATGAACGATATAACACATGTTACTGTATTGTTCACAGTGGATGGTAGTCAGTCTGCATGATCTCCAGCCAGTTCGTATGTTTGATCAGTTACATATTCCAGCTACTACTGGGTATTGCCAACTATCTCTCAATATGTAGTTCATCACAATAGTTAGGTCACATTTCTATCATAATCACGACATCGCAGTTTGATCACTGTTCTGTAGGATATTGTGTGGTTCTGATCTTTACTCTTTACATCATCCACAATGAACTGAATATGTAGCAGCGGTCAAATATAAATATAAGCAACAAATAAATATGTAAGTGCAGAAATGTTGGCACATGGGATCAAAGTACCGACTCAGCCACACTGGCTGTACACCTGAGGAAAGTAGAATCCTGCAGCCGTGCTCGCATGGCTCAGATGAACTTGTAGCTGGAGAACAATACAATTCAAGCAGGGAGAACTAGGTAAGGAACTTTGGATTTCAGTGACATCAGGTTCTCTGCTTGTACAGTATCATTAACTAGTGCATCAGTGGTCAAACATCTCTCTGTGGTCAAATCAATTTGCTGTTAGTCCAACCAATTTGCTGCTGGTTTGACTACAGATCTATCAGTGTTCCAGCTGGTGTGTCGGTATCTCGTCCTCACCCGATCGTGTTCAGGGATCTGTGTTCTTTTGAAAGCAGCGATGGCTATAGCCGCTCTAATTGGTCTGAGACGTGGACAGTAAAGAGCGAAAGCAGCAGAGGAAGTCTGTCTGATTAGAAACACAGAAGTGTCTTTGCTATTCACCACAGTTCCCCTTCATTGGCTTTCTCATCCCTTACTTGAATTACTTCTGCCTCTGTTTTCATTTTCCTTGGTCGCCTACAGGAAGCTTCAGTGTAGCTCCACAACAGCTTCCTAATGCCAGCTGTCAAAAAGACCATTTAGCGGCCCACATAATGCATGATGATTTTCACCAGCAGTCTTAGAGTCTTGGGCAGGTCTGTGTTGCCAGTTGCAGCAGACAATTTGCAGAAGAGATGGGTGAATTTGTTACAGCTATAGGATTCAACCGCTCTTGGTCCAAAGAAATAAAGAAATCTAATTCAATCAAGCTTTTATTTATATTTAATGTTTGGGCAATTGACTGATACCACTGGTGTTTGGGGAGGGGGGTATTATGGGCTCCAAACAAAACATTTTCATGTATTTCTTTGCGAGTCTGGGATAAGCACTATACTCCTTCCGTTTGGAATTTCCCCCCCAGGACGAAGGGCAACTCTGATCTCATCCATTTCTTTAATGTGATCTCACTTTGCTTAAGGGAGGATGCATTGACGCTTCATTATGCAATGTTGCTGTGACAGGCGTTTCCCAGTCCTGCAAGGCCACAGCACAGTGCACTGTTTACTGTTTTGCACCTGATGTTATCCCTCCAGAGCTGATAACTAGTACGTAATGAACCCTTTGTTTCTACTTTATACAACAACCATTATTTGTCATGTGTGTTTTAATAACAATATGTCTTATCTGAAGACTCTCATTAGCCTTAGATCGTTCTATTCACCTATTGATGTCCTGTTTCGAGTCTACTTGTAGCAAGATTATCTGAAATTCGCAATCAGGCTACAAGGTCAGCTTGATGTAGTCTGCGCTACGGCCTCTGAGTCCCCATGTCGTCCTTCCACCATCACCCTCTCTGCTTTCCTCCTCCTCCCCTTCTCCTATTTAAGCCAGACGTCAGTCCTGTGATGTCAGACTGACTGACTGTCAGACATGCGCTGTCGTGCTGAGGAAACGAAGGCACATTTCCACTTCTTAGCAGCTTCAGTAAAGCAAACCTTAGCCATGCGCATGTGCACGATCGGTCATGTCGCTTTTCAGAAACGGGTAACACATTTAGCGTACCAACAGGGACAGAAAATCTTTTGAACACTACTACGCTGTCTTAAAGGATGCCCATCATAGCGGTCCCCCATGCACTAGGTCGCTCTGATCACCGCCGCCTTGTACATCTTTTCTCCACTTGCAAGCAGAAACTGAAAAGTGCCAAAACCAGTAGTCATCGCTAGGAAACGCTGGAATGTGGAGGCCGAGGTGGAGCTCCAGGGGCTTTGAGCAGAGTGGAGTGTTTCTAACACTGTAGCTGTGGATCTACATGCGTTCGCGGACACCACCACAATGTATGTTGGCTTCTATGGAGACACTGGAGCCCAGAAGAACTCCCAGTAAATTCAGCTGGGACGATGATTCATGGTTCATAGTTCAACTATAGTTCACAGCTAAACTGTGACAGCTGTACAAGGACAGGGATGCAGGCTACAGAGGAGGATACAGGGGCCAGCACAACAGGGTCAGAAACATACTGACAATGGAAGTAAGACCTGCTCATAGAAACTACACATGAAAACCAGTACATTCCTAGAGAGTATTCCTAGCGTACATGCCTAGCTAATGACCTGGAGACGGTGTGAATAAGTTGTAGGCATCTTACCAACTACATCAAACCATCCCCCTAACCCAGAATATTCAAGTGCAGATTTGAAAATCCAACCAACCAGCTATCGTCATCTGCCGTAGACCCATTCACCTTTCGTGCCCTTCAGCTAGCTGAAATGATCTATGATCTATGAAGAGGAATTGTGGTGCTTATTCAAATAAAGATCAGGAAGGATCCAGGACTTGACATGTGTCCATCATGCCTGAAAGTCTGGACTGTCCAGTTAAGATTCATCTTCACACAGATTTCCAGCAAGTCACTTGAGTTATTCCATACTGCTTTAAAAGCACATATGTGGTCATCAACACCTGAAAGACAATACGAATCTGCTGTTGGACCCCCACCAGTTTGTTTAGGGGAAGCGGTTTGGTGGATCATGCTGTCAGCGTGGGTCTGCACTATATACCGCATCAGCCTGACAGCCCAGGTACCTATGCCAGGGTTTTGTTTGGGGATTTCAGTTCAGCTTTCAACGCTAACTAAGCATCCATCATTGTGAACTCGGCCATCTGTCTGTGCCCAAGCCCACCTGACTCTGCATCATCAACTTCCTGACTGCCAAGAAGCTGGATGAAATCACATCTAGGACTCTTAGTACTGGAACTCCCCAAAGGTGCGTGCCCTCCAGCCTTCTCCGTTTACACCAGTGACCTCCTGACTGCCAAGAAGCTGGATGAAATCACATCTAGGACTCTTAGTACTGGAACTTCCCAAAGGTGCGTGCCCTCCAGCCTTCTCCGTTTACACCAGTGACCTCCAAGGATTCTGTCAAGCTTCTAAAATTTGCAAATGATTGCAAATGTCTTTGGTCTCATCAAGGAAACAATCAATCTGGCATACAGGTAGAAGTTTGACAGGCTTATATTTTATAAGAAATAAGAAGGTGCTAAACACCTCCAAGATGGTGGAAATGGTGGTGGACTTTAGAAAGAACCTTCCTCCACTGTCTCCACTCAGTGTCCACAACTCAGTCAAGTTCCTAGCTGCCATCATGTAAAGACTAGAAGTGGGTGTCAAATGTAACTTCCATCACAAAGGAGGCACAGCAGAGGATGTAGGTTCTACGCCAGCTGAGGAAGCACAGCCTGCCCAAGGAGTCGCTGTGTCACTTCTACCGAGCCACCACTGAATCCACTCTCTGCTCATTCATCACTGTCTGGTTTAGCTCTGCCACCCAGCCTCACTACCATCCAGACTCGTAAGACGGTCAGAGCTGCAAAGTGGATCATTGGCACCGGTCTTCCCTCCCTAAATGTTTTTTCCTGTGCCAGGTAATGGGCAGCGAGTGTTAAGGTCCCCTCATGCCCAGGACACTGTCTCTTTGAGCAACTACCATCCGGCAAGCACCAAAACATACAGACATGACCAGGTTCTTTATGCTAGTCATTAAGCTAATGAACACCAACTGTAGTTGGCTAGTCATTAAGCTAATGAACACCAACTGTAGTTGGCTGCCTGGAATATCACTTATTCTGTGTAGTGCAAAATTTAAGACAGCATTTTTATACTTTATATATGTTTTATACTTTGTGACTAAGTCAATCTTTTTGGGACCTGAATACTTGTAGTAATCACATCCCCTTGATCATTCATCTCAGGTATTGTTGCAGCCACGTATGTTAAATATAGACATCTGTTAATAAATATCACTTTGTAGTCATTAACCTTTAAATTACCTCTTTTAGTTGTGAATTATGACTGTTGTCCCGTTGTTCTATGTAAATGCTGTGTCAACAGTTTAACAGTATTTTATGCACTGTAAGGGGCACAGCAACCTGTAGCACACTTAACCAGTTGTGAAAATAATTCTGTATTATTTATGTCCTTATAGCTAAGAGAAGACCCTGGGTTTCTTCTTCTCAAACAATGTCATGTCCACAGTCATGCTGGCCACTTGAGAAGTGATTTGTCCTGCTACAAACACTCACAGGGTTCAGAGTTCATTCTTTCAGTGACTTCAAATCATTCTTTGCTCTATCCATGTCTTCTAGGCAGGTTTTTCAGCTCTGTGTAATCGTGCTTTTGTCTCGACCTTGGTCACACCGTCTAATTCTGACATGGCGTAATTCTGATAAGTTATGAGACTTGTCATAATATCGGAGTGGGAATGGTTCCTCTGTTGGCCCAGCTGACGTAGAAGCGAATGGCCCCCCTTCATTTTCTCATTGCCCTCATGTGTACCTTAAACGTCTACCACCATGCAGTAATGTCCGTGTACTTACTCATGTCGTCGGTTGTGATGAAGTTGTAATGGAAGTGAGTGTCGTAAGTGGCTTTGTGAAGCTGCTCTGAGCTTCCTTTTGGTTGAGCACGAAGGTGGGAACTGAATGGAGAGCTTGGCTCATGGCCTCTGAGCGGAGGGTTCAAATAGCCTGTGTGGGAAGCACATGCAGCCTGTGTTTGCAAGCGTCTCTTGGTCAGGTTCAGTCATGCTTAACTTTGGTGCTGTCGACAGAGAGGTCTTCTGTGTGGGTTTTTTTCACCGGAAAAGTATTTTATTCGGACTTGGACAGGCTTACACACAAACAAGAGGAAGATAAATAACAGCACAGTTAAAAAACAACTGCTCCTTGGCTATTTGTTTCTTCTTTTATGTAATATTCATGTTCACCATTAATGAACAGGTTTTTACTTAAACCTCAGAGTAGAAGTTCATTATAATCTAATTTTAAGTAATCGAAAAACAATGTGGCAAAAACCATGGCATAAATAAATGATGCTGTAAATATATTTTGTGATCTTTAATTTAAGTTACTGGTAGTTCAGCTGAATGAGTTTTGTTTTTGTCTGTTTAAAAATTTGATCCGTACTAGCCTTCAAATTTTTCCAATGTGACGTACAGCCAGGAGGTAGACAAATTCTCTAACACACATATAATTTTGAATGATGTAAGCTATTGATGATCTGTGAGCTTTGCACTGCTTTTTAAATGGACAGGTTTTGGATCGATCTAAGCCTGTAGACATTGTGGCTAACAAATAGTCAAGCTCTCCTTTAAGTCTAAAGTGTCAGATTTTATTTATTTGTTTAATTTCAAAGTATTATTTTTTTATTTCTGCACACACTTTTAACAAAGAAGTTATAGTGCATCTCTTCAGCCTGAATTTATCTGAATATATTTCATGCTCTGGGGCTTGAAGATACTCGTTTTCTGATGACTGTTCTTTGATGGCAATAATCAGCAATTATTGGCAATAACCTTAGCAAGTCTCACACCCTGCTCTGTCTCAGCCATCAGATCTACGTCACTCCTACAGACACTCTTGTCTCCAAACATGGATATCCATTTAATCAGTTGCACATGTTGAAGTGCATTCCTCCACTGTACAATGGTTAGGCTCTGGGGCTCAGGAGTTTCATCAGTCTGCTGGTGAAGTAACTATCAATTACATTTTAGCTGCTTAACCAAGAGCATATTGAGGTTTGTCACGCAGAATTCAGAAGAGAGGTTCAAAGTGAACCATCTGTGGTAGTTCATAGATATATTTTTAATTTCTTGCCATGAGCCTGATTTTGCATACATCTGGACTGAGGATACAAGTCTGTGTTCATTTTAAATCAAGGATCATGCCTCATGCATCTCTCCTCCTATAGGCTGAGGAATAATGCAAACTACTAAGGCAGCTTGTGACTGGAGGAATCCCCATGGTTATTCCCAAACTCTGAAGTGTTTTTAGTTTAAAAGCAGGTATATCGTGCACAATATTTCACATGTTTCTAGTTTTGCTACATGTCTCACCAGAAGATTCATTTGACCCCACAGTGTGTTGTAGTGTGACAGGGATTTGACAGTCTTGGTGAGCTCACTCAAAACATCAGGAAACATCAGGAGTTGATCTTCCACTATCAGCATATTGTTTTCATTCATTAAATGTACTGGGGATATTGCCTGTAACAAAGCAGACCAAAAGTGTGTGTATACTATGGTCACTCCAGAGTATGAATATTTCTTAAATGTGTTACATTTCTCGAGAAGTATTTGTTGTCATCAGTAGGCAGTATGAGATTACACATGTGATATTTGAAGAAGCTTGGATAATGATGTAGCTTTTAAAAACAATACTAATGTGACTGGAATTGTACATTAAGAAATCGTGAGGCTAATTCTTGAAGATAACAATAAAAACTTCCAGAAACAGTGATACATGTTGAACATGTTGGACATTTGTTGTTTAGATCTTTGGATGAGAAGAAGAGTGGTGTGCAACTGTGCTGCTATCTAAGGGCAGCAGCGTTAGTGGAGAGTATAGCAGTACGTGTTTGCATTGGACTCTTCCCTGCAGTGGTGTCCAGTAATGCTCATTCAGACGCCTGTATGCAGGCGTGTCAGCCACGGGTCGTGTATTTCACGTGACTCCCGAGACAGGTGGAGCGATCCAAAAGCCACATCAGGGGAAAAGACAAACCGAAAAATGTTTTGGATTCAAAGAGAAAACGAATCCGTGCTTGAGTACTTAGGGTGTTGGATTCTGAAGCGTAAGGAGACATGCAGTGTCTCTTGGCATGTACAGCTGTCGATGTGACATCCGTCTGATTGTCTCTTAAAAATAGTATCATTAGGCCAACTGTGAGGCTTTGTTCTTCTGTCTTTAGTTTTACTCTGCGGCGTCTGGTCTCCAGAAAAGGGAGTGGCGCAACTGGCTGCCTGGTGATGATTTTATTGGAAACTCTGGAAAGTTCAGAATAAGCTGAAGAGAACAGTCACTGAGTTGGAAGTACATTCCTCTGCTTTGCTGAAACGCAGCGTTGGAAAGGTCATGGGGACGGCAGCAAGCTACTGATGTTTAGTCTTCCTCCATTTTATGTGCTGAGGTTCCATGCATACTTCAAACACAAGGAAATGAATCTGTCCGTTATTGTCAACTGAAGGTGCATGTCACGTCACCCTGGGGATGCACCGTGACGGTCATGAAAGGTCAGGCATACGTCAGAAGGGACCGGCGCGGCAGAAATGGGTATATTTGAGTAAAAAATGCTAGAGGAAATTCATCCACGAAGCACCTTAAATGACCGCCATGTCTCCAAATGTAGCCTTAACTGAAAACGCTTGCAACATGTTACATTTTGTTGCAGGAAGCCTACTGCATAAATGCAGGGTGCTTGCACTAAATGTTCATAATGAAATGCATGGGCTTGCAGATCTGGGATTGCTGCTCTAAACTCGATCTGACCTGGCTGCACCCACAACTGCACAGACGTGAATAAACTGCTCCAGAATGAAAGTCAATTGAACATGGAGCTATTCAAATTTAATGCAGCTAGCATTTTAAAATGAAGAGTTGAAAAATTCAAATTATGCACACACTTATTACTATTCAATAATATATAGATTTAGAGACAGTAATGGAAGATTCCAGGTAAGTAACTTTTCTTGCAGAGCTGATGAAGGACTGCTGTCTGAAACATACTGTGCTTCACAACAATTTTTAGTCTCTAACTCTCTCTGTCTCTTCTGACATGTTTGTTCTGATCAGTTTCTGACGTGACGGGACCTCAAGCCCATCATGTCGAGAACACAAGACTCGTCGTGTTTCTAGGTGTGTTTCTCAGTGACCTTGTAGTAAAGCGTCCCTGTTTGAAGAAGAATCTGCTTCCAGTCTTTATGGTCCATCTCTATGGTTTATGGTCTGCACGCAAGACCTTTGGATTGTGGGTAACATGGGCTATCAAAAGGAACATGATGGCTCACTAGCTCTTTGGGAATCGTATGTATGTCAGAGTTGGCCCTTCATACATTGGAACATCTGTTGAGCCAGGTGTATGTTCTCCAAAATGAGGGGCCTGAGTCTTTGAGGGATAACTGTCCTGTCTCCCATCATCAGTATGCCTCCTGACACTAACGGGATGACTTATTGGGATCTGTATTGGCGTATGTTGCTGTCAAGGCAACAGTGTTGTCTGGGCTCACAATTCTGATGTATCCGGTAGCCTCTTTAAGCTGGCGGATCATATCTGAGCTCAGAACATCTGTTGCTTCCAGCTCGTACAACACAAACATTTGGTGACATCATTGGCCTGCTCCTTCACTGTTGTCTGGGATCGAGCACCAGCAGTGTTCATGTTTCTGCCAGGTGTGTATGTAGTTGGCAGGTCACAGCACTGTAGCTGAAGCAGAATCTGCTGCAGTCCTGCTGGGGCTGTGTTCAGTTGCTTCTGACAAATGGCCTTGTGAAGCCAGCGATCAGACGAAATTCATACTGTGACTATGTGCCCATTAAATCTCTCCGCTACTTTGCATTTTCCTCAAACCGAGTACAAATGTCTCCTGTTTCAGGGAGCGCTCACGAGGCACAATCCAGTGGAACACAGCGGCCCACCTTACAGGAGCCGTGTTCGCTCCCAGCCCGCTGCCAGATGCATCTGCTTTCTTCTGGATCACAGTTATAGAATTTGAAGGCAGAAGCATGAGTGAGTTTGGTCTTCAGACTTTCCAAGGTGCCACTGTCTAAGATGCTGTCTGACTGAGGCTGGTATATTTGCCTTGTTGAGAATATTCCGGGCTCTTGTCAAGCCAATATTATACTGCCCTTGTCATTAAGCGCTAGCATATCAGGCTACGTTCCTTCAGGCGTGATGCGGCTGACACGGTTTAGAGTGTTGACGCTGAATTGGATCTCTTCCTTGTTCATTTTAACGTTTGCCTCCTGTGCCCTCTTCATAACTCTGTGCACGAGTTCCACATGCTCACGGTCTGATGTAAGCAGTTATTCTGCCATCACAGATTTTCTGCATTCCTTTCAGTGTTACCACCATGTTCGTCATTTATCTGCTTGCTGGTAGATGTGATACACATGGGAGTTGCTGAAATCAGTATCAGACCCACAGTTTGTTGAATGTTCACAGCTTTGATGATGGCATATTTAGCTTTATTCATCTGTATCTGTCCTCCTCACTTTAATGCTGGACGGGGAGGCACGAGGCAAATTCATGTGAGTGAAGTTTTTCATTAAGGCTAATCCACGAATCAGTGGAGATAACGGAGCCAGTAGTTAAAAATGTAACATGATAAAACACAGCAAACAGGAGGATTCGGGAGATTAATCCACAAAGACACAACATTACACTAGACAACCACTAGATAGAACACAACACTAGAACTAACAAGATCCAGCAAAACAGAGTTGAACAAGGGATATGTACAAACAGATGAAGACAGGTGAGGAGAACGGGTCACGGGAGGGATCAGAGACATCAATACACCTAAAACAACAGACAAAGGCATCATTAGGAACAGTGACACCAGAGAGGAACACCCATGATGAGTGGTGAAATGGGTTTACCTCCTGGCTTGTTGCCTGCATCCACTTAATCCTCTGAAATAGAGCTTTCACTATATAGCATTGTTGGTATCACAAGGATTCAAGCACACAGTGATTCAGTTCACTTTCTGTGATAACCAGACTGTTCAAGCAACAAATCAGTTTTTGCATATCAGTGATCTGGTGTCAAAATCTGTTCCCAAAAGCGATCAATATTGTATTTGTTAGCTGCTGATGAAGCATGTCTGAACGTTTCTGGAAGAGAGATACTTTTTTCTTTCTACTCATTGGCAAATAAAATGGATGGACTTGTATTGGGGTGCTCCTCCCAGTTTTACTTAAATTATCCATACCCACAACAGCACAACAGAAATGCGTTGGCTTAACTACTTCATAACATGGAGGTTGAAATAAAATACAAACAACCTTCATCAGCGATAAACTGAAACAAAACAAGGAAAACACTCTTTCCTTTGTCTTTTCTCATAGAACAAAATCCAGTATATAAGTCAATCGAATGTAGAGCTCCTCAAATATGCTACATGTCAGTACAGTTATTATAGTTTTGCTTCGTGAGAAAGCTAAGTTGTTTTCAGATGTCAATTTCATAGATGAAAGTCTTGGTTAAAGACTGAATTGATTTTCAATTAGAATCAGATTGAATTTATAATATGCAGTCATGATATCGGCAGAATTCTGGTTTGGCTTCTGCCTCTAGTGTTCATCTTTTCATCCTCTTTCATCTCACCAGACTTCTGCTCCCTCTGATTTGTTCTTGTCTGTTTCTTCAGGTGCCTGTCCGTCCTTGAACCACGCCTGGCAGTGTGTGGGTGGAAAATCAATTTCTTGTGTGTGTTTGTGTATTACATGCTCTGCTCATACACTAAGCCAGTTCTCTGCCCACACATTCTGAGAATGAGATGCAGTAAGGCAAGATCTAAATTGTTCACCGTGAACGTGGAACACTTAGTTCTGGCTAGAAAAGCGCACAGAATCTCCTCTCTTGCTATTGTTTTCTTTCTCGCTATTTCTCTGCCTGTCTTTGTCTTTTTGCACTCTCTCTCTCTCTCTCTCTCTCTCTCTCTCTCATTTAGAGAGAGAGGGCAGCAGGTGGAAGACTGAACCTTTCTTTTCCTCTTCTTTGCTCCATAATTAAACTTCTTTGTCTTCATAGTATAACCACAGGAACAGCCAGGCAATGCAGGCAACAAGGTGAAGGCAGGAAAGCCCTGTGGATTTTATATGAACCTACAGTAAGCTGGGAGAAATAGGTTGTTGAAAGTGTGTTTGGGTATGTGTGTCTGTGTAACATAGTAGATGGAATACCAAGCAGTTGTTGATGTGATGAGTTCTGACATTGGGCTAAAGTGTGAGCATGTCTGGGCATAGCACAACACAGACACACACACACAGACCCACGGTCACAAAACAACCACTTTTTTAAATGTTGTACTCTTCTGATGTGTAAATTGTCTCTGTGTCCAGGCTGGTCTGGACATGGGAGCAACCTTAGTGGTACAGCGATGAACTAGCGGAGAGTCTAGGGGCATCATGGGAGGAAAAAGAGCTGAGAATGGAGCCCTATGACACCATTGCCCACAAAGACAGCATTTAATCAGAAAATGAGTATTTGATCAATAAAATGTCATGTCCTGCTGTGCATGCTGTCTGACTGCATGTGCTTTGCCACTAGGACCTTTTAATACAAGTTGGATTTCTTGCAAATGAACTTCACCTGCATGGTCAGACTTTGCCAGACCATACTAATCTGGTCATTTCTGGAAGGGCTACCAGCCATGCGTGTTGTGCATTGGGCAGACCTGAGATCAGCGCTAAACACACACAGAAACAAAGCTTTGATTACGCTTGCTCAGTATTAACTGTGATTGTTTGTGATACTCTAATAAAGATTTTAACCCTCCATTAAACAGTTTTAAGCATTATGGGAAGGACCTATTTATAAATTCAAATGAATGAATGCAAAGGACTGTGAAAAAGAATTATTCACAGCACATGAATGGGAGAAAATGAGAACTACTGCAGGATGCAAAGCTGAATGGGAATCGGGTTAAGGGGAGTGCTCTGTGTCTCCCGCTTCCTCCCTGCTTGTGGTGTCCTGCTGCTCCAGTCTGGCTCAGTCATCTAGCCTGACCAGCCCAGTTTGGCCCCAGCTGGCCTAGAAAGGGGGGAGGAGAGGGTCAGATGGTCCTCAGGACAGGGAGGAAAGGGAGCAGTCGCCCTCCCCACATCATAATCTCTATTTGCACCAAGTCGGTGCCTCTGCTCTTCTGATTATGTGCTTCTCTTCTGTCTGTCTCTCTCTGTCTGTCTCTCTTTCTATGCCTCCATATGTATCCCTTTTGTTCCCCATTCTTCATTTTTAGTGTCTTCTTTGAGGAGTGCAAAGGGTAAATACTTTCAACTCTTTCCAAGAAAAAAAAACCCTTGCAGCTTGCCCCAACTACCACCACGTACCAGCATCAGAACAGCAAGCAGCTGCCGACAGCTCCTACCATCTACCAACATCTAAAACAGAGAGGACTGCAGTCATGCTGTCTTTTTTTTTTCATCTGTTAACTCTCTTCTATCAGGCATTCTCTCACTCACATTCCCCCCCTTCCCTCTTTCCGGAGAGAGAGAGAGAGAGACACACGCAGAAAGAGTGAGTCTTCAAGCTGGAGTTTGCAGGGAACTCCTGGCTCCATAGCCTTCATTAAGGATCAAGAGGCTGCCAAAAACGTTCTTTCCAGCTCTGGGGTTTTAGGGAGAGGAGCAGAGCATCGGAGAGGCCGCCTGCAGATGGGACTTTTCTCCACGGCTGCATCGCTCCCCGGACCCCTCTTTGATGATGTTGTTCTTAGCGACCGTAGGACACCGCCCTGGTCTTCTAGCCCTCGCTCTGCTCGGCCTTGTGGGGTTGCTGCCGGAGGCCTGCTCAGGATACCCAGATGAGGATGAGGATTACTACATGCAGGAATTACTGAGCAGGGAACACTATTACCGCGGTCCTGCCCCAGAGGAGAGCCCTGCAGAAGATGATGAGCCTCCTCCAGCTGCCCGTAACAAGCCCAAAGTCAAGTCCGGCAAACCAACCGTCAAGCAAACTGGAACCAAGACAAAGTCAGGTAACCTTCAGCACCCGGACAGGAGAAGCAGCTAGCTATGCTCTTCAAATGAAGTCAACCCTAAAATTCCATGTGCACTGTAAAATGTTATGGCTGTTTTGAAAGTTCTTGACAGGGATAGTTTTTTTTTTAAATGTTTTTATAGTTTTAAGGGTTTAAGTGTATGTTGAAAGGGGCGATGTAAATCTTTTAGACTCTTTACATTTCACTTTGAAGTCATCGCAGTTCCAGGTTAGCGGAACCATTCATGTTTCTTCTCAGAGAAAAATATGCATTCATTCATTCACAGAAGTGCAAAATATGAAGTTTATTTTAAGAAGTCAGCATTTACAGAAATCAACATTTACGGAATTGCATATATATATATATATATATATATATATATATATATATACACACAAAAATAAAATATCAGAGATAAATTTAAATGAAAACAACATTTTTCATCAATAAAGAACTGGGATTACGTGCTTCAAAACACAGCTGACTACCTATCATTAGTCAGTTTTCTAGTATAAAACATTTACATCTACAAAATTTCAGAGAAGACATTTTTCTATAAATAAAACTGTGTTTTACAACATGTAATTACCATTATAGTTTAAAGAAGATTTGAATTTCTTAAAATAATTTATTTGAACATGTAATATGTACGTGATTATAGTTGCTTGTGATGCCCTGAGTTTACTACCTTGGTCTATCCAAATGACCCGTTACCAACCAGTGCACAACCTGAAACATAATTATGATTAAGTAATAACCTTTTTTGCAGTAATCTACATGATTATGGCAATAACTGCTTCACAGTTTTACATGATCCTCTTAAAGTGCATATTATCCAAAAGTTTATAGCCCGATTACAAATTTAGGACCTTTTCCCGCCTGCCACGTCCTGAGCTGGTTCTGTTTCAACACCTTTACACACTTGATTTATATGAGCAAAGGATCTGTATTTATGAAACGGCTCTGAGAAGGAGCAGCCCTACAGTGGTGCGCTCCACTCAGGCAGATCTCTTGCCTTGCAGGCTGAACTAGGCACAATGGCTGTAAGCGAATGGTCTGGGAATACTGTACCTGTACCTGCGATTTCATTTACACATCCCACTAGCATTTACTACTATGCCACAAATGTTTTCTCTGTGAAGTCTGCAGCCCACACGGTAGACTAATGGTTTGTACAGTGGTGGAGGAGGGAGTATATCAAACGTGGCTATGCAGTGACAGAGCTGCTATGCGCGCTTTTGAAAGCAGGACAGCGTGAGGGAATTGACAGCAGATGTAGTGAAGTGACTCCCTGTGCCGCTGCTTTCTCACACATTTCTCACACAAGAGCCGCTTGCTTAGAACAGGTGCTAAAGCTGAGAAGGGCAACAATCTGTAGACTTTTCAGTCGGATTCAAACTTTTAATTTCAGGTTGGTTTTGCTTTTCTCTCTGATTATAAGATCATCAAAGGCACTTTTCAGTTCTTAGGCAAAAAAGTAATTTGACCACTTGTTGTAGATGAGCTAATTGCTACCATGGGGGTGCATCATCCTGCCAAACACGGTCTTTATGAACCACACTGACCCAAAATGACTTTTTAGTTCATTTGTAAGAAAATGTGTATCTTATTAGAGTTTTTTATGGTATAACCTCCTCATATGTGGTTCCTAAAGCAATGTGTAGCTGTTATAGATTTTCCCTAAAACATGTTGGATTTAAAAGTTTCTTATATAGGCCTATCATTCACTTTCTAACATAACTGCCCATTTCTGAAATGTGTAATAAAATCAAGCATCATATCACACTGAATGGGCTCCAGTTTATTATGTGTAGGGGTTTCATAAGTGGATTTATGGGTTCAGAATGACAACAAATGGTTGCATTTTTAAATCTGATTAGCAGACATAATCTGCATATGTGATGGTGAGTGCCTACCTATCCTGAGCACCCTCTCCGCAGCACTGGGAGTGAGAGTGGTCTCCATCTGTCCTGCTCAGTTATAATCATTCATAATGTGGTACGCTTTGTATTTAAGCTATCAGCCCTCTGACACCTGATTTCACCAGTGCACCTCTGCTCTCCTGGCACTCGAGAGCTCGCAGTCTACAGCTTTTAACTGAAAATGTAAGTGGAATTTCTTGGCCTGGATTGGCAATGGCCTGTGTTCATAACCTGCTTTAAATCCACTCTCACAAAAGATGATCAATAAGAAAAAGACCAGATATGCATCAGATGACAACCAGGGTTTTAATGAACTGCATTCCACTCCATGTGAGTACGTCAGTACAGACATCTTATTTTCAGTGTGTTCAGATGAAACTGAATTTTTTTACTCGAAGCTTTTTTTAATGCACATAAAACCAGACGTAAAAGATTCCCCCAGTCTCTGCGTGTTCTCTCCATCCTTGTTCTCTCTCTTCATGGAGAGATAGAACAATCATTTGTGACTTCTAAAAGGAATCCTTGGTCTATGATTAACAGTAATAAAAGGACATATGGTTGAATAGACGACTAAATGCATGTGTAGATGGATAGAAAATGTTTTCTTCTTTTTTATTTTCAAAGTGAGATTCAACTTCAAGAATTTTGAGAGATGGAGAAGGAAATGGGGGTGGGTGGGGGTGTGGACTGAGGCCTCCTCACTATGCTGATTTCAGAAGGAGGATGTAGACACTGACTTGGCCATAATGGAGCGGCACATGAAACGACTGGTGAGCGGAAGGCAGTGGCAGCCAGCCGGGGTGCGCGGCGGAGTAGTGAGCACACCGGAGCTCAGCAGTGCAGCCCAGCTGGTGTCTGGTGAGAGAGAGATGCCACGTATCAGCCCACCATGGTGCAACGGCGAATGCTGGAGAACTACACTGAACAAAAGTGGGTGGTTGTCTGAGCAAAGTGTCTTGACTGTGGCCGTCCGGCACGATGCAGTTGTGTCTGGACAGGGAAGTGCTGCAGTCACTTGCGGGGTTCGGTGTTGAGGCCGCTCCTGGCGAGCTGACGGCGACTGGGAGAGCGGCGTCGGCCCGTTCGGAAGGCGTACGCGCCGTTTCTGAGGGCCGCACTTGAGGAATCGAAACTGGAGCGCTGCCTCGGCGCGTCGCTGCCAGAAAAGCTGAGACGACATGTGCAGATCACCACATCCGGCAGCTCCCAAACGTCCGCCGCTGAGGCAGATACAGCGGGACTCGTCCTCGGTGTGGAGGCACCGTGGGGGAAAGCGCAGGGCTGTGTGATGGAGGAACCCCACAGGACGTTCCAAGCGTGTCCTGAACGACCAGCGTGCTAGCGGGGTAGAAACATTGGCCACTGCTCTTGTCAATGCCTTGAACTTCTGCTGCTGGAAGGGAGTCTGCTACAAGCTCTAGGTGGCTTGGATTGTCACAGTGCCTATGAGTCTACCTGGGGCATCAGACCGTCCACAGACTGGTTTGCCCCATACCTGCCCCATGGAAAAGAGCTCTTGCTGGGCGTGGGAGGAACAGGCACTGCTACAATAACTGGGTTATTGGGCTGGGCATACTGGGACAGGTGGGGGTGGCATGGAGGAGCTTGGGGAGGACTGGCAGGGTGGCGTGCGCTTCCCCAGAACCTTTAAATTGGTTAGGATTTTAGAAATGTCACTCCCTTTATGTTTGTCTGTCTTTTCTCCCACTCCTGTTTTCCCCATTGGTCTGAGTCTCTTCTACAGCTGTTTTGCCTGTTTAAACAGTGTTCCGTTTGAATCGGCAGTAGTATTTTGAGTCTTGCTACCTGCTGATGCTACAGCACGGGAAGGGGCTCATGCTAACAAGCAGATTTGATGCCCAGTGGCTAAAAATGTTTATTCTGTTTTTCTTTTCAGTCAGAGCTTCAAACAAGAAGACAGAAAAGACTCCCAACAGCATCAGTGAGGCGGAGCGCCAGGACCCATCAGAGAGAGTGGGTACGTTTGAGTTAGAGAGAGAGTTGGTACGTTTGAGTTGGGGAGAGAGTGGGTACGTTTGAATTACAGAGGGAAAGGGTACATTTTAGATTTGATTTATAGAAGGAGCGGGTATGTTATATATTTGATTTGATTTCATATGCCTGTGCTCAGAAACACTACTATGGAAGGTTTTCTGAGGTTGGAGAGATTTTCCACCCTAATTTAGTTGTATCCAGATCCTGCCCATCAGGTAAGTCTCCCCTGTCACAGCTCAGCTGCCAACCAGGGAGGGCGAGGGCTGTTACGAGCTTCCTCCAAGGTGCATCAGCCAATCAGTGCATCAGGCTGGAGATCATGCAACATAAGGTGGAGTTACACAGTCTGAGGATTACACTATTTACCCCTTTCTGATGCATGAGCTAATCGATGTTCTTGATTGGGCAGTGTTGCTGTAATTGACAGGAGCAAGTGAGCATGCCACTCCTCCCTTAAAAAAAAGCTTCCTCAATTGGCTCTCTCAGGCTTCCAGCCTCAGATGGCTGTGGAATCATCAGGGATCAAATCCACAATCTCCTGATGATGAAGCAAACACATTCTTCATCATTTCATTCAAACTTGCATGTCTGTTAAAAAACTGATGTTAGTGAAGGAGGCTCTCCACATTCACACATTAAGGTTTGTCACATACAAACCAATATGCTAGATTATTTTATAACAATACTTTATACATTTTGTGTGAAAGTGTAGAAGTGTAATGCCCGATTCAATCTGAAAAAAAACTGTCAATAGCCTACATCTGATCTTACCGGGGAAGTGAAACTTCTTTATTGTGGAGTCTGGTGTGAAGTGCAAACACACACATACACACACACACAAAGTAAATATGTGTAATGCTTGCGTCGATGCATATTTTCCAGGCAAAACAGGAGCTTGTGTATGATTTACATTACATTTACATTTACATTTACGGCATTTAGCAGACGCCCTTATCCAGAGCGACTTACAAAAAGTGCTTCATTGTTTTACTCAGAACAAAATCTCTAGCTAGTTAGTTTAGGCTAAAATCAGGAAGAAACTTTAAGCAAAGATATTATTAGATACAGTCAGTATGGACGCCTAGATATACTCAAATATATACTGAGAAAAACCCTACTTAACAGATAAAAGCAAGAAAAGTCATTACAGTCACAAATATTTAATACATGCTAGTGTAGTAAAATTTAATTTAAGTGCTCTTGAAACAGATGTGTCTTCAGTCTTCGCTTAAAAACAGCAAGAGACTCTGCCATTCGGACACTCAGTGGAAGTTCGTTCCACCACTGAGGTGCCAGAACTGAAAAAAAGTCTGGATGCATGTTTTCCGCATGTCCTGAGAGATGGTGGGTCAAGCCGAGCTGTGCTTGAAGCTCGAAGAGCTCTGGGTACAGATCGGGATTTGACCATTGCCACCATGTATGGAGGTGCTGGTCCATTCTTAGCCTTGTAGGCCAGCATCAGGGTTTTATATCTGATGCGGGCAGCTACAGGAAGCCAGTGAAGAGAGCGCAGCAGAGGAGTAACATGGCTGAACTTAGGAACATTGAAGACAAGTCGAGCCGCCGAGTTCTGGATCAGTTGCAAGGGCCTGATGGTACGCATAGGAAGACCAGCCAGGAGTGAGTTGCAGTAGTCAAGTCTTGAAATGACAAGAGACTGAACAAGCACTTGAGTAGTCTCGCTAGACAGAAAAGGTCGAATTCTCCGAATGTTGTAAAGGAGAAATCTGCATGACCGTGTCAGGTTTGCAACATGGGTTGAGAACGATAACTGGTCATCCACAACTACACCAAGACTTCGAGCTTCAGCAGATGTGGTGACCAGCGAGTTCTCAAAAGAGATGGAAAGATCCTGGCGAGGACTTGAAGTTCCAGGGATGAACAGTAATTCAGTCTTGCTGGGGTTCAGCTTCAAGTGATGAGCCGACATCCAAGATGAGATATCAGCAAGACAAGCCGAGATCCGAGATGAAACCTGTGTGTCAGAAGGTGGAAAGGAAAGGACAAGTTGAGTGTCATCAGCATAACAGTGATAGGAAAATCCATGGGAGAATATTACATCACCAAGAGAACGAGTGTAAAGAGAGAAGAGCAGAGGACCGAGCACTGAGCCTTGTGGGACACCCGTGGTGAGCCTGGAAGGAGCAGATGTGGCCCCCTGCCAAGATACTTGGTAAGATCTCCCATCTAGATAAGACTTAAAACCACTGCCAGACAGTGCCAGTGATTCCAAGTCTTCTGAGGACAGACAGGAGGATCTGGTGGTCAACTGTGTCGAAGGCTGCAGAGAGGTCAAGCAGAATTAGGACCGAAGACAGTTTGGCAGATCTAGCAGCATGCAGCTTCTCTGTAACTGCGATGAGAGCAGTTTCAGTAGAGTGCGCCGGTTTGAAGCCAGACTGGTTCGGGTCCTGTAGGTTGTTCAGAGAAAGAAATAGAGACAGTTGGTTATAAACAGAACGCCTCCAAGACCTTAGATAGGAAAGAAAGAAGAGATACAGGTCTGTAATTGCTGATGTCAGAACAGTCCAGAGTAGGCTTCTTCAAGATGGGGATCACTCTTGCAGTCTTGAAGATAGCTGGTACATGGCCTGTTGACAAGGAGCTGTTGATGACATGAGTGATGAAAGGTAGAAGGTCAGGTGCTATTGTCTGAAATAGCGTGGATGGAATCGGGTCCAGTGGACAGGTAGTAGGATTGTTGGATGAGACCAACTGTATGATGTCATCTGTGGAAAGAGGAGAAAAGCAAGACAGGGAATGAGGTGGAGGGTGGTGTTCAGTAGGAAGGATATTGGTAGAGAAAAGGATCTGCGAATCTTATCAACCTTCTCCTCAAAGAAGGTGACAAAATCCTCAGGGGAGAGAGTAGAGGGTGGTGGGGGGAGTGGGAGGGTTTAAAAGAGAGGAGAAAATGTTGAAGAGCTTGCGTGGATCAGAGGCTGATGCTTCCAGCTTCTCCTTGAAGAAGGAAGATTTCGCCGATGTGTGTGTGAGATTTCGTTTCAAATTTCGGATGATGAAGCTCCATGTTTGGTTTCCATGGTGATGAAACAGCAGCAAAGCTCCATGGCCTACAGGCCGCAGTGACTTTACTGCTCGGGAGAGGACACACATTCCTCCAGCACCACACCATTACAGCCACCTCAAACGGCTCCTCTATGGATGCTAGAAATCTATTTTTCCATTAAACATTTAATTCATTCAAAATTATCAGATTGCATCACCCCATAAAACCCAAATAGCAGAAACGCACACAATCTTTAACAAAACACAAACAGTCCAGTAAATGCCCAGGGAGAATTGCAGTTGTATTTATTACACCATAGGCTGGTGTGTATTCATATTTATTTCATATTGTAGAATTAATTCTGATAATGAAGAAACTAAATAGTAATGAATTAACAATTTACAAAACTCATAAGAATGCAGTTTTCATTGCGTCAGACCTTGGAAACATCTGTAAAAAGGTAAAAAAAAAAAAAAACTTTCTTTCCATTGTGGTAATTTAATAAATGAGCTTTATGCCATCACTTGTTTTGGAAAACCAAACCCTTTACTGCTTTACTGAGTTCTCACCAGTACCTGCCACATGCATCATGATTCGTCAGGATCAGTCTTTTTAAATTTCTGTGAAAGGTAAAACAAATGAATGTCTTTTAGTAGAGACTAAATAAGATTTGCACTGTAAATTACATAAAATACTACAATCCAATTATCCAGTACTACAATGAACAAATTCTACATCTGTGAACTCATACAAATGGCCCCTAAAGCACAAAGGTGCACTATGAAAAGGATTAACAAGAGAAGTGTTTTGATGGACAAAGGTTCTTGGGAACATTTGCCACAGTTCTTATGGCCTTGAGGGTTTTAGGTCTTAGATTTTAGGATCAAAACTGAGGATAGAATTGAACCTGAGCTGAATGACAGCATTGTTTCTGGGCCCAGGTCTAGATCCTAAAACGCATTTCCAAGAGCTGAGCTCCACACTGTTCCAAGCGAGCTTCCAGCACACTCCTTTCACAGATGTTCAGGGTGGAATGGTAACTCATCATCATCACTGGAGTCGCTGGGGGAATCATTGAGTAGATTTGTTGTTTTAGAAGGTGTCTGTGTAACTGTCTAGGGGACTGGGAGTGATGTGCAGTGTCATAATTCAAGAGGCGGGGCTAGGGGGCAGGGATGGAGATGTACGTGTGACAGATTTATGCGTGTGCGTCTGTGTGTGTTTTGTGTGTGTGTGTGTGTGTGTGTGTGTGTGTGTGTGTGTGTGTGTGTGTGACCCTACAGTGCTGTCCCAAGTTTTCTTCTGCCCATGTATTACCACTAATGAATCCCTCTTATCACCCACTATGTGACAACAGCAGAACGTGTGGAGCCCTCGTCCTTGGCCCATGTAGCTGCTACACATCACTGATCACTCAGCAGAGATGTAGGTGTGTGTTCGTTTGTGGACCTGTCTGTAAACATGTCATAGGAAGAGCAGGCGAGACAGATGGTTCTGAGCCTGGTGATTCACTGTACAGTCACACAGACCGTAATTTACTTCATTCTTTAAATCACCTACAGTTCCAAGTAGTAAGGAACTTGTACTTCTAATTTGACTTCCTAAACTTAATAAGGCAAGTTTATTTATTTAGCATCTTTCATACACAACAGCAATTCAAAGTGTTACACAGTAGAAAAAAAAGAATAATAAAACAGTAAACTGAGATAAATTAAAATAACATTAAGAATTAAAGAAGATAATAATAATGAAAATAAGAAGAAGTAAAATAATGTTGTTTAGGTAAAGCAATATGTAGCTATTAGGCAGCATATGTGTGTGGTTAAGTATGGCCTATGGCTTTCCGTTATGATCAGGTCAGGTGTGATGGCTTTAAATGTACTCTGTAGGAAGGCATATCTCCAGTTAGGATGAGTGGTGAGCTCATCCTGTATCAGTGGTGACCTTTGTTGTTAATTATTTATTTGAATACAAAAATGTAGCTTTGTGAGATGTTCGCTGTATTTTTGCACGAGAGGGAAAAGTCTCACTACAATATGTTTAATTGAGACTATTGTTTACTCTGAACCTGGATGTTTGAGTATGAGTGTGTTTTTGAGAGAGAGTGTCTCAGAATGTGTCTTAGACGATACTCCTGAAGTTCTCGAGTGCTGTTTCCAGAGCTTTATGCCTGGCGTGATGTCATGTTCCTCAGCTTGTTTTTCTGCCTCCGGGGCTCTTCTTGGAGCGCTCAGACAGTTTCACGCCAATAAGAGGTGATGTCTCGCTCTCTGGAAACCAGGCGCACCTGCACCTCTTTCCACATGCAGCCATGGCAGGAGCCAAGCGTGAAGCTCCCAGGTCGATGGCGGCCGTTTGCGGGGCCCCGCGCGGCGCGTCTGCCCTCTCCCTCCACCTCGACCTTTCGCAGGTCCCCACCTGCTTCTTGTGCAGTTCCCACCATTTGGATCTGATGAAGGAAGCCTGGATTGGGCAGAGGAGCAGGAGTTCAGGATCTCCGGCCTTGAGCGACACTCCCGACAGGAGTATTTTCATGATTAAATCCCTCTGAGAACCACCGGGCCCTATAGTCTGGGATACTAGCAATAGGTTTTCCTTGGTGATGCAGAAAGCTGCATAGTGTTCCACTGTGGTAGATTGAGTTCATAGGCTTCAAATACGCACCATTCAGCACACCTGGGTCATATTCCAGCACTTGAGGGATTGGAAAAAGAAATGAGCAAATTTGGCAGCCACAAACAGCATTTATTTAATAGTGACCTACTTCTTATGTAATGACAGACTGCATAATTGGATTTAATTTAATTTAATTTGAATTCTGTCAGTAGGTTTCATTAAGGCTTGATTTTGCTATGACATAATCAGTTGTTCAAATAAACTGGGAGGTCACAGTTAACAGGGCAAATGCTGGAATGGAATTCGGCCCAGAGGCCTATCAACTAGATGTGCCCAAAGCCACATGGTAATGAGGCTGTCTGTCCTCTGTAAAGATATGATCGTTTGAGATGGCCGAGTGGTATTAATCCGTACAGCTCATTTGGTTGGAAGAATTTCCACATCGGCACTGATATTTTGTGTTCTGGCAATGTCATAGTTCCATAATGGAGACCATGTGGTAAACATGCTGACTGTCAACATGAACACAGACAATTGCAACCATGAGATGAAGAAATGCTTACTTTGAACCCCTTTGAATGGCTCAGGCTCGTTTCCACACACCAATGTGAGAATGCTGCTAAATATCAGAATGTGCATGTGCAGACAAATCTGTCTCAAGTCCCAGTCTGTTTCAGGACCTGATCTTCATCTCCATCTCCTACAGCTTTTTTCTGTCTCAAAACAGGCTTTTAATCACTAGGGACAGTGTCACCTTTGTCCAAGTTAGGGCAAAACATGCTCTATGTCCCTGCAGCAAGAAGTGTCTTTTACAGCTTTATTCCCCTCTGGAGCTCTGAGCTCATGCCTTCAGTGTTTTCTGTCACCAGTAAAATGCGCTCGTACATAATACTGAGAAGGTTCCTTTTACCTCACACAACCTTCTGGAGAGCAACATTTCACATACTCTTGTCTTCTGAAGAACACTTCAACATCTCAGACACATAAATGTCAGGATGTGCCTGTAACAGTTTGGCGGTTTTCCAAGATGCTCCACAGCTGCTGTAAAACGCTCTTTGGCCATTCCTGAATTTCATTGAAGGAAAATATACATCCTCTTGTAATGCCCTGAACATGTTCATTGGGTCAAAGTGTTTCAAGGAGTTCTGGTGTAACTAAAGGGTTTCCAACCCCTGCCTGGGAGGAGTTGTGAAGGGAGGAGATGTGGGAGGAGTTGTGAAGGGAGGAGATGTGGGAGGAGTTGTGAAGCCTGCCTTATTTGGTCGTTCCTTTGCAATTACAAATTAAAAGCGCCAAATAAACTGATTGGTTAAATCGGGTCCATTTGAGCAGGATGGATGTGAGGTGCCCAAAATATGCAGGACTTCAGTTCCCCAGAAGAATTGGACCCCTTGGGTGGTGAGGTTCCATACACCACCCTGTTTCCTACAGCAGAAGCTCTCAGTCCAGTCCTTATGAGAACCCCCAGAGAACTCACAGCTCCCTACACAACTTTGATTATCTGCTTCACATGTATAAGGAGCTGGACCAGAACACAATGTTGACTGGACATCCTTGAGGACTGAGAACCTAAACCTACAGTTTTGTAAAATGGTAGTGCTAGTATGTATTTCAATTTGAGCTCTACAATTTAAAATATTTGCTTAATTTAATGTCTCGAGGTGTAAATGGGGAAATGGGCCTGGTGCTTAATACACATGTTGCTGTTTTTAATTATTTTTAAAATATTTGTTTTATATCTGCATTCACATATACACCAACAGTGAGAATGGTCTATTGATGGTTCATGGGTCGCCTTGACAACAAGAGACATGCCATGGCAACACACCGTAGGGAAGTAAACATCATGCCCTTTTCAGTACACATTAGGGCCACCATTAATACATTGCATGGATTGAACACAGGAGGGTTATTTACTACAGGGGTGCTGTGGGCTATGGAAAACTGATATGAAAGTAGATTACCAATAAATTGCCTGACTGGGGTGACTGTTGTACTTTATCAGTATGGGGCAGGAGTTAGCTTAGCAGCTAAGCTACTGGACTAGTAATTGGACGCTTGCTGGTTGGAGCACTACCAATGTGGTGCCCCTGGTCCTTGACCCTCAGTTGCTTGAATTGTACATGGTCACAATTATAGGTCACTTTGGATAAAAGTATTTGCTGAATGCTGTAGATGACTAAATAAATGGTGGAATCACTACACTGGGCAACCCAACAGGTTTTACTGAGGATATAGTAATACGTACACTGAGTGCAGCTAATGATAGTTACGTTTATTGCATTTAGTACATATTTACTGCAAGCTTATCATTGTAGAAATACATATATATATATCTCCTCATTCACCAACAGACATATTCACAGCAGGGATATAAATGGTTGCAACGTGACCAAATGACACTGTTTATACATGTCGATCAAACCTCATACTATATCCAGTGCTCAGAAAGATCAAATCATGTCAGTGGTCTGTCAAATCTGTTTTCTATATGGCTGCTGTCTTGTTAGCACTGCCCCAGGCAGCCATCACCACATAAAGGTTAAAATGTTTCATCATCTGCAGCTATTATAAAGTTTGCCCTTCTGACTTTTCAGTGTGGATGTCTCAAATACCACTGGTCCTGGGAAAATATATTTTATAAACCAGAAACAGAAAAAATTGTTGGATATCAGTGGTGAGCAGGAGTTTTCATGTCTCTGAGAAAGGGTTTTACAACTAAGCAGTGTTTTACAACAACCGGCCCTTTTCTTTACTGTCTTACAACACCCGATCCTTCTCCCTCTAAGGCCACTGGGACAAACGAGCTGCTGGCTTCAAGCGTGTGCAGTGTGGTGTACCAAAGGGTGCAATCTCACTGTCTGATCATTGGATTGGATATTAACAGGCAGTGAGAATGGATCTGTAAAGTTTGTAACAGTTTGGAGAATTTGTGACGGATACATGTTGAATCTAATGTTTTGAATCGTGGACTGATTACTTTCAGAAATTAAGTTCGGTATGGTCAATTGTTTACCAGCTTATTTATATATGTATGCATCCTTAAAATCAATTACCTAAAATAACATTCTTTTAAATTGTCTGTTTTTTATATTACCAGCAATATGTCCTGCGTCTTCTGTCTGTTCACGTCCTTCTTCAGCTGTTTAATTCCAGTAAACAAGGTTATCAAAAACGTGGATTCTAGAGGTCCATTGTGGTGCACATTTTACAGTGTTCGCTCATCAAAATTAATCCATAACAGATGTAGTTATGAATTGGATCAGGTGTGTAAAATGAAGGGAAATGATTAATAAATGGCTTCACACTGTCTGCTCTCCCATAAACACCATTAAACTATAAACCATTAAAGATGACTCACATGACTGCTGCTTCTTGTGGTGTTTTCATGTTTGACGTTAATGGCGTTGCGTGTTGGTGTTGCTCTTGTAGAATGCCCTCCGCTGGGTCTGGAGAACCTGAAAATTGATGACTTCCAGCTTCATGCCTCTACCATGCAGCGCTACGGTCTGGGTGCTCACAGAGGTCGACTCAATATCCAGGTGAGCTCACAGCAATAATTACCACCTTGGAGCTCAGGAAATGTTAAGGTTTCAGTCTGAGTATTAACTTTTCAATTTTCTGGGCTGTTAAACTATTTGGGTTTGTGCAAACGGCTAATAAGGTCATGATGTATTTTGGTAGATAATGAAAAACCTTACCCTAGAAGACTGGAAAATATTTTTTATATAATAATTTATTTTCAGGAGAGAACTTTTTGGCACAGATGATGGCCCATTAGGCCTTTGCCAGTTTGTGTCACTGGAGTGTTTCTATGAGAAGCAAAAAGCTTGATAACCATGTTCACAATATAGCAAAAATAGCAACCCATTACAATGTCATGGGTTTAAAATATACAGTATCATGTAGGTGCACAGAACCATAGCACAAACACACCGAGAATGATTAGTGTTTAGTGTTATCCCTCTTCTGCCATATCTAATTCAGTCTGTGAAAAGCTTTGCTTTTAGCTGATGAGTTTTAAACCTGTAAGTGTTTAATCACCCCTGCTATAAAAATGGTGTGTCGTTCATTTCTGTCTTCTTTTGTACAAGGTAGCGCAAACCGAGTCTTGAGTTCATCCACTTCTCCTGCTTCCTGCTGGGTATTTCTGTCTCTGGTTCCTAAGAAGAGGCGTGTGATTCAGAATGGACAGTCGATTAGGAACACTCCACAGAATGTTCACCATTCAATGGTCATCTTGTTCACGTTCAATATATAATATATAAAAGAAACTCAGGGAACTTTGTGTGCGTGTGCGTATTTGTGCATGTGTTTATTCTGTTTTAATCTTTTTATAGGCATATCCAGGAAATATGAAACATATTGCAGCTGTAGACCAGACTCTGTTGTGTGAAGCCTTGTTCTCATCTCCCTTCACTGCTTTGCACATTTGTGGTCTCACAGAGATAAGGGTGGTCATGTCTCAATGATCGTTGTGACTCTACCCCACCATAGTCACTTGTTATTCAGGACCAACCAATGTTGTCCCAGATGTGACTTCCTGTGATGGTTAGGGTTAGCTACATTCTCGGGGTATGTGGATGCTTATGATTGGTCACTGGTGGCAAACTGTGCTTGGTGTAGATAAGACTGAAGGTCTGGAGATCACTGGAAGACAGTTGGAGTAGAGACAGTTGGAGTCTCCCCAGGACTCGCTCTTTTTCTGTCTCACTTTCCATTCATTTATAGGTAACATTCAAGTAGTTTCTATTTTCTGCTGTATTTTTGTTATTTGTAGAATTATGAGCATTGCTTCATTACATAATCTTACCAAATGTAAAATGGAATTAAGTACTCCATCAGAATACAGAAACAGCCACAGTTTTATAAATTGCAGACACCATTTCCCTGTAAAGTTTCCAATCTGCTGTGCACATTTACTAGACTACACCATAAATTAGTCTAGCCCGAATGGTAAACCAATGACAAAGCAGTCTGTTTTAACACTAAGGAATATTGGAAAATTGATTATGCACATTCTCATAACGTATGCTGGGAAATGCTATAGAATTTTCTCTTTCTGGCACATTTGTTAATTGTAACAAATTTGAGTCAGATAAATTGATTAAGTTGTACACGCACTAACCCCTCGGCTGCAGCGTTGGTGGGTAAGTGGGGTGGGGATAAGACCCCCAGGAAACTCCCTGCGGTGCTGTTCTGACATTTTGCTGCTTACAGATTCATGGAAGCAGTATTTTTCGTCTGCTCACTGACAATAAAGCTTCAGTTCTTCAGGTGTGCACTACAGCACTGCTTCGTTTGGTACAGTAAAGGTCACTGGGACAACCCCCATAGAGGTTTTCAGCGCTCTCTGTGACTGTATCTTGTATTAACGTCCATATTCTTGAAGTCCAGTGAGACAGCCCAAAGAGCAGCTGTTCGAATAGGACTTACCCCTACGCCTTACAAAAGACCCGGCATCTGCAATTGGATGGTATTTCCTGTGAGAGCCGCTAACATTACATGTTGCCCTCTAGGACTGGATAACTGTTGATGGGTTACCACAGAACGCCAGCTCTTGAAGATTTCCATGCTGTCTGTATTTAATCCTCCAATGAAATACCAGACAACACAGCACTCTGTGTTGTGTTGGCTGCTGCTCTCTGAGGCCTTGGGTTGTGTACGTTCACAGAGCGCTTTGGATGAGGGTTTGGTCACTGCGCTGACAGACCCAGTGGAATAGAAAATGGGGGAAATAAAAGAGCAGATGGGAAAGACGGATGGACCGACTCCCGGCAGTGACACGAGGCACAAGTGTCTCCCAGCTGTCTCTGCGTGGTCGGTGTGCTGAGAGAACATTGAGCAATTAGAATTTTGCACAGTGCTGCTTTATAACTTCAGCCATTAAGGAGACAAACACTACTCAGTCAAATTTTACTTGATTGTGCTGATCATGCAAAACAGTGTGCTGGAGGACCACTGTACCACTGCTTAGCAACTGTGGCTGTGGGGCAGTGTTTCCCAGTTGTGGCTGACAGCTACAGAAATGCTGTGGTCCTCACATTGGCATAAAGAGATCATAAGTCATTATCATGACATCATAAGTCATTAATGCTGAGTGTGTATATGTGGTGAACACTACCATGCAAAAGTTTGGACACACCTTTTTATTACTTTCTACATTAAAAAATGGAAGATGCCGAACCAATGAAAGAAAACATGTCATTATGCTCTAATAAACAAAAATCAACTTTTAAAAGATATTATTAGATTCTGAAGTAACAATGAGTGAAACTTTGCACACTTTTGGTGTTCTGTTAAGCAGCTGAAGCAGCACCTATGATGCTTTTCCATCATTCCTGAAGACATTCTCACATATGCAGAACACTTATAGAGTGAAGAACTAAATTCTGAGTTTGCTAAAGGTGCATTTAAAATTGTTTGTGTGTTGAGAAAGACTGGTAGTGTAGATATATCTTTTGTTTAGTTTATCTGTATATTTGTAACTTGTCTTTTTGTCTAACTCAGCAGGATCCCTCCTGTATTATATTTTTAAAGACACAATCACAAAACAACTTCAGGTGTCTGGTTAATATCTGTATATAACAACACTTGTACTAAGTGCACATTTCCCATGATCCTTCAGGAGCAGTTGTGGCCATGTTTGGGCAGTAAATGTGATGAAGCTCGGGCTGTGTTCTTCACTCCTCCCATGTACGTCTGTCCCATTCCAGGCTGGTCTGTATGAGGATGATCTGTATGATGGTGGCTGGTGTGCTGGTAGGAACGATCCCCTGCAGTGGTTCGAGGTGGACGCCAGGCGTCTGACCAAATTCACTGGGGTCATCACCCAGGGCAGGAGCTCCGTCTGGTCGTGAGTACCCTCACACACCCACTGGAACCCTTGATTCATCTATTCTAGGCACTAGTGAATCATGATGATTGTACTGGTTTTGCAATCTTGGACATGTTTAGCAGCTTGTCTAAGGAACATCTAACACTATGATTAAACAGCACCTTCAGACAGCTTGACTTACTACTGCTAGACAGTTCAGTGACCTAAATGGCTGAAAATCTGAATGACTGCACCTGAGGTTCTAGCCTTTGAAACAGCTGAGCAGAATTTATTGTTCTCCCTGCTCTTGTCATGATCCGCCAATGCACTGCACATTAGGATTGTCCTGCTACAATTTACCTAAGGGAGCCTACGAAGAACTATAAACTGGTGTGTTGATTTAGGCGTTAAACTGGAGCCTGTAGTACTGTGGTGCTGCAGAACTGGGGCCTGACACCTCACTGCTATGCCTCAAATGCAAAATGCGTCAAGAGAAAACCCCGATCATAGATCTCTCTCTGTCCAAGACGCAGAAGCTTGGCTTTTGAATCCTGAGCTGTAATGTAACTCTGAGTTACAGTGACTATGGAAATGATTGATGACTGCTGCAACCTTTGAGCTGGTGGGTCTGATCATTTCACATAGGAACTGAAAATACTGTCGTATAAGAATCTGGATACACTGAGCAGACAAAACAAAGCTGTCTGTCATTAGATGCATTATAGTGATTGGTTGCATGACAGTATCCATCTGCATTCAATAGAAATGATGCATAGCAAAGACAAGACAGTTGTAATTTGTGTTATTTCAATTTATAGAGGTGCACAATATGTTTGTGGCTATTATATTATTTGTCAATTTTTAATTTCTGTTATCAGTTCACTGTTGGAATTCAATTATGATAATATAATGATGATTACACCCAGAAATTTAGTTGCCAGTCAATACCTGTACCAGTTCAAGGTAAAAAAAAAAAAAAAAAAAAGGCACTTCCTATCAAATGTAATGAAACAATTTTTGCTTTTGTCACGGGGTCTTGGGTCCCCCTGGTGTGGGGCCATGTGGTTCTCCTTTGGTTTATTTCACTGGCCTTGTCTCTCATCTTGTGGAGTGTCCTCACCAGGTATTGGTTGTCCCTGTGTCTAGTTTCTCCTGTTTTGTCCGCGTGGTTCCCGTTTACAGGGTTATTCTGGCTTTATCTTTTGAATTTTCATGTCATTTTTATGTCATAAGATCTGGTTCTGTTCCTGGTACTTAGCAGGACTGGACTGTTTTAAGGCTTTGGAATGGATTTGTATAAAATGAATGGCACTCTGAATGAATGGCACACTGTAAATGTGTCCTGCCTCACCGATCACTAAGTTACAGAATAACTGACCACCAAGGGACACAACCTGTGACTGACAGTTTGTGGCTGTCTCTGTGTGCTGTTGCCTCTGTATTTTGTTTATGGTTTCAGGACATTTTCTGGTATTGTTTCCATGACTCCTGGCTCTTGATCCATTGACTGTATAATGGGTAATGATTATGGATCTGCCCAAAATAAATGTCCGCGAAAACATCCTGCTTCACGTCCCAAATAACAAATAATATATTATATTATATTTATCTGTGACATGGCAATGTATAATGAATTAATTTATTATTTATCATTTTTAGAGTTTAACATTTCTGACATTCACTGCAGTTCATCTACATATTATAAAAGTAAAGTGTAAGTTATTAATACCATTATTGGCCACAATGAGGTGATAATTATAGATTAGACTATTGGCTCAAAAGATTCAATATTGGTACTTACCAGTTTAACTTTCATTCTGGGTATCTGGTTTCTAGGCGTAGTAAATTTGTCTGTGGATAAGCTGTTTTTTGTTAACTGGTAAGTTGTAAAATTCTGAAATATGAAATTACTACACCCATTTAATTGGGCTGTTTAATCTACATGGAGAAATGTACAGTAAAGGAAAACTCAGTACAGAACAATGTGACTTTCCACCCACTGACACTCACTCTGTGTTTTCACTAACTACAGCACCTCTGGGCCAGCTGGGCACCTTGCATAGGATTCATGTTGCACTGATCTGTACTGTGTTGGCTGAAAACAGAAAATATGTAAAGAGTTTTGATTGCATAAGCAGTGAAAGTCTAAAACTCTATGCTTGATCAAAAAATGTTTACAACATCTCTCTGATTTCCTCTCTCTCTCCCTATGACTCTCTCTCTCTCTCTCTCTCTCTCTCTTTCTCTCTCAAGCCAGCATCATGGGGATCTGGCTGGCAGCCAAGCAATCAAGAGGGGAAAGTGGAGTATTTGTGATGTGCTGCTGTACAGCACGACCAGCTGTCTGGGTGAAATACTTGCGCAGTATGTTAACCCAGAACAAGCGTCTTTTATGGGTTGCCTACAGATGCTGGCCCCAGTCTTAATCTCAGAGGTGACTGTGTGGCATTCTGTAATCCAGTTCCCGTGCAGTAACGCACACGTCCCCCTGGGTGCTTCGGTCACGCTACTCTCCTCAGCTCTCTCATACACTGCCTTAGATCTTTTTTATACAAAAACTGTAATACTGAAGAAACCACGAAGGTATTCCCATGGTAGTGCTTTCATAATAACACGTTTCGGGTGTTTAAATCACGTCTGTAGCGTGAGAGTTTAAATATGTGATTTCAGTAGTAGTTCAAAAGATAAATGGTCATGTCACGAATTACAGGTATTTGCTTTCTTGCATTTGGCAGACACGCTTATCCACAGCGACGTATATATTTTATCACTTACTTAACTGAAAGGAACTATGATAAGCAAGTTTCTACAGAACGTTTGCTAGGCAGTGCATGCTTGTTCAAGTTTTATTTACTTTGACCAAGTGGAAGAAAATTGTTCTGAGCCACTTATATTTTGACATGTGATAGATGCTTGAAAAGTGATATTTTTGTCTGCACTCAGACAGTTCAGAACCCAGCAGTACCTTGCATGCCAATACCAGGACACACTGGGCTAGACTCAAACCCTGGTGGTCACCACACTACACATCACAAAGAGAGTGACACAGTGTTTAATACCTATTCATAAAGTTACCATGGTGATAAGTGCACCGACGTCAACTTTCCGCTGTGCTAAATTCACGTGTCCTTTAGGTGAAAAACCAGTCAGCCGGTGTATTTTGACTTAGCTAAATGGACGCATGTTTAGAATTTCTGGATTACTTGTATAATGTGTTGTTTTCTGGAGCAGTGTTCTATTGAGAGTCGCTAACCTCATGTGCAAAGTCAAAATACACCGGCTGCCCATGTTTATAAATGAGGAAACATTACTGAGGCGTTTTTGCGTTAAATCTGGTGATACATTTTATGAATTTGGCCCTTCTAGTCATATTCAGTCAAAACATTGTAAGGACTACAACACTATACCGTTTTCATCATGGTCATAAATTACTGACTAGAGTTATCCTAGCACTTCCACTAAAGCATGTGAGGGTCAGGATTTGATACTGACCACTTACCTTTCTGCAGGGGTTACTCCACACCTGATTTTGATATTCAGGTCCTGCTGAAGACTGGACCAATATGGTAATTTAAGGTAATCGGGAATTGGGTGTTCAGTTGATGGGACTCCCATGTTCTACACCAGTGCTTTCAGTCATTACAGGGGTGTGTTTTTATAGCACTTATCAAGGATGATTACACTGGGTGAGAGGGCCTCCACACTCGTAAGGCCTATATGCACACACTATCCAAGCACCTACTCTATACGCATGCAAACTAATCTCTAGCAATCTTCAGATTTGCTTACATTTCAAATGTCATTTAACAATTGCAGTCATTGAGCAGGGAAAGTGTCTGTTGTCTCTAGTAGTTATGGTGGAGCCATGGGGGGGGGGGGTCCAGAGATTACATAATACTTCTGGGCAGTCTGTAGTATACAAGGACAGTCATGGTCTGGTGGTTAGGGAACCAATCTTGTGACTGGAGGGTCATGGCCATGACTAAGGTGCCCTTGAGCAAGGCATTTCACTCCAACTGCTCCCCGGGTGCTGGGCTAGGGCTGCCCACCGCTCTGGGCATGTATGGACCACAGCCCCCTAGTGATCACTAGTATGTGTGTGTGTGTTCTCACTGCACAGATGGGTAAATACAGAGGACAAATTGAAATTGGGGTGTGAATCACAATTGGCGACATTGGCAACTTCTTGCAGCGAACTGTAATTCTATGTTAGAATTTGACTTCAATCACCCAAAGAAATACCCTGCATTCTAAAAGCACTGCAGTGCAAGGGTCAACGTAAGCAGAACCTTTGCCTCTGTAACAGTGGCGGTTTTGGGAAGCTACGCTGTAATTTCATTGGCTGTTCTGACGATATTGGAAATAATGCCACATCCTCTTCTCCAACATGAAACACATGCTGACCGCTTCACCCAGGCCCTTCCCAACTGGTTTCCATTTCCCTGTGACACACAAACAATCTCACCAGTCAGCCCTGCTCATTACTTTCTGACTTTGAACCAGATGCATTCTTTTTGAAGTTGGTCGTTAGGTATTCGGTTTGGTACGTATTCTTCAGAATTTTCTGAAATATTTTTATGGTTTCCAAACAGGGAGTTCTTGAGAAACAGCTGGAAGTGAAGTATTTTTTAAACGGTTTTCTCCTTTTTAAATTGTTTGACCCATTTAATCTTAATCATCCTGTGACTTTGAGTTGCATGCATACACAAAGGACAAAGCACAGCCAGATGTAAGCCCTACATGCAAGTTGTGAGGTTTAAAACTCTCTGCTTTCTGGTCCTGTTTGAGCCATTTTTATTACCAAAATTGTTTCCTGTCTTTGTGTATCCTTCTTAAAGTTCTCCATGAGACCAAGGGCTCAATTTGACAAATATTGTCAAATATTCTTTCTGTAGTTGATTTGAATAATGAATCTGTCCTCGTTCTCTTTTCTCTTTCTCTCTTCTGTGTCATACGTATGTTATCACTGCTTTTTTGTTCTTTTTCCACAAGAATCCCATTATTCCATAAAATACCATTTTGCCATAAGAACCTTTAAACCCCATGTGTGTGGATGTGCCTGCCTAGCTCCTGCACATGTCCTGGTTCAGGCCTACAGCTGTTACTGAGGATGCCATGCTCCAAAACACAAGCACAGTCTTACTATGGCCCTATTCTTTCATTCCTCACTGCACCCCCTTCATTTTTGGTCTTTCTAAACAATAGATGGACTGCTGCTTTCTTTCTTTGAAAGACAGAAGCACAGAGTTGTGTCCTTTTTTCTTAGCAATTAATGAATGCAGACATTCAGTAGAAAACCTGACAACTTTATCAGAACGGAACTGCCTGACTGGCATTAGCATATGGCATTTTCACTATCTGACGTGCACAGTCAGTGTTAATGGGTTAGGAAAAGCTCAAGCCTCAAATCCACACCACATACAAACACACACACACACACACACACACACACGCACGCACGCACACACACTCCGAGGTGGACCAGTGGGTACAGCACAAAACTATTTGACTAAGCTTAGTCACACCGCTTCACCTTGTATTATCCAGAATGCACCAGCACATGTTGAGGGCCTAGGTAAAGTGCTTAGTCATTTTGAGTCATCCGTGAGGACTGGCTAGGCCCTGCGAGTGCTCTGTCCCCGCCCTCCTCCCCAGGGCTGAGCTCAGCTGGTGTGTGGGCCACAGTGGCAGAGCTAGCGGTGGATCACAGAGCCCGCTCCCACTAGCTGTGAGAGTCCTGGCCATTAAAGGGGCCATCAGCAGGTGCGTAGAATTCAAGCATTTGTACCCAAGTTGGGAAGGAAGTCTGTGAAAAAAGTGATATTAATACAGTGCAGTGTGCTGGTCGAATCGTTTTAAAAGGGATTTTAGAAATCAGTCAGTCACCTTAGTGGAGCTAGATAATACATGAGCACCGAACAAGTCAGCAGCCATTTTCAGAAAGTCTAAAATGACAAGCTCACAAAGGCTTGTTTTGTGTCCTCTGTGCCAGTGTTTGAGTCATATTTTACACAATGAACTAGATGGCCTTTAATTATTTGAGGAGCTTTTGATTTATGGGAGCCTTTGACAGTTTCAGTGGTGAGAAATATTCCATGTCATTCTCGCTGTGTGTGTGTGCTGCGGTAACACTTTAACCATGTGAGAACGAATTTTGTCTGTTTGCATGTATTTGAGCATGACTGTGTGTGTGTGTAAATTTGTCCTATGGGCTGTGGTGCTCTGGCCGTGATGCTGTTCATCTGTGTGCAGTTATGTCTATGTGTGAGAGCTGTTGCTCCACCATTTCTCTCACCCTTAGTGCTCCTGATTGGGAAGCCCGTGGGCCTCCAGCTGCTCCTTCCTCCCAGGGCTGCACCCACCCGCGTCCCCTCCTGAGCAGGCCACTGCTCCACTGCGCGGTGGAGGATCAGGCAGGGAGGAGAGTTTAATGTGTTTGGGAGGACTAGGGAAAACTACTGCACAGACAAACAGGGGTTGCAAGCACAAATATGTGCACACGAAACCACACGCGCTGAATTCTAATAAAGGTGTGTGCTACAGGACCACAGTGCACGCGAGCTTCCCCCCCGAAAGCAAACCGCTGTCCCAGTCCACTTTGAGGCTTCCGTGTCACTTTCGCGCTCTGCACTGCTCCACTCTGACTTCTCACATTCTCACAGACACATCCATCTGGCCAACATACATCATGTCGCCCTCCAGACTCCCAACGCTGCGAACGGAACAGGACGAACTGGAAATTCTGCTCAAGGCCACTTTATATTAATTACCACTGAAGAAAAGAATAATTTATTATAAATTAATTCGCTGGGGATATTTTAGTCGTCTTGGAGCTCATTACTGGTATAGAATGCAGATACTGTTCAGGTCAGCATTCTTCACTCCCGACTTTCTAACTTTTTGAAAGTTGGGTTGTGTACATTTCAAATGCTGTTATAAGAGATTGCAATACATTTATAAATACATTTAACTGAATTGGTGGGTAAAATAATTAAGTAATTAAAATTAAATTGTTTGATAATATTGTGTGACCGCAGTCATTCAAAAACTACAGCTTATCTTCTCCCAGACCCACATGGATTTAAGCGCTCGCTGTTGTGTGATGGAGCCGTAACACGGACTGCAATGTCCGCCGTCTCTGTTCGCTTTTGCAGAAGTGACTGGGTGACGTCGTACCGTGTGCTGCTCAGCAACGACTCGCACACCTGGGTGACTCTGAAGAACGGCACCAGAGAGCTGGTGAGCAGACCGCGGGCGTGCCACACTTGCGCCCGTCACACTTGCGCCCGTCACACTTGCGCCCATCGCATTAGCTTGAAATCAGCAGGGCCATGATCTGAGGTGCAGTCTTGATCTGAGGACCAACAAAGAAGGGATCCTGCAGCGTGATTGGCTGTTGAGCTGCAGGTAGATGTTTGAGGATCTGTTGGCCAGAGCTGTTGACTGGTAATTATATTGAAGTGTAAACAAGTCTACTTTATACTTCTGAAAACAAAATTACTTTAGAGTCACAAATGTGTATCTAATGTGCCACTTGGCAGGTGATGCATATAACTCCAGAGGATTTAATAGAAACTACTGTTTGTTTACAGAGTATTGGTAGTCCTCTTGTTCCAAAAGGCTGTAGGCCCATTGTAAAAGTGTAAAGTGTACTGTTTGTGTCAGATTGACTCAAACAGTAGAGCTGCTTCCCCACTGATGTGTAATATGGTTTGCCAGGGTGCTGCCACCCAAGCAGACAGCGGGACTTCAGTCTGAGAAGCCATTACAGTGCAGACGTCAGAGCTGCTTGGAGCCTCCCACCTTCCCCAATGCGTTAAAGCCAGCAGTGATGCTGAGAGCCACTGGCAACACGCGAACAATCCAAACTGCAGCTAAATAGCCAAAAGATTTCTAATTAGGCGTTATTTACTGTCTCCACCCCTTTTTTCTTCAGAAATTGATCATTTGCTGTTTAATTAATTGGGATTTTGATTAAATGGGATAATTAAATATACAGAACTTGTTGTAGTGTAATTGTAGTTGCAGCTGGTTTAGGCTACTCACTGTTTCTGAACAGAGAACTTCCTGCTTTAATATGTAGGAGTACTCATTTTCAAATCTAATGAGCTGGAGGCAATGCTGTAAATATGAGCATTTGAGAACCATATGGGAAAGTCAAACTAGTTTATTAAAACAGCACTGAGTCACTGTAAGGGCGTTAGGCTGATCTCATCTCTGCCTGAAGAGAGAAAAGAGCGAGTGATTGCAGCCTTCCTGTAATAGCCCAGAATAATGACTACGCATTATCATTTTCATTGTTATATCAGTTGTAGAAGTGGAGAGCGATTAATTAAAATTACAGCAATTATTAAGTTCTGCACCTAGTGAGCATGCAGTAAGGTCACATTGCGATTGCCAGTAGTTGTCAGTCCAAGAAGAGTATTACACTGGGAAGTGTCTGAGTTCCTGACCCTGGCAAAGATGTACAAGTGTTCCAGCTCCTCTGGAAACATAAAACGATTACTAGCGTTTTCTTCGAGCAAGCTGCTAAAGAGACACCTGGATTACTAATCATGACGCTGGTTCCCCACTTAAGAACTCAAGGGTTTAATCATGCAGTTCTCAGTTCCAGTGATGGTTTAAAAGAGTGGAGACCTTAAGGAGTGAGTGTTAGTCCAACACAAAAGGAAAAGATATGCACAGCCTGTATAAGGACAGACACATGTGCTTACCGAAAATAGCTTTCACACAGAAGTGGCCTCAATGAGATTGTTTGTCATTTATAATTTATTTTATTATTCATTTATCTGTTCTTTCTCTTTTGTCTTTTGAATCTGTTTGGGTTGCTCTGTAGAACACTTTGTGAACATGTGTTTATGTAGAATCCTTCATGTTATTGTTGTTATTATTATTATACTTTTCGCCTGTTTCCGTATACTCTGAGGTTTCATGCATGCTGCTTGTAACCTAGATTGCTGTACATTATCACTTTGCTTGCTTTCTTTAGACTTTCAGATTCATGCATGCAACGGGCTGATGATGTTTGATTGTTATTTTTTATAACCTCTGCTTGCCTCAGTAGCTTTTCACTGGCAATAAGGAGAAGGAGATCCCTGTCATGAATATCTTCCCCAGGCCTGTGACAGCCCGCTACATCCGGATCAACCCTCGCACGTGGTACAGCGGTGGGGGCATCTGCATGAGGACAGAGATACTAGGATGCCCTCTGCCAGGTTAGAAAGCATGAGAAAGCTACTTATGTAAAATATATTTGTAAGTCAAAAAGAAAACATATCGTGAAAAGTATCAAACTACATTCTTAAACTATAGATTGAGCACTTCACACCTGATTTAGTATAATTACAGAAATCACTGCCTGTTTCTTCTTGATTTTAAGATTCTTGAAGCTTTCAATGGCACAGCATCTTAATACATTTGAGAGTGCCTGACAGGCTAGGTTTCTGAAGCGACTCTGTATGTTTCCATGAAGAATTTTGCACAGCTAATGTTAACTATATTGGACAAAAAAATATCTGTGATCTGGATGGGTTATGGTGTGTCACTTTGGTCAGCCATATGTTTAAGGTCCTTTGGTACCTAATCTTACTTACTGAAGGTAATGTTGCTGTATAAATATCTTGCAATATCGCTCACGTTTTCTGCAGCAAATTGGAAGTACAATGTTTCTGTTTATGTGTGTTTTTACAGATCCGAACAATTACTACCACAGGCGAAATGAAATCACCACCACAGACAACCTGGATTTCAAACACCACAGCTACAAGGAGATGAGGCAGGTAATGGGTGGATTTTGTAACTACCCTCATGGTAAAGGCCACTCCATGCATTCCTGTGTGAGAGTCTGCTTGTGAAACATGCAGTTTATTTAATAATGCTAAACGAACCTACAGGTTGAATTAGAGCACACGGCCATGTTCCAGGAGGACAAGCAACACAGTTTAGTCATCAAACAAATCCATGCAAATTAAAATGTTACAACACTGGGAACAGGAAACTCTACGTACGAGTTGTGTGTGCTGTGTGCTCTCTCTGAGGTGGGCGGGTGTTTGTGGAGAGGGACGTGGCCTCTGAGATGAGGCAGGGGTGCACTGTGGCTACTGCAGTCTGTAATGAGGACAGAGGAAAGCGTTCTGCTCTGCCTGTGCTGATGAAACAGAACAGAAAGTGCAGGCAGTGTCACCCCCACACTTCCCCACACCCTCCACACACCTCCCTATACCTCCCCATGCCTCCCCACACCTCCCTATACCTCCACATGCCTCCCCACACCTCCCTATACCTCCCTATACCTCCACATGCCTCCCTCCCCACACCTCCCTATACCTCCCCATGCCTCCACACACCTCCCTATACCTCCCTATACCTCCACATGCCTCCCCACACCTCCCTATACCTCCCTATACCTCCCCATGCCTCCCCACACCTCCCTATACCTCCCTATACCTCCACATGCCTCCCCCCACCCCACCCACACCTCCCTATACCTCCCCATGCCTCCCTCCACATGCCTCCCCACACCTCCCTATACCTCCACATGCCTCCCCACACCTCCCCCCTCCCTATACCTCCCCATGCCTCCCCACACCTCCCTATACCTCCCCACACCTCCCCATGCCTCCCCATACCTCCCCATACCTCCCCCTCCCCACCTCCCCATGCCTCCACACGCCTCCCTATACCTCCCTATACCCTCCCTATACCTCCCCATGCCTCCCCACACCTCCCTATACCTCCACATGCCTCCACCCCCTCCCTATACCTCCCTATGCCTCCATGCCTCCACAGTTCACCCCACAGTGTCGTCTGGCCTCTGGAGAATGTTGAATTTTCTTTTATAAGCACTTGAACATTTCCCCTGTGACCTTGCAAGTTATTATTGATCGTAAGGTTATAATGCTACTTTAGCCCCACATTAAATTCTGAGGGTTTGTTTTATGACAGCAGTATCTTGTGGCATTAATTAATATTCATTTCACATAACAGTGGATGACTAATGACTACTGTTCATGATTCTTTCAGTGGGTTTCTTATACAGCATTGACTTTGAGAAACTAATTGGAGAGAACCCATCTTTCTTTAGGGCCAAGCCAAAGCAAAGAAACTATGCATCCTTAAATAGATAGGGCATCCTTTTGACCAATTGCTCTCTCTCTCTCTCTCTCTCTCTCTCTCTCGCTCTCTCCACCCCATCCTGTGAGTGGAACTCTTTATCTTTTTTCAACCTAAAATAAAGTAGTGTGTGGTTGCGTGCTGTTGGCAGGAGTTCTGTGAGGGGCGCGGGAGGCTTGCCAGAGTAAGTGTGCCCATGGCGTCATGGAGATCTGGGATGATTATGGTGCTGTTCCGTCTGCAGACTTTCAGCTGAGGACTGAAATTGACTGTGTCTAAATCTCAGTCAGACTAAAATCATCCCCTCTTCACTGTAGCACTCAAAACAGAATGATGTCATGCAGTAAAAGGTGATGTGAGAAAATATGTTTGATAAATAAGACGTATAGTATGTTCTAGGAGTGACACTAAATATATTACATATATATTGCATAATAGTTTTGGGACATCATCTAAATAGGACATCATCTTATTCACTTCAAACAATGCATAGGGCATGTATTTAAAGAGAAAGAAAAGCTAGTTGTGCTATTTTTGCATATTTGTTGCTAAGCGTTGTGGTACTGACTGGTCTAATGGTAGGAGGTTGATTTTGCTCTCTTGCATACTCAGGCAGTAAAACCAGATGTTTGAAGAATGATTTACAGTGTGGAAGTCAAGGTTCAACGTACGCTAAATTAAAACCCCGTGCCTTGTTTAATTACCATGCAACCAGCTGGCGCTGCAAATAAATAAAGCACGCAAATCTAAGCGTAACGGGGGGCTGATTTCACTGCTTGCTGTAGTGTTGCCCTCGTAGCCTTAGTGTTGCCCTCGTGGCCTTAGTGTTGCCGGGCGACAGCTCCCTTCCAGCCACACGCCTCTCAGAGGGGTCACCACGTCAGAGTTTTCAGCCGTAACCCGCGTTGCTGCCGCCCAGGTGGCCTTCCGTCATTACTGATCTCCAAAGTGATCGGAGACTGATTTGACCTCTGCTCCTCCTGGACAGTGACCCAGGTCTGCACTGGGTTGTCTTCTGCCTCAGTGCCTCTGGGGCTTGTGTGAGGCAGGTTATGCTTTCCTCAAACCACAGATCCCAAAGGCAGGACACGGCCTGGTTTGTGTACCACGTGTTTGAATGTGATGAATGAGCCCTTTAAATGAGCCCAAACTGACCTGGGTTTTTGTAGACGCATGATGAAATGCATGAAACTGATACTTGGAAATTACTTCAGTTTGCTGGGTCTGATTCTGCTAGTGCAACAGATGCCTCGTAATGACAGAAAATTCCGCAAGAGTGTACACATTAAACAGCAGTACTTATGTTTCTGTTCTAATCTCTGTGCTGGGTCTTATCTGACTCTGACCTGAAGTTCCACAGCCAGCTGAAAATAATGAGATAAAAATTTTTTTCTCCTTTTTCAATTGGCGCTAGCAAATTTTTTGTCTATGATGATTCGTATTTGTTAGCAGTGATGTTGCATTTTGCTCTCAGCACACGGTTCCTTGTGTGTCTGCCTGCATAGCTTCATCTTGTTATAGTATCTGTTCCAGTTTGCACTGTTGCACTGTGGATATAGCATGATATTAATATAATGTATTATTATTAACTGTATTACTGGGGCAAATCCTAAGTGAGTTCAAAAGTATTTGTCTTAGAGGAACTTTTATGTTGAGGATATTGCTCTTGCTTTAAAACACTTTTAATGAAATATCTTCTTTGATGCAGTTAATGAAGTTGGTTAATGACATGTGCCCGAACATCACTCGTATCTACAACATCGGTAAGAGCTACAGTGGGCAGAAACTCTACGCCTTTGAGATCTCGGATAACCCAGGAGAGCACGAGCTGGGTAAGCCACCCGGCCCACAGCACCATGGTGAATCTCATTGGTCCTCGGCTGCAGTCCTTCTCCCCTTAGCGGCCACGGCCGACATGCTTCACGCACACATCACCAGGCCCCTGAACAAAGTGCTACCATGACTCATCAAAGCTTCTCCCCCCCCACCCCACCCCCGTCTCCTGACGCACATACAGGTGAGCCAGAGTTCCGCTATACAGCGGGTTCCCATGGCAACGAGGCGCTGGGCCGAGAGCTCCTGCTGTTGTTGATGCAGTTCATGTGTCAGGAGTACCTGTCCCATAATCCTCGCATACGCCGGCTAGTGCATGAGACTCGCATCCACCTGCTGCCCTCCGTCAACCCCGATGGCTACGACAAGGCTGTGGAGGCAGTAAGCTCCTTGGCTTGCACTCACGCACACACACACACACACACACCTGACCTAGTTTACAGTGTCGGCAGGGGAAACCCACCTCCATGAGTTTCAGGGAAGTTGAAAAGGTGGAAAGACTACAGTGATTTAGGTTGTTTTTCTCCTGACAAGGAGTAAGTCAGGCTTCGTGCTTCGTATGATTAAGTGCAGGACAATCAAGCCAAAAACATTTGTGTGTTTGTGTGTGTGTGTGAGAGAGAGAGAGAGAGAGACAGACAGAATAAATGAAAATATGCCACAGATGTCTGCCCTCCTACAGGGCTTGTGTAGTGCTCCTGTGTGGAGGTGCCGTATGGGCAGCAGAGGGGGGAGTGGAGGCTACTAACATCTCCCCAGCTGTCGGTCCTTCACCTCCCGAAACAAACATGAGCAATGTGGACCGCTCACTGGAGGAAGAGGACATGCACGTTTGGCTGAAGTGACATTCTGTAGCTTTAGTGAACTCATGCTCTGCTTTGAAGTCATGGCACACATAGAGTAGAATACAATACAAAAGGGAACCTTTATAAAGGGAACACATGTTGCCTCTGAATCTGGATCAAATTAGGTATTAAAACAAACACTATCACAAGACACCAGTCAACATGCAATACTCAAAAACAACAACAAAAACACAGACAGAAAAACAGAATTACAACAGAGCAACAATCACATTCACACTTGAATAAGAGTTACTTTTTCTGTTTATGCATTACATTTAATCAGGAATAGCAGGTTCCTTCATTCCCTCTATGAACCTTTGAAAATCTACAGTGATAAAGGATTTTTTTTTTCTCCAAGCAATCTTGTAGAATTGAATTGCCATACCATTCCATGTCAGTCTTGTATGGTCTGTTTCAAGTTATTGATCTTCCTTGCAAACATGCGCACACACACTCTCATAACACTCTCCCAATGTCCACTCAGGGTTCTGAGTTGAGTGGTTGGTCCCTGGGCCGGTGGAGTCCGGATGGTCTGGACATCCACCACAACTTCCCTGACCTCAACACCGTCCTCTGGGAAGCTGAGGCCCGCAAGTGGGTCCCCCGCAGATACCCCAACCACCACATACCCATCCCAGAGTGGTACCTGTCCCAGAACGCCACGGTACGTCACTGTTAAGTCCAGCTAGTAATTGCTCTTATGCTGATTTTTAAAGGGACAGAATGCTAATTAGAATGTCTAAGAAAAGGAATCTGGAATTTCCAGAATCTTTCACACAGAGGGATTTTTAGAAACGGCTTTTATTGTAGAATGTGAATTTTCATATTATCCAAAAAATTCAACAGCAGCAGTAAAAAAAAAAAATAAAAAAAACTAGCCATGTTATTTTTGAAACAATGCCACATCGCGGCGTTATAACAGAGAGCTCGGGCTGTTAATCCATAGAACGGTGTCTGTTTAAGGGAGCTCCATAAGAAGCGCATGGCGTGTTCAGTAATTCACGGTGCACTCTTGCGGTTTCTATAATGAGGACTATGGCAAGGACAGCAGGCAGCTCTGACAGTGACTCACACATGTTCAAAAATAACCCCAACACCACAGCAGATGCTGTAGCTACACACTCTGCTGTTCAGAAAGAGGTGTGTGTGTGTGTGTGTGTGTGTGCGTGTTTGTGTGCACGTGTGTGTATGTGCAGAAATAAACGCCTCTAACACAGTGTGAACGCTGACAGCTTGGGCAGTTTGCCTCTATTTTCTAATTATGGCTGCCACGCTTGTGCAAACACGCACTGTGGGGAGTTTAGGTTTGCTCATTCACCAGTAATGTTTCTACTTGCAATAATATCACCTCTGCCACTCCTTCTGACATTATCGTAAGGAACTCGATGCTGTAGAGATGTTGTAAGCATGCTGTTGTATTAACTAGTGCAGGAATATATCTTCTTGCCTTCGTAGGTACATGGATAATATGATTCATGACATTACTTTATTGAACTGCTAAGTTGCCCCACCACTTTAAATCCTCACCTTTGCTCCAGCAAAGTCCCCAAACACATTTAACACGTTTAACCCCAGCATTTTGAGAACTCTCATTCCTCACTTCTGTAACCACATAACTTTCACATCAGTTTTAATGTAGTAACTGAATAATTGACAGATGTTCCTGAATAATATATCTTAAAGAATAATAACTAAATAATAAGCCTGGAGTTTTAAAGGTTAACATATCCACACCCCCTCCGCCCCCAGTTGAAACTCCACTATTCACTGAGTGCAGGTTGCCATGGAGACGCGCGCCTTGTTGGGATGGATGGAGAAGATTCCATTCGTGTTGGGGGGCAACCTGCAGGGCGGCGAGCTGGTGGTGACCTTTCCGTATGACCGCACCCGACCCCACAGAACCATGCGGGAGGCCACACCCACTCCGGATGACCCCGTGTTCCGTTGGCTGGCGTTCTCGTACGCCTCCACCCACCGGCTAATGACGGACGCCGCCCGCAGGGTGTGCCACACCCACGACTTCGCCAAGGAGGATGGCACCATTAACGGCGCGTTCTGGCACACGGCAGCAGGAAGTGAGTAGGGTCACCACAGGCCTTTGGGGTGGCGGGTGGGATGCCACGGTTTGATTTAAACAGGCACTGGTCAACAAAATGGACCTGGAGCTCGAGGGGCTATTGCAGTGTGCGATGAGGCCTGTCCACTTTAGCTAGTCTGACATTTATAAAAAACAAATGTTTTCTCAAAGGTGTCGGGGTCTTGAGTTCTTGACACCAGCTAGTTCGGATTTGTGCCAGCGGCATGTTGTAGCATTCAGGATGTGTTTATTGTCACCCTGGCCGCGGTCCCCGTACTCTGGTGGTAAAAGAGGGGCTGGCTACTGTTCCGCCTGAGGTGTTACTGCACTGTAAACAAAAACGTAAAGCTACCAAAATATCAGTGTAAAATCTACACGGTCTGGCCCCAGTTACGTAAAGTATATGATGATGGTGTTGGGGAGACGGACTCCAACCGTGACGCGTAGGAGGCTGTCCCAGAGCGGCCAGCCGGAGCACCACGCACGTGCCACGTCTGCTGTCTGCTGCTGTAACTCAGCAGGTGTTGGGGACCCTCCCTATAGGCTGACCTGAGAGCACTTCCTCTGGGGTTCTACGTGTTTACGAGAGAGAATACACTTTCCAGAAACGTCCTCGCTTTGTTGCCACTGTCGGTGTACCGCTTGCGGAAAGTTTCGCCGTGTTCACACGCGTCTTCTAAGCGCTGTTATTGAAGTCCTCTGGTGGAGGCAGATGCAGATAACGGTGTGAAGCAGTGTGAGCTGCAGCGCAGCTGATGGCGTCCGGCGCTGATCTACAGCGCCGCTCGGCACAGCGGAGGGGAGGACGGGAGACTTGTGCTTACGCTGCCCGCACTGTGCTGCAGGTATGAACGATTTCAGCTACCTCCACACCAACTGCTTTGAGCTCTCCATGTACGTCGGCTGTGACAAGTTCCCCCACGAGAGCGAGCTGCCAGAGGAATGGGAGAACAACCGAGAATCACTGCTCGTCTTTATGGAACAGGTACCACACACACACACACACTCACAAATGAGACCAGCAACAACCAACCAAGGAGACAAGATATTGGCACATGCCTGTTATTTCAACATTATTCGTTCCCAGGACCTAAATCTCTCCTTTGCTTTCAGAGCCGATTACACAGATAGTGACTGTTGAGCTGAATGTTGCATGACTTTAGGCTCAGTACCACGTATGTCACCTGCACCAGTCCCAGCCCCAACACAGGGACTCTGCCGAGGGGACGTTTGGCATGAGGCGTATTCCACAGCAAAGACATGATGAGCCCAGTGGCATTTACACCTACAGCTTATACACTGGCACATCTGTAGGTGGCGTCTAAATATCCGAGCAGTGGGGTCCACAGGTGTGAAAATACCCGCTGAGCACCAGGAATGTAATCAGAGCAGGCGAAGGAGCCCCGAGAAGGGGTGTGTCTGCCTGGTGGGATCCAGGGTAACCTTAACAACTGTTGGCTGAGTGTGTGGGGGTGTGAAAACCGTGGGCTTCAAACGTGGCCTCAATTTAGCACAGTTCAAAGAGCTTAATGAAGACTGTTCACATGTTCTCATTTAAATGTTTTAGTCAAAAATATTTAGATGGTATGAATGAATGAATGTATTTTTAAAATATCCTTCTAGGTAACTGAACGTCTGTTGTTACGATGTGTGTGTGTGTGTGTGCATCTGTGTGTATGTCTCTGTATGTGTTAGGTTCATCGTGGTATTAAAGGGGTGGTAAGGGATATGCAGGGAAGAGGAATTGCAAATGCAATTATCTCTGTGGAGGGCATCAACCATGACATTCGAACAGGTACAGTGCAACCCATCGTTATGAATTTAAATGCATGATGAGAAATTAGCATATTCTAAATACATTATAATCACACAGTATAAAAAAGTTGCATTTTTGAAACCCATTTCAGTGTTATGACCATAGAACATCTTTCTTTAGTTCTGTCTTTTGATCTCTTCCTTAAACAAAGTTACTTGCACCTTTGGGCTTGTGTTCAAATCCAGGCAGTTGAATGAGTAAAAAGACCCAGTGTTCTCCAGGCCACTCTCTTGCTTGACGTGTTGTAGCGCTGTGTGATTGTTGGAAAGTCTCTAGCATGTTCTCTCTTCCACGCTGGACCATTTGGCTCAGTCTGCTGCCAGTACTGGGATGTTCCTGTTTGTGTGGTCTGTAACATTTCCAAATTGGCTTTTGGCATAATATTGCATTTCCACCATGGCATATTGCATTTCTAATTACTTTTGTTTAACAACAGGGAACTCCCTTGTTAAGGGCAGTGACTGTGACTCGGGCTGCCTTCACCTAGCTTAGATGAGAGTTAAAAATAAACATGCTTTCTCACCAAAAGCCAGTATGCTATGTACAACCACAAAGGCCCAGGGATTTTTGAGTGTTGTGTCTACTGGGAGCTTTGCTATAGATGTCCCACAGACATATCTGGAGAAAATCACTGGTCACTTTTCCATCCAAGTCATTTTTTTTATTTATTATTTAAGAATTTATTTTACTTATTTAAGAAAAATACTTTAGCGCAAAAAATGTTTGCTGATGTAAGTTAATGTAGATAATTTTCCTAGTCCCCTAAAATAAGTCCCTAGAATGAATACACCCATAGTAACATTAAAACCCTCTTTTACTCTTCATGTTTTCTAAACCATTTATCACAAATATATATTCAAACACAAACTAAACAACCCCCCTCAGGAAATGCTCAAAGTGCCATGTTTGCAGCAACCTCGCAACTTTCAGATAACTGTTTCAGGATTAAGTGTAGGGTTACAACTGGGGTTTCGTTCAGCGGGATTCTACAATGTTCTTCTTTTAACATTTTATATCAAATCAAAACAATGTAGCAAGTCACAACACATTCATATTTTCTTCCCCAGCTGAGTCACATTAGTTTCAAGCAGTCTCTTCTCTGTTCAGAGTGAGTGTTTGACTGTGTGAGCTCTGTAGAGAAGCACAAATAAAAGTACGTTCCTCCCTCTTAATGTGAATATTCAAGAGACAGTGGCCTCTTTTCATGCAGGGGATTGCAAGAGATGTAATTTCTCATGATTACTGTAAATCCAAATGTTTGAGCAATGCACATAAAGCCGCTCTGAGGTGTCTACAAACCACCAGCCTATAGCATTTTAACATAAATGAACAGAAGTAAAGGGTTTTCCATTTGCAAACGTACAAAGCCCTTTAAAAGCACCATTACTTTCTGGGGGTTGCCATTCCCAGATATATAACGTATCTATCAGAAATGACGTCCTTGTTAACGGTAAAAAGCTTTTAGGACCATCATAATTCAGACAGATTTTATTGAGTTTTTTTTTTCTTTTTATGTAATAACAGACACTGTATATTGAATAATGTGATATATACCATATATAATGAAAATGAATAGGTGTTTGTAGTAACAACTGCAAAAATAATAAATAAAAACAAGGTAGAACCACCACACTATCCCTTCTTGATCTGAAACAACTGTGATGCTTAATGTGGTCGACCTACCTGTCATTCTCCATACGTGACAGACATCGTTTTCATTCGGGCTCATCTGTTCCTAATGTGTATTACAGCTGGCCAGTAAAGAAAAGTATTACATTAAAGGTGCTCTCAGAGTTCCTGTCTGCACTGTTTTAGAGACAAAACTTGGAAGAATCAGACTGAATAAACTAGATCAAACTTTTTTTCTCCCTGAATCCAGCCAATGATAATCACAAAGTGGTTACCTCTTAGTGGTGTCATGCAGAGACTGCAAAAATGAAACTAATTATGTGAAGTATTTTAATTATAGACTTAACTTTGTGCTAAACTGAAATTATTCTAAGGTAATTTAACACAGCTCAAGTTTTACTTTACATGATCGTTTTATAAGGTACTCTAATTTAGATATAAACATGGCTGAGCATGGAAAATCTCCAGTATGTGCATACAGTTCCCTTTTATGTGGTTTTCACTCTGCAGATTATCCACAGTAGATTATCCACAGTAGGTTCGTGTGTTAAATGTGGGTAATGTGAGCTGTTGGTGTGGCTGTGTTTTGCGTTCGGACAGCCGCTGAAGGTGACTACTGGCGCCTGCTGAACCCAGGGGAGTACCGGGTGATGGTGCGAGCCGAGGGCTTCTCCACCGCCAGCAAAGTGTGCGAGGTGGGCTACGACATGGGCGCCACGCGCTGCGATTTCACCCTCGCTCGCTCCAACCTGTCACGCATCAAAGAAATCATGGAGAGGTTCAACAGGCAGCCGGGCGGCCCGCGGCAGCTTCCCAGAAGACCTCGACGGAGACGCCTGGGGACATAGAGGACACCCGAGGGCCTCAAGGGAAATGTGGTTCTGCCTCATTGGTTCCGGTACTGTCCTCTTGCCGTCCGATGGACACTGCTATGTTGACGTATCGGAGTGTTTTGGTGGGAGGAAATATGGCGTTGTCAGACTGAGAATGGTTGGGCAGGGAGAGAATATACAAAAGGGGCTCCTCAGTGACCTAGGAAACAAAGTTTTCTCCTTTCAACTATATTAGCCTTCTTCTGCTGCTGTTAATGTTTTCAGACAATGGCTGGTTCCACTTCTAACCAGTGCCATTGGGAACAGTTAAGTGGAAGAGGTCAAGTGCTTTATTTTAATTAATATACTTAAAGACTGCATGAACGAAGGATTTGAAGGGATATCGCTAGATGTACAAGCTGTTGATAAGATTATATTACCTCGGGATTGAGTTTAATCAATTTATTTTTAAGCTAAGTAGGTCTACATTTAGATCAGTTGTAAGGCCTGGTGACAGAACTTCAAACTGTATCAGTCCCTCAGGCCTAAGACAAGGGCTTTGACAATTATTAGAACTCACTGAGGTAGAACAATATGACTAATTGGATTTTTATGGAGAAGGTAGGGTACTGTGATAAAATTAAAACCTTTCAAAATCATTTAATAACTGGACTTTTTCATCTCTCATATAGCCTAACAGCTGCTGAATTATAACATTTTTAATTAAAAGAGGATGTAATTTGTATCATTTATGAAATGTGTTTTAATGATGCAATGAACCTATTTGAGGCATGTTAGCGGTGTTTTGTTGAAGTCTGTTTTCTTTGTCATTCCTTTCAGAGTTCAGATCAGATATTGTACTGACTTACTTGAGCTTTTTACTCTAGAGATGTTTGGAGGACCCAGCACTTTGTGGAGCCCTTCCTGCAGTTTCATTTCAGGCCTAATCAAACATATTTGCTCCAGCTATAATGTTATATTCAGGATCATCAGCATTATAGGTGCCAGATGGGTTAGTTTGAGCTTGGAACCCCAGTTTTCTTGGGGCACTTAGAAATGCTTGATGTTGTGAGGCTTTGTTATCATCTTGTAACATTTACTGATAGTAGTATCTGTATTCCTAATGTAAATGTATGAAACTTTAAAACCACTGCTCTTAATAAACTCTGGCATTAAGGTAGTGTATGTGGATGAGATTTTTGTAGATAGACATGATAAAGATGAAAGGTAGGCTCTGATGTTTTGGCCTGAATTAAAGGCTGCGGGTTGAAAGCTGCAGAAAAGTCAGAGTGAATTGCAACGCGGCTATATGTGAAGTGTTAGTCAGACAGCAGTGTTTGGACATCAGTGTTATGCAGGCCTCATTACTCCTAATGGTGAAATTAGGAGCTGGAACAGAGCAGAAATGTGGACTATGAATCCTGTTGGACTGGCTTAGAAACTTCTGGGAGCTTCCATAATATTCATAATAAGATTAACGGCCATTATGGAATTCCAGTGTCTCTAAAACCAAAAGTATTCGCTCACCTTCCTTGACTCACATATGAGTTTAAGTGACATCCCACTCCTTATCTATAGGGTTCAATATGATGTCGGTCCACCCTTTGCAGCTAGAGCAGCTTCAACTCTTCTGGGAAGGCTGTCCACAAGGTTTAGGAGTGTGTTTATGGGGATTTTTGACCGTTCTTCCAGAAGCGCATTTGTGAGGTCACATTCTGATTTTGGATGAGAAGGCCTGGCTCTCAGTCTCCTCTGAGGAATGGGATGCCTCTTAAGCTCATATGTGAGTCAAGGAAGGTGAGTGAATACTTTTCGGCATTATAGTGTTTGTGTGTGTGCGTGTGTGTTTGTGTGTATATGTGTGTGTGTGTGTGTGTGTGTATATATATATGTGTGTAGTCACCCCGCTCTAAACCAGGGGAGTGGGGTGACTGGCTCTTCATCTGATCAGCCTGCACTAGGGGAGTGGGGTGATGGGGGTTTTCAGGCCCACAGTACTTTGTGCATTTTTTAAAATGTATTTATTTATATTTGAGGGCAAATCTCCAGTCTAATTGTGCCGGGGATGCAGGTCTAATTATGCCGCGTGTGATCTGCTCTCTGTGACATGCTGCCTACTGAATTCTCAGTGCCAGTTAAGCCTGCTGCAGGTCTGCACAAACCTCCTTATGGCGCTCCTGTAATTATCCGAACCTCCAACCACCTCCGCCACCATCCACTCCCCCGTCTCCACAGATTTTCCATGTTGTAGACATTTTGTTGATATGGGTGAGTAGATCTAGATACTGGTGGTCAACCAATTATCTTTTTCTCTTGTGGGCCATGTGTGTGGGTGTGTGTTTGTGGTTGTGGTTGTATTGTTGTGATGGTTCACAGTGCTGGGGATTCCTAAGTGTAAGTAATGACTAAACTCTCAGCTCACACTGTCTGTTGAGACATGGTGTATGTAGATCATGACCAATAATCACGTTCTTCAAGCTAATGGTGCTGCAGACACCTTGTCTGGACAGTGTTCGAGCTGATTATCCCCACTCTGACAGCCTGACATTCTTTGTCTTCTTTGACATTCAGTCTTCTTTGAGTCTTTCTACCCCTTGGATTCTTCAGCGAACTTCTGCTGGAGCCTTGCCTTGCCATCACCAAATTGATATTGCATCAGAGTTTCAGTCATTTCATCATAAACATATTTCATTATCAAATGTAAGTATATGCTGCTAATAATAATAATAATGATGATGATAATAACCATCATCATTTTCATAATATTATATAATACTATACTGCAAGCTTGTCAAAAGAATCCGAGTAGGATGGAGTACTGAATCACAATGTACACGACTGTGCTGATTACATGACTGAAGACTTGCCTGTTCATTTCCCATACTGTGAGGCATGCTTGCTGTGTTTTCTAGTTCATAAATGAACATACAGTTCAGAAATTCCATTTCCATTATATTTCCACTGTGAATTTCAGTTTACATTCAAACTAGATAAGACCCTGACTGCAATTTATCTTCTTTTTTTTGTATAACACCTTAGGCATACGCTAGGTAAATAAATCCAACATTTATTTATTCCTGTGCTAGCTAGTTAATATTAAAATTACCATTGGTTTATGGTCATCTATTTCATAAAAATGTATTATACTGGCTGAAAAAAGTTGGTCAAATTTGAGCTAGATGATAGGAGTTGAAGATACGTGTCTTATGCCATGTTTGCATCAGAACATAAAAACATGTATATGGAAATCATCCCTAAAGTCAATTAAATGTCACACTTTCTGCAGCCTCAGGTATCTGTAATGGAGTTTTACAGCAGCTAAGATTTGTTCCCGATGACATCATAACTGCACAGTTAAGTTATAACCTTAAAACTGAGGGTAATTAGTCTGACAGGCCTGGAAGAATTGCAGCTCAGTTTATTACAGTGCAGTGCAATACGCAGCCCGTGCCTTCCTCTCCACACTGTGCTGTAGCAAGCAGCCCTTGCCCTGCAAGATAACTCAACATTTCAGCACCCACATATGCACTTTGCTGCATAACCCAGACACAACAACCCAGTGTGAACAATCATCTTGTCATTAGTCGTTAGAAAAGGTATGAACGCAATAGCCCAAGCTTGCTCTAACCTTATACATTGATATGAATAGATCACTTTGACCAACTAATTTACGACGAGACACATTTTTATGTAATACCCATTATGAGAGTAGAAGACCCAGGTGAGAGTTGGAGACCTCACGGAGGGGATTCTCCCAAACAGCTGCAGCCAATCAGTGCCCCGGCTGTGTAGAGAGAGAGAGAGGAAGAGGAGGCGTTGACCTCCACTGAGGTTCAGGGGCCAGTGTCTCTCTGAAGAGTGTCCAAGCTTTGATGTAGAAACGTGGCCACTTGTAGATCAGAAGAGCGAACGGCAAGTCTGCAGCTACTGGGTCTTCCCTGTTGTGTGTGTATGCACACGTTTCTTCTATGTCACACCTGTTCTGTGTGTGTGTGTGTGTGTGTGTGTGTGTGTGTGTGTGTTCTCTGTCTGTGACTGCACCTTACTGTACATTTATTGGTGTTTTTTTTTAACAATTTTAAGCAATTACAATGAAATGTTATTTGTTTCCTTTTTATGAAAAAGTCTCCCAGGAAACTATTACACACTAAGAATACATTGATGGAGAGTTCTCATTACACAGCTCATTTCTGTGTTGGGCTCGAGTCTAGCTGATGTATGGACTGTCTCCATGTGGAAAGTCTGTTTTAAGTTGTTCATCTAAGGCTTGGATCAGTTGACTGGAGAAAAGAGTTTTTAATTCAGCGCGAGACATGAACACATGCAGTGAGTGACAGTCTGGGTTCTCCGGCCAACACTAAATTATGGACGGCTAGAATGCCTCGCAAACAGACGGGATTAATTAATCCATGCTATGAAATCTCTCTCTGTTAATACCAGTCTCTCTCTCTCTCCTTCTCTCTCTCTCGCGTGCTCTGGAAGCACTTTTGAAGTAATTCTGGCCACTCACAGAATGCCTAAACACACTGAATGAGGACAGACTGCAAGGTCTGTAAGTGCCAGACGTGTACGGGAAGGAAGCAGCACGGGAGTGTAGTCACGTTTAAAAGCACAAACAGATCTTTCCCTCACACATACAAACATGCAGACAGCCAACCAAGTAAGCACAGTTGTACTGACATTACACACACACACACACACACCACTAAACAACCTCTTGTTGCTTTAATCACTGTAGTCGTGCACTTATTGCTTGATTGGAATATTTTAGCACAGTGGGACTGTATGAGCCAAACCAGAGGCCAACACTTTTGGAACAAGCGGCTGTCCACAGTACTTACTCTAAAAAAAAAACCTGAAATATCACTCACACGCGCACACGCTCGCACATTGTACATGTTTGTGTGTAAAATCACTGTTTGAAATGACAATCATTATCGGTTGTACGTCCTGCCAATTCTCCTGGCTGTTTCATTACCAGTAACAGAGGGGTGTGAAGTAAAGGGGTGTGGCTTGTGAGTGTCCTGGGCAGCACAGCCCATCCACACAACTCTAGGACCTCTGGAGACTAGACACTATTACAGACAGATGCCCTACAATAAAAACATGTTGGACTCATTCAGGTCCCTTGCATTTAAACTTTATTTGCATCAAAGGCCAGTTGAGGAATACAAATTAAAATGAAAACATTTGCAGTAGACGGAGAACAACGTAACAATCCCCTTGTGCACGCTCGGTCATCAAATACAGCTCATTTTGTCAGGAGTGCAGCAAATGGCACAGACAACGCCAGCAACGATTTGAACTTTGACATCACCTTCTACCACCTTGTGTTTTTTGAATGATCCCCTGGAAACATTAATAATTGCTACCAAAGCTAAGTTACTAAGAAAAGCAATTCAAATAGTAATACCAGCATTATTTAATATTATTTTTCAAGACCAACAAACAGAGGTATATCGCTATCTATTACATTAATTTAAAAAGATCCACTTTATTACACATTCTAAAACACAATCATAATAGATTACACAAAAATATTGTTCACTTAAAACTCAGCTTCTAAAACTAAAACTCACAAAATACATCAGAACTCTTCTTATATAAATATTCTTATGATCGGTTTTATTTATTTTCTATGTAACAAATAAAGTTATGTATTTCTCATTCAAGTGTATCCCTATTCTATTTATCAGTGCAAAATTTCTGCAAAAGCTGGAAAAAAAACAAAATACAATGGAGCTGTTGTGTGTTCATTCAGTGGGCCAGAACCTGAAGCGTATGTGTCGTAAGAATGGGACATCATACTCCAATACAGGGGTCAGCGCAGAAACCCAGTGGATCCCAGTTTCCCAGGATTTCCTGCTCTAAACCATGAATTAGGGCTTAATGATAAATTCATGATACTAAGATACTCAGAGCATTCAGGTTAGATCTTTTTCAGGTTAAATCCGTTAGAAGGACTAATCTTAAACTACATTAACATTTCTTAATGTAGATGAACAAATCTTAATGTTTAAATGGATAAACACCCTTTAAGATATTACTATGTCTATCAAGCCGAATATATAATTGAAATACAATTAAATACAGTGAAGTTATTATGCACTCCTGTAACCTTTCTATATATATTTTTTATTTAACACTGTTCCAAAATCAGCATATGCAGACTGACTTACATAATGCAGTCAATGGCATATTCACTGTTGTACAAAACAGCCACTTCAGATCTATCTGGTAGATTTTCATCCAATCACAATTTATTCTCCAGGATACTTCAGTGCCATTTACCCAGCATGCTTATCACTGGGCAATTTGTCAGATGGGTTTTTGAACGATTAAGTTTGGCATGTTACTTTGATCACTTTTCCTATGTACCGGCTATGGTGAGGTAAGAAACTACAGATATATTGGTTGAAGATCTCACTTCAACCACATCTGTCACTTCTTAAATGTTTGAATGATAATGAATGATAATGCGTTGCCACTTTAACTTATATCAAATATATACTGCTTTTTATTACTTATTTATTTATTATTTTGAATTTTATGAGCAAAAACAGTGGTTAAGAGAAATTGAGAAAACCTCAAAAGCTTTTGAAAGAATAGCCCCAGATACCTTCTCTGGGTCTCCTAGTAACTCGTAATAACTTTTCTTAGATATTATATTTGGTTTTATGCTATTATTTTGAATTCGTACAATCTAGGATTGTAGCAGAATATCCAAAATACTAATGCTACTATTAATAAATAAAAGTTAGATGGTACTCATTAGCATATGCTAAAGGAGTCAATGTAAACTAGTTTCTAGCAGCTAGCATTTACTTTTCTTAGCCTGTTTTTCATTTATGTATGAAGACCTCCTTTAAGGTCTTTAGTACTTACATTCAAGGCCAGATACAAACAAGGTCATTGTCAATGTTCATTTAAAAAAAGAAGAAAAGTACAAAAACAAAATGGACATTCAATATGGGTTCCAAAGTGTATTCACCCAAATTTACACTTTTGATAGAGCATGCCTGGAACATTGAGGTCCAATTAACACTCAGCTACAAAGACTTCACACATCAAAAATCCATGGAGTTGGTACACGCACACACACACACACACACACACACTCACTTAATTCCCTTTACTAGTGCAATCTCCTTAGCACGCTTCAGGGTCCTGTTCTTGAATATCAATTAAATTCTAGAAATATATTAGTATATATATTGATTGCTTTCTATATGCAGAGACTCATTAGATAAAGTTAGCTTTTTAGTTATGGAGAAGATGGCTATATACTAACCTCCTTATTCATTTACTTACTGTAAGATAGAGTAAATTGTTCAGAGGTAGCTAGTTGCTGGGTCAGTTATTTTTTTCCTTAATCATTACCACCGACTACACTTAACAGTACTAACAGTACTTCATGAGAGAGCTGATCACAGCTGTGACATGTATTCCTATGCTGGATCTGTTAACAGCAGCTATGACATTTTTTTTCCTATAGCACACTTCATTCCAGCCATCACAAGCACTGTCAAGAGCTACTGTAGAAGCACTGTCTGGTTCGACATTAGGCCAGCTGCCCTCAATCTAAACACAATTATGCCTGAGCAGGAAGGCACTAAAAACCCAGGGTGGTGATTTGTCCGTTAGGCTCAACCCTGTCATTTACGCTACACTTGATCTGGCAGTGTGAGAGGCCAGGCAGCAGACCAACCCCCCTGTCTCCCTCCATCCTACCTCTGTCTCCTCCCACCACGCTCAGCTGCCAGCCACAGGCTTTAATTGGTTTCAGAGAGCGTTACTTCAAAAGTGTGTAGGAAACGAGAAGTTTCCAGTGAGAAAACTCTGAGGTCGTGCCGCAGGTCCACCACGGATGAGAGGTTCTGCTGAAGACCTTCCTGTTCTCTATGCTGTATAGGCCGGTGTGTGGAGAGCACCAGCTCGGAGGCTACGTGGTGGATTACACTTGACTGTTTGAAACTGGATCAAATCTTTTTTTTCTTATCTCTGCAGAATTCTAGAAACAAATAATCTTGTTTACCACTTAGCATTACTGATAAAATGACGATAATTCTCTGTATTGGCACTGAACTACACTATATGGAGTGTTGAGAGCTACACTTTTGTATTAAGCCATCTCCAAGCACACACATTTCCTTTGGAAATAGTGTAGTCCCACAATCCTACCATGAGTCATAATAACAAGCCAGCCCAAATTTCATAGACACAGAGAGACATAAACTCATTTCTTTGAATACAAATCCAAACTATCAGTTTGAACTGCTCAGTTTGCTGTGTGCTGAACCTCTTGACTGAAACACAAATCTCCACAGATATTCCCCACCCTGCAGCACATCATCCTTGGTGTCTGAACTCAGGACTCGTAAAATCCACAGCTACAGCTATGGTCAGCAAGAAGGTGCTAAGCAAGTAGTAAAACAGTTGGAAAATGTCTCCAGAAATTAGAACTCCTAATCCATAAGGGTTCTAGAACGTCCACGTAGAATGAAACTGTCTAGAATATTCTCTTCTAGAACACCTATATGACAGTGGAAACTTCCATATTCCCCCATGTCAAGCCATGGCTTGTCTCCACATGGCCCTGGTGAGTGCAAGCTCCTCTGTGTGCTCCGGCGCAGGTCCTGCCGGTCATGGAGCACACTCCTTTACCACCCTGGGGGACTCCAGGGCCTGGACGATGGTGCTCGGTCCGGTCCTGCGCTGCCATTCACTTGAGTTCATAGACCTGCGCTTCAGGACTCTGTTGATGATGTCGGTGCAGGTCTTCCTGTACTGGTGCCGGAGCAAGGAGTAGACGAAGGGGTCACATGCAGCTTTACTATAGGCCAGACATTTACACAGCAACCCCCAGTGTTGGGTTATTGGAACTGCAGGCCAGAGTTCCAGAAGCCTGTTGCAGAGAGAGAGAGAGACAGAGAGTGAGATGTTTGTGTTGTTTTAGTTCTTGGCCTTGGGCATTGTTTTTCACTGCTCAAGAATCCTGGCACACTTGATTTAACTCCGTCTAATTCATTATCTGATGCAGGTGTGTTGAAGAAAAAGTCAAAACAAAACAAAATATGTAGACGTGGTCACGCAGTCTTAACAAGACCTGGTTGATATACACAACGTTTGAAGCAGCAGGACTGGTTAATTTAGTAGTCAATAAGAAGATTTTTACTAATTATGGTAGTTTTAATGTAGTTGGTGTTTGTTGCTGGTAGATGTTTTGCTGATCTTGAAAGATAACATGATTTTCAGTGTTTGTAGCTTGCAAGCCTTGAGAGGAACAGCAGGGTACAGCTATGTTAGGGCATCTTTATCTTCATCACATATGTTCACCTACAGTGAAGAGGACTGTGGTCCTGGCACAACACTGAATTACCCACGTTGTGAGGCCACATGGGAATATACTACAGAGTGGTCACCTTTAAGCATCCCTTTACTCTCCAAGACGCAGATTCTGTGTGTGGCATTCATTCCAACGTAAAATAAATTAACCTTTCAAGTCTCTGTGCTTTCCATTAACAAAGTGCTGCACTCGGTTTCAAATCACCATGGAAATGGTGGGATTGCCCACACCACTAAGGTTACATACATAGAAAACGTGTAGATCAGGAATTCCTAAAATGAACATGGCCAATTAGGGAGCAGTATTTTGGTGTATGGTAATGTGTATTCAAATTCAGGGCCATAACTGCAACTGCATAGCAGACTTTACTCAGTTTACATTGTAACCTCTAACAACATAAATCATACTTTTATTAGCAAGATTATTGTGTTTAAAGATGATTTTGGTGTTGCTTGATCTGTTTCTAAAATCATCTCAATCATTACATCATTATATTATTTTTAAAAAAAGTGTTTTATCCCCACACCTAGATTTTTCATCTAAATTATTCCTTTTTTTGCATTTCGTGCTCTGAATGCAGGTGTGTACATTCACCAGTCAGTTCATTAAGCCGGTGTGGAAGAGGTTCTCCTAAACCTCCTTTTCCTGCAAACCTCCCTCTTAACATTTATATCCACACCATGCTGAGTTTATACGTAAGTCCATCTGGTTAACAAAGACTAGTGGCACATGATGGCTTCCACGAATGTGCAAACCATAGTGGAACTATGGAATTAAATGTCACTGGCACGTCCCTGAAGTACTTTCAATTGCTTTTCTCTCTTCCCCTTTCAGATGCTCTCCCATTTTTTTAAAGTCAAGTTATTAGAACGTACGTCTCCTGCCCAGGGAACATCTCCGATTTTTCAGTTTGCAAAGCTGAAGTCAGAACCCGAAGGAGAGAACAATGTATTTGAGCTCTAAGGGTCTGTAACAATCCAATTAAATTTTCATCACTAGTATCTTACGAGCACGACTTATCTCGGCGTGAGCAGTTCTGTGGGCTTCAACTGGAGGTAAGCAGCCAATTAAAAAACAGCCCATCATGTTTCTGAGTCTTCATGACCTGATGCACTGAATTTTATTCTTATCATGGGGATTATTTATGCTCGGCCTCTGTTGGTCTTTGGGGAAATGAGTGTTTAGGGTTCTAATTCTAATCAGCACACTGTATGGTGAAAGTGTGCTGTGGAACAGCTAGGTCTAATGCATTCATTACCAATAGCTGTGACATCAGTGAAATGCGCAACATCTGCATATCATCTGTGGTTTTTAGAGTACCACACAGAGAGCCTGAATTTGATTTAGGTTGTGAAGTGCATTCACAAGGCATTCTAGAATGTCTTCTTTATGATTGTTGGTCATTACTCTTCTATAGACATGGTGTAGAATTAGGAACAGAGCCCTTAGAAATGCCTTGATCACATGACCACTCTCATGGAATAATTTGAATAAGCAAACAAACAAACAAGAGATGAAAGGACTTAAGCATACGGACATAGAGAAAGACACACGCACACACTCAGGGTGTTGAGTACTCATTACCACATTTACAGTAAGATTGTGGCTGGCAATCTAGAGCTTTTCAGTACTGATTCATTATACTTCTGAGCATCAACCCATTGGTCAGATATAATTAATGACAGTACACTCACTGAACCATCTGAGACTGATCGGCAGTCCCTACACACATATATTAAGTTTAATTACCATACAGGCATCCGTCATACCTATTGAGGAAGTTAGGGTATTGGGTAAAGAAAGCTAAGCCATTACCACATCAGTGGAACACAAATATCAGTGGTCCTTTAGATGGGATGCACAATGGGAACACTGAGGATGGGCTTTTAGGCGGGAGAACTGTTTTCTCCTTTTTAAAACCAGCACTGTGCATCTGAACCCGTTCAGTTCCTGTTTAAACAACATGAACACAGCACAGCCATTTTGGCAAACGATCATCCACTCCAAGCTTTTATCAAACACATATACAAATATCCATTGGGCATTCTTCCAACTCTTTCAACCCTTAGCACATACAGTGCCTAGATGACCCTTATACCCCAAACATTTAAAAGTTGTCGTGTGTGTCTGGGTGTGTAGGGCTTGGCATATATATGTGTCGAGAATCAGACAGCCATAAACATATTTAAATGAAGAAATGTGGCAATGCAATGCTTTAAAAAAGCATTTCAGTGGTCAATATGAATGATAACATTAAAGTGATTCAGAGAGTCTTCTGACACTTTATAGAGATTAATGCAACCAATCACATGGATATGGGTTTGCAAAATCTAATCAGGGCTACACTGGAATGTCAGAGTTTTGGTGTAACCCGTCATGCTCTATGCAACAGAACTCAGGTCACTAATTTTAATAGTTTAATAGCAAGGTGGCCTTTTTTGCATAGAGTTAAATGTTTTCTCACCTGTAATGCAATGTAATCGAGTTGGTATCTAGTTTCTGTATAATTTCTGAGCCAAATCAGGTGTCTTACAGGAGACACAAATGCCAGACAGCCAAGTGTTAGCATATTTCAGGACCAGGATTAGAAAATTCTACTGTAAAATATACAGTATAGTACAGTATTGATTTTGCAGCATAAAGAGGTTATTTAAAAACGCAACCAGCTGCATAATTATGGTTCATTATCCTTATTGTTTCATGTTTTATTTCATGGACACTGTACGAATAGTACTCAGTAATCAGGCAGGATCTGTCTCACTTCTGTCAGGTGACTCTCAGCTTGTGGACAGTGTGAATGCACATTTGATGTTGCTTGCAGTATTGAATCACCAACACTGTCACAAATGATTCTGTAAGAGGCAATTTAGCAAAGTAAGACTTAATGGAACACTTATGATTTTACACATGAATTCGGTGTCTTCACAGGGATCCTGGATTTCAAATTGTTTTGCTTTATGAAATCTGTAGATAGGAAATAGTGGTGAATTTTAAAAAAGCTCTTATGTGCAGGTATTTCTGAATGTTGGCTCATTCAGATGGTACCCTGGAGGACATGGTGGACCAGTCAGAGAGTTGGACATGCTGTTCAGCTGCCAGGCACTGGTGTTATTTCAAATGTGCCATTACTCTGCTGCTTCAGTGTTCAAGATTACTTAGTTATTCTAATGACTACACCAAGATCTTCACTATTATATTGTGTTCAAAAATGCTATAACTGCACACTATGGTTATAATAATATACAAGCTTACAAGAGTTTTAACTAATCATAACAGCTAAATCTATCTTTGCTGTCAGGTGTGTGAGTTCAGGGTTGAAGTGTAAGGTGAGGTATGGGCTAATCAGTTTATGGTTGGGTTAGGACTGGCCATGTCTGCAGATGGTGTAGGTGTGGAGCTGTGGGGTATGGTGCTAGGGGCCCTACAGATCTAATCCCCACAAAGCCGTGAACTGCCTGCTCGAGTGTGGGTGAAATGCATTGACTTGAATATATGATGTCATCAAACCTGCTCACTTAGAGTGCAGAGAGGTAGCATCAGTTCCTCTATCACCGGGTCAGCCAATAAGGTATGTGTGTGTGTGTGAGTGTGAGTGAGTGAAGCAGGATGAAGTGATTGTATAGTTCTACACAGTGCTGTTGAGCTGAAGGCTGCAGTAAACACACTCCAGAACAGCTTTATCTCTGACCTAGTGGGTGTGCTGTGACTGCCTGGGTGCTCTTATGCACTGGCTTTCCCCACACAGTTTAAGCCCATTGGCTGATTACACTCGCTATTAATAGGAAACCTCTATTCAGAACCCAATTCACTCCTACTCTTAAGAGACGTATGGGTCTGGAAAACCAGACATGGTCTCTTTTGCAAAATGCTTATCGCTTAATCTAAAAAAGGCAATTTTAAAATGTCTACTTTAAAAATGCTAAACCTAAATGGTACCATCATGGGATATTCTGAATGCAGTTTAGTTTAGCTCCACGTTTAACCAGTGTCCTTAAAACCAGCCTAAAACGGAGTAAATAAATGTTATACATAAAATTGAAGTGAAATGTACATGTCCAGTTACCAAACTTTTTTAAAAATTGTAAAAACTAAATAATAAAAAAGTACTCGAGAGAGGGCGAGAGAGAGCGCGCATGAGTGGACTCTTACCTTGTGATGACATAGGGCGCGAAGCACAGCACAAAGGTGCCGATGAAGGTGCTGATTTTTCTAGTTGCGCGTTGCCGTCGTCTTCTCTGCTCCTCCAGGCATCGCTGACGAACGCTGCAGCATCAGAGCCTCGTCACTGATAATATTTGTGTGAGCGTGCGTGTGCACGTGTGACATGCTTATGTCCCAAGTTTATCAAACTTTTAAGCACAACAGCGTTGATCTGTCAATTGTTTTTCCCAATTAACTACATCTTAATGAATGCATTATAATTAATATGCGGACAGTGGACATATATTTTTTAGATATTTTATTGATAAATATGGTCGAGATGTATATTTGGGAGAACTTCATAAATATGTTTGCGACGTTAAATAACTATTGCTTCAAACGTTTTGAAATTAGGTGGTCGGGGTGGAGACAAGAGTGTTATTATGAAGCCCTCTGAGGCTACGCTGAATGTTAACTACTCGAGCGCGTCGCGTCTTCGGTGCCCTGGAGTCCTTTCCGTCATAATGAAATTTCAAATCAAAGCAGGGCTTCCACAGGCGTTGGCACCAAATGAAGGCAGTGAATCCCGAGGCAAGAAGCATCTCTCTCGAGCGCATGACTGCTGCTGGGAGATGCTAAAATAAGCTACACTTTGCTCCGTTTTAAAGCTTCATGCTTTAATGTCTTTAAACCAACTCGTTGCCATTTCCCTGTTTTTCATTATTTTTCATTAACTGAAAACTTGAATGTTTATAATACTATATATATTATTTCATACACCGCAGTATAAAAGTATATTAGTTAAAAGTATACTTGTAGAATAGTAGTATATTTTAAACAATTTGTACATATTCCATGAAATACAAATACAAATCCACTTTTGCTCTCTGATATGCGTCTTGCCTACGCTCTGAATATGCCAAAATCAACAGTGCACTCCAATAATACATTAATGTTTACAGCCCTGAAGAGAATTGCTTACCTTGGGTGAATGTCCACTAGAAGAACTAAAGTTTGCATCGTGATTATGTCTATTCGCTTGCAGTGGATACGCGCCACTTTGAGTACTTTCAGGTAGGTGACGCACAGCACCACAAACGACAGGAGAAAAGTTAGCGCGTGAAAAGTGACGGTGAACACAACGAACTGAGTCCGGCCGTGGCTCGCCCTCGCTTCGCTCAGGGTACACGAGGCGTAAAGTTGATGGTAGCCCACCCAGGAAAGACATGCAGCTGCCGCAGAAAACGACACTGAATGCACCCACGTGTAGCCTAGAACTACAGCTGCGTCCCGGTGGCGCATTTTGGAGTGGTAGCTAAGGGGGAAGACCACTGCGATCCACCTGTCGATGCTGAGCGCAGCCATACTCAGCATAGAGCTGGTGGTCAGAAACGTCTCCAAGAAACCGACAGCGTGGCAGAATGCGTCGCTCCCCGGTTGTCCCTTGCTAACGAGTCCTACCAAAGTTAGCGGCATGTTGGAGACGGTTAGCAACAAGTTACAGAAGGTGAGGTTTAAAATGAAAAGCCCTGGTACTTGTTTCCTGATTTCCGGGTTGTACAAAAAGCAGATCAGCACCAAGACGTTGGACAGCAACGACACTACGATGATTGCCACTACCAAAAAACACACAAACACGTCCACAGAGTCCATGGTGCGAGTTCTACTCAAAAACCCAGGCTCCCGGTTACGGAATTCACTAGAGACCGGGTGCAGTTGCAGAAAGGCATGATGCTGGCTTTAGAATTCATCCATATCCACGCGCTCGCATCCCATGTTCTTACCCGAAGAGCATCTCTGCTTCTTTCCACGTCACTTTGTCTTCTCCAAGAACCAGAGGGGGTTGTCCATCAATTTAAGCTGAATTGTCGATAATTAAGCGTAAAAACATGTTTCGTTTTCTACATATGTCCCCAATATGCCTCCGGTGCGTACATCAAAATGTCTTGGCACTTTGTTCAATTTCGTAACCCGGGAAACCCAGCCTGCCTTACACTTACAATTTTTCCAGTTCCTGTTCGTGTATCCAGTACATTTCTGATCTTCGTCATTAAATCCTTTAAATCCGATTTGAGTGTAATTGTTGTCCCTGTCGATTCATTTTAATTAAGACTAATAATTGTTTTTCAGGTGAAAAAGCGCCTCTGGAGGTAACGTGTCAAGACTAAGCGAGTCAGCGCATTGGTTCACCAACTGATCCAGCGGTTTTTTTTAACTGCTTCGCGAACAAATAAAGGGTAACCCGAAACATGCTTTGATATATATAATACCATTTAAGAGGTCTAAACTAACATAAACCGTCTTATGCACGTTTAGAATCATTCTCCAAAATAAGAAAAAACAGTTCACTGTAACTGTTATTCTATTTAGATGGGAAGATTTCAACGGTTCTCTTCCAAAACAAGATCTTGGCTTCTGTCCGTGAGAAAAGGGACCCGATACCAAGAGGCACGAGGGCCAGTAAACGATCTCCAGGGCAGTGTGACCGAGAAAGCACAATAACATAAAAATAGAGCTCGACCCTTAATACAGTGACCGTGGCTTCCCTCAGTGATGTACTTTAAAATACCTCACAGAGTAAATTTAATGCAGTGTGAAAGACCTTTCCATGACTGACACTGCCATGCCTAAAGGCAAGCCTGTTGTAAATCAGTTGTAAATATATAAATCAGTACTGAGTGTGTAGATTCAGATGCAGTAAGCTATGATCCGAAAAAATAGAAAATTCCCATATATTTTCCATATATTCCCATATATAAACAGCACAAAATTGCCTCCATGTGTTATCTCATGTTGTATACATTAACATGCCAAGATGTCTCAGTGGACCCATATTTTGTCACAGCTGAATGTAACTGGGTCACCATATCCCCATAAATCTGTTGTTATTTCCCATAATTCAGTTATCAACATGAGTCTAACTGACTTTATTTTGTTAATTTTAAAATGTCACATTTGTCATTTAATTATGTTTGGATAAACTTGTGGGAGAGAAAGAGAGAAAAAGAGAGAGATCAAGCAGACAGAGAGAGAGAGAGAGAGAGAACCAGAGATAGAGAGAAAGCTATATTTGCTAGGGCCAGAAAGAAAGTGTTTGGGTCGACTCCATTCTTCCCAAGAGAAACATGTACAAGTAATATAATTCAGTACACACTTTAACATAATTTGGTATTAGGGAATGAACCCAGCATGTGTTAAGAAGAAGATAAATTTACACAAGGATCATTGTCAGCGTGTGATGATGGTTAATGATGATTCTGTCACTCAGTATTGATGAGCACTCCTGATTTTGCCTGAAGTCAGCATATCAGCAATGTAACAACCCTGAACCTGCTGCAGGCTCAGGGCTTCCCCAGCTCATCAGACCCTGAGGGAGAGAGAGGGGGAGAACAGGGTTGTGCCAGAGAGGGCAGAAAGGCAAGTGTGTGCATGACTGAGACAAGCAGGACGAGCGTAGATGATGTAGAACATCATGCAGCGTCAGATGCCACTCCCTGAACCGTACCCCCCCACTCTGAGCGTGTGTGGGCAGATGGGAGAGTGGTTGTTATGGGCAACACACATGCAGAGTGTCAGAGCATCCCCCTCATTCCTCTTGGTGTCTTGGCTAAGGCAGAGAAAGAGAGAGAGAGAGAGAGTGAGTTATGGAACACATTCTTTTAGTTCCACACCTAGACTAATAATTAGAACATCAGAGCAGCTTCTGAATTGCTAAGTGAGATTCAGCAGAAGAAAGAAAGATCGTCACACAATCTGCTCTCAAAACCCAGAGTCTGCGTAACCAGCTGGACCCAGACATTTGTGATTGCACTCTGATGACTGTTTGGTATGCACTTCCTGTTTGAGTGGGCATATATTTGGAGCAGCCCAGCGTGGGAAAAGAGGAAAGGATTTTTGGGGTAGGCAAACATTACCCAGCGAACAGTTTTTGAGTTTATGTTAATGATCCTGGCAGCAGCTGAAGTATCCTGCAGATGTACTGGTCTCAAATCAGCCCTGAAACTAATGGTATAAAATGCAAGCTTAATTCACGCACTAATAGGCACATATTTTTGTTTAAAAAAGCAAAATGACCATATATATATTTTTTGAAATCTCTTTTTATTAAACACAAATCAGTTAGATTCTTGACTTGATACAGATTTTTATCCTTTTGTACATTTCAAATTGCACCCCCCACCCCACCCCACCCCCCACCCCTCAGAACCTCTGTGAAAATTACCATATATTACAAGGGTAAAGCATGAAGACTGAAGGTGTTTTCGACTCTGGAATGTCATTGTCATCTGGAATTCGAGTTAGGTCGTTTGAGTAATAAAGTAATGCAGGCTCCAGCATGGCCTCCTTAGTCCTTATATGGTCGAAAAGGTTTGTAGGGGAGGTGCATTGGTGCAGTCTTTCTGAGACACATACTTTCATTAAAACCAGTATTCCATTACACTAGACTCCTTTTTTAACATCAGCATTTTGGTAATATTTGCCATAGTATTATTATTGTTAAGTATTATTCTTGCTGTTGTTGTTGATAATAGTAGTAGTAGTAATAATAATAGTAATAATAATACAGTGATCATCATAGTATTGTTTCAGTACTGATTTTAACGTTTAATACTAACGGCTACTTTTTGCTTTTCCATGGATTGCGCTCTTCTTTACTCAGACTGATGTTGTCGTTGCTGGGATCTGCTGGTCCCTGATAGCAACTGCTACTGAGCAGGAGCATAGCATAAAAGTTTGGCCCTCAGGCACAAAAGCCCCCCACCCCTCAGCCTTCGCTCCTCCCCAGAAATGTACTATACTACCACAAATGAACTCTTTGGCACAGTCCAGACTTACCTGGTTTGAGAAAGAAAGGGCCAGAAGTCATCCGCCCTCGCTTTGCTTTCTCTTGTGCTTGTTCTGCTCCTTTTATTTTGATTCTGGTTTCTTTTTACCCCGTCTGAACTGGCAGCTACTAGCAGCGTTCTACTAAAAAACATTACAAGATAGATCTGCATTCCGAAGCATCAAAGCACTTTTGCGTTTGAGGCAGGGGAGGGAAGGTGTGGGTGGTAGGGAAAATGACAACAACATGCAGATAAACAGACCTGATCATGGAAGACACTGTCTGGTATTATTTACTTCTATAATAACATAAAGTATAAACATTAGAAAATATTTTTAATAATTTATTTCCAAGGCTATTGGAGCCCCCCCCCCCTCCCAAACAGGCAATGCCTGAGTCAGTAAGGCCCAATATTACTGGGCCAACGATGCCCGTGCTACTAGGTGCTGGGCTCTGTCAGTGGTTCCTTTATAGAGTTTGCATCTTGCATCTTTGTCTGGTGTGATACACCCTTGCATCGCTCAACCTTAGTTCTTAGTGATTGATCTTGTGATGTCATGATTGCTACCTCTGAATCTCCAGTCTATTTTCCATCCTTTGATGCGATTGTATTTTGTCAGTCAACTATCTATTGCTAGTACATTTTTTGAAGGGTTTATCCTGCCTCCTTGTTGTGGTGACAATGTTGCTTATCTGTTTGAGACACCTCTCATCAGCTCATCTTTGGAGGTCATTGCTTGGTTCATGTCTCACCCTGGATGGTGGATCTTGAGACTTTGTTGGCCACTATGGTCTTCTTCGCTGCCATCCAGTCCTCCATGCTGTTATATGGTCTTGTGGTCGTTCAATCTCCTCTGTCCTGATCACTTTTCCTCTTTTTACAATGAGCCAACAACATTTGCCCAGCCTGAACAACATTGTAATATCCTCATCTGTCTGATTTCATCCAAGTACAGGAGGTGGCCGGGAGTGGACAGGCCATCGGGAGGGCCGGGACCACTGTGTGTCTGGGCCACGGACAGAGGAAAAATGAGACTCCAATTTAAATTAAATATTAAAATACTGTAGTTTGCCATTAGACCGCAATGCCCTTTCCATTAGCCAGTTGAAGAAATGCTGTTACCCCCAGGATAAAACATGATGCGTTCGTATATACCACAGTTGGTATATACCAAGTTGGCCTGTAGTGTTGTCTGGACTAGACATTCAAGTGTCCAGGAGTGTGGTACTGACTCATATGCCTTCTCATAGTTTCAGGGAATGTTAAGTTAGTCCATCTGCTCTTGGTATGATGCACAGCTGTGCCTGTCAGCAGGTGGTGCTTTTACCCTCTTGTTTTGCCTCCAGTCCCCTTCTAAATAGTGCTCATGTACTTGCACATGTGCTTATTCGGCTAACCCTATCCCTAACCATGTGGACAGGCAGGTTAATGCTCTGTAGTTGGATGGTTGTTGGCTTGGTTTGTGTTAGACAGACACCACAGAGAAATGTGCTCTGAACATTGACTTACAGGCTGCTAGGCTTAGTTGTGTGTCGTTGCTCAACAGCAGAATCGTTGACCTTATGCACAAACAAATATTACAGTAATATTTGTTTGTGCATAAGGTCAATGATTCTGCTGTTGAGCAACGATGAAGCAGCACTGGAATTCAAATGTTTAGCATGATTTAGCTTATGTCACAAGTGTTGCTGCATATTTGATAAGTTATTGTAAAAAAAACCTTTACATATTATTTGAGATGGAAATTATTTGATTACATTAACAGCAGTGATCTTTACAATCAAGCGTTGAGGCTAGTGCATTGTACACCAGGCTTGGGTACAACTTGTGCTAAAGGAGTTACAGTGTGAAATTATCATTGGTGTTCTTATTAGCCTGGGAGGTGCTATGTTCTATAAGGACTGAGCTTTCTACCTCAGCCTTGACCCAGTTACATGCCTTCAAGGATGATGTAACAGGCAATGTTATCAAAAACTGTTAGACCAGTACCTCCCAGGTTGATTAGAAGGATAGTACCTTGCAGAGGCTTAATGTAACTTAATGTAACTAGTGTATTCTGTGCAAATCTGCAAAACAATTTCTTGTTTTTTTGTTTAAAATTGACAAATCCTACAACGCAATGATACTTTGTGACTTTCTTCACAATAATTTACCAAATATGCAGACAGACTTGTGCTGGAATCTAAACTCAATATTTAGATTTTAATTCTAGATCTCACTGGTTGCACTCGAGTTTCATGATTCTGTTAATGTCATTGGCTCTGGCGTTGATGGCATGTGGCCTTCCAAGATGACTAGCCTGTAAGGCTCCGTTCAGGGCAAATGTCTCTGTGTGTTAGCCAGCCCAGATAGGAGTCAGTCATCAGCAGCTAGTTTATTTGTTTTGTTAGGTGGCCATTCAAAACCATTAGTTTTTTTACCCAGCAGTCCCAGGTGATGCCAGATCTTTATGTTAGTGATACACTTTTCGACATCTGGTAATTTATTGTTGATTCACTGCTGATCTGTAATCGTCTGGGTGAATCCACGGTTATGGCTCTCTAACTGAGAGTGTACTTTGGATGCTTCTTTTGGCTCTGCGTCTTGTATCTTTGCAGTCCAGTTGCCACTGCTGTTAACCTTTGTTTAGCAGAACCGTTAGTTTCTTTACCCAGAAGGCATCGATTGTGGTAGGCCAGTTCTTCATGTTTGGAGCTCACTCTTTGACATCTGCTATTGTAATGTTGACTGACTCCTGCTCTGTGAGATTATGGTGTTCTGCTTTGAAATCTTTCAACTACTGAGTGCTATTTTTATGTGAATATTCACTCTGTCCATGTGCTCTTCCAGAGCAGGTCTGTTTCAGCCCTGGGTGGATCCACAGTTCTGTTGCACTATAGCTGAGAGAATACTTTGTATGGCTCTTTTGGCAATGAAGGCATTTACTCTTTTGGCCCATCTTCTAACATGTGTCTATGAAGTCTGATTACCTTTGTTTAGCACACTCCAGGGCCCCACTTATGGGCCGCCCATTGTAAATCTTCCATACTCGAGCACTATCTTTGATCTTAATGTGTTTCTGGGTCTCTGGGTGTTTCTGGGTTGACATCCATCCAAGTTGTCTTTATCTTGGTTTCCAGCCTTGGTTTCCAGGGGGGACAGCGTTTGTAGCCTCAGGCTTGCATTTTGTAGCCCAGCAGTTTAACTACAACTACTGCAGTGTCATTGTGGTTTCAATTATACTGGTGTTTGGAATTGTGCTTTCATATCTGCTAGCATACAATCTGATGACAGTCTGATTGTGGCCTGCCACTAAGGTGAAAGAGACTACAGTGGTTGCTGACAGTGGTTACATTAGTTATGATCATCTTCCTATCTTAGGAGAGTAGTAGGTGTTATATATTTGGGGAGTGTCATTTTCCTGTATTTACAGTGTAATCCGGGCTGGTTTGATGTGCTTTAAGCACTGGACAACATTTTGTTTGTCTGTGAGTGTAAGGCAAGGCAAGGCAACTTTATTTATATAGCACCTTTCATACACACTGGCAATTCAAAGTGCTTCACACATGAAAAGAAGAAGCTTATTATGACCTGAGGTCTGTCACCTTGGGAAGGTCATTGGCCACAAAATGTAATATATAAAAATTAAAAACAAGATTTTAATGGAATGAAAATAGAAATGAGAATGAATTAAAGAATGAAATCAAATAGAAATTAAAATTATTATGATATTAAGATAAAAGATTAAGATAAAATAATTAAGAATTAAAGAAGAATCAATAAAACTGGAAACTTAAAGAAAGAAAATAAGAATAAGTAAAAGATAGTATCTTCCGACAGCTGGTTCCATTTAGAAACAGCATAATAGCTAAATGCTGCCTCTCCTTGCTTAGTTCTTACCTTTGGCAGGACTAACTGATTAGTTCCTAGTGACCTAAGATTTCTGCCTGGCTCATAGCTCTGCAGCATGTCAGGTAGATACACTGGTACTACACCATTAAGTGATTTACAGACTAGTAGTAACACCTTGAAGTCTATCCTGTGTTGTACTGGTAGCCAGTGTAAGAGCCGGGGTGATGTGATCACTTCTTTTGCTCCAAATGACTCTAGCAGCTGCATTATGAATCCTATTAGGAGGCCATTACAGTAATCAACCCTGCCAGAGACAAAAGCATGAATGAGTTTCTCAAGTGTAGATGAATCTCCTCATCCATTGTGCTATGTACTTCTTGCCGCTTTCGTTGGGCTTGCTGTCGTAGTAGCATTTTATTATCTCCATAATACTCAAACTCATCCAGGTACGGATTTGTGACAGCAGTCCACTTATCATTGAATTGTCCTGTTTCTTTGAAAATTCAGGTCAGAATGACTCTGTTTGTTTGTGCTCTAATGCTTCAAAGAGGCAAACTGTAGCATTACGACTGTAGGATTATATATATATATATATATATATATATATATATATATATATATATATATATATATATATATATATATATTCTAGAGAACCAACAGTGTATGTGTGTGTGTGTGTGTGTGTATATATATATATATATATATATATATATATATATATATATATATATATATATATGTGCCAGTCTGTCTGGCACCAACAACCATGCCACAAGTCAATTAAATCACCTTTCTTTCTATATGTATATATGTATTCGCATATGTATATACAGTATGTATTCGTATATGTATATATGTATTCGCTCACCCATCCAAATTATCGGAATCAGATGTTCCAATCACTTCCATGGCCAGAGGTGTATAAAATTAAAATTAAGCACCTAGGCATGACCAAATACAATGCAAAGTGTCTGATGCAGTGGTGTAAAGCATGCCGCCACTGGACTCTAGAGCAGAGGTGGCACGTTCTCTGGAGTGACGAATCGCGCTTCTCCATCTGGCAATCTGATGGACGATTCTGGGTTTGGCGGATGCCAGGAGAACGGTACTTGTCTGACTGCATTGTGCCATGTGTAAAGTTTGGTGTAGGGGGTATTATGGTGTGGGGTTGTTTTTCAGGAGCTGGACTTGGCCCCTTAGTTCCAGTGAAAGGAACTCTGAATGCTTCAGCATATCAAGACATTTTGGACAATTCTTTGTGGGAATAGTTTGGAGCTGGCCTCTTCCTCTTCCAACATGACTGTGCACCAGTGCACAAAGCAAGGTCCATAAAGACATGGATGGCAGAGTCTGGTGTAGATGAACTTGACTGGCCTGTAAAGAGTCCTGACCTCAACCCGATAGATCACCATTGGGATGAATTAGAGTGGAGACTGAGAGCCAGACCTTCTCGTGACCTCACAAATGCGCTTTTGGAAGAATGGTCACAAATCCCCATAAACACACTCCTAAACCTTGTGGATAGCCTTCGGAAGTGGCCACTGAGCTTAAAGTATCACAGAGTCACAGAAAGGCATAGAAGTGCACGTCCTTTGCCCACATCCCACACTAATGACCGCTTCATTGGGAACAGTGCCCTGCAGAACAGGATGATGATGCCACACAACTCCAGGCGCATTTAAGGGAGGTGAGAGGCACCCAAGTGTCATGTCAGACCATTCAGAACCGTTTACATCAGAGTGGTCTGCTTGATGACCTGCAAGGGTCCCTGACCACACCACCAGGCACAGGCGTCATCGTCTTTCATGGGCCACGGAGCATTTACGCTGGATGAGGGACCAGTGGGCCTCAGTGCTGTTCACTGTTGAAAGTAAATTCACGCTAAGTAGAAATGATTGTTGGTAGAAGCTCCGCCCCCCTGTCAATCATTCCTATTCTTTCCGTTTGTTTCCTTTCCCTTGTATTCCCAATACCAGTCCCGCTCGTCTTTTCAGTCATTTGTTTTACCTGAGTCTTCTTGTTCCCCGTCATAGTTAATCATGTATTTAAACCTCTAGTTCCTTCACAGTCCTTGTCGGTCTTTGTTTGCAAACCCCTGTGTTTCTCTTTGCTCTGTAGGCACGATACCCTCGTTCGTCATTGATTTCCTGCCTTCTCCGTTCCCGGTTTGGTGGTCTCCCTTTCTCCCTTGTTATTCTCCCTAGCTCCCTTGTTTATTCTTAGGTACTACTACTAGCGTTAGTTTACTTTGTGTCATGCATGTATTTGGAGTCCATGTAAGTAGATGTGTTCGTTAGTTTGCGTGTCTTCCTGTTAGGTTCTTATCGATACTTTTCAGCTTATGAATAGTGTGTTTTGTGCTTCATGTCAGTTTGATTTACCACCTCAGGTGTCTGAGTTGTAGTATTATACCTCCAATGTCAATTGCCCTGTGTTTTGTTTTTGTTATACCTTAGTTTTGAGTGGTGTGTTTTCTTTCTTTCTTCCAATATGCCTAGACGCTCACGCAATCGGGTCTTTGGTGGTGGTGGTGTTAGTGTGGGCAGGTGTGACTAATACAGAACTGCCCTACACTTTGTGACAAGCCCATACTACTCGAATAACATCATTAATTCAGTCATTGTGCCTCTGCATGAACAATACAGGACTGGTTTCATCTTCATGGACAACAATGCTCCAGCTCATCGAGGTTGAGGAATATTCATTATTATACATTTAATAGTATTTAACATAAATGTAATAAATGTTTGCGTTCATAGTGTGAGGAATTGCACACTGACCATAATTCATCACAGGATCTCGCGTGATGTTATTGAATTACATTGTGTTGATTTGTATTCATTTAGTATTGTAATTTAGTTTGATGTTTTGATTTTCGTAAGTTTGTCCTTCATTGAATATAATGGCTGTAATGTCCATTGAGAGAGAAAAAGAGAGAAGAGAATTAGGATTTCTCTTTTTTCAAGTAACTAATAATTACCAGAATCAGAAGTAGAACACTGAAGGACTCCCTTTAACATTAAGAGCTTTACTGTGCATAACGGTGAAATGTCTGTGACTTTCCTCAGATCAGGACCACATCTGCTCTTTCATTCGCTGGCTCGTCTTTCCCTTTCTTTCCGTGTACGCTGATTTGGACACATCGAGATCTGAAAGGAAGATATGTAGACTCCCTTCAGCTGTGTAGCAATCCTGGATTCCCTTCCTGGAGGACACAATATGATTCAGTGAGGGCTTTCAGCTGGACTCTTATAATTGGGAGGAGGGTGCTGGCAACAAGAGGCACTCATCCCCACAGGGCAAGGACACTGGCTCATCCCAGGAAAGCTCCTTAGGGCCTTTTGTGGCCTTGGGTGGTGCCGATGGATTTACCAACATCTCGCTTGTTCTCTCTCTACAGAGTGTCTGCCTCTGTGCCCTTGTTCCCTTGGTTTTCCTCTGTTTGCCTCTCTTTCTCTTTTGCTCTTGATTAGTGTCTCTGTTTTTGAATCCATGATTGTATTTGTGGTCCTTTCTTCTTCTTACTTCTCTCTCTCTTCTTACCAACATACACCCCCCTCCCCCCCACAAGACCTTTCACCTTTGGCAAATTACCTTTTTCAGGGTGACACTACACTGGGATTCTCATGTATGGCTACTCACAAATACCATCACGCTCTCCTCCATGCAGAACTTGTATGATGCACTGCATTGTGTACTGCAAGCTTTGCAAACCACTAAAGAAGCTATAACTATATTATATGGCCAAATAAATGTGAACACCCATCTTAATTATTTAATTCTTGTTCTTTAGCCACACATTGCTAACAGATCTACAAAATCAATCACAGAGCCATTACATCTCTGTAGAAATATATTGGAAATACTACTGGCAGTTCTGAAGGGCTCTGTGGCACTGCCACAAGTGAGTTCATGAATGCATTCCCTGCTAGATCTGTCCCAGGCAACCGTAAGTACTATTATTCTCAAACAGAGTCATGTTGGAGAAACAACCGCTGAGCCACAAAGCAGGAGACTATGGAAACTCACAGTGCAGGACCACTGAGTGTCGAATCACATAGTATGTAAAAATCATCATTGGTTGCGTCACTCACTGCTGAATTCCAGTGTTGACAAATGCAGGTCTGGCAGATGCCAGGAACATGTCACCTACTGGAAAGCACAGTGCCAACAGTAAAGTCTGTGGAGATGGGATAATGATCAGCTACTGCATTTCAGGGCTTAGGATTAGGGTGATGTTAATGATACAGCTTGCAAGTTTGAGAAAAGTATATGCTTCCATCTTTGGGGAAACAGTTTGGGGGACGGTCTTTTCCTCTTTCATTATGACTGCGCCCTTGTTTGCAAAGCGAGGTTCATAAAATCATGGATATACGAGTTTAGTGTGGATGAATTCCAGTGGCCTGCACAGAGCTCTGACCTCAACCCCATTGAATTTCTTTTCATTTAATTGAAATGTCTTGCAAACCAGGCCTTGTTGTTCATTATCAGTTCCTGTTCTTTAGATTGATTGGCCAAAAATTCCCAAAGACCCTCTAAAATCTTGTGGAAATCCTTCATATAAGAGTAGACGTGTTAACTTTTTAACCATATTAATGTCCATAAAGCTAATGGGTGTGACAGTCATTTGTCCACATACTTTTGACCATATAGTGTAGATGTTTTTATTTGGTCAATCGTTCGTACCCATAGCGCTGCTGAAAATACTTTGTTCAATTTCACCTGACCTAATAGTTTCTTTGTTTTCACCATAGTTACTGGCTTGTACCTGAACGCTAATTCAGTAGCGACTCAGTGTCAAGGCTTCTAAATGTCACTGAGCAACTCTAAAACCATTGCAAGGGATTACACCATGATTTTATCTCCTCAGTTGAGTGGCACTCTCAGCTGTGAAATGCCATTCTGTTTGTGGTCCATATGCTTGCTTTGCAACCATAAGAATAGATGCTTTGCCTCCTGTTTCTGAGAACACTAGACTGAAACTGTACAATAGACGCAAGTGCATTATATCCTCACTGTGGCTTGTGATAGTTTGTTTATTGGAAATACTGGACTAGACTTTAGTGTTATTAGACTTTAGTGTTTAGAATTTAGTGTTTAGAATTATTATTATATCAGCTCATAATTATTGCATGAATCAGATTTTGGACCATGAGGTAAAGATCTGCTAACCAGGTGAACCTTCTCCACCATGCAAATACAGATTACCTTAAAAAGGTAGCATGATTAGCTCAGACCAGCCAGTTCATCCATCTGGACCACTGGGGAAACTGGAACCACGATGCAATCAATACTTCAGGCTTTGGAACTTTTGGCAGCCTTAATTGTACTTAAAAACCATTTTGGTCTAATGAATGAAAATATAATTTGATAAAACATAATGAATTACAAAATCATGGTAGCTTTGATTGCAGTGGATCTTGACTATATTAATGAAGCCAATTCTGTGGTCATTTTCAGGTGTCTGTAGATGAGAGAACAGATGTGCAGCGTAGGATGGGATGTGCAGCGTAGGAGGGGATGTGCACGTTTGGTGTCTTCCTGCAGGTGGGGTTTGATATTCAGCAGCTGTGCCACATACTCTGACCTGCGTTTTGTGAACATGTAGATGAAGTAACAGTGGACGGAAAGGCTTTGTTTCCTCTCAAGGCCTTCTGAGAGCACGTCACATCACACGACTCGTCCACGCCTCCAAACCCAAGCAGGCAACACTCAGAGATATAATGCACTTGTTCAGAGTTAACGAAGGACTCTATTTCTGAGCAGCTGTCACATCTCTCACTACAGATGCTTGTTTTCAGCATCCTTCACCTCCCTGTATGTTGTTAGCATGTGGAGCGAACGTGGCCTTATAGGACTGACTTAGGAGTGTTCCTGATAATGAATATGAAAGTGGAGAAGAACACACCTAGGGTTACGACCACTCAGGCAAGAGCTTCCGTCTCCAAAGGCCGTGCAGAAGCTAATTGCTGTTGTCACAGCCAAGCAGAAGAAGCAACTGTATAAGATTTCAGCTTGAAAAGAAATCTGAGACTCTTTATCTCTCTCTCGCATGCTCTCTTTCTCTCTTTCTGCCTATCTCACTCACTCTCTCCCTTACTCTCTTGCTCACTCGCTCCTTCACTCATTCCTTTGACAGTTCAGGGTGAAATTAGCTGACAGGTCCACTTCTACAGTTGACTTGGCTCTGATTGGCATTTTTTAGGCTTCAGACTGGCACCATCTTCTTTAGATAGGGGCCGTGGGCTGTTAGGCTGAGTTAAGTAAGCCTCCATCCAGGATGTGTTCAATTTCAACAAAGAAATATTTGAAAATATAAATGTAAGATAATACTAGAGTAAGAAACTAGAGAAAGTAGAGGTTTTCTTATTACCTGACATCTTGTGTCAGGTGATAATTGTTGTCGCAAGACTAAAACCTGACCGCACTGTCAGTATTCCACCTTTTACAGTCAGTTGGAACTGTGCCATGTGTCATGACTGTGCACAATTAGCCTGTTTGGGATCCTGAAGATGTTCCAGCCCATGTGTCTGCTGCCCTCGAGAAACACCTGCACGACCTGCCAGAATGTTCCATATGGTTTCCACACAGCGTTGTGCACTCCAGTCATTTATCACAGATAACATGTTATAAAAACTCTGTGTTTAAACCTAAAAATGGCCGTGGTTATAAAAGTGAGTGTGGCATGAAGGAAACATGAACTGCATAATGTCTACGTTTCACTTGGAGAAGGTGTTAAGGCTTCCGTATTCAGGTGTACCACTGAAGCTCACAGACCTATACGGAGCAAATCTGAGAAGCTGACAACACCATAATGGAGGCCATGTATTTGAATTTTAAAGACTAAACAAAATCAAAAAGTCTTGCCTGGAAATGTGGCTCAGCATTACAAGAGTTCAATGCTTGGTTCAGATTTTTTTTTTTTGTCTTTAAATCACAAATATATTCGCATTCCCCAGAAAAGTATAGAGGGATTCTAAGCTAAGACTCTTCCTTATTGTCTCATTACTGTGTCAAAACATTGTGTCAGATATCCAGATCTCTGATGAATGTTGACAGATGGGTTTGGCTCTGCTCTGTGCACTCTAACAGAAAGCATTCATCATAGTCAGGCCAGACAGCGCTGCATTTACAGCGATAAGACTGTTCACTCAAACAGAGAGTCACTCAGAGCCCAATGTGGCAAGAGAAAACATCTCTAAAATAGTATAATTTTATATTAAACAACTACCAGCTCTGGGCTGCTTTTCTTCTCCCATTTTGAAAAAGTAAGCATAATAGCTGTCATGGGCCCATTAATTATGCTAAATATGGAAATGTGTTTTGTGTATAGTCAGCTGCTGCAGACATCTAATGACCCTTTTTGACTACGGGAAAGCCATGGTGCACTGTGGAACAGCGCAGAGAGATGAAAGGCACCGAGGTGCCAGCTCTGATGTCACTTCTGGATACAATAGATGATGCATCTCACCCGTCTTAGTAAGCTCAATAGACATGCAGAGGGCAGTGCCGTATGTGTGTGTGTTTGTGTGTGTGTGAGTGTGTGTAATTGCATGAGCTAACTTTATATAAAGTTCTAAATAGTTAAACCTTGACCACATACAGTGAAGTACGCAAGATTTCCAGGCACATTTCAGACAGAGGTTCTTTATCAGCTGTGCAAGCAAAGAGTTTCTGAAGTTCTAGGACATGAAAACAATTTATGATAGAAAAACCTTCATTCTAAAGTACTGATAAAGTACTGATTGGTTGTGTTGGTTGTGCAGGTTGTGCAGTTACCACACTTAATATTCAAATTGCCATTTATCTCACTCTTGATGAGCACGTCTTTGATGTTATTGTTTCATCTGTAGGTGGAGGATTAGTGGAGGATCCTTAAAAAGGATCATCTTTGCATCATCCTGGAGGATTTTGAAGTATAATATGCCACTGTCTTATTTGTAGGATATGTGTGTACCTAAGGAATTCTTGTTGTCTTAACAGTAGATTGTTTATAGGTCACTGCATCTGTTATCTGTACAAGTAAGACATGAGCCAATGCATCATGGGACTTTGTTAGGAAATCCACAGTTATGCAAATATTCACACATTTCTATACTTTTCTAGAGAATGTCATCATTCTCACTGCAAATGCACTTTCTGTCTCTTTTTCTCTCTTTCTGCCTTTCTTCCTCTCTCTGTTTCTCACATTCTGATAAACCCATCTTGGCCCGTCAGTTTGTGTTAGTTCGTCCAATACACCATGAACACACACACACACACACACACACACACACACTATTTATGATTACACTGGTTTAAGGTAGCCCTGACATTGACTTTTGTGTTAATATGCCTACACTGATCTTAGATCAGCAACCCATGGGATGTCATGACATGTTCACAACACTGCAACGTGTTTTTAAGTATTTTGATTTTCATCCGCATATTACAAAATGTGGGTGGCATGGTGGTGTGGTGGTTAGCACTGTTGCCTCACAGCAAGGCGGTCTGGGTTCGATTCTCGGTCTGGGCTGCTCTGTGTGGAGTTTGCATGTTCTCCCTGTGCCTGCGTGGGTTTTCTCCGGGTACTCCGATTTCCTCCCACAGTCCAAAGACATGCATCTTAGGTTGATTGGTCACTCTAGATTGTCCGTAGGTGTGAGTGTGTGTGTGCGTGTTGGCCATGTGGTGGACTGGCGAACTGCCCATGGTGTACCCTGCCTTCGCCCAGAGATGATGGGATTGGCTCCAGCCCCCCTGTGACCCCGACTAGCGGGAATAAGCGGTACGGATAATGAATGAAAAATGAATGAATGAATATTACAAAATGTAATCAATTGCCTCTGTAAAATGGAAGTTAATGAAGCGATAAAGAAATGCATAAAGGGGTTGAAAAGCTTCGAAAACCCTGCTAACCTACAGAATGATACTTCTGTGGATGATGACATACTCATTATGGAAGTAGTGACGGCTGCACAATCACCAGTTAAACAAAGAATCTAATTCAAACATCTCACCATAATCAAACTGCAACTGTGTCATGAAGCAAGTGAAAATTACTCCATGCCTTTTCACATGATAGTACCCTTTTCAACTATTGATCCAAAGTAATCAATACCCACTCCTGACCAAAGTAATCGGTTTTGTGCAAGATAACAGGATTTCTTTGCTTCAATGGTATAGCCATTTTATCAAGACATCTTCCTACTATCCATCATCTAAGAAAAGGTCCGGTTTGAAAACAGCACTTGTGAATTTTATACCACGTTTCCCATTCTTAAGATCTCTGGGAAGCACTGCTGTTACACATAGTATACTGCACGTTCTGCTTCTGTCATCTCAACAACACTCGACTGTATGTTTAATTTCTGGATTTTATCTGGTCCTTTGCAGGTGACTGTTTACACTTCCATCATAAAAAAAAATTCAGGCCATTCCACTGAGGGCAATGCTCAATCACCTTACTGGTTGTAGTTTGATCTTACATACCCTGTGATGTCACATTAGCACAAGGGGGTGGATATTTTTTATCTGTACAAAGATGCTATGGTTGTATTTCTGGCATATTGTAAGATAAAACTGCTGACATTGGACAAACGTTTGAGTAGCCCAAGTTAACTCATTTGCATATCTAAATCTTATTAATCATTTAAATTAAATTATTGTATGAGCTTTTAATTTCTTCAAAAATATTGTGAAGAATTGTGAAGTTTTTCCATGCTCAGTGATAATGTTCTGTGACTAATAGTTTATAAAATGATGATTCTAATGTTACTTGTTAGCAGTGATGTGCATTTAAAGCCAGTGATGTGAAAGCCTCTTTCATTTTTGTATGATTTTCTTTACTGTGTTTGTTTTTGTGTGGCTGAGCTGGGGCGGGTTTCCGAGTGTGTGTGCATGCAGCAGTAATGCTACAGCTTTATGCGACATGCATAGAGCTTCAAACCCTTCTCAAAGCATGTCTCAGCTAAGCAGACCTCATGGGCTGTTTCTACATCCTGGATGATCAGAGGTTCTCCTTCCTTCTCTGCACACTGTGCGTCGGTTGTAGCCAGTGCACAAGTATGGCGGCGGTCATCAGAACCAGAACCAGAAGAGCAGCGTGCTTCTGCTGCTGTCACTGCTACACACATGAGATGAACTCAAATGCTTGAAGGCTGCCCTGTCATAACGCAACCTGCTATTCCGAGTTTGGCAGTGACACTCATCGTTAGTTTTGGTTTTAAAACCCCGGGTGTGCAGTTACTCTTTCTGCCGTGCAATACTGTAGGGAAATTAGGAGGTTTAGCTCAGGGTGGGTGTGTGCTTATAGAGAGCGTCTGCATTCAGCTTTATGTTCTAGCTGAACAGGTCATTATTTTGGCTGGTCTGTGAGGGTCATCTCTGTTCTACATAACAATGTTTAATGCCATAATAATCTTTGTTGCTATCACCTGCAGATTCATGACTCTGAAGGGTCTCCTGTACCAGCATGTGATGTTCAATGCATTTGAATAATGCAGAGCCAAGGAAACGCTTCTAAGCATTGAATTCACATTTACATAACAAGAAAACCTTTTTCTTGTCTGACATTTTTCAATCTTTCTACCTTTTGTAACATTTTGTTCTGCTGTTACTGTGCTGGAGAAGTAGACCAGATTATGGTTTAAAATGCAGAATAATAACCACAGAAACCTTTTTTTTCCAGAACTGGAGATTTTCCTCCAGCTGTGTTGCTATGCAGAGCTCCTGTTCAGCGGATCTTTTCCTTGTGACAATAAAACACAGTGGACCATTAACCCTTTTAGCTCCTCAAATATGGGAATGTCTCCAGAAGCTAAGACACAACAGCCGTGCTCTTGCATACGGGTTCAATTCATTATCAGTTCTTCTTTGAGACAACAGGAGACGAGGACCTAACGTCATGCACTTTTCTGCTCCTCCCGCACTTGACTCAGGTCACAAAGGGCTTGATAATTAGCCGATGCGTTCAATCAGGCTTGTTGAAGAAGAATGTGTCATCTCCAGCTACACAGTCGAAAGAGGCCCAGCAAATTTCAAGGTCACTTTTTTTTCTTCTATAGATACTGCAAAACAAGCAACATTCTTTCTGAGAATTGAGAAACCCTAGCGCCTCCCCAGACAGGACCCACAGATGTAAACCCTTCCTGCTCTCTGTTGGACAGCTGCAGCCTTGCACTGGTTAGCATTCTCTCTTCTATGGGAAGCCCTGCTCGATATATAAAGAGGCAGCTTGTTAGCTGATGCGCTGCTTGGAGCAGGGCTCGGACTGAAACATGCAGTACTATGGCTCTTCAAGGCTGGGGTGTGAGAGCCGTGCTGCACTGCCTGAAGAAGGAGAAGCAGACGCAATGGAAAACAGGTCCAGCAGGTCTAAAGGAGTCCTTGCAGTTTGGAAATATGAAAATATTTGCTCCAACGTTGCATCCACCACAACTTTACTCTGCCAGAGGGTTGTTTACATTGTAGTGGCCATGGCTGAGAATGCTGATGGGCGCTGCAGGCTGGGCGCTGTTGTGCAGGACAGGCAGACGGCGGCACGGCGGCAGGGAGCGTGGGTGGCTGGGAAACGTGCCCCCCCCCCCCCCCAGCTCCACTGGCAGCACTGAATCAAGGAGCAGGGCCATGTAGCCATGCTAATGAAGCGCACGTGCGGCAGCGGCGATCACTGAGGGCCCCTCGCTCTCCCTTCTCTTCCTCTTTTCCTCCCTACTTCTCTCATTCTCTAGCTCTCCCATTTTCATTTCTCCCTCCCTATTTCTCCTCCTCTTCTTCTTAATATCTCTTTCACTCTCTCTCCTCTCCTCTTCTCCATCTCCAGGTCTTCTCTGTTTTCACGGACTCTGTCTCCCTCGCACTGTCTCCCTCACGCTCTCTGTCTCTCTCTTTCTCTCTTACCCTCTCTTCATATCTTTTTTCTCCCTCTCTATCTCCCTCCGTGTTTTTTCTCCCTCTCTCCCTGTATCCCTCTGAAGAGATGAAAAACAAGGAGAGTGATTACATTTCTGTCCCTCCGCAGTCTGAGGGGCCATATGCTTGTGTTCTAAACATAGAAAAAAGAGGATTTACTTCCTTTCTTTCTTTCATTTGCTTTTGAATCCTCTGCCAGCTACATGTCACTGTGGAATTGAGTAATCTTTTGCCTGATGAGTGGTAGTGTTGGTCATAAGGTCTTGAGTAAAGGGTTCAAAGGTCTCTTTTCCAGTTACGGATCAAATCAGAAAATGAATAACAGCAGTGGTGTCTTGAGTCGGTCTAACACAATTGGTTCAGTGGCTAAACTCACTGTAAGAGGAAATCACTCTAACTACATAAGACAGGCTTGTGTTTATTCAGCGCAGTGTGCTCACTACGGCTGTGTGTCAGTTTGGCCTAAGCAGCTGTAGAAGCCTGTAGGAGCACCTGGTAAAGTACCAGCAACATGGTCACAGCAACAGTTGCCCTGGATAAGCACATCTACATAGTGTGAAAATGCGAATATAAATGGATGTTTCTTTTGATGCTGAATTGCAAGATGTCATACATCAGTGTAGCCCTGTAATTCATTTTATGTGCACCACTGATGTTTATTTTAAGTAGAAAAAAAACAAAAAATAAAAAATATATACTGTTTTAACATCTAGTAGCCTATTGTACAGATTTTGAGATTACGGTACTAATACCTGTTACCATGCTAAAGGTTATATAACATATTTTTTCGCCTTTGTTAATAAAGAGAAATGGCAGAAAAGACCTTAAAGCCCAATTTCATCTTGAATATACATTAATTGTATTGAAATGACTAGGTCAGGAGCTGTAGGGGACTGATTCTAGTTCATAATTAATGTGATGCAATGAAATGGAGCGATCAGATTTCCCCTAAAGGAGTACATAGCCAAAAATAATGGCAGTGTTCATTATAAGTAAAAACCAGCAGAATCCATTTTGCATCTTGTAAATACCCCAGTGTTAAATGTTCCACATGAGCTATTATTCCTTTAAGCCAAGTAACAATCCTGCTTGGTAAAGATAAGTAACCTTCCTAATCTGCTTAATCCATCATTTAATCTCCTGACTATGGTGTAATTATTGTAATTAGCTTACTTTGCATTAAACCCGAATATGGATGTTAGATGTAAATGCTATAATGGAATTGTGATTCTCATAGAAGTTCATCGCTTGGTCTGTAACTATGAGTGCTGAGACAAGGTCTCCCCCAGTGACCTCTAAGTAATAAAACATGAACAGGAGCACATTACAAGCATGTGGGTATGTTTATGTGAAGGTTAGGGTCAAAGCACAAGGCCAAAGATGGGATACACTCCCATTGTACCCAAGCAGGGCCTCGGATCACCCAAGTGACTCATATGGAAAATGGCCTTATATATGTCACATATATATCACACTTTCTTAGTAAAGCTTTTTAATCTAATGAATTATGCCTACATTTGTATATAAGACAAATATAATTAGCAAAAGGTGTTATATATGAATTCACTATCAACACACACACACACACACACAATTTTAAGTGCACCCTCAGCCAACAGTTTTATTTCAGAACTTTAGTTCTTCACTCTATAAGTGTTCTGCATATGTGAGAATGTATCCAGGACTGATGGAAAAGCATCATAGGTGCTGCTTCAGCTGGTTAACAGAACACCAAGACCGTATACAGCTGTCATCAAAATGTAGGATAGTTACTTCAAAGAATCTAATAATATCCAGGTTAGTCAGTATTTGTCTATTAGAGCATAATAATGTGATATTTCATTGGTTTTGTCATGGTACAGCCTCTGACCCCTCCCTTCAGGCATGTTTGTGTGCAGTGTTGTCTGTTTATGTCTGTGTATGTAGTTCCGTGGGTGTGGTCCTGTGTGTTTGCGTGTGTTCATCTATCGTACCTGTCCTGTCCCGTTACTGTTATGTGTTGCACTTGTTCCTTGTGTAGGTGTTTATTGTGTGTTGTTTATGTGTAGGTGTTTAATGTGTGTTGTTTATGTGTAGGTGTTTAATGTGTTTATGCGTAGGTGTTTAATGTGTGTTGTTTATGTGTAGGTGTTTAATGTGTGTTGTTTATGCGTAGGTGTTTAATGTGTGTTGTTTATGTGTAGGTGTTTAATGTGTTTATGCGTAGGTGTTTAATGTGTGTTGTTTATGTGTAGGTGTTTAATGTGTGTTGTTTATGTGTAGGTGTTTAATGTGTGCCTGTCGCTCATCTTTGTTAGTCAGTTAGTTGGCTGGCCACACCGTGAAGAGTAATGAAGAGATCTGTTTGTTTGTTTGTTTGTTTGTTTTGCCCTCTTAACATTATCCATTATACTGATGAAGTAATGACTGATGGCATGGCTGCAAAGTGCCATTACCCTGTGGGGGCTGAAAAATGAAAGTTGAAAGTTGCTTTGGTAAAGTGTAATGATTAATTGTTTGGTTGAGGGTGGAATCTAGGCCCTGGGAAAATTAGCTTGAGTGGTGGTGAAATTGTTTCAAGCTAAGTGCAAGGTTTAGCTCAATGTTTTTACTGTAATATTCACGTGTTTTATGTTTAATGCTGTAAATGCCATTGTAAATTTCATTTATGCTAACATTCACGAAAACAGCATAAATTTAAACAAGGATAGTCACCACGATGGACAATTGGACTAAATGTCCCAACGTCTTTTATTAACCAAACCTAGACGTCAAGCGTTTAGTGATTTTTAAAGTGATGTAAAGTCGCCACCTTCTGGATAAAATCTAAAATAGCTAGCTTGCCATGGAGACTTATAAACCTCTGAATTATTCACAGACTGTGTAAATGTGTTACTTCCCTAGAACATCTTAGAGAGAGAGGAGCATGTTAACATTACAACTGATAAATATTAATAGCAAGGTTAATGGTAATGGAAAAGTTAACATAGACCTTTACAAAAATGTAGTAATGGTGTGTTGTGTGTGTGTGTGTGTGTGTGTGTGATAAAGAGAGAGAAAGAGAATGAATGTGTGTATCTGAAAGAGAGAGAGAGAGAGAGAAACCTTTAGGAGTGCCCCTGGTGCTTGAGATTAATAATAGCTCCACACTGCTGGGCCATTATAGGATGAAGCGAGTGCACACACACGTGCGCACACACACACTCACACACACACACACATACATGCACACACACACACACACACACACACACACACACACACACACACACACACACACACACACTAGATTCTCAACCCTGTCATGGGCCCCCATAATAGCACCACTTTGCAGTAATATCATTTAGCAGCATATGTGAAAGAGGGTTAGGTTTAATTTGGGCCAGCTGTAATGTTACAAAGAGAAAAGGAGGGGGTGGAGACATCACAGCTGCTGTTGCTGGATGCATCAGTGAGAATCCCTAAACGCCCCAAACAGATGCAGCTCTTTAGGAATTAAACTTCAACCAAGGGAAATGTTGTGTAAAGGTAAAGATGCTTTACTATCATTTGGTTGAATCTAACAGCGACTGAAAGCTAAAAGCTGCCTGTTGTCATGGTATTATTACTTGTTTGCTTTGTTTATACGACAGATTGTATGATCTGTTTTAACTGTGCCAAACAGCTAAGGAGCAGGATCTACACCTTAATCGGGCCTTGGAGAGAAAGCTGCAGTCTAGTTCAGCTACATCAGGAATAACAAATGTACTGATATATACTGTTAAAAAGGGAACACTTAAAATCACACTACATGAGGCTGGGTATTGTCCTAGACCAGGAGGAACCCAGGGCCCAGTGCACCAGCAAAAGATCTGACAATGACTCTGCGGATTTCATCCTGGTATCTAATTGCAGTCAGGGTGCCATTTGCCATCACACGGAGGGTTGTGTGACCCTCTAAATATATGCCTTTCCAGACCATCACTGACGCGCCACTAAATTGGTCATGCTATTGAAGGAAGTATAGCATTCCCCACGGCGTCTCCAGAGTCTTGATGCCCTGATGCCACGATCTTGTAGTCTGTTTCTGACAGTTTGGTCAAAAACATCTGCGGTCTGCTGGAGGTCAATTTGGGCTCTGGGAATGCTCCTCCTGTTCCAGCCTCACACAGAGGAGCAGATACCAGTCCTGCTACTGGGTTGATTAGATTAGATTAGATTAGATTAGATTAAACGTTATTGTCATTGCCCTAGTACAAGTACTAGACAACAAAATGCAGTTTAGCATCTAACCAGAAGTGCAAATTAGCAGAAAGTGCAATCTGTACATGAGCAGGTAGTGAATGAATAAGGACAATCTGTACATGAGCAGGTGGTGAATAAATAATAAGATATATACAATGGATATGTACACACAAAGAGGAATGTGCAGTACAGTTGTAAGACTGTAAACTGTAGCAGCAGTATTGCTATTTAGTAGTACAAAGTGCAAATATGGCATGATATAAATATAAGATATATACAGTGACTATATACACAAATTGAAGAGGATATTATGGCATAACTAAGGTTAGAGACATAAGGTGGGGGGGGGTAAGCACAGTCACTGAGGGAAGGTGTGTAAGTGGTAGCCAGGGGGGCATGACTGTGGTGCAGAGTTCAGTAAGGTGACAGCCGTCGGAAAGAAGCTGCTCCTGAACCTGCTGGTCCGGGAACGGAGGGCCCTGTATCTTCTCCCAGAGGGTAGAAGGGCAAATAGCCTGTGGCTGGGGTGAGAGCTGTCCATGGCAATGTTGCGCGCCCTCTGTAAACATCTTTTGTGATGTATAGGCAGAGGATGGTAGCATAGTCTCTTGTTGGGTTTCTGAATAAGGGTGACCTGTGTCACCTACACGCAGAGCCACATGGGGGCACTATCTCCCTTTTATTAAAATAGCTGTCCGTGCCTGAAACTTGTTCTCTAGACCAGTGTTTCCTAACCACTGTGCCGTAGCACATAAGTGTATGCTGTGAGAAATCATTATACAATTTCACCTGATTGGTGTCCTAATAATAAATAAGTATATGTTTTGTGACATTTTTGTTTGGTGGTGTGCCTTATATATATATATATACAGTATATAGCCACGTCATGCCCTGGTGTTTGGATGAGAGGGTCTGTTGTGGAAGGTGTTCATTTGGGATGAGGTCAGGGATTTTTGCAGAACAGTCAAGTTCTTCCACAGAAAAACTCATCCAACTATGCCTTTATGAACCTTGTTTGGTGCACTGGGGCACAGTCATGCTGAAAGAGAGAAAGTCCTTCCCCAAACTGTTCCCACAAAGCTAGAAGCATACAACTGACCAAAATGAAGCACTAAGATTTCCCTTCACTGGATCTAACGGGACTCAGGCCAACCCCTGAGGAAGAACCTTACACCATTATCCCTTCTCCACCAAACTACATTTGGCACAGTGCAGTGAGGCAGGTAATGTTCTCCTGGCATTTGTCAAACCCAGACTCATCCATCAGACTGCTGGAGAGAGAAGCTTGATTCATCACTCCACAGAACACGTTTCCACTGCTCCAGAGTCCAGCGGTGGTGTGTTTTACACTCCCACGCTCGCCAGCGCGATTGGTGATGCAAGGCTGGCATGCAGCTGCTCGGTCTTGGACATCCAAGTAGTGCAGCTCCAGTAGGATAGCAATGGGCAATATGACTGATTGAAACAACTGATTCAGTGACTGAAAGGTGTGTCCCAATATCTTTGTATATAAAAAAGTTCAACAGGATTTTAGTGACAGGATCAGTGGTCACTAAGGTTGTTACAGGCCTGACAGGCTCATGGTCATGGTCATAGTCAACTGCTCTCATTGATATTTGATCTGTCTAATCCCCTTAGTGACCATTGATCCTGTTGCTAAAGTCCTGGTAAACTCTACTTTTAAAGCTACATGCCAGAGCAGACTGTGATTGAGGCAGACTGTGACTGGGGTGGACTGTGATTGAAGCAGACTATGATTGAGGCAGACTGTGACTGGGGTGGACTGTGATTGAGGCAGACTGTGACTGGGGTGGACTGTGATTGAGGCAGACTGTGATTGAGGCAGACTGTGACTGGGGTGGACTGTGATTGAGGCAGACTGTGATTGAGGCGGACTGTGACTGGGGTGGACTGTGATTGAGGCAGACTGTGACTGGGGTGGACTGTGATTGAGGCAGACTGTGACTGGGGTGGACTGTGATTGAGGCAGACTGTGACTGGGGTGGACTGTGATTGAGGCAGACTGTGACTGGGGTGGACTGTGATTGAGGCAGACTGTGACTGGGGTGGACTGTGATTGAGGCAGACTGTGACTGGGGTGGACTGAGATTGAGGCAGACTGTGACTGGTGTGGACTGTGATTGAGGCAGACTGTGACTGGGGTGGACTGTGATTGAAGCTGTCACCGGGGCCCTCAAAGGCACAGACACTACACTCACAGAGATTAACACTTAGAACAGTAGTACTATGGATTTTAAGCTTGGGTATTAGATATATAGTAAGCTTGTGTTGGATATTAAGCCTTTGAGACACATTAATGTGAATGATGAAGTAGGGAAAAGGGACTACTCTGTTTCTAACAGTTTTCCCTCTAGAACCTACTGTTTAAAGCACAGAGTGAAATGACCAATGTCTTTCTCATTTACATCTGTCTAATGCAGTGCTTCCCAACCCTGTTGAGCTATGGGATATACACTCACCTGCCACTTTATTAGGTACACCTTGCTTGGACACCCTTTTGCCTTCAGGACTGCTTTAATCCTTCAAGGCATAGATTCAACAAGGTACTGGAAACATTCCTCAGAGAGTCTGGTCCATATTTACATGATAGCATTACCCAGTAGCTGCAGATTTGTCGGCTGCACATCCATGATGCGAATCTCGCGTTCCACCACATCCCAATGTTGCTCTATTGGGTTGAGATCTGGTGAATGTGGAGGCCATTCGAGTACATCTCATTGTTGTGTTCAAGAAACTGAGAAGTCTGAGATGATTTGCGCTTTATGACATGGTGCGTTATCCTGCTTTAAGTAGCCATCAGAAGATGTGTACACTGTGGTCATAAAGGGATGGACATGGTCAGCAACAATACTCAGGTAGGCTGTGGCATTGACATGGTGCTCAGTTGGTACTAATGGGCCCAAAGTGTGCCAGGAAAATTTCCCCCATACCATTGCACCACCACAACCAGCCTGAACCGTTGATACAAGGCAGGATGGATCCATGCTTTCATGTTGTTGACGTCAAATTCTGACCCTACCATCCGAACGTCGCAGCAGAAATCGAGACTCATCAGACCAGGCAACGTTTTTCCAATCTTCTATTGTCCAATTTTGTTGAGCCTGTGCGAATTATAGCCTCAGTTTTCTGCTCTTAGCTTACAGGAGTGGCACCCGGTGTGGTCTTCTGCTGCTGTAGCCCATCCGCCTCAAGCTTCGACGTGTTGTGCATTCAGAGATGCTCTTCTGCCTCGGTTGTAACGACTGGTTATTTGAGTTACTGTTGTCGTTCTATCAGCTCGAACCAGTCTGGCCATTCACCTCTGACCTCTGGCATCAACAAGGCATTTGCGCCCACAGAACTGCCGCTCACTGGATATTTTCTCTTTTTCTGAACATTCTCCGTAACGCCCTAGAGATGGTTCTGCGTGAAAATCCCAGTAGATCAGCAGTTTCTGAAATACTCAGACCAGCCCGTCTGGCAGCAACAACCATGCCACGTTCAAAGTCACCTTTCTTCCCCAGTCTGATGCTCGGTTTGAACTGGCCACTTTTATTAGGTACACCTGTCCAACTGCTCATTAACACAAATGTCGAATCAGCCAATCACATTGCAGCAACTCAATTCATTTAGGATTGTAGACATGGCCAAGGCGATCTGCTGCAGTTCAAACCAATAATATGTGATGTATTATTGTGCACGCCATAGAATGTGTAGAAAATTACTTGTGCACCAGTGCAACACAGTGAAAACATCTGTATAAGTGCTGTTAATTGGTGTGTGTAAATAAGATTGATGCTCCATCAATCATTTATGGAGAACGTGCTGTCAATCAGTGAATAATGCTTAAGCACTCAAACTGAATATATTCCATTCAGAGTGTTCCAGATCTTTGTGCATGTTCTAGAAGCCCTTCCGCAGCCAAAGGGAGGAGAGTGGGGGAGAGTCATCATGCTCATGTCTTTCTACCAGGTTCCTTTCGCTGTGTGCATCGTCTCCGGAGGCCCGAGAGGGCTGCATATCTATTTCACCACAAATGGCACCAAATTGCCACATTGTCGTTTTAGATCCCTGTTTTTCTGCTGAAAGAGAATGAGTGTGGGTTGGGGCTGGGTCGGGTTAGGGTGGGAGGGGATTTTTTTTTTTTATGAAGAGGGACGTTTTTTCGAAAGTGTGGTTATCAGAGGGGGCGAACAGTGGTGCTCAGACTGTATGTGTACATGAAAGAGACCTGTGGCAGCTGCGAATAACACACCGCTGAGTGAGTCTCTCGCTCTCTGCTCCCGGCTCACGTCTAGTCGCCTGCCAGTCCTGCAACAGGATCCACCACCAGATTGGCAGATAGAGCCGCCTGTCATCGCCCGCCGCCCAGTCAGATCGAGCGGAGGCCTCCCGAGGCTCAGCGATTCAGCTTTTCAGCTTACAGGCTAGCATGAGGCCTGGATCCGACTAGCACTGTCACATCCGCACCGATTGCTTGCCTCAACTGCAGCTGAGGTTTGTGGCAGAAAACCACCGTCACTATCGGGTTTCTGCAATTAACTATGTATCTCCAGTTGTGTTTCTGAAGGGCTACCCCCATGAAACATCTCATTTAAAATCAATGTCTGGCACAGCTAACTATAGCAAAGGAAACTGGTTGAGTCACAGCCAACAGATAGTGAGATTATGATTAAGCCTTGCAAAAAAAGGCAGCTCTGCAAGAGCAGGGCCAGGCACTTCGCAAAATGGAGAGTGAATTTAAACAGCATTTGCTGTTTTATACCAGTAGTTCTAAGACAGGGAATTATTTCTTTTATACTTTGTCAAACATGTTGAGGAACAAAAACTATTGTCTATTTACTCTCAGGCCTACTTTTTGTTGTCAATAAAGGGTCTTCATTTGACCAAGACATCAAAAGAGGCAGAATATTTTCCATTCTTGTGTATATAATGAGGACAGAGTAATGACAGGCACACAAAAGACCCACAGTTTCCTCTTGGACCTGCCGGCAGCGTTGACATGAGCGTGAAATTAAGCAGTTAATGCTCCTTCTCAAGTCTCCCGCCGTCATCGTCACTAAATGATGTCGGATTTAGTGCTGAAAACGGCGGATCAGCCTCTCCTTCCTCTACCGGCTCTATTATAAGACTTGATGATAGAGATTACACCTTTAGGTCGTCAAAGAAATGAAGTGGAGGGGAAAACTGGAAATTTTATTAAGAAGTGGGATAGAACATGAACAGTTGCGAGGCTGAAACGCGAAAGAGGTACTTGAGTGTGGCTTATAGAGTTTTAAAATATCCAACAGGGGGCAATAGAGGAACCGAGCCTCTCCAGCCTTCCAGTTACATACACACACGCATACACCTGAAACCCAAGAGACTGCGTCTAAAGCGAGCCACTTGCAATCAGAAAACCCTCCATTTAATTACAACAGACAGGAAATGGGGTGCTGAGTGGAGCGCGCGGCGATAAGGGCGTCTGCCCAGGAGATGACAGCCCTGGCGAAACCCGATCGGCCGGCAACAAAGACGAACTTATCACAAACCCGCCGGTACGGCTGGACGCATGACCATCTGATCGCACTGCCGGCCCGATTCATAATTAATATATTTATCAAATTAATTACTGAAAAAAACTTCTTTGCTGCCGCTCCGCCCGAAACAGTGGCCAAATTCATCGTCCGTTGGCTCGTCTTTCTCCTAATAAAGGCGCTGTCAGTTTAATAGCGGCGGGGAGAGGCCAAGCTCTCGGGCCGCATGACAGACAAATTGTTCCCCTGTGCAGAAATGATATGGGGGAATTTACGCAAAGAAAAGAAATATGTCATTGTTTGGTGACAACCACAATTGCGCCGTTGTCTCAGAGAATTCATCAGAGAGTCGGATGAAACATGAAAGAAAAAAATATTTTTTTGGCTTCTTTCTTTTATTTTGATTGAGAGATGCGTGGAAAAAGTAGCCCGTGCACATGCCTGAGAACCTCCTTGCTCGCTTTCACAATGGGATGAATTGTTTCCCTGAATGGTATGCATATACAAGCGTGAAGTTCTTCCGACCTGCACAGCTTTGAAAAAAACTACCTGCGAGAGCACCACAACAACAGCAGGAGAAACTGGTTGGTATTTTCTAATTCTTTCCATGTCTTCACTTGACCCATGTCCTTAGCCGCTTGACCAAGGTAATTAAACCTATTAGTTTGTTGACACTGAAGCAAATGACATCACATCTATAACTAGTGGAGTTTCATAGATCAGAAAACAACCAGCAGAAGAATATGTATGATGTTTCAGTAAAAAATTTAGACCTGTGGGCCAGGGAGACCTACCCTCCGTAGAAAAGCATATAGAGAGAGATGCGGTCAAGAAAGGCCTAGTGTGGTCATGCTGAATATATATGGCATTAATGACAACCTTCCTCTACCTTACTTATGTGCTTTATATATATTTATAAGGCAAAGTGTTCAAAGTGTTTTTAATTTTGTCTCTGACTGAGTAATTCTGGAAGTGCTCATTATTTGAAAACATGTTGGACAGTAAAAGTGATATTGAGGCCATATACTAATCCTGTAGGTTTGACCCTGTGGGAGTGAAAGGTTGGCATTCACCAGGCCTGCACTTCCACTCAGCCCCCTGGTTCCCCGTGTACCTTAACATGTGTTCCTGAGAGTTACATGCCCTCTAACGAGGGTCCTTTGTGACGAAGGTGAGTGAAATGGAGCCCCTGAATGCTCTTCTCTTGTCCTGCTGCTGAGGAGGACATGCCTCCCTGCCCCAGGCTGTTCAAGGCCCAGTGAGGGAGAAAGCATGGGTGGGGTGGGTGGGGTGGACTGGGAGGGGGTGTGTATCGGGGAGGGGTGTCTCGCTTGCCTGCCCCCTGACAAGACATCCATTCATATGCTTTCTCTGTCTCTCTCTCTCTCCCTGTCTTTCTCTCTCTCTCTCTCCCTCCCTCTCCTTATCCGCCCTCTCTTGCTCGCTCTTTGTCTCTTGATCTCTCATTCCTCCCTTTCTCTTTGGCTCTCCCTCTCTCCGTCTTTCTCTCTGCCTCCTTCTTCTTTCTTCCCTGGCCAGATTCTTTGGCCTTTAATCTCAGAGAATGTCCGAGGCACCTGAGCTACTTAACCGCCTGCTCAGACACGTTACCCCTGTGCTGCGAGGGGGTCGGACGTGGCTGAGGGGATGAGATCGAACAAAAGCGGGCGAACCTGACCCGGGCGGGCCAGCGCTGGGGCTTCCTTCACTCCTCTTCCCAGCAGCAGGCCACAGGAACGGCAAAGTGCGCAACTCTTTGGTAGTCACTAGCAGCACGCAGGGAACAGGCTCTATTTAGACACTAGCCATTTCCAGGACTGTCACAGATTTGTAAGACCTGGTTTGGTAGGCTCAGATGCCCCTCCTCCCTCCAGTCCTGTGTAATGTCAGTTAGAGAGTGTTTTCTATTTAGAATTGATGTGCAACAATATAAAAATTGAGAAGACTGTCACTTCATTGCTCCTGTTCCATTTGCCCACTGCACCTGCCAGCACCCCCTCCTTATTTCTCTTTCCAGGTCATGCAGAGGTCAAAGTTATTCATGATCATTTTGTGTGGTTCCCAGCTGCTCTTGTTAAACCTTGTTACCTCGGTGATTAACTGTAGTTCTGCTGAAAGGGTAAATGGCTGATAAAGCTTCATTTTTGTCTGCAAGAGACCATGTTTACATGTACAAAAAAGCAGAATTGTTGTCAGTGCACAGATTAAGCCATACATATCTCTTTAAAAAAAAGCGAACAGACCTGTGCTTAGAAGTAAATAACTATTTGAATTAGCAGGGGAAGCCAAGTTCTTTACCATTCATGGCAGTTTAGAAGGTAATGAAACACATTATTGAAAATCACATTTTATATTTTTCACCCTTCTTGTTGTGCTAGCCAATGCATGAAACAATGCCAAAGGTTTTAATTTGTACTCTGGTATTTATATGAAAATGTTGTTACAGAATCTAAATGTAATAAGACTTTAAATGTTAATATCACACTTTGAATATTTCCCATTGAATTTATGCTTTTTGTTCATACTATATTTCTCTTTCCTTTATGTTGATGTAATGAAATTGTAGTTATCTGCCTTTGATTTCTCTCAGATATGTGTGTACAAGTGTTGCTTTTGTTGCCTTCTTTAACAGTGCATGGCGATTCAGTACAGTTGGTTTCACCTTTTAACCTTGTCCCTCATAAGAGTCAAAATTAGCCAGTGAAAACATATGATTCACTTCATTAGTGTAATAGAAGGGGGAGGTGGATGTGGTTGGGAGGGGCTAGGGAGTTGTAGTCCTTTGTGTCACTAAGAGCTCAGCTGCTTTTCGTGTGTCTGCTTCACCCAGGCATGAAATAGACACTGCTGATCAGTGATCATTATGAGCCATAAGAAACTGATCTGGTGTCAGTAATTAGATGATAGATGATGGGAGGGCCCCCTCCCCCATGTCTACAACACCCCAGAGACCCTGGGGTGAATAAGGTAGGGGGCGGAGTGGAGAATGGGAGAACATTCCAGGGTCGTTTACCGGCCCTCTGTCCCATCACCTGTGTACTCTTAAGAAGCAGTGTAGTCCCTCCTATTCTGCTGGCTTCGCTGTCACACTCACATCTGCAACACCACTTTATACAAGAGTTTAGTAAACACTCCTGCTGTTTTCTCAAAGACCTCAGTACATCTTTCCATACGTTCCATATGTGGACGTTCCCACAACTAACCTACTCAAGTTAGTAGCCTTGTTTGCTGACCAGCACGGCCTCCACTACGACTGCATTTACCTCAAGGTCGTCCATAGTGGAATAGGCTGTACGAGTGTTGATAGGCTAATAAAATCTCCTTAGCTAATACACGACCTTACCACGCCGTCATGTTAGAACTGATAGCAGTTTTTTTGCGATCAGCCAACAACAACACGAAAATGTATCTATCTCGATGTCACGGTTGCTTTTTGCAGCGGTGTTATTTAGCGCTGTGACAGAGCACAGCGGAACTATCCAGTTTGTGCTAATTGATGTGATTATTGCAAGCAAGCTGTACGGAATGCGCCCGTTCTGACATTAACCTCTAGATGGCGATAGCAGATGTGGTTTAGGCTTTTAGAAACTAGCAAGCACGAGTAACACAATCACAGCACCCTGATCGCCAACGTCGTTATAAATTCACCTCCAGAGTTTTGAACATCTTTAACGCTGCACAACAGGCTAGTGTTTTATGAAATGCCAGCTGACTGTGATGCCTGAATGTTAATTCCATGGCATGAAAAGAGGGGTAACAAAAGAAATCACACCAATTAGCCTTGCGGTATCTCTTACAATGTGGCAGACCAATCCGAGGAATTCAGTAATTAATGCTGGAACATGCCAAGTAAGTGCAATGGGGAATGTACACTCAGGTATTCATATAGGCCTATTTTGTGCCACAGAGCGACTCTGATTATCATCTCCACAGTCCCATTAGGACAGTAAGCCCTGAATGCTTTCTTCAAATAAGGATCTACACAAAGATCTGACCAGTTACCATTTTAAACATGCTCAGATTAGTCACAATGGAAGCTGCCATTGACTGCTGTTTTGCTGTGTGTGATGCATGCCTGTTGAAATATTTCTAAAACCAAAGGCAACTATTCATGAATTAGCTATCGAATGTGATGTCTTTTAGTACATTGTGCTTTTTCTACACTGGGCATTTTAATACATACACACACACACTGACCTTATGTGTAGAGGGTCGACCTCAACAGATGATTTGACTCATTCTATGCCCCGTCTCCCCATAACAAACCAAGAGTCTATGTAATTTAGTCCTACAACTGCTCTCCACTGCCGGCAGTGTGGTCAGGAGCAGCTTACTGAGAGTACCCTCTGTATAATTGCCCACCATTACCACTAATACAGGCCCAAAAGGGGCCTCAAATGGAGGCTTCAACACTGCAGAGTCCCCCTTGCTATAGCAAATGATAATTGAACAATTAAACTTTAGCAAAGCTGATGAGCACTGTGTTGTGACATTCTGTATTATACAATGAGCTTGGAGATGAACCTCGTCTACATTCAGATTTAGGCCCTTTAGGAGAAGAGTTCGTTTTATTATATAAAAAAAGCCTAGCCAATTTTAGATAACTAGATAATGCACACATGGCAGACAACATCAGTAGTAGTTTTTCTATTTATTCATCCATCCATCTGTGAGGTTGCTTGAACACAATGTTGCCAGGTGAAGATGAAGATTGATCACGTCAGTGTTGCAGAGTTAAACAGAGGCACACATGATGGTTTAGCTGTCTTTCAGCTAGGTTGTGACTACAGTTATCACCTCTGTTATGTGACATTTATAGAGATTTCTATATTTTAGACATCAAATATAGTGTTGTGTAGTTGCTTCATGGTGCATAAAATTAATAGCACAAACATGATCATCTAAGATATGAAACAATCATCTGGTATAACTTTATGATAATGATAGAATGTATCATGTTAGACATAGAGTCTTAAAGGAAATATATATGGACAATCCGAGTGGCAATCTCTGCGGGTTCTTTATGTAGTCCATATAATATCAGGGAAAAATAAGGACACACAGGGAGAGTTTTTTTTTTTTTTAGTTCTTTGCATAAATTAATTGTAACACACAATAGACAGAACCTGATGCCTGAAACAGAAAATCATTATGGGGTTTAATGAATCCCTTAATCAGCTCTGCGATGCCCTTCCCACGTCATGTACATATGAACATGAATGTCTTGTAAGTTAATATAAAGGCACTAACTCAGGAAGTCTTGTTTATGAAGACCTTAGTGGCATTTGCTTACCCCTTAGAGGAAATGACTGGTGGGAAACAAATTCATCCCTGGGTTTTGCCTCAAGGGTGAACAGGGACATAAATACAGGCCAAGGAGTGGTCCGGTACATCACAATCCATTATGTTGCCATTCTGATAGCCAGGACACAGCTTATTTACACCAGCACAGACTGAATAAGAAATATCTTTAAGATTGTTTAAAGCGAGACCAGTCTGATAAAACAATTAGCCATATGGAATTTGAGTTGCTTAAGAAATTAGTTGACCACTATCTGATAACAATATCTAGTGCTGTAGATTCAGTTCAGATTTGTGTTTCTGTCCTTGAGAATCATGTGGTTTAGAGAGTAGCTGTAGGGTGAACATTTGCAAAAGTGCAAAATGAGATTCATGTTTTATGCTTAAAGCAAAACACAAAAATGTAAACTGGATGCTTAAACATATTAAAACAAGATTGTATGGCCTGTTTAAACTGGGGCAGAGCTTCTTCTAAATGGATTTGAACTGAGAGGAATGACATCGGTCAATCACACACCTAATGTGACCCTCTTTAGTTCCCTATTAAGTCCTGATTTAATCATTCACACCGCTAATCCTCACACTTAAGCACAGGCTACTTACACCAGGATTAATCAATTGGGAGCATATGGGGAAAATCCCACAGATTTTAATTGAATTAGAATAGGAAATATTTCACATTCTTTTTTTAGACAATTTCTATGAGTGCTGTCCAGAATGACCGTTCATTTTTCATAGTTCACTATTTGGAAAAGTAGCTTTTTTGATATATAACCATACCTGGGTGTATAATGAATATATTTTACTGCCTTTGTGGTAGTGAGTCTCCAGCACTGTATAATTTAAGAATATCTTGATTAAACAAACATACATACAACAAAAGTATCATATACAAGTGGTTACATTAAGAACACTGTGTGGTCAAATATTCTGAAAACTGTCTGATTGTTAATATAAGGCATGGGCTTATTATTATGCCATAGGCTATTGTGTCTTAAGAAGGTTTAGTTTACTTCCATCTAATGCTACCACAGAGCAGTCTCTCAAAATATGTACAATGTGTAAGATTTTAATATTTTCTCTCAAAATGTGCAAGATTCCTAGTAAAGGAGCATAATGTCCAACTAAAATGTCTCGATTAAACATATTAGAAGGGTAAGATTAGAGTTGGTACAAAAGTGCAGGGCTTCAGATCCCTGAGGGCTAGGTGTATATAAAAAAACAAACAAAAAGATAGAGTAATACAGGAAAATGAATGGGAAAAGTGACATCATTTTACCTCCTGTTAGGAGCAAGGCAGATTAATAATGCATACTAATTGAGAACAGTAAAGCACTAACCCTAATTAGAGCGGGAGCATGTCTAAATCGTTTAAACGAAACATCTATTAATAGAAAACAATGACGCTAAATAGACTATAATTAACTGTGTATTGTCTCTGTAGTTTATTATCACCCTCAGCATTAGCACAGGATTATATATGATGTGTGGTTTTGTGCTATCAACGCTGAACGCACTCCATCTTAAGCAAATAAAGAAAAACTTCTAACTGTGGGTTCTATCCTCTATCAATAGCCAAGCATAGAGGAATAATAATCTAACGATGGGTTTTTGCTTTGTTCTCTGATTGGAGACGATATTAAAGCCTGTAACCGAGGCCCTACGCTCGAATTCAGCCAATATTGCGTCTGCATCGGTTTAATTCCTCTTTCTTTGACTCCTTTGTTGTGGGTTTATTGAGGTTGCGCCTGCGCTATCGTGCCCATCTATCGGTGAAGTGTGGGTCAGTGGTGAGGGAAGGAATCTCTTTATTGCTTTTTATTGAGCTCATATGAGCTGATTTGGGTATCGCCTGTCGATATGAAGCTCTTTCAGGCCGCTTGTGTTGTGGTCTCATTCTGATGTTTATCTTGGCTTCTGAAACGCTGCCTGTGTATTTATGCTAAAATTAAATATTCTTAATCTCTGAACTAATATCCTCTTTTTTATGCCTATGTAGTTCCAGAAGTGTGTGTGCTATATCTGAAATAAAGTCTGATGAAACATTAATTTCTGCTTTTATTGAAGAAGTGCAGGCAGTGCAAACAGCAATAAAACCACAGAGGAAGAGCTGTTTGTTTGGCTGAAGGCATTATGGGAGATTTCAGATACACAACTCATAACTGGCCTGTAAACTGAAAGTTTTGCAGCTAATTTTTTGTCATTCTGAAAACTCTCAATTATGATGGGACGCATTTTATTCTTATCAATGTTGAAATAATGTTTGGTAATCTGGTGCTCCCAGTCATCACGTGAATCTTGACTGACTTATGTTTATGATAAAGATATGTTAAAACTGAAATTTAAATTTTCTCTGTTCTCACACACACATAGTCTAGCTATACTTCTTGTAATTTAAAGAAGGCTTTAAATTTCCACCCAAAATAAAAACAAAATTATTTAAATCTTAAAACAGTACCTAATAATAATAACAATAATAATAAAAAACACCTAATAAGAATAGGTTGGCACATTTTTTATTCTATTTTAATATTTACATTACATTGCATCCATAACTGAACAAAGTAACGTTCTATAAGGACTTGAAAATTATGTATTATTACTAATCATTTATAAAAGTGCACACAAACAATCAAAATAATTGACATTCAAATGCATTGCTGTGGTGTGGTTCCTGGAATGAAGTCAAAGGTGATAATACAAGGCAATCTGATTTTAGTTCAGTGCACTGTGTTGGTTAATGCACTGTGAGTCCAATAAGCAAGCCTCTGCCATTTTATTTTATCAGACCAAGATTTTCATTATGTAAATAAAATCAGGCTTAAATAAATAGTCAGACTTCTACGGTCTGAGAAAGGTTACCGTGTGACCTTTGTGATGTTAGTTGCTTTGAAACTGACATCATAGGTTGAAAAGATCACAATTATCCTTAAGTTACATTTAATGTCCTCAATGAGATCACCTGATGGTGGACCCAAGATTTAAAAACACAGATTCATCGTCACAGTTTTACTTGTGGCTGTATGTGGAAAGATTATCACAGAGGTGTTTGTGAGAGAGAGACAGACACAAGACACAAATATGACCAAGATATGGAAGAGGCGACAGAAAACTTTTCAGATACACATGTGAGTGAGAGGACGGGAGTTGGATGCAGTTGTGATCTGTATCACGCGTTCGTTCACAGACATGGCAGCCTCTAGCTGAAGCTCTTTTACCCCAGTGACTCTTCCTCGTAGCTGCTGTCTACTCCTGCACCGTCCTCGGCCACGAAAGGGTGCCAGCCAGCCTCATAAATCGTTGGGGCTCACTTTCTAAATCACTGTCTCGCTCAAACTAATGAGATCCAGGGCAGAACTGTGGTATCTAACCTAGACTGTGGCATATTTGAAAACAAATGAGTGTCCTTTGTGACACGCTAGCATTAACATTTTACATGCCCTGTGGGCAACTGTATAAAATGGCCAGTGAGCTAATCTAGCATTAGCCAGTATATGCATGCATTATTAACACATGGTCTTTTAACACATGGTATTTTAAGAAGGGCTAAGGTAAATAGGAGTGGGTTTACCACCTTTACTAGGAACATTTGTCATAAAGGGGTGTGTGGGTTGGATTTTGAAAAGGTGTTTTTACCACAAGCTTCAGGGATTTATTTGGAGGTGTACATTCGGCATAGGTGTTTGGTTTTGTGTATTCTGACTGAAGATGGATTGATGTGTTACTGCCTGCTTCAGTATGGTACATTCTGTGGTTTGCTTAAGCCCTATGGCAAACCAGAGAATGGATGATCTGGAATATGAACTTAAATAATGTGTTTGTGCTGTGTACGTAGCCTTGTAGGATAGATATGTTATGGCCATGACAATAATCTACATATTTGTTAAGAAAAAAAGCCAATTAGACTAATTCATAAAAATAAAAAACCCAAACATTCAATAACATTTAATATTCAACAGAGGCGAACGGCCAATGGCTGTCATAGGCTGCATACTGACGTCATCTGTGAGGGGAGAAATCAGACCCTCCACGTGGCTTGTTGTTTACATCTTCTAGGAACTTGTAGGAAAGATAGGAAGAACTAGCGAGGGTTGTGAAATATCGTTCCTGTATACAATTTCATTGCTCACATGTCGCGGTTTAGACATATGAACTAGAATGAACTGTAGATGGGTAACAGTGAAAGGTTAAAGTGCTGACAAACCAACCTCCTTTTTACCGCGCTCGCTTCGCACGTAAGGATTTTCTGTTGTGTTTTGTTTCGCTTCTTTACGTCGCTGTAGCTAATGCTCGCGTGTTGACCTCTTCGCGCGTGTGTGGTCGACGTACACGCTTTGTCCCGCTCGTGGGAGGCTTTCTTCAAAGGGGGGGTCGCGTGCTAAGCCGCAGTCCTCGGTTTTATGCCAACGAAAAGGACGAATATGATCGAATTGAGCGGAACTAACAAGTTTAACAGGTTTAAATAACTAGAGACTTTTAAGTCAAACCTTGTTTTAAATAACATTTAGAAATGGATTACTGATTTCTTGCCGTCGTCTTCTTAGTATGGATTTATAAAAGTGAAACATTTGTTTCTTTATGGTTTTTTTGTATTAACAGGCTGCACTACTTTGAAAATCTTTTAATAGGCTAATTCTGCTACTAATAATCTAATTGCAACATCGTACGTAAACAAAATCGTGCCTGTAACGTTAGTGCAACTAGCTCTGTGTTAGTGTGTAATTTATGAGTTTTATACTGTGGAGTTTAACGCTTAACCAGAATAATAACATGGGGAACCTTTTATTTAACAGGTTCGAATAAGCTACCACAGCAAAATGTTACAGCTCGGAAACCGCTTGGCCCACATGTATATACCCTGGGGGCCTAGTGACTCCAGCCTGGGAAGTTCTACTGGTACTGGGAGTGCTGGAGGTTCTGTCGTTTCTACCAGTTCAAGCTGTTTGAGCCTGGAAGACAGCCGCGTGCAGAGCACACAAGATAAGATTCCCAGTTTACAAGAATTTATCAAACATGTCCGGTCAGTGATCCCATTTGCCATATGTCTTAAATATAGGTGTATTCAGAATGAATGAGAGTTATTGTTTAGGCATCTAATGTTGAACATAGGGGCTTATCAGTCCATTCTAAGCCTTCTAAGAAACTAACTGTTTATCATAGAAAAATCTAAATCGAAATACAACAGTCCATAAGCCTGCTATGTATTTCTTAGTCCAGTCTTACCGGTGTATTACAGGTGTACTGGGATCTAGGATTCAACAAAAATGTGAACAGTGTAGTGGGTCCCCAGGACTGAGTTGAGAAACACTTATATACTAGGCTTAAGCTATCATATATAAGATTCCAGATGCACATTACAACTTAAAATTGGAATCATTAAAGATCATATTAATACACTTATCACAACTCAGGAGTCTCTTGTTTGTCTAAAATGTTTTTTTAACAATCCCAGGAAAGTCAGTGGCCTGAAGAAGGAAGACATATTTTGTAACCTGCGAGTCCCCAACCAGTTTCAGACTGCACGAGAGGAGATCACCCTGGTCATTGTCACAGGTGCGTGCAAGTATTTCTCCAGCCTGGTGAAGTCAATCCTGAACCTTATGAATTCATGGATTTTCTTTACTGTTCCATGGATTTGGTCTGGTATTCCCCAAGTGGGTATGTTTTTGTTCTGTCCAGTTGTCAGACCAGCCCCCAACAACAGACCTGCATACAAACGTTAAACAAACAAAAAAAAAAACAATTAAGCACAGCACAGAGAGCAGCTTTCAGCACCCAATGCAAGGACAAACAGTAAACACTCTTAGAGTTACATGCACCAATCTGCCACAACATTATAAACACTGACAGAAGCGAATAACATTTGATTATCTCATTACAGTTGCACCATTGAAGGTGTGAGATATATTAGGCAGTAAATGAACACGGTGGAAGCAGATAAAATTGGCAAAGCATAAGGATCTGAGTAAAATGTGATGGGTACATGACTGGTTAGAGCGGTGGTGGGTTCATACCAAAAAAAAGATCCAAGGACAACTGGTGAGCTGGAGTCAGGGTCATAGGGACCATTCAGTGATGGTTCACTGATGCTGGTGGAGAGGTGAAGGCAAGCCCTTCTGATCTGATCCCACAGAAGAGCCTCTATAGCACAAATAGCTTGAAAAAGTTAATGCTGGATATGATATATAATGCCATATGATCATATGATATGACATGATATGATAGATGCTGGAACATACACTGCTTTGCATCTTGGAGCATCAGAACTGGACCATGGAGCAATGGAAGAGGCTGGTCTTGTGGTGTTTTCATTTCCATCATGTGGATGAAGAAGGCAGGCTGGAGAAAGCAGTGCGATGCTCTAGGCAATGTTTTGGTCAGAAACCTTAGGTCCTGGCATTCAGGAATATGACTCAGGAGTCTCAGGTGTTGACTTGGCCTCCAAATTCCCCAGAACTCAGTCCAATCTGGCACGTAACATACATGCTGGATAAACAGTCCCATCCTTGCAGTACCTATCGTGGACTCAAAGGATCTGCTGGTAAGGTCTTGGGGCCAGATATGACAGGACACCCTCGGAGGTGGACTCCTTGTGGAAACCATCCCTTGATGGATCCAGGCTGTTTCAGTGGCACAAGGGCAAACATCATCACACCACCATCTTAGGCAGGGATGACCCAGGAATGGCTGCCCAGGGTGATGGAGAAGTGTGCAGCTGGGGTGGAGGCGAGAGGAGCCACAGCAAGGGGTGGAGGTCAGGGGTCGTAGGAGCCACAGCAGCTGAGATGGGTGGAGGATTTTACAACTGCACACCAGGAGTAAAGGTGTAGTTGTATCTTTTAATCTGTTACTCTCCCTGTCAGTTTCCTATAAATTACTGTGAGAAATAGCCACCAGTTATTGTTCATTTACATTATGCTCAGTGGTGTTTTTTAGTCAAATGTTCCCTTATCTGTGGCAGTAAGCCAGCCTTCAGAATAGAGGTCATTATAGTACATGCACAAAATTATCTAGATTCGTAGCTGCCAGAGAAACACATACTGTATATGTGTAATCACAAACATGTTATTTTTTAAGTCATTAGGATGTGGTCTTGATTATGACTATGGGTTTGGCAGTTATTGTTAGGAATGTTAAACAGTTAGCAGGCTCTCCTCTGGCAGCCACGCTGCTAAACTAACATACTTGAAAAGCCTGTTAAAGAGCTGTAACAACATTCTTGCAGACAGCCACATATCCACCAATAGGAACTGTTCCGGAAACTGCAAAACATCAAGCACTGTGAACCTCCAGCACTGTGTGGTCAAGCTTATTCTTCTGTGTGCAGGTGCTGCGGTGTATTGCATGGATGTGAAACAGTGGTCAGGTACTGTTACGGCTCCGGGTTCAAACAAATGGCACATCCAGGTAAAAGAGGAGGAGCTGAACTTCACCAACACGTCCATTCAGCAGGTTCCTGACCTCCTACAGGCCATTATGGTAAATCACACCTCAGAGACTTTACATTAGGTAACCCCAACTCTTTCCTGAAATATTTGCTGGAGTTTAGTTCCAGCACTTATCCAACTCATTTGCGAATGGTCTGCTGGAGCACCTGAAAGTATAATAGATTTGGGCTGCAGTTCCAGTCTGAGGTGGTAGATTATTCAGGAGCTATACTGGACACCTTTGCTATTCACCCAGCCACTACACACTGAAACTGAATTAAATCATGTCGACTAAGAGCAGAAAAAACCTATAGACAGCAGGCTCTTCATATAGATTGCTGCAATTATGGAAGAAAGGGTGGAAAATGCAAAACTCTGAACCGGGTGACTGAACTGTATTCGCACAAGTGTTCACTTTGAAACACACTGTACTTGTACTGAGGTTGAGATGACGACGATGATGATAGGGTATTTTTTGTAAGGGCTCATGAACACATGCTATTTCAGCATTAACTTTCTGAAGTTCGACAGGGTGGTGGTTATGGTTTAACTGCCTCCTGTGATTCCGGTTTGGGAGGTTAGGTAATTTTCTTAAATGACCATAGTGTTTATTTTGGAGCAGTGTTTTCTTCACTCGAGCATCTTATTTGCATAAACTGAACTAGCCATTGTTCTTTTGGTGATGTGAATAAGGGAACCACTCAGCAGTGGTTCTCCATCCCAGTCCTGAGACACAGGACCGACATCCAGAACCACCGACTTGCGGCATGACTATGAAAGACACTGCATGTGTCGCATGTGTTAAGATGGGGGAAATTATTACCTGAGACTCCTGCAGATATAAAGATATAAAGAGTGAGCCCTTGAATGTTACCTCATGCAAATCAGCAGGATGCACATGAAAATCATTGTAGATAATGTCATTTTGTTTTTTACTGTTATAGATATTTGACTTTCTTGTTATGGCCATTACCTTCAAATATGTTTTCAATTGTCAATTGTTTTCCAAAGGATGATGTGTGCAGTTATGACTATTGGCTGAACTGCTTATAAGAAAGGCTTGTAAATGGGAATCACCTTTATCACAGTACATTTAGAATCTCAGTGACATAATTATGTGTTATGACCAGTCAGGCTAGTTTTTCTGGACATGAATGGGCCCTCGACAGGGACTCTTTTAAACTTAGTAGGCATTTTTCCCAGTTGCCTTTGAGGTGTTGTGGGTGAAAAATATGACCTATTATGACATTGATGCAATAGTGCAAGAATGTTTTGCTATTTCATGTTCTGTTTGCTTAAAGTTGTTCAAATGTGTGTTTACGCAGACAAAAGCCGGAGACCTGTGCAACCACATGAAGCGATGTGGCGTGAACATCAGGCAGTCTCTCTTCCTACCCAGAGTGCTCTTCCTCTCGCCGCACTGCCACCTCGACGAACAGCTGAGCAAGAGAAAGGAGTTGGTCTCCCATAGCGATGTGGAGGCGTTTGTGCACTCGCTCCGGGAGGGCTACGTTGCCTGGGTGACAGACGCCTTCGTGCCATCATGGCTCTCAGGTCAGAGGAAGCCGTGTCAGACGCCTTTCTGAAAGTGCAAAGTTTTAAAACTATATAACGACAGTGAGATAATATGGAAATATGAAGGTTAGGTGCCTGTCACTGGGCCTTTCATCTTATTCTTTCTAATATGGGAATAAATATATGTTTGTTTTAACTTTAGTCTGTTGCCTTAGGATTGAATGCCTCAAGTAAATTCTCAGGCTTTCAAGTTTTGACAGGTGTAATTGGGTGTAGTTGCATTTGTTGGACGGGTAACATACTTGTGTGACAATATGTAATACATAAATATACCTCCTTTATAACTATTCAGTTTGCAGGCAACTGTAATCCACCACTCCAGACACCACAGCTGTCCTCACACCTCAGCCGAGTATAGTGGGATAAAGGTGTAGCGATTAGCTGGATGCTTTTCATACTTGCTACATACTGTAAACAAATGTTAATACAGTTTACATTATTTATTTACTAGCTAATTTAAGATCTTTTACATAATATTAATTTGTGCACTAATTTGTGGGCTTTATCAAGTTTAGGCCTAAGGCTGACAATCCTAAAGCACGTTAAGGAGCTTTTTTTAGACGTCTTATGGGTTTGATCCAAACCCACCGTCAATTAAATATGTCTGTCAATTAAATAATAGTGGTGCCGCAGCCTGTAGGCATTTAGACTTGCATGATATGGTCTGAACTGGAATTACAGTCAGCAGTGAGAATAAAGCCTGGCCCTGTAGTTTTGGATTAACACGAAGAGCTACTTAACTGAGGAGGCTGTTTATAACACATTATTTTCTTATTCTGTATTGTTAATATTGAGATTAAAACAAACAAACAAAAAATGATAAAACATCTGAAACCATGTAAGAACAAAAATTGTCAGTCTGCCAGTCCTTTAATTCCTATGGTCCTGTTGTAACATTGACATTATAACAGTGACAAGTGACAATGAGGTGACAGTATCACTTGTTCTGAGAATATGTGAATGAAGATTTACATGTTAACCTATTATGAAAAGTGGCGGTCTACATATTATTGAACAGTAATTGTGTGTAATAACTGTTACTGCTAGCGTTGATGTATCTAATAATACTGAGAATGCAGGGTTTTAACAACTTGACTCATTTTCTGAAAGCAAAAATAAAACTAGATAAAACTAGGGTAGGCTACATTTTGAGCATCTTTCTCACTATTCCTCTCATGCTGATTGACCAGGTCACCTGTCATTCAGGCAGCTGGGTGCAGTGCGGCAGGTGCTGGGACAAATGGGAACATGGGATCTGGTGAAGCTGTGTAGCGGTGTGGAGCTGAAGGGGGATTATCAGGGCTGCCAACACCTTGCCCTCAACAGACAGGAAACAGACATTTTGGAGTTCAGGAGGGGAGGCACCCTCCCTGCAGACGCACTCTGGGCCCTGCTTGGATACACACCACAGGTCAGTATTCTTTCACACACACACACACACACACACACACTCACCCTAAACGATGAAATCCTCACATGCACAGACACTTGCATATCAACACAGAAAAGTGAGCTCATACTTTACAGAGTCTTCCTAAAAAATAATAGAACATTTTTGCTGTTTTTTTGTTCAAAAATGTGAAAACGCATCAAGTTGTTTAGTGAGCCATTAACAGTATATATCTACAAAAGGGAACAAGACTGCCCCAATATATTTGAAAAAGCCAGTAAACAATATTGCAGAACAATGTTAAGATTGGGTCGATCAAGAAAAAGTTTCTGCCAATAGTGAAGATCTGCAGGCACGCTGCTCTTAAAGGAAGTGGAGCGGCAGTTTTTACATGTGCCCTGAGCAGATGCTTCATCAAAAACAGGCTCGCCAGTGACCTGTCAATCTAATATAATAATAAAGTTGTTATTGTATAGGTGTTAGCCTACAAATGAAATTATTTTCAACACATACACTGTCTCATGAAGCTGGTTAAGAGAGCACCAAAAGTGTGCAAAGCTGTCATCAAAGCATAAGATATATACTTTGAATAATCTAAAATGTGCAACAGTCAATATTTATGCATCATAGCAAAATCACATGTGTTATTTCATTGGTTGTGACAGCTTCCCTGTTTTTTAAATATAGAAAATAATCAAAATAGCTCAAGCCAATACCGTGTAACTAATATATTGCAGGTCATATCACAATCAATTTATGTAGCAATGTAATTGCAATGTCATATTTCATCTATATTGTGCATATAGACAAACCAGTGGATCATTTGCACAGAGACGCAAACACAGACACAAACGTGTAAACTTAATAATGTCAGACTACTGTTACGGCAGGCATATAAACACTAAGAAATGAATCCAACTCTTATGTAAGTAAGTTAAGTTAGTCAGTTAGCTGTTGCTTGGCTACCTGCAGTCAGATGGTCTTTTCAAATAAAGCTTGCTTTTTCTGTAAATAAAAATGCTTATGAAAATACATATTGGGGACCAACAAATGTGTTCAGCATTGTACTGTTTTCACTATTATGGAGACATTTTTACAAAGGGAATCTCTTTCTCTCCCGCTCTCTCTTTCTTTCTCTCTTTCTCTCAATCTGTCTCTCTCTATCATAGACACAAGCACACGCACACGCACACACCCACACACACACACACACACTGCATTTGTCTTTTCTAAATAACGCACTGCTCCTGCACAGCAATAACAACAGAAAGGCCATTCATTATGGTCCTGTTTACAAGAGATCAATAGCAATCCGGCACGCTTGGGTTCTGAAAAATGAGCTTTGGGACAGCACACATTATAGAGTGCAAATGAGTCTGGACTTGGCACTAGCTCCCCCTACTGGGGGGGAGGGGGTGGGGGGTGGAGTGAGATGTGGGACAAACAGGCAGAGCTTTTAGTGTTTTTGCTTGTGTTGAGTGTGAGTCATATGGAGCGAGTGATGGTCCAGTCTACATCTTTATATGACTGTAGCATCTTTCTGATATTACAATCTGATTTCACATCTTTCTGATGTTGAATCGGATAGTCACATTGAGTTGGTATTGTCAATGAAGAAATAGAATCTTGTTTCATTTCCATGGTTACAGTCACATTCACCAACAGGTGGCACTGCAGTCAAATTATAGCCTATATGGAAGTCCCCCATCCGTCTGCTCTCGGAGCCAATCTGTGCTTTGTGACAGTGTGGCTTTTGGCATCGAGACGAGTATCAATGCTAATATTTCACATTCACCTAAATGTCTGTCAGCCATTTCAGCTTTGCTGAAACCCCACTGAGGTCCATTTAAAGAATACCAGACAGAGTGGCAGTTCATAAGACGCATCTGGGTGAACTGAGTGGAGAAAGCTAACAACTTTCTCTCCTTGCAGTGTTGGGTTGTCAGTATTTTATTATCACCCTCTTTGTAATCCCTACTTGGAAATGACACCAATCAGTTGTAAGTGATCTGGTGTGTGCGTGGATGTCGACTGTGTGTTTTTCCATGTGTGTGTGTGCGTAGTGCAGCGGTGTTAGTTTTGGGCGGAGGGACAGCTCAATGTAAAGCCCTTGGAAATCTGCTAAGTGTTTATGAGGCCTCCCAGAGATTGTGGAACAATGGTGTTGGTGTAGGCTTACACAGTCACATATTTGTATCGCAATTTCAGTGTAAGGAGTCGAGGAGGTGATGAAAGGGCCCCTGGACGGCCCTTAAAAGCGGAGGCCCTGTGATTGGTATTGTGTTAACACCTGGGCCGGGAGGAAGATGGAGCCCCAGAACAATGCACTCCGTGGTGGAGTATTGCGTAGTCACACTGGCTGAAAGGTAGCGGCCGTAAGGCATGATTTCTGTGTGTGTGTGTATGTGTGTGTGTGTGACTTTTCACTGTTCTGAGAACAGCTTTTATATTTTCTTTTATAATAGTTTGAGATTAGGATTTAGAACAGGTGAGCTGGTCATTTCACAGCGGGCAATATTCAAAGCACATGTTGTAAGGAAAAGGGCTGATGTCTAGGAGATGAATGTTTTATTTTTTGGCTTCCGTGTGTTCGGTTCCTGGTGAACTTCCTCCTGAACCCTCTGGTTCTCTCTTAGCTCGATGTTGTTTGTTTCTCCCTCTTGGCTGAGTGGCTCCTGTCTGTACCGTCATCTTCAGCACAAAACATTTTTTTCAGATCTCTTCCATTAACATCGACGTGCCAGTCGCCAATTACTCACTCAGCCTTTCCATTCCGAGTGGCGGGCCGCTCCATGCCTGCAAGATGCTCATTAGCCCAATCCAGTTAATTGTATAAGAAGATAATTGCATGTAAATGCCGGGCCTAAAAGCTGCCTTTCCAGCTTCCTCCCTGGCTGAATAAGCGGGTGGTTCGGGGATTCTGGGTAGTTTACTTAACGGGAAGCCAATTAATTGATTTGGCTAATGAAGTAAATAGTGGAGATGCACACTGCGTGTGCTTCGCAAAGTGGAGATAATCTGTAACTGATTGCAGTACAGAGGAAATGATGGGTAAAACTTGATTTAAAAAAATAAAATAATTCCAGTTGTTTGGCCCAGACATGAGATAAAAGTGATGATATTAGGGAAGAAGTTTTGTTGTTGAATTGAATAATGATGCAAGATTCTCCTTACAAAAAAAATATGGAGAATACTGAATGCAGAGTCAGAGGTGACATGGCATAGTATTGGGTAGTGTTTAATTTTGTCTCTGTCAAACAGAACAATCCTCGGTGCCATGTTGACAGAGTGAAGTCAAGCCTAAAGACCGGCTGAGATCAGAGGTCGCATAGTCTCGGGAGATTCTCGCCTTACACCCCAATCTGGAGAAGCAGCCACAGCGCCGTGGAGCGCATACCCCCGGCAAGGTTTCCTGAAGCTTTTATACAGCACGCGTGTAAAAACCTCTAGAAAGAACACGCACTTTGACAGTGAAATCAGAGTGTGATCACTCTTAAAGTCAGCTGTGTAGGACTGAAGCTAATCACACAGGGCATTTCTTACCACTGTTTATTCTATTATGTGCCAGCAATAGACTTCAGACACTAACAGCCCTTGAAATGAGTTTTTTGGTGATTAAATGTGTCATGACTGAAGAAAAGTACACAGATGAACATCTGCGGCTGTAGGGCGGAATGGCCTCCATGTGTTTTACGTGCTCAGAATGACGGGACGCTGGTCCTGTGCTTGCGTCTCTACTCCCACTGATCTGTGTTGGCTTGGACTGATTCCCTCATCAGTGTGAACCGCCCATCTGCCCACTACTCCCAGACTCCATCTCATGCCCTCCCAGGGGCCCTGTCTCTGGTCCGAGGGGAGACGGCGTGTTAAAATATGATATGTTATTTTCAAAGAAATATTTGTAAATCGAGGCTGTCTTGTAGATCGGCGTTACATGCGGCACAGAGCCGCACATTTCACCAGTGAAACGCGAGCCCTGTTTGATGGCTCCAGCAGGTCACAGACGTGCGGAGCGGTTCGCCAAAGCCCAGAAGCATGACCATTCGTTCTCAGAGCTCTAAAACTGAAGAGCCTTATACCACCCCAGTGCTTACATGGGAATAAGCGCTACTCCGCAACGGTCTCGGGAATGCAGCGACCGTAGCAGCAGGTATTTAGCGCGATACGCCTCGTCTCTTGTGTATGCGTAAACAAGTAATGCGCTTGGTCTTACTTTGTGGGTGGAACCACGGGCAGTAATAAATTGATGGTTTTATTAGAAGCTGCTTTTGATCCCAGAGCTCTGAAAGGGATACACTACAAGAAACCAAACCCTGCGGGAATATCGATTTTGCTTCGCTCTGCCTCGCATGAGAGGCGATCTATAATGCATTAAGCACTTGAACAACGGCAGGAAAGACGGAAGAAGGGTGAGCTCCATACCGCTGTCGCACAGACACAGTGTCTCCGCTCTCTCCTAACACTCTTCTAATGAAATGGTTTACCACAGCATTTAGGAACACTCTTTCAGGTTAATATTCACAGTCACAAGGGAAGTGTAATATTAGCATGCTGGTGGTGGGATGGTTGCCCTATACAGTGATAACCCATATAAGACATCAGAATTCCACTTTAGTACACTAAATATTGTGCAATATTTTTGAAGCAAAGTGCTTCAAAAGCAAAGTACTGTGTGTCTGAATCTGAAAACGACTCCAGGGAGTAAGTGAAAAAGATAAAGATGTGTTTGTGTGTCTCTGTATATGCATTTAAACATGACCATATAGTAAACATACAGTGCATTAAATAAAAATGTAAAATGTAAATATTTCTGGATCTTGCTTGAAAGGGCCTCAGAATGTTCTAGACTATAGGTTGATGATGAGTTACTAACCACAGTGATCTCAGCTGAAAGTTATGCAGCAAATAGACACTAGCTGAGCCTTTAAACCTAAATCGCATTTGGCCCCATGGTGCATTAAACATGAGAAAGGGTCCTCTTCTTCACCCCGCACAGCTTTAATGCTACTTAATTATGCGGAGTGTTTGAGGTGGCCCTCCAAGCCAAGGGCCTGTCTCCATGCAGGAAGGGAACAGCTGCTTGGAGACTTCTGAGTCGAGGGGAGGGGGCCACCGGATCAGTCGCTCAGCACACGCACCCAGTGCAGGGAAAAAAGCAGCTATACACATCCACGCGGAGAGGAGACGAGCGGTTCGCCATAACGCGTGTGAGGAGGGAGAAGGCACAGCAGTTGCAGCAGATGCTGATTGGTTCTGGGTTAAGTTAGAGGCTCAGGCCTGGTCTGCTCTCTTCGTTGGGGATTTGAGTTTGTTTTCAGAGACAGGGTTGTCAGGGCACCTGTATAGCTTTGAGCGGAGCCTTTTTGGAGCATGTGCCACTGATGCAAACTTTAGTCTGTGAGAAGGGCTTGACTTCCTTTTATTATATACAGAAACAAAGAAACTTAAGGCCCAGCAACACTTTCATGAGTAGGTTGTATTTTCTATGCGTTTTCCCTTTAAGAGAAACCTGAATTCACAAAGAAGATAAACATGGCAGTAATTGTTAATGGCTGGCCTTTGAAGGGCCGATTCATCTGATGGGGGTGTAAAAGCAGTGATCTGGGTCTGCTCTGCTGCTGATGGCAAGATAGCAGGACACAGAGCAGAGCACACACACGATTCATAAAACGAAAGAGTTTATGCTGGTTCTGCCCCTCGTGCAGTTTCTGTGTGCCTTTGTTGCCTTTGGTGTTACATGCAAGCGCATGTGTGTGCACGCGTTTTGAAAAGGGTGTGTGTGTGTGTGTTTGCGTGTATGCAATTATGTCTGTGTGTACGTCTCTGCGTGTGTGTCTGTATGTGTGAGTGTGTTTCTGTACAAATCTGTGTGTGTGTGAGCTACTGCTTTATGTTGTTACTTAAATTGCAGCTTAATTGACAGCTTGCCAGGGCAGATATGGCAGCAAATCATGTGATTTCTCAAAGCATATGTCAGCAGAATGGCCTGCTTAGGCAGAGACTAGATTACGCTTAGCTAAATCTGAACGTTTGCCGGAAAATGGCCTAAACTCGTTTTCTCCGTTGAGCCTAATGACCTTCTATTGGGTTTCCAGTACTTCCTGAGAACGGAGCAGGTTTAAATGAGGCTAGACTGGATCTTGTGACCAGTGTGAATTCATCACACGTCAACTTAAAGGCAACAGTTAATTTCTGTCCTTCAGTCAACATGAGACAGGCAGACATTTGGCTTTGCACTGGATGGCTCCTGATTCCAGTATGAGACCATGTTGATGAACAGGTTTAATGAAAAGCATTCAAATGGACCATAGATGTGCACAATAGTCAGCGATGGGTAACAGGATGGCTTTTGAACAGAGAGACGTGATGTAGTGTGTTCGCTCTGGTATCATCCCTTGCCCACCTCAGTGGAATGCCCCCCCCAGCCCCAAGCTCTTGGCATCTGTCCCTTGCTAATGCAGAGGCATTAGCATACAAGAACACGTTGTTCGTTTGTTTAGAGTTGTTGTGTACAAGAAGGTGAGCATTCCACCTTTGCCACAGATAGGTTTCAGGATACATGCCATAAGGGAATCAGTCCCAGACTCTAGAATGTTAATTTGACTGTCATGGGCATTCCATTTCCCATTGCCTAGCGCCAAATGATGCATGCCCATGCAAAAGGCAGAGATTAGCATTCCTGCTAAGAGCCAAGTAGCACAAAGGCTGGAGGAAAGATTGCTTCTAATGAATATCATCACAGAAAAGAGCAGAAAAAAGCAGGGGAAAACCTTTTTTTTATTTTATGAGCAGTGTTTTGTGTGGTTGTTTTAGCATATTTGAGCACAACTAAAATTGTGCATATGTAGTCATTAAAATAAGAGATCTTGGTTGAGCAAGTCCTGTTTATGTAAATACTTGTAGGTTCTATGGCAACATGGAAGCTGTGTGTGATTGCTTTAAACTTGGGTTTGAAACATGGAGCCAGTTATGCTCAGGTCATGGTTTTCGGTCCTTGTACGTTTCCGAAGGATACATCTTCAAAACATCCCTGTTAAAAATCCCCAACTGTAAAGTGTGATATTTTTTTATTCCTATCTATGAAAACTAAAATTGCCTCTTCTATTTTTATAGATTTCTGTAATTAGCTCTTCAGGATTGCAGCTGCTTTCTAGTAATTAGGCTGAAAAGTGGCAGATCAGAGAGGGAAATAAACTGTGACACGTGTGTTTCCCCATGAGGAGAGGAAGCGGGCGAGGACACGGGAGACACACTGAGGATTCCACTCGACGGGTCCCCATGCCACCTCTGTCCCCGCTCTGATTAGAGATGCATGCTGAACAGCGAGAGTGTTGGCGGCGTGAAGGAGCTGTGCTCAGAGACCTCCCAGTGGCCTGGAGGCACATGAAGAGCTGGGCTGTTTTGCCCACACATGTGTGTGTGTTCTCGCACAAGACCAAGATTAACATTACAAGGATTAATATAATATTTGTGGGTTCTTTTTTTTTTTTACACAAAATGTGAGCATGTCAAGGATGCCTAGCTGTGTTTCCATAATATAGATCATGATATGATGTGCATATTTTGAATAATTTTGTTTAAAAAAGTAATGAGTTTTTTTTTTTTGCAAATTCTAACAAGGGTTTCGTAATGGACAAGTACATTTATATACAGCCCACAGTTCCACTTGTTCTCTGTCTGCAGTCTCTGCTGAAAACTGAATTAGTCACATTGAATTTAAAATGAAGTACTTACTGTGCCTATTATCCAGTTAGGATGATTTACAAGGTGCTATGACCACGTTTAAAAACAAGATGGCTGCAGGCTGTGCTGCCACTCTAAGTAGATAAGCAGATGGCACCTGTTCAGAGAGACTCCATGGCCCTGCCTTTGTTTAAGTGTTTGTCTGTCCCTCAAGTGTTTCAAGTGGAGCAATTTCCCCTGGCTTTTTTCTTTCTTTTTTTCATTTTGTTTACATCTTTTACATGTATTTATCTCATATTTTCCCCTGTCTTAAAAGCAGTGGTGATTTTTAATCAATAAGGAGGGCTTTTCAGCGATTGTTCCTCATTTGGGTTTTGTTTTGTGTCATTAGGTGCGTCTGAATGGGCTGCATTCAGTAACTTTAAAAGGCTTAAGTGCTGTGATTGCTAATTGAAAGCTTTTTCACCAAGACTTTGCTGCTTTTATGGTAAATATCAATTATAGCAGAATTGCAGGATTAGCCATGCTTGGGGGACTTTGCTTCTAAATGACCATTTGTTTTGGAGTCTTTGGTGTTGCATGCTACCAATAGGCACTAAAGTAAGATCAATAAGTGTTCATTTATCCAGTCGGGTGAGTCGCCGCAGCAGAGGCACTTAATTATACATGCGCAGCAGCATTTGCTTTAATTGGCTGGAATCAAAGAAGTGAAGTGGATGGAATGGACAAATTTGCATATTTGTGAGTGAGTCAGAGCTGCTGATTGACTGCTCTGCATAATGAATTCAGAATTTGCAAGTCATACATCTGTGGGGTTGAAATGAATCAAGAGCTTTTGTCAAGTTTGTGCATCTCCAGGGTTTGGCCAAATGCCTCTCCCAGGTTTCACTTTCAAATGCGCTGTTTGAGAGGATTGATGGCTGCTAGCACATGCCAAACAGACACTGTGTTTAGGAGTGTAATGGACATGATCACCACAGCAGAGTGAGGTTTGCATTTATAACACTTTTTTGGCACTGTAGTTCTTAGTAAGGGGCAGTCTTTTGCATTGTTTATTCCGTATGTACAAATCCTAACATAAAGGATGCAACTTGCAAAAGGTATTTGAAATAATGGTTGTCAATTATAATTATAGTTTATTATTTTTATTATTATTATTACATTTTAAGAGTGTCTCTTAGTTCAGGACCCAAAGCTGTTGTTGAAATTTTCTCTGTAGTATCTCATACACTTTCTGGCACACCTGTTCCCTGTGTTTCTCATTCTCCTTCTCAATTACAAGGAAGCCATTTTGTTATGGCCCCCTTATCTGCAGCCTGCTGCATTTCCACATTATGGTTGAAGTCCAGTTCTCCATAGCAGCAGGCTGTAATTCACTGCCTTTGCCATCTGTTATGCCTCTGTAAAATTACACATAAACCAGTTAGTGCACACTTTGGCCCATTGTCTGTTGTTTTGATAATCACCCTTAATAATGCTCGGCATCAATATGGTCTTTAAACCTGATTTGGGTGGTTAATGGAATAAGACGGAGGCAGTCAGTGTATGCAGCAGGACTAATGTCATTAGGAATGTTTATGAAGGGCAAAATTAAATCAGCCATAAATTGAGCTCTTTAGTTTAGGCCGAAAGGCCCGGAGCTGTTCAGCCTGAGAAGTGGACTTCATCTTTTTAAGCTCTGGCTGGGGCTGCGTTTAAAGTACGTGTGAGTGGAGGGAATCGCAAGGCCAGAGAACAGAGCTGGTTGAGCAGAGCCTCCTCAGGGCGACGCAGGTTATTCAAACCCGATGCTGCCAAATGCTTTTTTTTTTTTTAGAAAAGCTCGATGATTTTTTGGAGTGTCCGACATCGGTGCCCTTGTCTGCCGTGAAGCACTGCTGAGCACTATGATTTATGTTGATGTCTCATGTTGTCTACAAATAAAACTTCACATTTTGTCTCAGGAGACCAAGGGCAGCTGGAGGTGTGTGTTTCTGTCTGTGTCTGTTTGAGACATGACAGAACAAAGGGGTAGCTGGTGTGGGTTTACACCCACTCTGAGTTCATCTGAAACACGGCACCTGTAGCTCTAGGTAACAGGCGTCCATTCTTGGCTAAGGTCCCTAGTACCTGTCTACGGTCCCCAATGTCTGGCTAAGGTCCCCAGTACCTGTTTAACATCCACAGTGCCTAAATAAAGTCCCCAGTATGTATCTAAGGTCACCAGTCCGTATCTAATGTGCCCACTACCTGACTAATGTTCACAGTACCTGGCTAAGGTCACCAGGTCCTGACTAGAGTCCCCAGATTTTAGTTAAGGTCTCCAGGTCCTGGCTAAGGTTCCCTGGTACCTGACTAAGTTTCATCAGTGGCTGGGTAAGGTCCCCTAGTAGCCAGAACAGGGACTGAGTTGCATGTCAGATGTTCAGGTGATCTAGTCTACCAAACCAGCCCTCCCCCCCCAGAAGAGTCACTCTTAAAGAGCATAGACAACATAATTGTCAACATTGTTATAAATTAAGAAATTACTACTTGGTGCACATAGATTTGGTTTTATTGTGCATGTACATATCTTGGTTTCATTTTTTTTCAAGAAAAAAATATTTTATATATATTAGTATTTGTCTTTGGCTTGCTTACTTGCTTAAAATGAGTAATCATTTCCTTTCTTTGAATGCATTGCTTAGTTTCTGTAGTTATCCGGTGCTGCTAATTGAAAGTGGCAAAAGGAGAAATTAAACCTGCATGCAGCAGTAATGTCCAGGACACAAGTGTCCGAAGCAGTTGCCTGTGCAGTGCTGGACCATTACACACCCTGCTGTTTCAAGTAGCAGAGAAAATTGTTTCTTTGTACAGAGTGTGTTACGACATGTTTAACACATTATCTGTAAGCCACATAGTCATAAGCACCTTGTCTCCCTACAGGCATATGACAAAGAGTCAGACAGAACGGGAGAAAGCATATAGTCCCCTTATCTGGCTGGATCTGAATGAGTGACTAACAAAGCCACATGTGTTTTGATGCAGCAGTGTGTCACTTTGGCCCAGGCGAGTGAGGTGAGAAAGAAGGGACCTGTGGAAGGATTTACAACCACTGGGGCACAGAGGAGAGGAGGGAGGTGGCGAGCCTGTTGAAATGTGAAAGGTGATGTCATTGCATGCGTCTCTCCTCCCGACGTGGAGTGTGAGAGGGTGTGCAGGGCCAGGCCGGGTAACTGAGCTCTCAGCCCTTTGTGTGACTCCTGTTCTATGGCCTCAGGGTCTGGACCTATGAACGCAGACAGAGTTCTCAAACCGAGGTCTCTCCCCACGGGGGAATGAAGACACAGTGCAGTGCAGCTTTCAATCAGGCGGCAGTGGAGAGGAGATGTCACCATTTAAAGGAAACACTCCAGGCAGCCGTCAAGAAAAGACACTTGTGACTACTTTTAGAATAAGTCAGAGAGACTTGCAGTTGACAAGGAGAAAAGTTGCATCAGTCCCCATATTGCGTGACATGTAACGTTGCAACGTATTGATACTCTCCAAGAATTAATCTCTTTTAAAAGACCTGTCTCTTGTCCTTTCCGGATGATGTTAAATGTTTTATCTTTGTAGACAGGCACCATTTTCATAATCGGTGTTGTGAAGCACATCCTGTTCGCACAGTCATTGCTGAATCTTGTTTACTGGCTTCACAGGTAGTAAAAATGGCTTTATGATTTAATAAATAAGACCATGGAAAAGGTGCATGTAATTTACTGTTAGAGGAGTCTTCAATACTATTCCATCCATCCCACCTTGATCCTCAACACTGCCTAGCTTAAGACACATCTATGATTCTTCAAAATCAAATCTTCTTTGGGTAAATTGGCAGAGACCTGGGTTTTGTCTGTTATAGGAGATGTTTTTGTCTCCTCTACTGAGAAATCCCTGGCAGCCATGTTGAGCAGACCACACAGAAGTCCCCCTGTGCGTTTCTCTGCTCCTCGGATGCCAAACTGGAGAAGCCTGATCCAGTCGAGCCGGGATCGTGTTTACATTTCACTTGAAGAGTCCTTTCAGTTCTGTGGCTAAGTGTTTTTTGTTATTGTTGTTGTTTAGATGTATTGAGAAAGCATTCTGGAAATTCCCCCCACCCTCACTTTTAACCAACCTAACATATTTGCTTGGGATCCTAATCCAAGCCAGATCTGATACTGGAGTAGATATTACACATGTTCTTTCAGTATATGACAGAATAGCACAGACGTTATTAAAGCTTCTCAGGTTGCACTGTCCTGGCTCTGAAATGCTCCTCAGAACTCGGCTAAAGGTTCAACCATAGTTCTCCCTCAAATGCCAGGCATGATTAATAAAGGTATGCTCGTCCTGTCATTCAGCCTCATATGCATACTGTAATTGATTGTTCTGCACAAATTAAGGACTTGCCACTAAGTTTGTCTGTCTGCTCTTTGGGTTACAGGAATTCACAAGAAATGACAATAGCATTTATTTGAAGATTTATAGACAAGTTCATAAAAATACCACTCTTGGAACGTAACATAACACTATAGATGTTAACTGTCAGATCTCTGGGTGTCTGCATAGTGTCGCAATGTAGTGTCGGATTTTACACACACAAATATATTGACTACATAAAATGAAGAACCTCTTCTTATGATTACCTTTTGCGATATTCATGTTAAGATTTATAGGACATGAAATTAATTATCAACAAGTACTGCCTCGTGTCAAACCACAAAATGAGGATGTCTGAAGTCTAGGCAGCTGAGACAGGAGCCATCCCCCCAGTTCATACTGCAGGAGAGCGAGGTAATGTACTGTAAACCTGAGAGGTTATTTTATTAATGTTTTGTGCTGATCTGCGTTCAGACGGAAGTTGCCTGAGGTGATTAGATTATCTGATCTCTGATAAGTCTGATGTCTCAGTAACTCAGTCAGCTCTCACACCTGGCTGCCGTGGTCACATATCTGGATAGAGACAGGAAGTGTACCCTCAAAACTTTGACTAGTGTAGTATTCATGTTCCATAGTATTCAACACCAAAAGGTCACCTGGTGAATATGGATTGTTGTCTATCTCGTGGTGTTTAACTGAAGATGGACAGTTTATTATTGGTTTGATGAAAGAATGATCTTGGGTTATTAAAACAGTGTGTTTTAATTTTTGACTTTTGCCTTTCTGAAGAACAGAACTAAAGGAAGTTCTTTTGTAAAGTTTGAGACCAAACCCGTCCCTGTCAGTCAGGCTTCTTCAGTTGAGTCATGTGGTACCATGGTGCAAACGTTGCCATGAAACAATATATTATATTACTGTTCTTTTCCTTTTCAGAATGAGACCTGAGCAGACAGATTGTTCTTGTTTGTTTACTAGGACAGGTAGATGAGTTTGGATTAGAGGACTTTCCCCTACCTACGTGCTTGCACTTAAAATCAAACAGAAGAATGAGAGCAATTTAGGGTTTTTCTTCCCCTTTTTGCCTCAGAAACTACTGGCGCGTAATACACTTCTGATGTTGATCATTTTGATGTTATCTAGGAATATCTGCCTCATATACTGTCATCCTAAACTGTGCTGTTAGCAAATGAAGGTGAAGTCCCCTCCTCAGAACAGCACCCACCCATAAATCTCTTCATGTATTTGGAGACTCTTTGAACTCCATCCATCTCATGCTATCACAAATATGGTGCTGTGGTCAGACTGCGGTCCTGATTTCCTGAGGTTTTTGTTGATTGTAGACAAATAACTGTTGTGTCAGGCTCCCATTTTCCCCTTCAACCAATTTCTTCCCTCTTGGCTTCTAACAGCCAAGCTGTCTGTGCAGTGATGCTGAAGGTGGTATTGTTTCAAGCATGCCAGAATTAATAAAGATTCATTCATTCCAAGGTGTCAGATACCTCTGGAACACGAGATGCAGGCAGACTGAAGGATCCAGCTCTAAACCACAACTGCAACCCCCCCATTCTGTCATTGAGGAATATTAAATGTGTGGTGTAGGACAGAAATGCAGGTTTGAGGTTGTTGCAAGCATTGTGATAGGTATTTCTGGTCAGTAGATAAGGAATATGGCTCACAGGTGCTGTGAATTAGGCATGGGCCACATTTTTAAGACTGCTGATATTGTGAAGCAGCAAGCCTTTAGAACTGAACATACCTTCTACACACACACACACACACACACGCACACACACTGACATGCCTCTTCACTATTAAGATGAACACATTCTCTGGCACATAAAGAGACTAGGAAGACACCCCCTCTCCAAAATGCGTATCTGCCTTTTGATGTGGTGGTAATGAAAGCATCACAATGACCCAGACTGCAGACGAGGGCCAGCAAGCTGAACTCCGACCACGGCCACCATTAGCAGAACACCTTTGCCAATTTACCCGCTCTCTCATACAAGGGATAAAAAAAATCATAATTGAAAAATTGTCTATGGCTATGACAAAAGAAACTAAGCCATGTGGGGAGAGAAGCGCGGGGTGTCCACTTTAATCCCTGTGTAATGCGCACCAAAAGCAGAAGTGTAACGATTATTCCTTTGAAACGGAACAGAGTTCAATTATCTGGCCACACAAATCTCATTAAAGCAGCTATTGTCCAGCACAGTAAAGCAGAAGAAACAGAGTGTGAAGCACACACTTAGTTAAGCTGGATGGAGAAAGAGAGAAATGTGAGTTTAATCTTCACCCCTCTGCTAATGTCTGCTAATGCTAATTCTCTTTCTCCTCCTTGCATGGTGAGTGCATTCTGCTGGTGCAAAGAATCACTTTATCATTGCAGATAACTTTGGTGTATCCAGATATTTTTGCAATATAACAATGTCATATTTTAACAATATTCTAACAGCCTCATGTGTTTTAAGGCATTCAATCCACATATTAATCTGAGTTTTTATTAAGCACATTTGCAAGCATGAGTGTTTCCTTCAGGTGAGTTGTTCACAGTTGGCCTTCTGTGAAGCAGGCAGTGGCTCTCGTGGTCAACCTGTGTGCAACAGCTTGGACTATGAAAGGTCAAAGGTGAAAGCCACGGGTGTCTGGAGAGGCCTAGACAGATATCACAAGGTCTCAGTCAGGGTCACAACCTCTTTGGCCTCCAAGGGTCATTTTCAAACCGCTCTCTATATAGCTGTCTACATCTGTGTGCATCTGCTTATCTACATCTGTGTGCATCTGCTTATCTGCGTCCATCTACTTGTCTACTACATGTCTATGTATAGCCTTTGTGTACTTCAATGCAATTTTGAATATCTGTATCTATCTATCTATCTATCTATCTATCTATCTATCTATCTATCTATCTCTCTATCTATCTATCTATCTATCTCTCTATCTATCTATCTCTCTCTCTCTATCTATCTATCTCTCTATCTATCTATCTCTCTCTCTCTCTCTCTCTATCTATATATATATATATATATATATATATATGTGTGTGTGTGTGTGTGTGTGCGTGTGTTTGTGTGTATATATAAAGATCCTTAATCAGCCTTTTTTTATTATTTCTGTGCACAAAATAAAAAAAAAAAGTCCGTCTTGAACAGTCTTGAGGAGATTGTCCGGAGGTATTCGGAAGTAACACCAGGATTCTTTCAGCCCTCCCCAGAGTTCTTCTTTAGATTTACGCTGTCTTGTCTTTCTATTGCTCATGTGTGGAGCTCACACTAAATGAGTAAATAACCTATAGGGTTTTAATACTGCTTTCAAATTCCCTATAATGTCTGGTGTACACACACACACATATGCAGTGGTTAGTACCTACTAAAAATGGCCCAAGTGACAGGGTCTTGGGCACTGCAGACTGGACCATGCATCATGAAGCATCATTACTGGACCATGGAGTAGTGGAAGTAGGTGGCCTGGACTGAAGAATCGTGTGGATGTCTGGCTGCATAAGCAGAATTGACTGTGGGAAGAAGGCAAGCCAGTAAATGCCAGTGTGACACTCTAGGCAGTATTCTGACAGGAAACCGTGGGTCCTGGCATCCAAGTGGATGTTTTGTTTGACGTGAACCTCCTACCTAAACATTGGACCAAACACACCCTATGGCAATGGTCCTCTCTAATGGTGGTGGCCACTTTGAGCAAGATGATTCACCCTGCCAGACTGCAGAAGTTGTTAAGGAATGGTGTGAAGAACATTGACAAATGGTTCCACCTCACCATATCTTACAAGATATAAAGGATCTGCTGCTAATGTCTTGGTGGCAGATACCACAGGAGCCCTTCAGAGCTCTCATGGAGTCCATGCCATGACAGATTACAGCTGTTTTGACAGCACAGATGGAGATACGCAATATTAGCTGGTGATTTCAATGTTCTGTTTGTTCAGTTCATATAAGAGAGAAATAATGATAGATAAATAGAAGGAACGAATTGAATTTCCATACAGTGTCAGGCATTATATAAATTGTATATATTGAAATCCATTTTTGGATGAAGAATTTAGAGTATATTCCATCCTGATTTTATTTACAATAAAGAAAGAAACACAATGGAAGAGAAACTGAAGATGCTTCATAAAGACAAGCTATTTTTTCTGCAGTCTTGAAAGATTATAGAAAAGTTGCATGTAATCTGGTTATCTTGCGCTTGGCGTCTTTTTCAACAGCATGGCGACAGTCATCCCTGAATGTATTATTCTTTACTGAGTGGCCTGTGTTCCTGTGTTTCTGCTCTACAGGTCCTGGTGAGGATGTATAAGAGGGGAGCCCAGGGCTGGCTGGGAAGACCTCTGGCAGGCACTGCCACCATCCCCTCCAACACACACGTGGTGTTTCGCATCAGTGGAGAGAACCAAGATGCCCAGATACCTGCCAGCAGCATCCACACCGTCACCCTTAGCATCTAGAGGCAGGGAGAGAGAGAGAGGTAGCAACATGACATGCATCTGTAGACCATAGGCAGTTTTTGCTGTCGTTTATGACTTACTATAAAGATTTTTTCAGGTAAAAGGAGAGCTCACGGGAAAGCAGTCTTATGGCTTGGGCTCATACTTTGAAAACTTGTTCTCAGATTGTTAACCAGTTCTCCATTCAAAATCACCAATTTGTGGAAGTGTAGCTCGTCAGTGATTTTTACAATAGAAAATTGAAACAAATGAATTGCCCAATGGGAACCTTCTGTACCAAAAGCAATATATTTACATTCTGAGTGATTAGTGTCATACTCTGTTTTTACATATTGTATAGAAATAGCATTTTTTGGATTTTAAACATTTGTATGTTGGTTGGGATGGGCTTGTTTATTGCAAAAATGATGATGATGTTAGCTCAAACTGCGAGTGCCTTTCAGTCAAACGTATTCCCTCACCATGGCAGTCACATGTAAACAGCAGGTATTTATCATGGTAGTAATTACACACTCAGCTAAACAGCGATGGCTCCTCTCGACATGTTGTGAACGCCTAATCCATTTGTGACCCTCTGCATTGTTATCATACCAAAAGCACCCAGAGCGATGACGGAATCACACAATCTAGTTAACAGCTGCAGCACAACCATACTCCTCCTCAGTACCACTCATACGTGCATTATGGGAAGCTCGTTAGCATGCTTCATTGTCTTTTATTTTGAATGACAGGTCTAGTGTTGCTAATTAATTAGCATTTGTGTCACTGAACTGATTTGAGGGGCATCGGATGAATGTGGACTCTGGGGTGAGATGCACAAAAACATTGCCCTGTTGATGCCACTAATAGCTGCAAATAAACGGGCTGTGAATGTGTAAAGGGATTGTAGAGTTATGGTGTGCGCATGCAAACGGGGCAGGTGACTTGAAGTCTGAAAGTGCTTTACTTTCAGCACATTGAATGTGTTTTGTTTTATTGGCCTTTTAGAAAGGAATGCAGAATGATGACTTTATTGCCCGTATGCCAAGAAAATTAGATGTTAGTTATTTTTTCCAGCCCATTCAGTTATGTCCTGAGTATCAGAAACGAAGTTGCATCATGTTCCCTGGAGCAGACGGCATATATGGGCCATTCAGCATATGCAGAACAGAACGTCAGATGCAGAACATCACACGAAAGCAACAATGCGCTGTGTAGTGTGAAGCACGCCATGACACGGGACATCACGAACACCAATAAGGACATTCAAGAGGAGGTTGATAAACATGGCAGCCTGCATGTGTTCTTTTTTGATTAATGGGAATTTTAAACAAAATTGTCACATTTAACTATAATATCTCATCCAAGTATGAGTAAGTGGTTACTTTCAAATATATATGCACTTTGGTGATATTGTACACAATGTACCAGCCTTATTATCATTATTATTACTATTTTGGAAAGGTTGATGTTTTGTCATTGCTGATACTTGAAAAAGAAGCACTTCATCTTATGTACTGAACAGTGATGTCAGCAATCCAGAAAAATAGGACAAACATTGAGCATTTCCAGGAGAAATTAAACCTTCCTTCTCTAAATTGTTTATAGCATCAAAACAAGTCGGTAAATGCAACATTTTGAGCTATGAATAATTCTAAAAGTGTCTCGGTGAGTTTCAATTCAAATTTATTTGTGTTGATTATGTTTCCAGTGTGTTGTTTTTTTAACATTAGCCTGAAAACTGGTTAAAAAAATAAAAGCATCAAAGATGCCTGACTTGGCCGAGTAAAGGTAATGCTCATTAACCATATGCAACATCAATTTAATTAGCAGTATCCTTTAACCTGATTGATGGAACCTAGAAGTGCTCTGATTTATCTACAAATCCATTCATATGTTTCTGTTTCCTGTCCATGGCTCTTCTCTGTGGAGGTCAGCACTGAGAGGTCAGGGCCCATGCCCAATGAGCTCATAACCGCATTAGTTTGCACTCCAAACCTGTTCAGTCAGAATGTTTATGAATTTGCTCCGAATGGAGAAATCGTGGTAGTATGAGCACTAATGTTTAACACTGACTGACAGTATTGTGAGTGAAAGACCCATTGGGCTGTGGTTTGTTACTCAGGTGTAGTAACACCTCGGTGCAGCAGGGCTGTCTGTGGCAGAAAGAAATGTTTGGAAACCATACTCTGTTGAGATGGTCAGAAATGGCCGAAAGTCCTGAGTTAGTGGTTGTAATCACTTCATTATGGTCTCAGCCTATTGTATATTTGAACCATTTAAATACCCTGCCTCCTATACTTCCTAAGGACACGAGAAGCCATATATATCCATTTATTGTTGTGTGAATTTTTACTTTTAGTTCTGAAAGCAGTAATTCTGCCCATTATTGGTCCTTGAAACCTTTTTAAAACCTTTAGTCCAGTTTACCATTTTGAACAGAAACACGTCTGTATTTGTATTCACCTAGAAATGTTATGAAATTAGACTGTTATGCAATAAAATTAATAAACTGTGTGATTTGTGTAAGATATCAGACGGAAATTAATGGTAGGTTTCTCTGATATGTACTGGTCCACTGGTGTTTGTGTTCCTACTCTGCCTCACTGATGTTTTGCACATGCACCTTCGGACTGGTTTATTTTTAAAGTGAAATATGCAAAATGACACCATGACCTACGTGTAGAAAGGGAATGGCGTGTGTTGGTGTCCTGAGAACAAACTTTTCTTTCTTTTCTCCTTTATTAACAGAATAAAAAATGCAAAAAAGATTTACCAATCATGAAAAGTATTTGTTCATTTGCATTTTTCTGTGTTTTGTGGTTTGTTTTTTATTTTGTACCATGACTTATGAAGGGATCTTCCAAAGGATTCCTGTCCATAAATGTGCAGCCTGTTTTACAAGGATGATCTGAGGGCAAGTCCACGCGTTGTGCGATGGGAAGAATTTAGCCTGTCCATCAGCAGGGCTTGTGGGCTTGGCTAGTGTGTGTGGTGTCTGGAGCTTGACGTCCAGGGGAGGGGAGAGCATGGCTGGAGCTCTGGCCAGGGGAGTCCAGGGACAAAGGCGACTCTGTGGGGTCATGCCGGTGGGGCGGGGCTGGTGGGGCGGGCGGCATGGACGACGTGTCACCTGAGATCAGACCTGAACGCAACGCAGCAAGTGAAGCTGCAACCTGATCCGAGGCAGAATTCCGCAGGGCGGAGTTCGGATCAAGGCCGGCTCTGTTCACGAGGGGAAGTTGGACAGGATATTGAGCTGGAATAGGGTCATCAACATCCTGCCACGCCCCCCCCCCCCGGCTTCCCTCTCCCAGACGTCTGCTATCTCAGGCGTGACTACTGATGCAGGCTGAAGGAATGTCAAATTTATGCCGTCTAATGTTCCAACGTGTGTTTGTGACCCCTGTTGTTATGCATAGCAGGTTCACATTTATTCGTTTAAATTTGCTAGGGATCATGAAATGTGTTTCATGACACTCAGGTGATATGAGACATAGGAGACATCCAGGTGAGAAAGGATCTTGTAATCCCTTCCTCCTCCTCAAATCAGTGACCCCCTTGTGACCTTTCCATAACCTTGGGAGCGTGACCCTGACCTGGTGTGGGGCGAATGATCACTCTCGGCTGCTCTCCAGGGCAAAGGTCAGAGGTCACTGCCTTGACCCTACCAGCAATGGGCACTTGAACCACAGTGACGGCACTGGACAGAAGGGATGTACTCTTTGTCTTTGGAGATTCTTTGAGCGCCATATGTAAAGGAGACTGCCGACTGGTCACAGGACACGGCGTACTGTGGCACTGACGGCACTCAGCAGGTAACCCACTGCCTGTGCATATGCCCATCAGTGATATTATTAACACTGATTCTGTTCCAGGTCATGACCTTTCAAACATGGTAAAAGTTGGTCAGTTTGGCAGATGCAACAGGTCCACGCACTGCAGGTACCATGGGGAAGATCTAAACATGTCACTGATTGAAATTTCACCCACGGTTATATAATATTTCACAAGTCAGAATATTTGAACTTATTCTTATGCTTTAATTTTAAGCTTTTTTGGCTTGGTTTTCTTTTTGGTTTCAACTGTAGTGATAATAAGATATATGATGTGTTTTTGTGCTGAAACTGGTAATAGCTGGTAATCTGAGAGCCTGGCTAACCTCTATAAAATTCTGTTTAAGGCTGTGGGACTGGCTTGAACAACAGACACATTCACTCAACTAGCATTATTACAGAATGGGATGATTTCACAACAAATAGCACAGTGTTTACAGTGGGCGTGGACAGGGACCAATTATGAATCTGCTGTAAATGTTATTGAGTCTTTTCACCCCAACAGACTGCAGTGAAAATGGATGCCACTTTGAAATACGTTGGTACTTTTAGAAAATATATACATTTAATGACGTATAAATGTTATAAAAATATCAGAATCAGAGCTCGCGAATTCTGCTTCATGTTATTTGTCGTGTATCGGCTCCACCCAAAGGCTCAGGTACATACAGCAAAGGTGAAATACATTTCTCAGAGTTAATACAAATATTGATTAATCAACGATTAGTCCTCCCACATTTACAGCAACCTGCGGCATCAGTGAGACATCAGAGGAGAAGCAGCGGAGCGGTTGGACTCATCGACACCATGGCTACCCGCCTCTATTCCAGCTGAATGGGTTTATTAAAAGGTCAAAGGGAGCGATGGCCTAAGTAATGCGTGATTACCATGCTCTTCCCTTTCAAAGGGAAACATCTTTTGCTACATTTTCCTTGCTTATTGGAGGCCATTGTGGGGAAATGCACAGTGGTTTTGGCAGCCCTGTGCAGGGAGCTTTTTACGCCTTCTTCTGATCCATCTAGCGCTGGCTTGAAGAAAGATGACAAGCCTTTCTCCTCGAGGCACTCCTGTCCGTCCGCTCCACAGCACTGCCATTTCATTAAAGGCAACAAAACATTCAGAGGGGGCTTTTAGATACAGATGTGACTAAATTTTGCCTCCCCTCCACCTTTTCTCTCACTCTCTTCTGAGAGGTCAGCTATTGTGTGAAGGAAATGGCTTGAACTTGTTTACTTGTTTAGGAGCCTTATCCAGGAACGAATGATTAAAGGAGCTGAGCTTTCTTTCTTTTCTTTTTTTTTTTTTTTTTTGCACACGTTTACAAAGAAGAGAAAAGGACAGAATATGGTTAATACTGCATTAAAAAAAGAGGCTGCAGAATAGCAGAGCGCGAAGGAGAGAATGAGTAAAAAGAGACCAGGGGCTGGGGGAAGAATAGCCGGCCCTCAGAGCTCTATTAAAAGCATCAAACTTGTTAAAACCTTTGGAGGACAAGAGGCAGGAAATCAGCCTGTGAAATGAAGCCACTCTGCCAATTATTGGAGTGAATGAGTCCTACTGTTCAGAGCCTTTGTGTTCCTCACCACCAGCCTCTCTCTCTATCTCTCTTTCTCTCTCTCTCTCTCTCTCGCTCTTTCACTCTCATTCTTTCTAGCTCTCTCTTTCCCCCGTCTGTCTCTCTCTCTCTCTCTTTCACACTCTTTCACTCTGGTCTCCCTTCCCCTCCCTTACTCTTTCATTCCCCCCCTTGCTCCGTGTCTCTCTCTCTCTCGAGGATGGTGCATTAGTGTGCAGTGGAGAGCCGGGTGGGGGTGCTCAGGGGTCGTTTATGAAGCTCATTTTGTTGTTGAAAGCCTCTTTCATGGTCCTATTCACCAGGACAGGGGCTCTGCCTTCAAATGCCCCCCTCTCTACCTCTGCCAACCACACTCTTCTTCCTCTTTTTTTTTCCTCCCCCCCACTTTAGTTGTGATTTAATTTTTTTTATCACATTCTTTTCATTGTGCCTCATGAAGAGGTGAGACGTTAATTTGAAGCAGTGCGCCACAAAGCAGTCACTGGACCTGTATGAACGCACTGCTCTGTGATTATCAGCCTGGTAAACAGGTCAAACAACTAAAGTACAGCCTCACCATGCAAAACCTCAGTGGAGGAGGTCAACTCTCCCATGTACATCGTGCTGTTTGCTTTAAAAGAATCATTTCTAAAATAAACTAAAAATATTTGGTGTGCATCTAACATGTTTAGGCTCCTGACTTTGTTTATGCTCTAATGCTAGCATAAGCAATGATAGCACATTGAAGAAACCTTTTCAGGAGCAGAACCTTTTTGGTGTGAGTGATAGTAGAGTGTCCCTCAGTCCTAACACCTTGATATCCTGCACCCGATTCACACACCATGCCTGGCAGAAACACGTGCATTGTAAAGTACTTTTGAGCTGCATTGCCAAAAGCATATTATTATTATTATCTTCCCTACGATGTTTAGGGTTTGGGACACAACCTTCACCTTTCCAGACATTAGTAATCAAAAAAGAAAAGCAACGAGCCAACATCCATCTCACTCTCAGCAGCATCACTCACTGACATGCACTGCGGAATGGTTTGATGTTTCGGAATGTGACATGCATCACATGGTTGGGAGGGATGTATGGTGATCAATACGTAAACAGCAGCAGGTCTTGGCACACCGCACTTCTGGCTCTACCGGCCAGCAGACACACGCTACCGCCTGTCACACGCCACCCAACAAATGGTCCCGCCCAAGGCTAGGACCCTCGGTAATAACAGGGAGCACTGGGTAATAAATTAGGCCCCTTGCTCTCTGTATGGGCCAGGCATGTGAGCATTGCCCATTCTGAGTGAATATAATGCTGGCTTAGGTTGCTGAACCCCCGAAACAGATCTCTGTCCAGATCAATGAAACAGCATACCATGACCTCAGAACTGCTCTTTGATGGGGACTAGGGAAGATCATTGGACCTCACCTGTGTTCATCATGACCAGTAATTCCGGCCCTTTTTCATCTGGCCACATTTTAGTTTATTGATCCGGGTCAGAGACATACATTAGTTTTCAAAGACTGTGTATAATGTTATTGGAAGTACAGTTAATCGTGGTTTTCAATGTGGTATATTTAGGTATACTTAAAATCAACAGACATTCTTTTTTGTGTATAAGCATTAGGTGACAGGTCAGTAATTTCATCATTTTGACTTTTGACCTTGGGAATGAATTCTACTCTCATCATTAAAATATTTTTAGACAAAGGCCTTTCATACATCTTCAGAAAGTAATTTCCCTTGGACTTGTTAATTAGTTCACGCCAGAAGGTAGAAGTAATGAGTGAAATAGACTGGGTTATACAAACAACAATGGCAGGACAAACAATATATCTGCTTGTGGGTTTGAATATGGCTTTGTTTCAATACTTCATGTTTTAGTCATATCATTTTCATGTAAAAGTGATAGATGACAGCAAGATATGTCCCAGTACAGGAACCTGAACATATGTACAGGAACCTGTATACTATATATTCCTTTTTGTGGTTTCCCTGCTTTTTATCAGTTTTCTCTGAGCGAGCCATTAATTTATTAAATAATCTTGACGTAAATGTGATAAAGATTTTTTTTGTCAGAAAAGTATGTTATATTGGGTACCCTTGAGGAATGGCGTATGTAGATAAAGTAAGTAGAGTGAAATTTTATGTAGATCTGCACAGTCCCTGATTCTGCAGGTATGATGTGTCAGTCACAGAATGCGCATGGCATTTCCCTGCTGAAAATCTGAAAGCTCTGTGAGAGTCACATGATCAAGCCACACACCTGATGACAGGTGACTGATTAGATTCAGTGGCCATTTTTCCAAAGATACATTCACAGTGTTGGTATCAGTGCACTAAGATAAAAGATTTAAATATCTAAAAGGAAAAACAGCATTTATCTTGAAGATATTATGCATTCTCTCCTGGAATGTGATGACCTTGTTTGGTGAGTTAACAAAGAATGTCAGTGTTGTGAAAGTAGCTGTTCAATTATCTGCAAGAAATGCTTCACATATATGAAGTGTCGGTTGTTGTATCTGCACAAGGTTTCACATATGGCTGATAAGTGGACATCACTGAATGAAGTGAATTTCAGATTTTTGCATACATACATGTATTATTTACAGTGTTCTCTGGGCTAACACTTCGTAACAATCTCATGTTGCAGTAGTGCATTATGGGTGCTTTTTTTTGCTGATACTACACGGAGCAGCACTCCATCTTGGCTGAAAGGAGTTTCTTGCAGAGGGCTGTCTTGCATGGTAGTGTTTTCCTTCACATTAGGAACTACTAATGTGAACTCTCCTAACGTAGACTTCAAAAAGAAGAGGCTCTATAGAAGAGCTATATAATTCACAAATGGTGAGGTGCAGAAGGCCTATATCTGCCCAACAATGCCACCGCCCTCCCCAAGGGCCAGACTAATGGCCAAGAATATGGACAGGAAGAGAGAAGAGGACAGCGATCCTACATCTTCATTTTAGCATTGTCTAAATCACTTTCTTTGAGTTCTGATTTATGATGCGTGCATGATGAGATATTTCACTATTGATTTTACCCTGTTATACCTGCAGTTCTAAAAACACCAGTTTTCTGGAGTTTTCTTTCTTGTATCAGGTCTTGAACCTCAGGATAAAACATGTATAGATGTGTGTGGTGTTTTGAGTGGTGAAAGCAAACCTGTAGTAGCCTGTCTGTTTTGTCGAACTTTGGCAAATCTCTTTTTAATGAATATGGTGTCACTCTTGTCGATACAAGCTGGAAATGTTTTTCCTGTTAGGGCATAATCCATTGCAGTGTATAGATTTGGCAATATCAGCTCTTCATAAAGGGGTCAGGTGGAGCTCCATGGCTGACCTCTCTTTTTCAGATGGGAAAGAAATGGCCAGGAAGGAAAAGATGAAGAAAGTAGGACAGGGCCTTTTTTCTACCTCAGACTGCAATACAATCAGAAAGTAAATCGTGAGAACTGCTCCAAGGTACTGGGCCCTGCAATGTCACTTTAGAAGTATGAGGTCATCCTCTCCTCCTTCAGATCCTACAAAAGGAACCGGAATGTTTCTTCATGTTCCAATGAAAGGTTCCATGAGATCATTTCTGTCCTGACCTAAAAGTGTTAAAAATCCTTGTGTGCCACTAGCCATGCAGAAAAGCAACAGAGAGATGCAGGGGGATTTCTGTTTTACGATAGCAAAGGGCAGGGCTCGAAGTGATCAACGAAAAGGCCTCAAAGGGAAACAACAGAAGGATGGAAATAATCCAGGTCTTTTAAAGTATGGGTTTTCTTCAAATAAAGGGTTGTGTTTATCAGACTTCTTATGATACAAGTACTGATCCTTGGAAACAAAATCATATGGTTATTTAATAGCTGGCCTTTGAAAATGCTTGATAAATGAGATCGGCTGGTGTTACGTTATAATTAGCTGTTCAGCACCAAAACTTCTTTTTAGAGTATAACTCCAACTGACTTCATCATTTAAGCTAACCGTTTTGTGGCTGGTGATAATTAGCTTGTGAGCTATTAGCTGTAAATTGACTATTCCTTATTAGCGTAACCGAAAATTGTATTTATTTGTTTTTCTTCCAATTTTCAAGATTTTTTCACAAATACAATTATATAACCCAGGGGCAAATGGTCCTGGGTCAGATCTCTGTGGCGTTTGATGTTGCTAACACCAGATTCATGGGCTGTGGCTGTGTACGAGTCCATAACAGAGGCGCTGGATGCTGCTCAGAGGGGATTTACCAATAAGGGCCTCATAATTCAGCAGGTAATTGATATGAGGTCTCAGTCCTAAGCTTGCCTGCAGCAACGGACTGGGGTAACCTGAGGAGCATTAGTTCTGCTAAGCTAACCATGAAAGCTAATTGCAGGAAGGACAACCTGCAACCCTTGCCCCGTGGTCATGAACCCATTGAATTAACACTGGGGAGTTTCATAGCTGCGGACGGCGCACAAAAGTGGCTTGTCCTGAAAAGGGCTGCAATTTGACTACAGTTTAAAAGAGGATAACAAACGAATGTTTTACCAAGTCCCCTGTGGTGGACCCCCACCCCCAGCCCCGCCCACCCCTCTGTGTACCTTGACATCTGATGACCATACATAGAAACTGCCAGCCTTTCAGCAGCTTCGCCTGAATCGTCCACACAATGTGTAGTTATATAGACTTCAATCTGAATTAGTGATCTCAAACGGTGCAGGAATCGCCCGCGGTACCTCTCAGGTGTCCTGACAGGTGTTTCCCAGGGGAGGAGTGCATTAGGTAAACTCCGCAGGACAGAATCGGAGTCTCACTGCTCCTCGTCTTGTGGTTTTCGCCTCTTAGATGGCGATAATGAACCATTTGAGCTGTCAGACGTGTTCTCTGCGATTTGATGCCACCTGGCAGCTTTGACCGTACTACGCCAGTGGGATGTTCTCAAAAGACCCCACCCTGTCATTGACAGCGCTGTCATTTTACAGCCATTTAAGGGATCACTCAGGAAGCCAGAAGCCCAGCCATCTTTTGAAAGTTTTAAGGACTTTCTGACACAAGCTCCTTAGACATTTTCGCAAGTGAAGTCAAACAAATGGTGTATTTTACAGTCAGATGCGTTTGGACTGATCCTGAAGAAGCATGTAGATCCTTTGGATTACTTGTGTGTACGGTAGTAATTATTCCTCAGACCATCTCTCCTAACCTAACTGGGCATTTGTTAATGTGAATGGAAGCTAATTCACAGTGACCTCTGCAGGTCTTCCCAAGGTTACTGGGCCGTGGCTTCTTGCCTCAGGTCTGTGACTCCCGACCCATCCGTACCTGATCTCTCCTGACCTTTGACACGAAGGAGTTCCAGGTCGCGAGAATTTGCTCATCGTCCTGTCTTTCTTAATTTCTAACTCCCGGGGCTACACTCACACTGCCTCATGCTGACACGCCTTCCTAGTCACTGACCAATCATGTTATCAGTGTTGCAAAGGCCCCATCTCTGAATGGCTGCCTTGCTGCCTTCTCACAATTCCAGCTGTGTTTGATCAGTGGTCCCTGCACTGGTGGCTTAAATCCCAACCCCCCACCCCTCCAACCAACTTTTTTTCTTTTGCTTCTGAATTTGATAGTGTTGCTCTCCTAATTGGTAAGTGTGTGTAGGGTTAGGGAGCGTGTAACATGTGTATCTGTGTCTCTAGGGTGGCAGTGGTTTCCCTCCCTCACCCCTCTCACTCAGCAATGGAGCAGCACACCTGACCATCACCCAGCACTTTCCCAAGTGGGAGGAAGGTGAGAGTGTGATTGATTAGGGGCTTGGAATGATCCACTGGCTGCCCACTGTAAGAGGGCCATGCATTATGTTGAGATGTTTTCTATAAAAAATAATAAAATGCACGTTTAAATAAATTCCCAAAAGTTGGAGTTTATATTGAACTAAAACTAGTATGAATTTGAGCATCTGAAAAACAAAATGGAAAAATAATTTTAGAATAAAGGAATCACTATCTATTTTTTATATCCTTTTAATTCCTTTTGTATAACCTTTCATTTTAGTTAAAAAAACTTACTTGTTTACATAAGAAAGCTATTATAATGTGTATGGCACAATTAAGAAAATGAATAAAAACACAAATTATAACAAAGGCACAGTAAAACTGCATAGGTCAGTATAAACAAGTTTGTTTAAAACTGTATTTGTGTTCCTAATATTCTCTGGAATACTTAACCCATTTCAGACTTTTAAAGCCCATGTTTCATAAAGGAACTTTCAATAACTGCTTGAAAGCAATTCTTGTAATGAACAGTAGGCCTGCCTCAGCTGTGATAAATTATCAGGGTGATCTGCAATGCTTTGAGAGATTTAAATAAGGATTATCATACCATAATGAATGAATAAATAAATAAACACCAGTACGTGAGGTAGGTGGGAGTCCTGTAGCGACCTCTCTGAGGTATTCCTGCTGCCCCCCTCCATCCCTCTGAGCTGACTGATGTATTTACTGCAGGTGTGAGGCCTGAGTGTGGTCTCTTGCCCCCACCCTGCATTCTCCATGGCCTCACTGGGCTGAGGTGGATGTGGCTTGGGGGGGGGGGGGGGGGGACACATGGGGATCCACAGCCTCAGGCCCAGCCACCTAATTACTCTCTAATGTGTCTGCTGCTCTTTTGAAGAGGTGTTATTTCACTGGCTAAATCCCTTTAAAAGCAGCTGTGTGTGGGTTGGGGGACTACAGAGTCTGGGTGTGGGAGGGGGGACTCCAGGTACCTTCATCTTCCCTGATAAGCGAGCTACTGGGGAAATCGCGTGCATGATGTCTGTTAGTGGGGAAATGTTTAGTTAGGGCTTGTATTACTAAACCATCTTTGAGCTGGAATTCTGCTTTACAGAGCGTGTTTTTAGGGTTTAAGACCATATGCAGGGGAGCATCTTCGGGTCTAAATAAATTCTGGATCAACCATCTCTATAAACATCTCTATAAATGCACTCTTCCTTGCCTAAATGGTTTTCTCCACAAATAATTTAGCATTAAAGCATTACTTTATTTCTCCTCTAATAATTTAGTTATCTTGTCTTTCAATCTAAATTAGCCTAAGAATTGTTAAAAATCTATTTCCGAGATGTATACGTCCACTGGGTTGTTATGGAGTATTTAGTCAGGTGTGAATTAAACATTGCCCTCTAGACATTTAACTCTCCACAGTGATCAATGACCCAACCCTCCTAATTACCTGTCAGGTGTGTGTGTGTTGAGTGGCCACACGCCTTGAGGAAAACAAATTGCTGAGTGCAAGAGAGCATGCTCAGTAGAGAACTCTACTTGGAGCATTATCAAAGCACCTTAGTACAGGACCATTATTTCCAGATCAGTCCATCTCTCTGAGATCAGTCCGTCTCTGTCTGAGACTTGCATATGCTGCAGGGAACTGTCTGCTGATCAGTAATCACTATAGATAAATTCAGTTCAAGTGCTGTCATTTGTTCAACTCTGTGACAGCATTTTGTGCAGATTAATCCAGTTCTTTTATAACAGGTCGGTATTACAGTCATGTCAATGAATTGTCACTTTTTTACATTAGTGGATGAACACTGATAAACAATAACAGTAGCAGTCAGTAGTTTTGAATTTTTTAATCAATTGCCGTGATCAACACTGCTAGATTACTTGGCCATTGGTTTGCTACATGTCTCCAACAGAATATATTTAAATCAACTGTATTTTCTATTCACATAACTTGTAATGGTTATCCTAGTTGCCTTAAAATCAACTTTAATCCTGGTTTAGTCTGCGCTTATGTTCAAGGTCATGTGTCCACACTCTCAAGGTTCTTGCTCTTTCTCTCCCTAACACACAGTACAGTTTCTCTCCAGCCGTAGTTAATACATTAGATTTTCCCAATTACTTCAGCTTTTCAGCAACAGCTCTGGCAATCCAGAGATTCTCAGCTCTTCTAGTTACCGCTATTCACCATGCACCCGTCGACAGCAAAACCATTTCTTGCGTGAACTGTCCTAATGTATCTGACAGCAGGACGCCTGCAAAATTACTTCTTTTTCTTTTTTTCTGCTGCAGCACAACAGGCTTGACTCGGGGGAGGGTGGAGCACACCTACCAATTGTTGCACCCAGCCAAGGAACTCAATTTTCTAATTTAGCAAAAGGCAAAGATTAGAGGAAACAAGGCAATTTACGCAGTCTGGAGCGAGTCGATTCTCTTCTCCCTCTCTCCAGCTTAGGGAGGTAATTATGGCTAAAATGAATGCCATTTCATATTAAGCTGAAGCCATAACAAAATGAGAAAGACAGAGTCATTACTAGTAATCAGGGGAATTAGTAGCATCATTTCACCAAACACACAAATGATTTCCAGGATATTGAAGAAGCGGTCTGCTCTTCAACAGAAGCTATTAGAAAGAAGCACACTCTTTAATTTAATAATTACAGTCTTTATCTGCTCTCACTAGGGGCTGGGAAATGGATGTGTGTGTGTGTGTGTTGCAGGGGGGGGCCGGGAAAAACACTTTGGCTGACATTCTCTGACATTAATGTGGACAGATTGGAGTGACGTGACTGTATTTTAGAAAAAAATGAACTGGCCACACTTATGCAAACATTTTTGTTCTTTTGCAATAGGGAAAGAACCTGGTTATGTATCGTGCTTTGATTTTGTTCAATATATAAACAGACAAAACAACAATATAGAACGGTCAAAAATGTTCTATATTCATATGCTTCCAGCTTATGACTGTCTGCTGAAAAGCATTTATAGATACCAGACTGCATGTGGTGAGTGCTTAAGGTCTTTGTAGATTATGTATCAGCTCTCACGTGTTCATTGGAGACTGTTTCTTTCAAACTAAAAAAAGTTGACTTGGGATAAGGCAGAGTTGTTCATGCTTTGGGTGTAGAAATATCTGATTGGACCTCATAGATTAAGTCTCATTACTAATGCAGTCATTCTAGCATGTTTTCTGAAGCCATCCTGTATTGGGTCCCAGAAACATGACTCTTTCAAATACGCTTTTCAGGAACGCCCCCTTTTCTATTCAGTGGGCATGAGGACTCAAAACACAGTAATCCTGGAGTACCTCTATCAGCAATCTACATGCAATGTCTGGTTTAAAGTTTGAAGGGAGAACTACTACAGCTACTGCAGGACCACACTGCACTTGACCTGTACACTCACTACTTTTGGGTTTCTGAGCTTACCAAGAGAGCAGAGAAAGCTCATTTGCTTCAGTGAGTGGGGTTTTGTTACAATACCGAAACTGATCCATCTGTTGTAGTACATTTAGTTCATTCTTTACATATCCAGCAAGTACTCAGTACCAACAGTAGGTGGCATCTTGTTTGTTAATGGACTTGTATATAAATGAAATAATTTTACTTTATACGTGATGAATCTTCTGACTTTAGTCACATTTAGATTCTTATTGAGGTACTGTAAGTTTTGCTCATTATTTGACTGAAGTAATAATACTTTATACAACACTAATCCAGGTTTTTAAGCTCTGGTGTCCCCTGGCATCTTCAGTATCTTGCTTTAACCCCAGGAGTTTCCTGCACACACTCATTATTTGGAGGTGTTCAGATCTCCAGCAGTAGGCTTGTTACACTGAAAATGTTCTTTACCGACTGGAACATGAAATTACTATAGTGTACTGGATTTCTTAGATTGGGCTTTAGAAAGTTTTCATGTATTATTTCACACAAGCCAAATATAAGAACAGTGACTTTTATTCTCATTAGAAGAAAGTGACGCTTCTGAAAATATTTAAAGACAAATGCATATGGGAGGTGTAACGTGGATAATGTGAAACTAATTCGACAAAGTTGTCAACCTTGCAAATAATGACAAAGGAACCACATATAGAAAAGTATAAAGAAAAGCCCAAGAAAGGAAAAGGAAAGAGGGCTAAAAGCATTATGAGCAACTGGATGCCAGTGAAAACATCAGGAGGTGACACCTTAACTTGCTGCTTCACAGAGGCCTTAGGTCGACCTGCAAACAAAACCAAGAACATTTTAGCTAAAGAGCATGTACTGTACAGAAATGACAAGAAATGTGCACACACACACACGAAAAAAAAAATTGCTTCTACATGCAAGTCAGTATTTAGTTTGATCTCCCAAGACACTATGCACATCTTGGAAGTCTTTTGGGGAGAGTTGTTTTTCCAAAGTATTCTCCTGTATACAAATTTCCTACACACACATTTTATGATTAAAACCAACAAATCTAAGGGACATCCAAGACTTTTGCACAGTAGTGTGTGTGTATAAAATATATACACGAGTCTCCACTCCAACAGTGGGGTTGTGTGCCATACAACTGCATTAATCACTATATTCTACTTGGCAATACTGATCGCAGCAAAGGTTACCAATCTTTAATAACGTTTCATAAAGGGATTATGTACAATATTTCAGCATAGCTACATTTCAACGTAGCTATATTATCATACAACTCTAAATGCCACTGCTCCATTGCTAATTAAACAGATCTAACAACTAGCTAATTAACATATTTGGCAATGTTTAAACTTTGTTTTTCCCTCACAAGAACTTGAAGCAGCAGTTTGTGGTAGCTTCTGTGTGACTTTCTGAATATCATTTACATGTATTTGATAAGTGTTTTGCAGGCTCTTCAGCATGCTAATGAAAAGCTGCCCATAGGCCGTAAGAGGAGCTGGAACGTTAATGGGCCAGACCTCCTCTCCACCCTACCATATTCTCCACCCTGCCATATTCTCCTCACTGACATTAACCAGGTGAGCCAAGGGGAGGGGGTTCTGGCACAGCACTGCTGTGTGCTAAATGAACCAAAGTCTCTGTGGGTTACCATACGGCAGAACAGACTGCAAACCCAGTTAGGAGCTCTGGGTAATCCACTTTAAGACAGAAACAGGTCCAGAGAGTTGCCTGTCTTTATGCCTTCCAAACTGCTTAATAAAGACTGTCTGAGTCCATGCATCTGGCCCGCCCACTGATTTCCCCTTAAACATGCCCTTGCTACCCCCTCACCATGGATCAATTGTTTCATAATAGAGTTCTGGAGTAATTTCACTATGGTGATACTGACTACTGCAGGTTGATACTGCAGTTTTATTCAGATGGAGTTCTCAGGCCCCGTGCCAAACGGATCTTCAGTATCATAATGAAAGGGGAAACTGCATCTCTGAAAAAGTAGGGACTTCCTTCCCTATGAGTTTGTCTGTCCTCCAGGTCACATGGATGACCAAGGTCTATACAGACTGCAGCAGCACAGGCTTACTGTTCATGGTGCTATTCTCTCAGTTTAGTACAGTTGAGCAACAATCAGGAAATAAAGATGGCTGCTTTGTCATTAACTGCACTCAGTTACCTGTACTATAACTGATCCAAATATTTATGCTTTTTCAAAGCTTGGCCTTTAAATAGACATATTATGCTTAAGCTTCACCGCTCATGTAGAAATATAGCATCTGGCAAACACTTAAATACAACCACTTCCAGAACATTTTAGTAATGTTTCATCTCTTCTGACTCCTATGTTGGGTGAAAAAACTATGGGAAGTCTGTTGTGAGCAGAGTAAATTAAGTTACAATATGCTTTTCTGAACATACTGTGGACATGGTCAATACTTGTTTCATTAAAATATGGATAAAATAAATTAATTATTGTAGCACCACATATTTTATGCAGGCTCTCTATATCAGTTGAAGCCAACACAGTAACAAAGTTAACTGGATGTTAGCCCAAAATGCTTAATTTAGTTTCCACTTTGGAATCTTCTTAAATAAATCCATCTGAATGGCGAGAAAAATAAACTGAACATCTAGCCTTTTTTAAATAAATATATAGCACTAAAGTGTTGTGTTGGTATATTATTTATTCTAACTTGCCAAACATCAGAAAAACAACTAAATATGAAATACATACAGTTATGTAAGTCTTCAACATCATTAGATTTTTGCCCTACTTTTCACCCCACACATCCTGCCCATCCCTCCTAATCTTAATCCCACCATCAGACATGCCCTTAGAACAACAGTCCCAACATCCTGACCACATAGTATTATACTCCCACAACTCACAATCTCAAAGTTCCAGTCATGTGACTAAACTTACTTGGGTTTAGTCTCTGCATCAGTAACCTGGCGGATGTAGATTGCATCAGCAGGGTGCGTGATGTCACCCTGCTCATGCATGTAGGAGGAGGCAATGGCCAATAAGGAGCCATCTGTGCTGAAGGCAAGGGAGGCGATACTCGTAGGGTAACGGTGGAACTGGCACAAGCGCTTCTTATTGAACGGGTCCCAGATGTTCACAAAGCCGTCCGAGCCACCTGCCGAGTGAGGAGTCAATGTTCAGTAGAAACCTTCGCAAAACAGCATTTCTCAGCTAAAATTATGATAATGATGAAGAAAATCTTTCCTAACCTGTGGCAAACGTGTTGTGGACACTGTGGAAGGAAATGGCATTGACTGGGTACACCTGTTCAATGCCATTCTCCTTCAGACGATGGCATTTAAAGGCATATTTCTTCTTCTGCACCTCCAGACTCGGGTCCAGGTACTCCACTGCCACCCTGCCCTCGATGGAGCTTAGCACATAGCCCTGAACAGCACACAAACACACGTGCGAGCACACACTCAATTTAGACTGTGGCATGTTCATTCAACAAACCACAAAAGTAGTGTATAGTCCAACAGTTGTGTCCAGTCCAGTCGACAATCGCACAAACAAGGCAAATAAATGCACAATGCGTATTGGTAAACCTTTTCCCTACTGTTAACCTACATTAGCATCCTAACTGAACACAAGCAGGTTCCCATAGTAAGTAAAGCAACAAGCATTCAAGGAAAACAGCATTACCTGACTGCCAACCATACTCTTAAAAGGGTCTTAATGACGGAAAACAACGTTTTGATCTTGGCAGCTCGCACCTCGGCACCAGTGTAAGCTTGTGGAAGCTATCTGTGAGGTAGACTCGTGTGAGAAAGCTCATGCAATGTGTGGGATTTTGTGCTCGTCTTGTGAGCAGTATCATTTACTTGTTTGGTGAGCAATGCTCGGATAGCATTTAGTATACAGTGTGTTTTATGTGTTTGCTTTTGTAAGCTTTGCTTTGTTGGAAGGAAGGCTTTTATGTCCTACTGAATGTTAACTTGCTTGCTATAAGGAGGTTTATTTATAGTATGTGGTGCTATTTAACTGTTGGTTGGCAACGTGCAGTGTGGCATGTTCACACAGATCTTACACAGTGCTGGTTACATGTTTGTGGATCTGGCACATTAAGGATTACCTGTTTGTTTGGGAAGGCTCGTATGCAGCGGGTCTGGTATTTGAGGCTGGACTCGCGTCTCTGCTGAACATATCCCATGTTCCTTAGGTCCCAAACGAGCACCCTTCGCCCAGCTGTGCCCACAATGAGACGATCCCCAGCCACCGACAGCGTGTAGACCTGAAATACATAAGATTTCAGCACTTCCTACCAGCAAATACAACTAGTTTGCTCATAAGTCAGACTTTATAGCCGTTATAGATATGAACATGTTATGATGGCCTTAAACAATCACATCCCAAGCAGTGTTCTGTACCCTCTCGGGCTGGGTGAAAGTGCCAGCGTTGCAGGGCGTGCGGGGGTCCCACAGCCGGACAGACATGTCCCAGCTACCCGTTACCATGACGTTGACCTCTGGGCAGTACTCAACACATCGAATGGGGGCGTCATGAGTTCCAACTATCGTGTCTTAAGGAGGAAAGCAGAAATATGCACCCTCAGAATATGCGGTTTGTGTGCAATGAGTGCAATTATGTACATATGGACAGTTGCAAGTTATTACATTTGTCCAGAAATGAAACAATGATAATGTAGTTATGGAATAACTAATCATTAATACTCTTTAAATAAAGATGACATTCTGCACTTCAACCACATACATTGCATTTCAAATCCAATATATTATGAACAGACAAAAAATATCACTGTACAACTATGGACAACATGAACTAAACGGGCTATATTCCATGTGATCCTAAATTATCTTAAGTATTTGACTTGTATTGTCATTAAAAGGCACCTTGATCTGTATTCAAATCGTGCATTTTCAGCTGATTATCCAGCCCTCCGCTCCAAGCATGAGTAGGATCCTGTAACAGTGCAGACATTAACAAAAGTGAATTTATTGGTATGTTTGAATTTTGTCCTGGCACAACGTTCAGTAAGAATGAATATGGTAGTTTGAACCGATTCCTTACGTAAAAAGCGCAATCAAGGACGGGTGCCATATGTTGATACTTCATTCTCATGGAGTTTCCACCAACATCGAAAAGCCGTACAGTTGAGTCCCAAGAAGAAACTAACAAGAACTGGGACGTACTGGGGCTGAACTTTACTGCAGATATGGCATCATCTGGACCTTGGTTCAGTTTGAACTCGTTTGAGCCCGTCATCTAAGAGTAGAATTTTAAAAAATACACGAGAGTCATCACTTGATTGCTGTAAAGTTGTCTCAGTTTACAAAGAAAATTCTTTGCAGAGAATAAACGTTACTTGCATGCTTGCATTACCTAACTTTAGTTGCTATGCTTGTTAGCTACTAGCTAACAGTCAAAATTATCTGCACACTTAAACCATAGCTAATTAAATAACTAAAATAGTTATGTATTTCGATTGTGTAATCTAGCTAACTACCAATTGCGGGGGACAATATTCAGTCCCATGAGACTTAAAAAATAAAATCCCGAATGCTTGTAGAAGGCACAACATTTAGCTAGCCGATTTAGCAAGTGAGCTAAAGTAGTAAATGGGAATAAAGTAGCTAGCTAGCTAGCGTACCATAGCTAGCTAACTGCTCGATACAGATATGCACACATGTCGCTGTGTAATAGCTCATTTGGATATCTTTGATTTAGACAACGAAACATTGCTTAATTGAAACGTAGGCATCATGGAACATCGTTTTCAGTTAGTAATACACTCTGTTTTGATTAACCGGACGTTAACTTAGCTCTGCGTTAGCCAAGATGGCTAGCCAACACGAAGGACGACTACTTTAAACGTGTCCGCGATATCCATAGTGCGCAAACTTACATTTTATAAATGTATACGTGCACTCACCATTAGAGCTTCCGACTAAATACCTAAATTGATGTTATCGCAAAAATTACGGAGAACAGGAACGAGTATCTGACCAAGCCCGACAACTGCGCTCAATCGCTAATACCACCGTTGCTAATCCCGCTCTCGCGGCGCTGGTACGAGCAACGCTCTGATTGGTGAACTCAAAATACCGTGTTTTCCCGGTGTTCGTCTGATTGGGTTAAACGGGCGTCTTCCGTTTACAAACATACCGTGTAGAAACCACAATACTCGATAATACCAGTGCTAGATTAAAAATAAAGAAGGACAAACGCAAAACATTAGCTAATTATTTCAGTGTTGTCCTCTCCAGTTTGTTCTTAGGAATAGCGTCTCCAGTCAAACCGAAATTCCAATTTTTGTACCGACAGGTCCTTTTAGGAGAAATTGACGTTGGTTTGAAATGGTCGTATTTGAAATTGTACATTTCCATACTTTGCTATTGTTCTGTACTTCGTTTTGTTTCACATGGCAGTGAATAGGATGTTCGCGCCGCTAAAAAAGCCGTAAGCTACCAGTATATTTAAAACACCGTTTAATTGCCGCATTAAATTGACGCTTCAGATGGTGCGCTCATTAGCTTCAACGTTTAACTGAAAGGAGGAGGTGGTTATGTGAAGCCACTTATCAAATCAGCTTGCGTCTAGGCTACAAGTTACAAACATAGGAACATTCTATATAATATACTTTTTATAAACTGGTTTGTAATGCTAGACCTCCAGAAGCAGTTTGCTTGCACAGCTAATGAAGGACCTTCGTCCGTGATAAGTGAGATTATGTACACAGATGTTACATCCTGTGTAAACACTGCAGTCCAATAGTGATCCTAGAACTATATGCACAAGCAGGACTAATGGGAGTGGAATAGTAGCTAAGGAACAACTAAGACAGAGGGGATACAGCAGTAGAAACTATGTAGAATACATATTTAGCGCACTGAGATGTCACAAACCATCATGGTCTGTCACAAGGCACAGGCCCTGCATTTGAATCCCAAACTTCTTTTTTGTAGTGATATCGTAAGACCCTAAACTGGAATGTGATGAATTACCTCAGTGTCAGTTTTGAACTTTGTGTTTAACATTGGATCCAACTCGTGTATCCAACTCATGAGCTTTCCTTACCTTTCATCCCCTTTTATGTCACATTTTAATAGACCTATTTGATGCAAAGTCAACAGCCTAAATAGTGAATTGGACCTGTATGACTAGAAAACTTTCTCCCAAGAATCTGTACCTTTTACTCAACGTTACATTCTGTACTTGTTTTATTGTTTATATACAAAAACAAATGAATGAAACAAATAGGTCTCTCTCTCTCTCTCTCTCTCTCTCTCACAAACACACACACACACACACACACATGCTCATAGGTTAGGTGGCTGTCTCTTGATTCTTTCCTTCGTCACATGGCTGGTGCAGTAAGGTCGGTCACAATAAATATCTCTGAGTACTAATTTGAGATTTAGCCTGTGATCTCAGATTTATCCTAATGAATATTAAATACTGAATATTGAATACTGTCTAATGAATATTATTTTTTATTACAGCTGCTACATTAATGATTGCTTAGGCCTATATTATTAATCAGGCGTGAATCATGTTATTATTCTGAACTCTTTTATTTCATTTTTTATATTGCTATAAAATAAATCCCTATGTCGAACCTCACATACAAATTAGATTTAAACAGGCTTTTGAAAATACACATCCACAATTGGTGTGTCCTGGCCTAGTGTGTCAAAGCCCTTTTTTATACTTTTGGTTAACATACAATGATTACAAAAGTAAAATCTTTGTGCTCGGATGTGGAATGTTTAAATCAATTTCCATTCAAAAAGTGTCACATTTCTGCATGTAACTTGCACTTGTAAAGAGGAATGCAGAATTCCTCTTTAAAGCAAAACTCCATTAGGCAAGTTTAACAAAAACATCATGTAACAACTGTCATCTATCATTCCAGTATGTTGTAAAATATAACATCTTACACTGTTTTGAAACTGTCTGTGGCTTTAGCTAAAAAACACTTATTAACTTATGAATGCTTGAATTATTATCACTGCCCTTATGTTCCCCACATGACATATTTTTATAATATGAAAGCTTTTCACTGTTTTACTGTTTCAACTTTTACAAATATGAACAGTGTTTGAATAATGTGACTTCAAGAATATGGCTGAATATTTTATGGCCCAATAAAATGTAAATCAGAACAACGTGTAAGCAGTGAACGCCACATTTGTAGACTAGAATTCATTACACGTTACTGATTATTAAAGTAATGCGTGCAATAATAATTATCCTCTAATTAGAAGACCGTTTCTGACTACATCATATCTATAAAGGTATAATGGTCATAGCCCCGTCAACATGCATGCGCATGCACAAGTGTGTGTGTGTGTGTGTGTGTGTGTGAGAGAGAGAGAGAGAGAGAGAGAGAGAGAGAGAGAGAAGAGAGAAAGAGAAACACCGAAAACATGACCAATTAAACAAAAAATTATACCAAGTCCTGGTATTTCTCAAAGCAGGTTTAATTACCTTTCCAAAAATCAGAAACGAACGTTTAAAGCTATATTTTACTTAGACCATAATAACACAATTTGACAATATACGTAAAAACATGGGTCAAAACGAAATTTCAATTAATCATGGAAATGTTTTGGAAATAAATCAAGCAGTCGTTCTCGAATGATCTATCCATCAGTTTGCTGAGGAAACAATTTACAAACCAGTTTTAAATATTTTGTACACAATACGTAATATATTTAGTACTATATGAATAATTTATTTGTTATAGATTTGTAAGCAAAAGGCGTTGCAGGCAATAAAATGGGTTCTTAAAGCACATGGATGTGACTTGTTCATATTGCAATAAAAAGATCGAGCGTATTTGAAATGAAATGATGCTTAATAATCGACTTTATTGTAAAGGCTGTAGAAAGGTAACCCTGTTATGTTGCTTCCCGGATAGTAAAGGGGCGTCGGGAAGGCAACAGATCTCGGAACGGGCACCCTTAACCTGCCGTTGTCCCTGAACACGAGTGGCATCCCAACCAAAGTCTGCGCCGAGGCATGGACCATGTTCGCGGCCTCAAGCTCGGCTGACAGTTGGCGTTTCCACTTGTTTCGCCGGTTCTGAAACCAGGTCTTGACTTGTGTCTCTGTCAGTTGCAAGCTCGAGGCTAGACACGCGCGCTCCGAGCTGCTCAAGTATCGTTTCATGTCGAACGTGGACTCCAGCTGATACACTTGGCTCCTCGAGAACACCGTCCGCGTCTTTTTCTTTGCTGAGTTACTATGCTTTTCATCCCCGTCCACGTGCTTGTCACTTGGACTTTGTGATCTTAGCGTACACTGTCTTTCTTTACTGTCTTTGTAATCCTGCAGTATACCCTGAGTTATGTGTTCTTTCCCGTCCACTACACTTTTGATTGCTTGCGTGGCATCTACAAGACACACATTAAGACATATGTTAAAAATACATTACCCAAGAGAAAACGATACAAAAGCAATGATCTGTATATATTACCCATGTAGCCTTTTCTAATTTGTTTAATCCATGAACCAATTACGTGTTCAATGCACACTTAAAATATAGGTGTTCTATGGAAAAAAATCATAATTATTGTAGGAATTCTTTTTCATCCCAAATATTAATAATAATGAAGAATTCATACGACTGATACAAACAAGGGATGTTTGTTCAGCATACTTACTCAGACATGGTAAGGAGAGTGAATGGTGTGGCTTGCATGATTCATTGTCCCCAGGATCGGAGCAAAAGTAGTCAGTACTATCATCTTCACCACTGCACTCATCCGAAGACACGGACAGTGTGCGTCTCCTCTGCGTTGCGCTCGAGCTGTCTTTCCACGTGCTCTCCGGCACAGTGCCTAGAATGGACTGAATGGTAAAGCTCGAGACAGGGACTTGCGCGCTTTTACAACCATTATCCACGGACTGATTCATCGTAGACGCATACTATTCACAGTAACTTATTTTTTATGCATATAATGCAAATTACAAAAACATTATTTGTTAGATTTTTTTGGCGATATTCTTTGGCGTCTGTTTAAATCCCAGTTGTGTGGCTGTAAAGAATCCCCGCGTGCCTCCACTTATGCGCCAGGCAGAGTCAGAACTGTATTGTGGCGATGTTTCATTTTGCATGTAGGTATGCTTCCCACGAGCCAATCACATGCGTAAAGTGCACCCCGGAAATTTTAAACCTCAATTGAGGGAGGAATTTTAGCGCACTAGAGCACAAGCTGTAGCAACAACACGAGCAATCGGTTGTTTTTTCCCTCTCTCTCATTACTGCCCAGGGCCACGCTCTTTTGACACTAACTGATGGTCCCCGGATAAAATGAACGCGTCTCTCAATTAAAACATACGTGTATGCGTTTTTTTATGAGAGTCTAACCTACTTCTCTCCACTCAGAGGAGTCAATTGGGCTCTGATACCCAATTATATTTTAGAATTCCTGAAAACCCTTACACACAGTAGGTCGTTCGTGCATTTTAACTAGACTTTTTTATTCGTTGAAATCAATTTAAAAAGAACACAATGAAAGAATAGGGCAATAGAAACTTGTAGGAGAGCTGTGTGGGTGACTCGGGACGCCTGCATGAATGGAATCTTTAAAAGTTTTAAATATTTCCAGATGAAGTTTCATCATTTTAATATTAATACTATTAATATTAAATCAGTAGTACTACTGGTGGTGGTGTTGCTGCAGTTAATATTATAGATTATATAAATTTATTTTAAATATGGTAGTTTTTTCATGCGAGTAATACATTTCTGATGGCCTCAAATATTTTAAAAAATGAACTGAACTCAGTAACAGGCAGAAAACACAAACTGATATTGCCTAAGAAAAATCTGACTTTTCCAGAGTAGTCTAATAGAATAGGAGTGAACGTTTAGATATAAATTAGATACATGAAGATGTGTGATAACAACGACACCACCATAAAACATTCCTGATTTTTCACATGTAGGTTGTCTCTAGTTACATAGTACGTGTATCTTATTTACTTTTACGTTTTGTGAATAAGAAATGAAATATTAAATTGTTTAAAGTAGAATGCGTTTGGAACTTAAAAGTGGACGCCAAGAAACGAACAGCTTTTTGACACTTTGTTCAGTAATGTGTTTCTTTCTGCTTTTTAGTCTGATGGCAGTCATATAAGGTTAAAAATAGCGATATCGATGTTTCTTACCATTTTCTGAGGATCAATACACCACTGATACTAATGTTATACTCATCCATTCGGCTCAACTGGACCTAGGCTGATTCGGCGCGCGAACAAAGAACCGTATGATGCTTCTCAGATATGTGTATTATAACACAATATATTCCAGGAAATTAAGATTTAAATGTACAAACAACAACAGCAATAATAACAGATTTTTGTTTTTTTTTCTTGGGTCATCTCATTTTTTATAACTATCATTATATTTAATAGCATCCCCCAGCATTGCTGCGCGGTATTTCATTGAGACGGGTCTGCCATGAATCAGGATATATTTAAGAAGAATTATGACGCCTCGCGTGTCGCTGCAGGGTGAGAAGTGAGAACTGAATTGATTAGCTCTGGACCAAGAGGCGGAGCAGAGTAATGGTTTATGCAGAAAAACTGTACAACTGCTTATATGTGCTGGACAAAATACGCAGGAAAGAGTCTTTAGACTAAGGATTGCTTATTTAATTAATTGCTCCATGCCTTTACTAGCAACAAATAAAAAAAAATCCAGGTGAGTCCATATCATGTTTATTACAAGTGGAACGTCTTCGTAACAAATCATTTGAAATCATGATTTCAAATAGGCCTAATTTACATTTTATAATTTTAGTGGTCATGATAATAAGTCACTGTGAACATATGATCACAGACGCATATTCAATGAACCAAATTTATTACAGCAAATACAATATCAAAATCTGTCCATATACAGAATGTTGCATTTTTGCTTCAGAATATTTACGAATATTCACAACATTATCTTATATATATACAATGAAATCGAATCCAAAAGACCATCGCAGTTTTAATGAAAATCCGTTTGTTATTTGTACAAAAGTTTAAAAGTACCAAACAGGTGGTCTCAATGATTGTCCACAAACGTATGTTAACTGGCGTTCGCGATGCTCCGCTGTTACTGTCTATATGGGCGAGGGCGCCTTGTAAACATCCCACACTACCTGTAAGCAGGTAGCTACACGGTGTGGCAGGTTAACCTGACCACAAAAGGCCAAACATTCAGGTGTGCTGAGTTTTGAAAGTAAATGTAGAGGCAATTAAGATACTTGATTACAAATTATTATTATTAATAACAATAATAATAATAATAATAATAAAAGTAAAACCCTAACCATCACCCCTCTGAAACTCTGAAACACGCATTCGCGTGTCTGAACTATTGGTGTAATTTTGGGGGGTTAATTCAAAGGAACGCGTATAATAATAATAATAATAATAATAATAATAATAATAATAATAACAACAGCCTACTAATAACATAAATTGCACCTGCTGGGCTGTAAAGGTTCATTGATCTTTCAGCAATACGAGCATTTTCCATATTTTATTTTTGAAAAATATTTAATCACGGTTATGTCTTATAAATGCATTACATTACACTGAAATATAAATACACGAAGATGTTTTCAAACGGGCCTCAGCAGCGGAACGGTTGTAACAATTGGATGAGAATAGTAAGCAGGGTGCGGAAAAGTCAGGAGGGACTGGCTGGCTGTCGCGTTGCCAGCAGAGTTCATGCTCTCGGTCGCGGAGTTCTCGTGGTATAGGATGGGCACTCGTACTATTCTTTGTGCGGTAGCGTGGCTGAGATTGGCCGCCTCCAGTTCCGCCGCGAGCTGTCGTTTCCATTTGTTCCGTCTATTCTGAAACCAGATTTTGACCTGGGTCTCGGTAAGGTGCAGCGACGCGGCGAGGCCCGCGCGCTCCGAACTGCTCAGGTAGCGCTTCATGTCAAAGGTGGATTCCAGCTGGAATACCTGACTTCTCGAAAAGACAGTGCGCGTCTTCTTTTTCCGGCACAGTTTTTTATCCGAGGTATCCCCTGATTTCTTCCAGTCCTCCGACATCTCTTCTCTCTTTGGTTCGTCGGTGTCACTCTCCTCAAGAATAATTTCGTCCGCACTTTTGTTGTCCTCGTCGTCTTTGGCATCGGGGTCCGTTCTGAGCTGTGGCTCCGGCGAGTCTCTGTCTGTGCCAGACGCGGGAGACGAGTCTCTAATGCTGGCCCTCTCCGGCACTGGTCATTTGAAAAAAAATGAAAAGAAATAACACTGAATCACTAAAGGGAGAGATTCCATTTTGCATTATTTAAGCATTTATATATGTAAAGCCTAATCACAATCACTAATCAGTAATGTCTGTTCCGATTAAACTTGTTCCTTTGTCGACACCTGATAATTTTTGTTAAACAGTCTAACCTTCTCCTCTTGAATTTCTATAAACGTCATGGACAGGTAGCATGCGTGAAAATACAATCTAAACAGTAGTCACTCACTTATGCTCAAACCACGTATTCCGTAGTGTATGTAATACATTTAAATTCTTACCTGCCGCTCTGTGTAAATGTCCAGTGGAGCTTAGCGCGTACGGATACCACCACGCTGACGTCCTGTCCAGATAGTGGGCCGGTAATCCAAACCTTTGAACAGGTAACTCAAACCGAGGAAAATTTAAGTCACCGACTCTGGAGAGCGAGAAACTACTATCTAAAACCCCTTTTGTTGAGGTAATGATGGCCTTTGGTTTAGGCGGTTTGCTATCGCAGTTCAGAAGGTTCTTTATGGAAAACGGTGAGTCTTTAGCTGACGGACGAGTCTCCTGCGTTGTTTCAGCCATTGGGTCGGTTACAGTTCCTGTAGCTCGAACCATAAAACTGAAATATGAAGTTGTCCCGACGCCACAGTTCTCAGTTGAAACACCTTGATAATTATCGGGCTTTAAGAAGGCGAACGAGTGTTCAAATTCGTAATGACGTGCAATTCATAAGACGATCCACAGTAACAGATAGCTGGATGATAAATGCGTCCGTCTCGCGCTAGATCGTAACGATGAAATCAAAATGTCATCCAAGTTAAACGCGGACTGAGCTAAGCTATTGGGTACGCACAATGGCAAATGGGATTTAAGAAGAAATAGCAGACTGGGTAAGAGAGGGGAGGAGAAGGAGGGAGAGAGAGAGCAGGGAAGAGAAATGTTTGAGCATGAATCCTCCCTCCCCTGCTGTAGCGGCGTTGCCGCAGGGTGAATGCTCTGCCCTATGATTGGTCTTGTAGTACAATTAGTCAGCAAACGACCATGGGACAATTAGTCAAGAGGGGATTTGTCACACACGTCATCAAGTGCTTATTTTCACTGACTAGTCTTTTTTTTTGTGTGTGTATGCGTCTATAGAGTAAGCAACGTTTCACTGATGAGTTAAAGTCTTTATTTAACCTGTTTTATTGGCTTTTCAGAGAGTGATTCGACAGGCAGATATATTTTACATTAAGTATGTAAAAGTTAAATGTATACGCCATTCGTCGTAATTGCATATTCATAAAAATATGAACATTATACGTATTATTATTATCGTTATTGTTGTTGTTGATATAAAAGTTGCTGGGTATTAAAGCCTAGTGAGGTAAACCATGTTTAGGTTGTTTTCTTATTTTTATTATGTATATTGTTTATACGTCTTACTAAAGATAAACATCCTCAACAGGCCAGGTATTTGTTGTTTGGCTTAGATATTCTAAATGGTACATATGAAACAAGCGCAGATAAAGTCGCTTAGTTAGTTGCAGCATTTCAGTCCATAGCTGTTCAGATCTCTCTTTCTCCAGCTCCATCGTTTTTCTCCATCTGTTGTTCTTTTAAATGCGGAACTTCGATTGGATTAGCCTACTAGAGTAGTTTAATAACCCAAACACTAAAGATACACTAAAATGTTTTAAACATCATAAGTGCAGGATAAGTACAATAAGTACTTCCCGAATGTTTATTTTAAAAAGACGATACATTTGTCATATTAGTATAAACCGGTTCAAAATGTTAAAATTGTTATATTTCCTTTAGGCTTATAATAAATAATTTATTAAAGAAAATGATGCTACTAGATATTTATTAGACCGAATTAATAAACGATTTATTGTTACTTCCCACCGTATTTTGCATATAGCCTACTTATTCCGTTACAAATTTAATGAAGACTTGTTTATATTCACGTGCACTTTACAGTGAAGGACGAAATTGCCCCACCTGGTGTTCAGAATGCACAGTAACGCACAATAACTGAAGGACCCAGCCTCAGCAATTTCGTCCTTCACTGTAAAAAACATTTACTGACAGGCCGCTCCTATTTTAAACCGACCACACAGAATTTCGGGGATAACATATTGTCATGGGTTTAAAGTGATTGGGAATAACCTGTATTGTTATGGTATCCTAAACGACGTTGTTTAATATAGAAACGTTTTGTTTAATACAAGCTTCTGACGCATCAACCTCCACGTTATTTCTGAAAATCGAATGGTGACATGGTGAATTTCTGTCGGACGCACAGGGCTCACGTTCATCGTGAACAGAAGTCAGCTGTAATACCCGAGATATTAATAGGTACAGTTTAGGTTGGAGAGCCGGCGACTGTCCCTTCTATAGTTCATAAATTCGTGACATCGGTCTCTCATGCTACCTGTTTTTTGTTTCTTGGTACGCTTTCAGTAATGATGGATTAAATATTGGCAAAATCCATGTATCAACGATAATGTAAAAATTGCCTAATATAATTAATAATAATAAATAATAAAAACAAACAAACAAAACATACAACTTTAATCACAAGTTATTTTCAAATGTACATTTCTATGTATAACTATGAAGTCGACACCGATGCAGGACAATTTCACAACACTGAAGAGAGAAGCCATAACACACTCATTTCATGGCCCATTTGAAAAGAACGCATGTCACACCCTTCATAGCTGTTTTATTATCTCATCACGGTCGGTGAATTTTGTAACGATCGACTATATGTCGACATTTGGACCAGTTTGTTCTTAAGTTGTAATGAAGAGGGCACTAGCCTTCTTTTTTAAATTCTTGATGATAATAATTTGATACAAAAAAGATCTGCATGAAGAGGCCATATGCAGCAATCTTTTAAGACAACATTCACAAGTGTGTTCAAGCTAAAGTGCTTCAATTGTGCAAACAGTGCTCATAGTTTGGCCTTGCTTATAGAAACCCAAAGAGATCCGGCGGTGTCTGACTGCAGCGCCTGGGTTTAGCTTGTACCGCCAGATCAAAACTCTGTAAGTGCTCGTGTGCAGTGACTTGCACGGTAATGCTAGCCGACTGTGTGCCGGTAAATAGCCTCCCTAGTAATGACAGCCTCCGTTTGCAAGTAGGCACTGAAGTACTTGAAGACGGATGAAGTCATAAGCAGCTATAATAGAGAATCAAAGATCCATGCATTAGAAAGTGCAGCTCGCGCTCGCTCTTTCCTCGTGGATGATGATCAATGCCGCTGGAGAGAATGGGGGATTACTGTGGCAGATTATAACGATAAATTCTACTCCCGTGCAGCTCGGGCGTGGATGGATTTCTGTCGGGAATGGATTTCTGTAGCTGAGATGGGGCAGAGCAAGTGTGATTCAAACATTTGTTTTCATGCATTCAAATTGGAGGCACATGTAAGAAATAGGAGGTAACTTGTTCTATACTTCCAGATAAATGCCTCCTGTTACAAGCTACATTTGTATATATGTATGCTGATGATTCTTTACCATTTAGGCAGTGCTTGTGTACATGTTTTTATTGTTTGCAAAGAACATTGTATACAAATCTGAGCTTGGATGGCCAAACCTCCTGAAAAACAACTACTTCACAAGCATAACTAGAGGCTCTAATCTCAGTGTAACAGTGAGCTCAGGTTAGAGAGATCTGGCATATCAAAGTGAGCATCCTCAGTGTAGCTCATTTTAATGCAGGAGTTCTACTTTTCACTGGGTTTTCTGATTGTACATATTTCCTCTAAGGAGTCATTTTCTCATCACAGAAAAAAACCCTTTGCAGTTGAATAGTGTCACGTTTCACTCTCTATTAATGGGAGGGGAATGATCAACAAGGAAGTCAGCAGTGATGACAAATACTGCGCACAGGTGCCGAGCCTCTTTGTGTTGCAGTGAAGGACTGCAGTACAGACTCTGTATTACAGAAGGAAAGAGCTTGGTGTACCTGGCCAGTGTAAGGCTCCTGACTGCAGCCTGTGTTGTTGCTGGCACCTCATCTTCCCCTGCTTTTGTTTGTTAGGCACCAACAACCTCTGATCTATAAAAAATCCGTCAGTGAGGGTCTGACACATGCCCCAATGGAGCCTCAGGCCTCTGGTAACTGGATCTGCACGGAGCTTCAGGAGATCAGGTGCACTATAGACAGCCAGTTTACTCAGGAGAAATGATTTCCCTGGCTCAGTTCAGGCTCCCCCTAAAAGGTTTGCGCTTGCCTGTAGTTTATGTAATGTACTGCCATTTTATGATTTTACTTCCCTAATCTAAAAAACCAAGACCAGTGAAAATTGGTAAATACGATCATTTTAAGGCAATAACCCATAATATTCAAGTGCAGTCTGGCTTTAATAACAATGACCATACACATATAGAAAATGAAATGTCCTTGTCTTGATAGAATGAATTATTTTTATCAAGCATTAGCTGATTCATGTGAAAAATCATGTCGAGTACATCCGAGGGATAATTGTGCCTCTGTAGGAGCTCATTTACTCCCGTCAGTGATGAACTCACTCATGCACTCTCCCGGAGAGGGCTGGGGGGGTGGGATGCTGTATCTTGTTATCCTACATGGATTCCCAGGCCATCATGAAGTATGCTGTCTTTTGCCTGTAGCAGGCTGCATATTATGCAGCTGTCAAAAAGCTCCTAATGAGTCCAGTCTGAAAAAGTAGTCTGTTCCACATACACACTCAGGATCACTTACACACTCCAATACCTCCACCAGTTTATGTAACAACCCCAGATGCAGACAACACAAACGAAAAACCAAGAGCATCCACCCCCATGCTGATGCGGTTGGGATGCTGAGAGTCGTGACTGGTTTCCTGTTGCGTGTTTACCCATTCCTCTCAGCCATACCCAGAAGAGCTCTCCAGAGTTTAGGAGGAGGATGGCGGAGGGCCGTGGGCCTGCCTCTCAGTGCAGTTGCGCTCATAGTGAGCGCCAGTCTGAATGATAGACAGGAACACGTGTAGCGCATAGCCCATTCCAGTGCACTGTTTAATAAGACATTTCTGATTTTTTAATCAAAATCAGATTAAACCTGGGAAAATTACATTTTTATTCTTACATTATTATGTAAGATTCTTATCATTATTCTTCACTTTTCTAATCCCTAGATTGGAATTGTGTCCTTTTCTCAACAGTGTTAGTACTAATCCCGGTTTACCAATGCATGCATGTGTGTGGTGCCGCTCTAGAGCTGCTCTCGAGCTGCTCTTGAGCTGGTGGTCAGTTTTTTTGTTTTTTTTAATTATCTCTGAACACCATTAATATTGCAACTTTGTGTACTGGGAAACCCAGCCAATTAGGGGAAGTATCTGCTGTCTTCTTTATCTGTTCTGACTGGGATGAATGTGTCCATTTGGAACTGCAGATCCAACATAATATATCGGGCTGTAGAGCACCACATGGATTTACAGTTTTCTACTTCTGGAGCTCCAGGTCCAACATCCTCTAGCAAACATCAACATTCCTACACAGGCACCACCAGCAATAGAAGGTTGCTACTCAGTTTTGCAATGTTCAGAATCAGATCTGAAAAGCGGAATAAATCAGTGAGGGTGGGAGGGAACATTCCGGATACTTTCCAGCGACAGTCACCTGCAGGGTATGCCAGTGTGGGGCCAGATTGCCCTGTTCTGTAGATCTGTGCTGCCTCCAGTCCAGAACACACAGCTGTGCTGTCTGGTGCCCATTGACCCAGTGAGCACATCCCACACACACTCACCCAAGCAGAATGGATCGATGAAAGGTCAAAGGTAATGGATCTGGGCTTATAATTCACAGCAGTAATGTGTGCAGGAGCAGAAAGAAGTGACAGGGCCATGGCCACTGTTCCAGATCTTTAATGGCCTGTTTATCTTATGTCTTTATGATAATCAACTATTGATATACTTAATACTTCAGCACCATAATAGCTTACTCCCACAACGTTCGCTGAATGTATTATTATATTAATATTATTAAAAATCTAGAAGTAAAAAAAAAATCTGAAAAATTTGAAGATGGTTATGTGCTTTTCAGACTGTGCATCTTGATTTTATGGGCTGTCCTGCTATTATGGTTTGTGCTCAGCACGGAAGCTCAGGGCACTACCACAGCAGGACAGGAGTTGCTAAGTGAAGCATGTTGATTTAAACGGCGGCGTGTTTGCTGTGCGGTATGCTGACTGATGAGAACGGGACCGCGGCACGCTGCCTGCACGACCCCTGTGGGTCGTTCAGCCTTTCCGACCTGCGTCTGCTCTCCACGGTGAACAGCCACTTGTTCTGTGCATAATCAGAGGCCTCATAGCCATGCTAAGAGAAGGGAGTGGGAACAGGGAGGGGGGGGGGGCAGGCGAGCTCTGTTTGCCTGCTTAAAGTGTGATCTGGATAATAACGTTTTTATCAAAGGCAGCAATTACGCTCATTAGGCAAAGCTGGGCAGGGCAGTGCTTGCGTAGGGAATCGAGAGGCTGGAGCTAATAAAAAGCCCCACTCCATCCTGTTCTCCATCCTGTTCTTCCATCTCTCCTCCACTCCCCTGTCACTCTCGTGTAGCGGAGGAGACCAGGGGCCCACGTATAGTTGCAGAATTAATGACGCCCTCTCTAAACCTCATCATGCTCCACACTGAAATGATGTAGTTCACACATGCTTCCATGAGACCGTTACTATAGCTACACTTTCCAAGAAAGTGATTTTCTTTCTTTCTTTTTTTTTTGGGAAACAGAAGGTATACTCCATGTAGTAGAGAGCAACTCACACACACACACACACACACACACACAATCTGGTTGCCTAATAGGCAGAGGCCAACCTCTAAATTAATTCCTTGTTGCTTTTCAAATGTTAATGATCAGTGTTGTGTGGTGAGAAAGTGCAAACGGGCCTGTGAATGAAGCTTTTTAGTAAAGACACAAGCGGCCGAGTCCAGCATGTTGAAATGGGAATCCGATTAGGTGAAGAACCTTTGGGACATCCTGCAGTAACAGGTGTTTTCTCTGAGCAACACGAGAGAGAGAGAAATGTAAAAAAGGGACAAAAAGAAGCCAATAATGAAAGGGAAAAGTGCTGTTTGCACAAAACAACCATATCACTATTCACCAAAGGCTCAACTCATGCATTTCAATCAGTTAATTACTACATTTTAGAATTTGCTATATCGATAATGTAAAGCTTATGTTTATGGTTTTAGAACTATTTAGTCTAACACATCTTAAAAGTTTGATTTGTTCAAATGCTCTGAATGTTTCTTTAGTGTTTTACATTCTATATGGAACGATTTTCTGCACAACTGCTGACCAACTGGGAAGAACACATAATGGATCAGACGGAAATGTCATTTATACATACTTAATTATTCCCCCCAAACAACATTAATATCCAAAGGGCAATAGTTAGATTGTAATGGAATGACAATACGCGCGGTCGCAGATTGGAGAGATAGAGCAGCACGCTATGGCCGACGTTGCAAATTCGGTCTATGTATGCCACCTGGTGGCTGAAGCTTGCTAAGACAAGTCTCCACTGTAGTTAGATAAAAGATGAGCATTTCTCCGCATATTGTGTTTATTTGTAAGCCACACAAATTCGTAGGTCTTCATAAACATGACAGTACAACAATTTTCAAACATGACTGATCTTACAACAATTGTTTATGTGTAGTTAGCTATTTTTGTAGTAAAACCAACAATGAAGTATATTACAAGACACCACAGTAATTAAATCTCGATATAAATCCTGCTCTCTTACAAGCCCCTTTATTCAGAACTCGTTTTCAGCTACACCATTATAATTAAGGATTCGATCATGGATCAGTAAAGAAGTACTGTAGACAGAACATGATTTTCTTGTCCCACAACAATAGCTTGAGCGAGGAAACTCCCCCACCTATATTTTGCAGTTTGTCAGTTCATTGTGCTGAGATTTATCAAAAGTGACCGAGATATGATTAAAACCTATTACAAGGAAACTGTGCTTCAGATCAACCCATTCCCCCATAAATACTATACAGTGATGAAAAATAAAGTAAAACATGCATGTCTATGCATATTTTACCACTACTCTTTACCTGAACTATGTGCTCAGATCAGTACAGACCTCACTCAGCATTCAAGACACCCGCCACCTCAACCATGTTTGAGGAAAAACACTCATTATTGTCAATGCCTGCTTTTCAGTGGACTTATTTGGGAGTGTTGAGACTAAATGGCAAACTAAGAAACACAAAAGAAACCAGAACGGAACGGCATCATACATGGACGACACAACGCTGCAGCTGAAAGCCTTTATTCTCTAGACTACTGGAGGAAGTGTGTGTGTTGCACCAAACACACATAATATGTTCAGAATGACATTAGAAGAGTTCTGACATAGCCAGGGTGTTTGCCAGCTACCTCAGCAGCTAGGAGTGCAAGTACCCTTTTTGTTGTTTACCCTGTCCTTATACAGTAACGCAAGTGAAATCAACTTAGCTTGAATTTGACCATTTACAGCACTTGCTAAAGAATCTAACCATACAGACTTGTGACATCTGAGATGAGCTTTGACCGGGTCAGTACAGCTATAAAGGGAAGGCCTACTGGAGCAGCTACAGACCACTGCAGAGATGCATGATGGGAATACGCTGGCAGCACAGAGAAACCAGTGTGGGCCTACGAATCATACTCCCGATCGATTAACTTGGCCATGGTGCTTAGCTGAATGTTGGTTGTTCCTTCATAAATGGTGCCTGTTGGAAAATACAGTGATTAGTCGAAGTGGTGTTTGAGTACCAGGCATCTGTAGTCTGTCTTCTGAACCACCAACCTAATCTTAAATGTTCCCAGTTTATTTCATCTTAACTCCTGCATTTACGTACTTTGTAGGCCATGAGAGTGGAAATAGTGGATACGCACTCACCTATTTTGCAGTCTCTGTAATACTTTTCAATGGGGTAGTCCTTAGTGAAGCCCACTCCTCCCATCCACTCAATGCATTTAGATGTGGTTAACGATGCAACCTGAACACAAGACCCCCCCATACATACACACACACACACACAAATGTTTTTAAACATGTGTTCCTGAGTAGTAATGCAAACATCTACCACAAAGTCTCGTTTAAACAGCCATGAGGGTAGAGCCAGCCACGACACTATTCCAAGCTAACAAAAGCTTGGCAGTCTGGTTCCCAACTGCAGCCCTGGGGAGTCTTTTCTCTGGGTAGTGTTCTGTTTCCTCCTCTCCATCACGCCTGATACAACCCAGCTGCCAACACAAGCTCTTCACGAGTGGAGTCGGGCGTCTTGGAGAAGGGAAATGCAAAAAAGTGCCCCGTGGGCCGGCGGTGAAAAAATTAGCGCTCGTATTAGCGCTCGTCATTAACCTCTGATGCGAAGTACTTGGCCATGCAGGCCTCTTTAATGAAGGGTCGGCCCGCCTCCTTTAGCCGAGCCGCGTTATAGGTCAAAAGCCTGGCCGCTTCCAGCTGAGTGGCCACATGGGCAATCTGATGCTGCATGCCCTGCCAATCAAACATGAGCAATGTTATTTGTCAGTTAACATCAATTACTATCAATATGGAGGTTTTTCAGTATGTACTGTAGTACTGTATCATACCCTTGTAAAGTCAAATGAGTCAAAACCTCATTTTAAATTCATTTGCAATAGCAAATATGAGCCGATGTAAATCATCCCTACCTGAAAATCAAAGATCCGTTTGCCAAACTGGACCCTCTGCCTGGTGTAGGGAACAGTATGATCAAAGCAGCCCTGAGCCAAACCCAGCATCTGAACACAGGAGTGAGAGAACACCTTTACCTTGCTGGCTTATACAAAACCAGGTGAAATAAGAAGTGTATATTCAATATACATACTCTACCTGGGCCGCAATACCAATCCTGCCTCCGTTCAGCATCCCGATGGCATATTTATAGCCATGGCCCACTTTACCCAAGATATTCCTCTCATGAACCTGTTTCACATTAAACAAGATGTAGATTATCCTCCCCCATTCTCGACACGAGGCTCCTTATTTGCTTAAAGCCGTAAGTGAATTAAATGAAAGGAAATTAAAGAGGCATCCAATTTGCACGATCTCATTTGCATAATGTTAGCTTTCATCATTTCAAGTGATGTTAGCTCTGTGGGGATGAGATTCCTTTGTGCGTGTTTGCCTGTGTGTGTTTGTGTGTGGGCGTGTGCGGTCGTGCCTGGACGTTGTCGAGGGTGAGGGGGCAGGTGGAGGAGGCCCGTAGCCCAAGCTTATTCTCCTTCTTCCCAACCTGAAGGCCCTCCGTGTCCCGCTCCACGATGAAACACGTGATGCCTCTGTAGCCCTGTGGAGGAGAAAAAAAAACACAAACCCAGATGCTGCAAGCACTTTGAAAGATGTTTGAGCAGAGGATCTCAATCTGACCCTCAGGACTGGAGGTTCTGAGGTTCTTGTCAGAGAAAACACAGAAGCGCTTAGAGAATACACCTGATAGAACATCTCCCAGTGCCCCTTATTCATCAGACGTGTAAAACGAGCGCAGATCTGTCAACTCTGGAAGACTTGAACTCCCTGACTTGGTCTGCAATTGCGGGCCTTGTCCTGTTTAACAGGATATATTCCTCACTAAAGAATGACAACACTCATGCTATACTACTGAAATGCAATTACATGATATGATATGATCATAATAGCAAACTGGGTAACCTATCTACCCATCAACCTATCTAACCTAACCTACCCTTAATTTCCCTGAAGGAAACGTCCTAAAGGGATCAAAGGGAACAAATCTAAATCTAACATTAGCTTGCAAATTTCAAATATGAACTAGCCAGACTAACTAGTCCGAATTACACTGATATACAGATAGTGAATTTTGAAATGTGAGGAAGTGTTATTAGTAGTTTATCTTTTTTGGCCATCAATAGCCCATGACACCCTCTACAGCACATTTGAGACCCACTCCAGTGACGACAGTAGTTCCCTGCAATGTGTAATACACAAGGACATTTTAAGTGTGATTTCTAATAGCCAGAAAACAAACAGCTTGTTAACTTTTACCATGTTAGCTACTGTTCTTTATCCTGAAGTAAATGATGCCTATAGCATCAACCAGCTATTCACTTTATTCAAAGTGAAATTCCGTATTGATTTTAAAATTATTCTATTGACTTATAAAGCACTGCATGGACTTGCTCCTGACTACCTCCAAGAGCTTATCTCTTATTATGAACCCCCGCGACCACTACGATCCCAAGGTGCTGGCCTCTTATTAGTTCCATCAATTAATAAGGTAACAGCAGGGGGAAAAGCCTTTTCTTATAAGGCCCCCCAACTATGGAATAGTCTTCCAGAATGTGTCCGGGACTCTGGCACAGTCTCAATCTTTAAGTCTAGGTTGAAAACTTACTTGTTTGATCTAGCATTTGGTAATTAATGTGCCCCTTTAGATAAGGTAACAGATCCAGGGGTTCATGGGTAAAGGGTTTTTATGGCAAACTGGGGCGCTGGTGCTGTCATCCTATCACTGCACGCGGTCACTCAAGTTTGTCGACGGTGTAGTGGATGGATGCCAGTGTCTCAGGATGCTCCCAAGTCTGTGTTACCTTCTGGTTCTGCCCTTTAGCTAGGCTGTAATAATTTAATTGCCGGAGTCGCTGCCACACTCCAGAAATGCTTACATTTACTTTGTCTAACATATTCCATATAGAACTAATTGTCCCTCTTCTTCCCAATGGCTGCCCGAGAAATACCGGGACAAGGAAAGACGAGCCTTTCCCGTTACCCACCCCATACAAGCATCTAGGAGATGGTCTGGCTTGCCAGTGGATGTGCCGATGCCGTGGTTGGATGTGCCATTATCGCAAGAGGACGTGCTGATGCCAACTCCCACCTGAGGCTCATCTACTCTGAAGGGACTGTGACTACTCGGCCTGGAAGTAGAATCATAACTACAGGATTATATCTGGACTATACATGAACTGTGAATGTGGACATTGCTAGCGGGCCACCCAATGGAGGATGGGTTCCCTTTTGAGTCTTGGTCCTCCCAAGGTTTCTTCCTAAATTCCTGCCATCTTAGGGAGTTTTTCCTTGCCACTGTCGCCTTTGGTTTGCTCATTAGGGATCTGGACCCACGCAATTTGTAAAGCCGCCTTGTGACAACATGTGTTGTAAAAAGCGCTATATAAATAAAATTGAATTGAATTTATGTGCAAAATATAGGGCTGCCATTACATTGATACAGTTCATTCTAGCTACATTAAAGGAGCTGTCTAACTGCCTAGCTGTCAAAAGAAAAAAAAAGTGCATGAGGCGTTGTTCACACGATGGCGAGGTTAAAATAGCGGCATGGTCAACGCCTAATAAATGTTGTAGGGCATTCTGAATTAAGGGATTTAATCAACTGCAGTTCGCCTGACCCACATCAAGTGATTAGTATACTGCGAATACTGTGGCACTGTGGGATGGAATTCAGATTAACTTCACTGGCGAATTTACTACGGCATACTATAAAGTATGGCGCGTCTACTGAGTGTCATTAAAACTGCAACCAATGGGAGTAGGCGATTTCAGATACGGCCCACGTCTGACTCACGGCACTACACGACTCACAGCTGCAGCTGGTCACACCACTGCCCAAGCTCCTCATCTGCACATCTGCTCCCAATGTCAATCCTTATACGTGTCATCATGCAATTTAAGCAAAATATGCTCCAATTCACAAAAATCCTGAGTGGATTATGCTCACTAATGACTACAAAACAACAAAAAAGAAGGAAGTAAATCCAGGGAGAAAGTGAGACATTTTTTTTTGATGATCATAACTGCAAAAATACTTTTTCACGCTTTAACATATCCACAGAACTTCACATACACTCTGACCAAATGCAAGTTTGATCGGACAGATACACCAAAGATGAAACAAATGAATTACTGATTAATAACAAAAATGTCAGTGAGATTTGTGTGTGTATGTGTATGTGTGTGCACTCAATTCTGGTCAGCTTTGGCTTTGGATAAACCAGGGCCAGCATGAAGATAACTGAATTATGATTGACATTTTTTTATTCAGATATTTTAAGTATATTAATAGGGCCAGTTTTTCTCATATGCAAACACTGCAAGCTTGGACCAAATGTGCTATCAAGAATGTGTGTGTGTGTGTATATGTGTTTGTGAGAAAAACTTACAGCTGAGGGATCTGCGTTGGCCATCACCAGGAAGATTCCTGCATGCTCTGCATTGCTGATCCACATTTTGGAGCCGTTGATTATGTAATAGTCCTTATACTTCTCTGCTTTGGTCTTCAGAGAGAATGCATCACTTCCGGAGCCTGCCTCAGACAGACAAAAACTACCAACCTGTGGAGTGGAACGCAAGTAAGACAGCCTGCGTAACATTGCCCACTGACTCAATTTCTTTAATAAATAATTGTTATTTTTCTTTCTTTTACTTGAAGGTATATCTTGAAAGATTTGATCTCTTTTATGGGCTACATTTGACACATAAGAGTAGAGGAAAGAAAACAGGGAACTGTGCCTTTGTACTCAGTCCTCACCATGTCAGTGGCGAGGCGTGGCAAGTACTTCTCTTTCTGCTGCTCTGTGCCCAGGTTCATCAACAGCGTGTTGATGAGAGTGTTCTGAATGTCGCATAGCACAGCCACGGATGGGTCCACCTTTGCCAGCTCCTCAATCACCAGGATGGAGGAGAAGAAGGAGGAGCCAGTGCCTCTGTACTCAGTGCCTATCTCAATCCCCATCAGCTGTGATACGGTAACAGCAGAACATGAGCTGAATACAGAAACTCACTTAAATTAGTTGAATACACAAAAAGACAAAGTAGTGACATTTTGCACTTATGACCAGTTGTACAACTAAGCTACCATTAATGAGTATGAGAGAGAGGTGCAGAGGCACAGAGTGGCACATACCCCCTGTTCAAAAAGAGAGCTGATCACTTCTGTGTCCATGGAAGAATTTTCGTCCATCTTTGACACAAATGGACTGATGCGTTCCTGGGCATATTTCTTAACTGTTGAAAGAAACAGGATTCTTACTTGGCTTCAATTACATTAAACTCAATTTGTAATATGATGTGAATGATACTGAAACTAACATTAACATTATTCAGGTTAGTGTGGTGTTAACCTTAAGCAGATTTATTTATGTTGTGGTGGCACTCATTAGGATGAGTACTTTCTTATACCAAAACCTCATTTTATTCATACCAGCTCTGGACAGTTTGCTTAAGGTGTCACAGAATAGATTTTATCCTAAAATCTCTAAGATGCCACTCTGAACAATGTTAGGCACAGTAACTAGATATTTACAAGCTCACCTGTCTCCATCATCAAGGTCTCCTCCTCTGAGAAGGTCTGTAGTGGTGGGAACATGGTGCTTGGAGCGGCGGACTGCTCCGTGGCCATATCCACAACTGTCCGTGAGGACATGGGGCGCAGAGCCACCTGGAAAGAACTCCATGGCCGGGGCACCAGCCTACCAAGCTATAAATGTGAGGAAGTTAAACAGTGAACAGGTAGCACTGAGGTTACCAGACCTCAATGAGCAAGTATTCAGTGTAAAACTATGATGAAAGTATGACATAAAGAGTTAGTGTTTATAACACATTATTTTAATATGGCATTGGAGGACTGGGAACCTTCACCGTGCAATGTGCCCATAAATTAACCTCAAAGATGTCCTTGCATCACAGCAAGCTATGCTAGCTAACAGAATTCCGAAAGGTTCTCCCGAGGCTTCAGCATATCATATTGAGACGATGTTATCTTAATCCATGCAGTAATGCTGCTGCATGTCACATCTTGCTGTCCCCCTTTTACATGACTGCACCGGCGAAGTAGCTGGTTATCTAACTAGTTAGTTAGCTAGTTAACTAGCACAGACATTAGCTGGATAGCTCAATGTCACACGCTGAGGTATAACTCGCCATTACCTAATTAGATTGAGTTTGACAGAAGCAAATCACCGGTTGTCAGTTAAGCTTTACTATATTTCTTTAATGAAATGATTCATAATTGTTCCAATTTATGTCAATCATTCACCTTTCCGAAGATCCTGACTAAGGGCGCCGCCATTGGTATGGTTGTTTACATACGGGTTCCTTGGTTTCGTCCAGAGGCTTAATTGTTCGGGTGAAACAGCGATAGCTATATCGTTATGCTTATTTTTTATTTAAAAAAGAATATACATGTCTTCCCGCATACTATTTTGTAATGTTTTATAATTTACAATAGTTGCTTTATGCACGCATATATGTGATTTATCGTGGACTGTGGACCTTTGATACGAAGCTTGGATTTTTCTCTCTCGGAACGCAGTTTATCCGTATACTGTCAGTTATCGCTCGTTGTTAGGCGATTGCTAGCATAGCAGCTAGCTTACATGGGTGTGATAATTAGCTAGCTAGCAAGAAAATTTGCTACGTTTCTCTACAGATACAGTTAGAATAGTAATATTGACTGTGGTGTTTTCACTAAAGTTACGTTAGCTACACAGGACAAGATGAATGTTGCCTATGGGTTTTATTATGTAGCTTAAGGTTCATCCTCTTTTCATTTTGTCAGTTGCCAAATGATGGGGGCACATCGCTAGCTGGCTAACGTTAGCTGCGTAGGCCCAGGTGAGGTACTCATTTGCGGACATTTGCGTAAATAAAAATAGCATTTGTTGGTGGCGTCATCCGCTATGGGCTTCATAACTAGCTGTAGGCGCATGTTCAGACGTAGCATATCACCACTGGGTTATATTTCACTTCAAGAGGTAATGTGACATTTCACATGGTGATTAAGTCTGGTGGCCAGATACATAATGGACAATACAGGTGTATATTTCAGGATATTCGCTGTGGATATCTAGGCGTAAATTGCAGCGCCACTTAGATGCGGATAACCCACTCGCAACGTGTGACGCATCGCTGTTGGAACGATTGTACCATGGGCGAAAAGAAACCGGAGCCGCTGGATTTCGTGAGAGACTTTCAGGAATATCTCAATCAGCAAACGCATCACGTTAATATGATTTCAGGGCCTGTTGATCCTGAGAAAGAGCCAGAGAATCTACAGGAGGGTGAGAGGAAATTCTGGAATTTCATTTTCATCAGCCAAATGTTTAAAGTACCCATAATTATCTGTAAATAAATACGTGGTGCATGGAAACACACTAGAGTTGATAGTCATTGCAGTTGTAGTTCCTGAAAGTTTTTTTTTTAACAATTCTGTCATGCATACCTCTAAATGACACCTAGAACGTTCATACAAATATTCATTTGTGAGATATAATGCAATGTCATACAGCTGTATTAATGGCTATTTACAAAACTAGAAATGTAATAAGAGTGCATGAACATTTAAAATATTTGAAAAAAATAATTTACAATTAGAAAACTGTGAAAAAAAAACACTGTTTAGTGCTTCCAAGTCTACTTAAAGTCAGCACCCTTCCCAGTGAGCAGTATTAGTGACTCGTACGGAGACTGGATCTAAACAATATTGCCAAGTGTGAGTGCAGAGTGGAGTAGCACAGTGCTTGTGTTATGTCTCCTGTAGATGTGTGTGAGGGGGGTGTGTCTGGGCTTGGACATGCCTCCATAGAGGTGTCTCTGGACGATGGGGCCGGTGTCCTGGCCGATGGCTTTGAGAGGACAGACGATGGAAAACTAAAGTGCCATTACTGCGATTACGCCAGCCGGGGTGTAGCAAGGCTTGTTGAACACATCCGCATACACACAGGTAACACACGCTTCGAAGTTTGATGGGGGCTTTTAAAAAGCAGAAATGCACTACTGTCTTTTCCTTTCAATACTAGTTCCAGCTCACAGAATTCATAGTGGTGATAGTGAGAACTGATTTCTTTCAATTGTAGCCATTGGATAGCTGGGTTCATGCTGCATGTCAGAATCAGAAGACAGAATTCATGTAGTTTCTCTGTTAATGATACACTATCTGTTCCTCTGTTCTCTTTGAGTTTGTGATCTGTCTCTGTAGCCTAATTATCATTAGTCATGTTACTGTTGTGTGGTTATAATGGACCTATATGAATATTATTACCTAAGTACCATATGAAAATGTTATTATACTTCTTCTGTGTGTATAAAGGTGAGAAACCCCACCGATGCCACCTGTGCCCCTTTGCGTCTGCATACGAGCGCCACCTGGAGGCACACATGCGTTCTCACACGGGTGAGAAACCCTACAAATGTGAGCTGTGCTCCTTCCGCTGCAGCGACCGTAGCAACCTGTCGCATCATCGTCGCCGGCGACACAAGGTCCTCCCAGTGAAGGGCTCCCACCTCGCACTGACAAATAAGAAGACGCTGACTGACCTGCACAAAAGTGCTCACAGTCACAAGATACTTGGTAGCCTCAGCCCTCCCTCCATTGTGGTGCAGAAGCCAGATTACGCGAACGGCTTCCCTTCCGAAGTGCCCTGCCTACATACGGAGACGTACGACGGCCTAGTCAAAGCTCGCAGGACCGCGACGACCATTGACGCTCGTCCCCTACTCTCGGACAACCCTTTGGAAGAGCTTTCAACGCTGGCCGGCCAACTCGCCAGCCTGCCCTCGCAGGACCACCACCCTCCAGCATTGCTGGAGCCTGGTGCGGCCTCCTCCTGCAGGGAGGAGAAGCCCGTGCTCATCTCCCAGGCTCCATGCCGTCCGGCCACGCCCAGGTCTGCCGACCCGGGTCGGCCCTCGACGGCCGCTTCGGATGCCCACGCTCACTTCTCCCCGCGCAGACTCCTGAGCCCCACCCTCGGCCCCTGTAGCGACCGCAGCGCGCCCGGGGCCAGCAGCTGGTCAGGCACACCGGCGCCTGCGTCGTCGGGGGTGTCCGCCCACACCTCCACACGGGACACCCCGCAGACGCTCTACACCTGTCCACACTGCAGCACGTACTTCGCCGACAACATTCTCTACACAATACATATGGGCTGCCATGGGTACGACGAGCCGTTTCAGTGTAACGTGTGCGGGTGCAAGTGCAGGGACAAGTATGACTTTGCGTGCCATTTTGCACGAGGGCAGCACCAGCAGTGAATGTGGGGGTCTGGGGTGTGGACTGATGTCGACTTGAAGTGCATGTTGAACGGGCGGGTGGAAGGTGATGGAGGTGTTGAATCTTCTCGCTTGTAATGATCTTTCTCGAATATCAAAAATAAGGTTTTCAAAGCCACCATATAAAGTAAGATATGTCTTAAGAGATTAATAAGATAAAAGACGCATTTTACACAAAGCCATTTACATAACCTTTATTTTCAATGTTAAATATTACTGTCAGTTACTACCTTGGACCGAGGTTACAGTTAAAAGGTCATATGGAGGTGAAGTTTTAGGTTTCTCAGAATTATAGAATGGATAGCAGGAAATAATGGATGGCAGTTTTTTTTCTTTTAAGTTCAAAAGAATGATGCAGGAACAACTATCGGACTGATTAATTATTTATTACTTTATGTTATGTTTACTAGTATTTTAAGAAAGGCGCATCAGTCATATATACACATGTATTCTCCTAGCAGCCACTTAGGAACACCTACCTTGCAACTATAATCACTGTCTACTTGAGGAGGTACACCTGTCTTCGTATACCTGTGTTCAAATACACATTGTAAATGTGTCACCTACCCTTCATGCTGTTAACACTGGCCAGTCCATAACCACAGGACCAATGCTGACTGTGGTGGTTCTCGAAGAGACAGTGATACAAGGTAGGTGTTACTCATAAAGAGGCAGATGTGTGTATCCGTGTGTGTGAACGTCCTAGTGTGACTTCTGTCATAAGCAGGTCCAGTGCTCATTCCAGTGACTTTCCACCTGACAGCCAAGTGGTTCTGGCTGGTTCTGATATTTGTGTGTGCTCCATGCATTTGTGATGGGTCTGCCTTCTGAACCTTAATCTGGGTCTTCAGCGGTGCAGTGAACTGTACTGTCATGACCAGTACTTACTGACATCAGTGCATTTATAATGATCTGACATCTGAAAGGCTGACTAGGGGTTTGTACTTAATAGAGATCTTTGGCAGATGGGCATTTGTATTTGTTTTGTTGCCACAACAAAAGAAAAAAATGCTCTAAATATGTGTGATTTGAACTACTCTCTGCAAATGTAGCCAGCTTTTTAAATGGCATTTAGATTTGTGCTGTTTTAATAGATTTTTATTTATTTTTTTTACTAATGTAAAAATCTGTACTGCTGTGCCTGTGAGTAATATTGGTACATCCTAAAGCTACCTCCTTAGATCCAGGTACAACTGCAAACATTTTGACACCATGTCATGGCGTTTACATAGGACTGGCTTTGCAGGGGGTTTTTTTTTAATCGCAAAACTATCTCTCCAAACCTTTCACCTTGATCTTTTCACTCCCATTACAGTCCTGTTGTATTTGATCTTCTTAAAGATAAAGAAAGCACAAGCCAGATTTGCAAGAGGCTCAAGTCAATATTGTTGTTCTTTAATGATCAGAATCCCTCCAGAACAAAAACATGTGAATGTAGCTGTTTTGAGATCTGAAATTAGAAACACTGTCTGTAATCATGGTTTTGACATCCTTTTATTAAATATAGGGTAGTTTGGTGCCTGGCACACGGGTTACAGTATAATAGTTTAGACCACATATCTCCATCCCTGCTCCTGGAATGCTCTCAGCTCATCTTCAACACTACACTGCCACTTTTGCTGGACTAGTAATGTTGGGAATAATTTGACAAGGTGACTGAATCAGATTGATCAGTGCTTTTCTTAAAACAAACAATACATTTTAAGCATTCAGATCTCAATCCAGCTGCCCTAATGTTTACCCCTTTTTGATGGGAAGAAATGTCATTTCAAAGTTCTATTGCTAAAGTCCAAAAGACCATCATGGTCATGGTCATGGATTAGGCCCAATTCTTGGGTGTTAACAATATAATGGGCATCTGCTCCTTCGTTTTGTTGTGACTGTAGGTTATTGAATAGGTTTGTTTGTGGTTGGCCACACCGCCATGCATCCTTCAGAGAGTGGAAAAGCAAGTATCTCAACCTCTATGGCTATAATTTGAATACGCCTGAGATTAAAATTTGTAATATATGCACATCTGTGCTTTCTGTGGAAGCTCCCACTCTTTAGACAGTGTTGAGCTTTTATTCAAATTTGCACACACCGCCAAAGTTCAGACACTGTCAATAATATTGTCATAATATAGTCATGTTAACACTAAAAGTGGTTAGTTTGCAAACCCCAAACAAAACCCTTATAATTTCTTGTGTTGTTGCATTTTGATAACTTTTATTTATTTAGAAGATTTCTGTTTCCAAATTTTTACATATTTATGCTAATATTGGTCTGCAGTGTTTGGCTATATATATATGGCTATATATATCTTGTCTTCAAGTTGTACTCAAGCTATTGTTTCTACATGTACCATTCAAAGGTTCTAGTAAAATGTAATCTGATGAGGCCTTTCACATAATTTATTATATCCTACAGTGTTATTTTTATTATTTACTTTGGTATATTTTGTAAATAACTGCGGTTTCAACATTTTGTAAGAGTACACATCAGGGAAGTCGATATTGCCAACTTTACAGACTTTCTTAGCTAATCTTCTGATTTCCGAATTCTGGCTTTAGAGATTGCAGATTGATTGCAGATATAAATTGTAATTCGGATGAAATTCTGCTACTTGCAGCAAATATGTTTTAGTCTTTTTATATTAGAAGATGGATTTAGAATAGAACTTCTTTAGGGATTTGATAAATGCATTTGGAAGCATCATCAAATGTGAAGTTGATGTGTGTGAGGTTGAAGTAAATGTTTCATATAGTATCGAGGACAAGGTTACTTTTGTAACTTAAGTCAGAGGAACAGAAAAAAATGAGAAATAAATAATAACTCAAGACCTATCCAGAATTTCTTGTAAGAAAAACTACTACTTGTGCTCATCCTAATTTAAACTGAACTCTGATTTTGCAAAAACCAATTAAAAGAATCCATTTAAAGAAAGAACACTTCTGGCTAATTATTATTTATTTATTTATATATAATAAAGTGTTTATGTATAAAAACTATCACTGGTCAACAGTGATTTTGCATCCTGCCACTCTATTATGCACTTTTGCACACTGAATCCAAAAAAATGTTTCAGACTTCATCTGTTACCCTGTTTTTGTGTTCCAGTATGTTCATGTCATTATGTAGGAAAAGAGGTACAGAGGGACGTGGAGAACTCCTTTGTTGGATTCTGTACATGAGAGATATTCCTGAGGCCAAATACAGGCAAATTGCATACATTATACATTTTAAAAGTCCATGTGTACACATTATAGGTGTAATATTGGCCTTATTCATGAATAATTAATATTTTATAATTACTATAAATTACAATAATTGAATTAATTATATATTACTTTATTACTATATAACAGTAGTATAATTAATGTAAGATTTACACACTTCAAAACCATAAGCAAAAGAAACTTCACATTTTGTTGTCCAGTGTTTTGATGCAAAAATTATTCACAGAATAAGATGTGAACTGATTTCATTGAAACAAATTCCAAAAAAACGTAAACTCGTACTAACAATGAGCAAGAACAAAAAAAAGTGCTATGATGAAAATCATAATTAGCTTCAGAATATTTCTAGGCCCTGATTGGGTGCCCAAACCTTTCCTCTGTAATGAAAAACGAAGCCTTTATGGAGGTGAGGTGCTTTGAGATGTGCTCTCAGGCCGTCTGCGCTCCGGAACCGATGGCATGTCTCTGCAACACGTCGTCTATCTCCTGCTCAAACGCTCCCATGGCTCTGCTCACCAGACGCTCCACATCCACGGGCTCTCCTACGCGGCTGGGTGGTCCCTGGAGAACATGCCTCCTCAGCTCCTGCAGGAAACGACCCTTCTGCTCACTGAGATCTCTCGCCAGGGCACTCAGGACCTCGCAGGACACTTTATTCTCTAGAAGGATGAGACAGAGGCACATCAGCTGGAAAAAACTGTTATAATATGCACATGTGCGGTTTTGACATGGAGTAGAAAAAAAAGACACTGCTACAAGGTTTGACAGCCCCAAAAATAGTTTCTTTCTGGAATGTCCTAACTTAATCTTTAATAGTGCTTAAATGGCTTAAAAAAACCTACAACACTGTTATTTGCTATGGTGTATGCATGGCAGACTTACTGCTGCTGTGAGTCAAAAGGAACTGGATAACATGAAGATGATCTCTAAACATTTTCATTCATTCATTCATTATCCGTACCGCTTATTCCCGCTAGTCGGGGTCACGGGGGGGCTGGAGCCAATCCCAGCATCACCGGGCGAAGGCAGGGTACACCATGGGCAGTTCGCCAGTCCACCACATGGCCAACACGCACACACACACACACACACACACACACACACACACACCTACGGGCAATCTAGAGTGACCAATCAACCTAGGATGCATGTCTTTGGACTGTGGGAGGAAACCGGAGTACCGGAGAAAACCCACGCAGGCACAGGGAGAACATGCAAACTCCACACAGAGCAGCCCAGACCGAGAATCGAACCCAGACCGCCTTGCTGTGAGGCGACAGTGCTAACCACCGCACCACCATGCCGCCATCTCTAAACAGTATGTCTTATATTTCTGTGGTTATGCTAGAAGAAAGCTGATTGGTTAATGTGTTTCTATGGTGATACATGCATATATGTAATGCAATGTTAATGGAATATGTCCTCCTTGACTGGAAAACATGACGGATACCTCTTGCCAGCTGCATGGTCTGAGCCACCAGTCTCCTGCAGGCCTGGTCAGCCTGGTGCACCACACTTGAGGCACACTGTTCTCTGTCTGCCTCCTGTGTGACAGAGAGAGAAAGAAACTGAGGCTTTAGTACAGAGAGCTGGAGAGCTAGAGACCAGTGTGGTTTAGTGAGTTCCCCTGCTCACACACCTGATTTAAATCAAATCTGGTATTTAAAAGGTTTAGTAAGTGTGTCAGAGCAGGGCATTCACTAAACTGCCCCAGTTTCAGAAATGAACTTTTAAGTATGCATATGTTTACAGGTTAAACCGTAAGGCACCTCCTACCCTCTGTGCTGAGTCATCCTGAACTGGACTCGAGGGGTTTTCCATTGCTGAGGACAACAGCAACAGCAGGTTTTGACTAAGAAAACCAGAAAAGAAAAATAGAAGAAAACTTTATTGCGATTTCTTTTGCCTTTATTGACGGACGCGGAGATGACAGTCACTTTCTACCTGCTTGATCTTAAAAGAACCAATCAAATTCCATTCCAGTATACAGCTCAGTGGAGGAGTCCACCAGAGGGGTGGAAAATAATGGTGTATACCTACATATTAGTGTCTGTGATGTCTTCTGTACCGCTCAGCGAAAGAGTGTTTTGTTCCCAGTGGTTTTTCGATCTGTTTGGAGGCTCTATACGTTTGGACATCTCTACGATGATCTCATCTGATACTGGTAGCCCTCTGGCCTGATTTCTATACAGACACTCTTCTACAGGACAATGCAGGTACACTTGGCAGAAACCAACTGAGTCTGCAGGCAATGAGAGAGCAATAGAAATTATATACTTGCCCCTTTCTAATTTAGTTGTACACAGATGTAAACATGCACAAGGAACAATGGTGTGGGGCTCTGGTTTCTCAAAAGCAATATACTATAATTAGACTGTTAAAGTGATCTTTAAATTCTATGCATGTACATTTGGTTTAAAACGTGTTCCACTAAAGCTGTGGAGACGTTCATTTCTGTGAGACTTCAGGTTAGATCAATAAGGCTACTTTAGAGTTGTTATTTTACCTACACTTTCTGGAAAGTTGGTACACTTCATATCTCATGCTTTGATAGTAGAAGTTGTCGTCCAGCAGCAGTACAAGACGTGCTGGTTGAGTGGAGTTCTGTAGTGCAGATCGGACGTCTTGCTGGTGGACTGCCTGGATAAAGCGCTCCCACAATCCTCCCTCAGGCGGACATGGGCGGGGGGTGCCAGGGTCCTGCAGGAAGCTCTCTACACATCCCAACACAAGCTGCCTGTGCTGCTTCCATCTGGTTTGCTGGAGTTCAATAAACATAGTAAGAATATTATTCTTCACTTGTAACCTACACGTTTATTTTCCAGAACTGTGATATTGAATTGTATGTATTTATGTTTGTATGTAGGAAATGATCTTGTATTTATGCGTGCACAGCTTTTCATCATGCCTTACCCTGTTTGATCGGCTTTCATCGTCACCCACAGAGGTGTTGAGATCGAAGGCGTCCTCTGGTATTAACTCATCATATGATAACACTAAGGTACGCCACCCGTGCTTCTGAACGTAACCAGGCACCGCCTGCGTTAGTCTGGATTTTCCCGAGGCAGGTAACCCGCACAGAACACACAGACACATCACTGGACTAGACATCGTCTGACCACGGTGCATTAAGCATGTACTGTATTGCCTGTATTTAAAGAGGTTTCTAGTAGGTTTGATCTAGTCATCCCCAGACTACGTACGAATTTGGCGATTAACAGCTACGTCATACCAAATCGACCACCTGAACCGACAAGTCAACACGACGTATTCCGACTTCAAGTACTCTCCTGTTCTTCAGATGAAAATCATGGATCGATTTGACAACTAAAATAGTTACTTAAAGTTTAATAAAACGTGGAACCATTTTATGTGCTAAGCTAGTAGAACATAATTAGAAATGTTATATAGCACAGTTAAAATAAATTGTAGTTACATTTTCTTGCATAGCTTGCTTGCCAGCTACATGATCTTTGTATCGGAAGCTAGTTGTAGCTCAGCGTATTGGTAAGGAAACACACGTGACGGGTGACGTTGCCGAAGTCGTGACGCTACACGGAACAGAACGTTTGCTTGTACTTGTAGTTTTTTTATTAGTGTGACTCGAAACGTTAATTTTGTTATTCATTTATTAGAATTATTATATTTAACGCCCACCGTATTATTTTGTAATTTCATTAGGTTATTTGTCTACTTTTAGTCTCGGAAACGACAAATTTCTAGGGTTAGGGTTAGTTTTTATTCACTGTAATATTTCTCATAGTCTATAATGTATTGTTAATTCAATAATAGAATGTACATGTATATCAGTATATATGTATATCAGTTTCAACGTTTATTTAAGAATGAAAGAAAATTAGGAAAAAAATTATTTAAGCATTTAAAGCATTAGCGAGTAGGTTAAAACGTTAAAGAGAAATTACGCTAGAAGGCATGACGTTTGTGAACATTAATTGAAGTGTTTACCGTGTGTACATTACTAGACCTAAATGTACAATATGTTTTTATTACAGGATTACCAACTATATTATATTAATCTTAATTAGGCTGTTTCATCTGTCACTTTTTTTTTGCTATTTTGCTATGTGACTATATGGTTTAAGCATTTTTTGCTCAGATTAGCACAATTTTAACAGGTGTCACATGGCACACGGGACCTTTTTTAACGCGGTTTGTACTGATGTTGGTGGCCTTTTGCACAAGGCATTGGAGTTTTTATTGTAAAAGTCAGACTTTTGTATTTCTTTTTTTTTTTTTTTTCTTTTTTTGTCAGGCTTTGTCTTTTTTGTTGTTAAGAAGAAGTAGCGCGGGAGTTTTCTGTTATTATACAATAAGAACAATGATAAAATAATTAATTTACGCAATTTCAACTTTAACCAGAAGATGGAAGCATAAACACAGAGTAGAAGATAAAGTATGGATATATCCAGTCTGCTAGAAAATATTTACGAATGGCATTTTCCGCATTATTAAACTAAATTGTGCAACAATTATTAATGTATTAATGCATTATTAGGATCTTTACAATGTTCTATTTTTTAGTATAGCTTTGTTTCATTTTCTTTTAAGATTGTCGCACAGTACACGTTTAATGAAACGTTTAATTGGGTACTTAGTAAATAACATTAGCATAATGAATACTGGAGATTTAATTGCTGTTTTGCATGCTTAATACAGGCAGAATGGAATTTTACTTCATACTTAATAACATTATATTCCACCTAATAACACTTTTTTCTCTGTTGAGATGGTGTGTGTGTGTGCGTGTGTGTGTACGAATATGCATTCATGTGTGTGTGAACTCATTCACAACCTACTTCTGCTGGCCTGTTTAATTTTTTCTAGAAGCAAATCTTTGAGTCTTTAGTGCGTTAACATGGAAACCAGCATTACACCCCTTGACACTACATCATTACTTAATCATGTCATGCTGTCAGTTAGTACTTTAACTACTAATTAGTGTATTTTCTATTTAGGGAGCACACACCTCCTACTTCAGCTCATTAAACCTATTTGGACAGCTCAGATATTCAGTAATCTTAAGAAAGAAAAAACGCTTTTGCAAAATCCATGGCATAGGGTGAACCACACAAGCCCCCTGCTGCCTAATGAGGCGATAACTATTGCCCATTAAAATCTGCCACCTGATTTTTCACTCAGCAATACTGTGCCCTATATGTGCTCATTCACTGTGTCGATTGAAAAGTTTACAATACAGAATGTCTGCTTCCTTCCCATCTGTTGTGTTTGTCTCCATTTATGTTGATGTAAAACCTACTAGTTAATTAGAAGGTTTTCCCCTGAGAGATGTTTAGTAGTTATTGGTGATTTTGTTTTTAAACGAATCCACTCAGGGCTTTCTATAATTTATCATTTAGACTAGATTATAGCACATGGGTGGCAAACACAACACAATGGTTCTGTTTGAGTTATTTTGAGGTCAATTGTACTTCAATTAATAAAGGAAGCTTTCATTAATAAAAACAAGTAGGGAAGCATCCTGATTAACAGAATGAGAGAGAGAGAGCCTGCTGTATACCTGCTGTAATGATGTGTAGATACAATATTTAATTTGTATGTTTCCAGGCAATATACCTAATGACTAAATGCAGCCCACTTGGATATAATTTAATTGGTTTTGATTAAACAATGAAAAATTCTTAAGAATTGAGACTCAGTAATGTGCACGTGTCTTGGTTAGAGCAGTCCTGGGTTTCAGAAAGGGTCCAGTGCAGCGTGACTGCAGAATTGCTGGCCTCCTCATCAATCACATACTGAGTCACACCAGTGAAACGGAATGATTCCTGGAAAAATCCACTTCACGTTGAAACAGTTCTATCTCCTATAAAATTCGAGGATGAAACAGGCTGCAAACTGTCCACTGTTTGGATCATACAGACAAAAAAAAGTTCTAGTGTACTGATGTTTTATCAGAAGCGGCTTATGGCTTTTTTATATCAGTACAAAATTGTCAAAATTGTATTCCATTGTCTTCTTTCATGTGTTACATGGGTGTTGATCGGACTCTGTTAACTTTAAGTTATAATCCAAATCTTTCAGTAAATTCTGCTAAAATATATATACAAAATCAGAAATTAACAATGCGGCACTTAAACGTTTAACACAACATGCTGTGGCTGGATAGACTGCTCACTGCAGAAGGCTCAGCTCCACTGTGGCTGTGAGAGGCGCTGCGATCGTTTGTAACTGGATTTAGTGAGGGGAGCCCATGTGTCTGGGCCTGCTGTGTTTTAATAATCAGTGATTCGTTAGCCATGAAACCTCAGCCACTGCACAGAGTGCCCGCTGTAGGTGGGAACCTGCGATCCACCCTCGTCTGAGGGGGGCGCTGTGGTTGTGGGACGATCCACGCTCGTCTGAGGGGGGCGCTGTGGTTGTGGGACGATCCACCCTCGTCTGAGGGGGGCGCTGTGGTTGTGGGACGATCCACGCTCGTCTGAGGGGGGCGCTGTGGTTGTGGGACGATCCACGCTCGTCTGAGGGGGGCGCTGTGGTTGTGGGACGACCCACACTCGTCTGAGGGGGGCGCTGTGGTTGTGGGAATTATCAGGAAACAGATTGTCTTTGTCAAAAGATAGCATAAGGATGATGTCCTGGTTGTAGTTTAAGAGTAGCGCTGTGTTCAAAATAGCTTGCTGCATACAGTTTGTGTACTGGTTGGGCCCCATATCAGTATACAATGCAGTATACGTTGACAATAATATTTTCCAGTATGTGAAAGACACCTGGATCACTGCTACTTCAGCCAAACATTCCAGCATGCGACCAGCTACTGCATGGACCAGTATCCTGTATACAGTATATACTGAGTGCTGTGTGCGGTATACAGTAAGTGATAGGCTATTTCAAATATAGCCTAGTTCTTGGACTAGCTACAATTTTGCTAAAGAACCAGTGTTAAGAATGGTCTTTTAAATGAAAGCAAGACTGTGTCACTAATCTACTTGTTCCTGCTTGTTGTTTGCTTAAGGCACTTCAATAGGACAAAATAAAACTATATATATTGGTTGTAAGTATGGTGTCATCAAAATATCCTTAAATAGATATACATACATACATTTATTCTCACATTGCCCAGTGAAAACAAACTATTCGGCAATGATATTATTGCTTAAACATGCCTCATTATTCAAGAGAGTGGCCATAGCTGCACAGAGGGAAGGAACCCATGCTAGTAATTGAATCAAAAGGTCATGTTTAGTAGTCTGTCAGAAAAAGAACATGCCTGCAGTTTCAGTACCATCAGTGTATTATTTAATTGAAACCCCAGATAACAACCATTTCTAAAACATTTTATTTTTCCACTTTTATAAAACAGCCCTTATTTTAGAAACACATGCTCTGTACCTGAGCATGTTACCAAACTGGTCATTTCCACTGGTGTCCAAGGGGATGTATCAATAACTTTATACCATATGTCACTGTATTTGGAACATAGTCATTTTTAAGAAAATGCAACTGCAGCTCTGTGGTTCTTTATGTTTTGTTTGTCACAGTGCCTGTTCTGATTGCTCATAGAAAGTGCCTGACTTTGGTCTCAGAATGGATGCTGGATTTTCAGCCATGCCATTGCCATCGTTACTCTGTGTATGCGTCATAGCCAAGTGTCCTGGCCAAGCCTCACATCAGTCTCAGAGAACTGCAGCTTTGCTCAGATCAATTACAGCTTGTGACACTTTTCCTGTTTGCCTTAATTGAATTAATTCCATTAAAGGAAACCAGTAAATCCATAGATGAGCTAATTTCAGCCCATAACAAACAGCATCTCTCCTTCTCCCCTCCTCCTTGCAGATGTATAGTTTTTATGCAGTAAATTATATTTCTCATGCAGCTTTTTTGTCACGATACATGTCGCTTTAATGGATCGTACGTGACCCTGCTGGAACTTGCCTAAGTGGTTCTCCTTAATTGAATTTCTGCTGACTGGGGAGTCTCAGAGTGAGGAGGAGTCGGAGTGGCTCATGGCTGGGCCCAGAGCTGTCTCAGACACCGCAGTGTGCTGCCGCAGTGAAGGTCTGGGGGACACAGGCTGACTGTTGACCCCTTGTACCCTCCTCCTCCTCCCCTTCTCTCTCCCTCACTCCAGCCTTCATTCATGTTTTTCTTTCTTCTTTCGTTCAGGCACAGCTCTTTAAAGCAATATATAGCAGCTGGTATATATTGGTATATACCCAACACACCAAGTATATGTGTGGGTGTAAACCTTCACGCAGAGGGTGACTCAAGGCTTCTTAGTATTTCAATTTGTAAGCCTATGAGTCAATATATTGTTATGTTTCAAATAATACAATACCATAAAATATGATTCGTCCTAGTAATTCGTGACTTTCAATTTATGATAAATTAGGTTTACAAATATTATGCTGCTTAATGCGCAGATTACATAAATATGACCCCAAAAATGTACCCTGGGGTTCTGTAGGTTTCTCACTTCCTCCCCACTCAGGATGTACAATACACTAGTTCCATGTAACATGCATTTTCCCAGTTTGAAGTGTTTTATTGCTTGCGTATTGCCATGTAAATGGTTTCATCCAATTATACATCGTAAATGTGTTTTCTTTCAAATTGAGTGTTTCTCTTTCAAGGGTCTGGCGTACTGTATACTAATGTAAGAGACATGAGAGACAGAAGAGTGGGTCTTCAGAGAGTTGAGAATGAGAGTGACCAACCGTCACTGCTGAAAATTCTACTGAAAAAATCTCCTCTCTAAAGCCAGGAACACACACACACACAGAGCAATGGCCGTTCTTAACTCTGACGAGCTCTACAGTTCCTGTGGCGGCATCAGGCCCTTCACTAGAGGAGAGGAGAGGAAGGGAAAGGAGAAGAGGTTAGGAGTTTTTCATTTTCCACTTCAGTCAGAATTTATTTACCAACAGCTGCTCATAACCGGAAGCTTTTATATCATTGTTAAAATAACCCCTTCTCATAACATATACATTTAAACTATTTCCAGTGGTTTTGATTAAATTGGTTTATATGGCAGAAATTAATCACTTCATTTCAATGAGTATTGGGTTTTTCATTTATCTGAGGACTGAGTTAAGTTCTATATTTGGCAGTATGAAGTGTTAATCTAAAATGACATTTCTGTTTTCAAATGCATTCCCTCTAATTTGATTAAAAACTTCAGCAGATGTGTCATACATATTAAAATGCTAAGTTACACGGATGCATCTAAATATAATAATGCAACCTGCTGAGGAGCTTTGTGCAAGCCTGTCCCTGCAAAGGAACCATGCCTGTATTTTGAGCACACTCTGACAGTCCAAAAGTCCACAAAGTGTTTGAGTATCGTTAGAAGTGGCAGAAATGTGGCTATGTTAAAGCAAAAATGTGGAGTTTTGCTGCTGTAATTGGCAATGTGAGGCCAGTGATGGACACAGCTGCTGCTAAAAAGCCATAGAAACACAAACACTCATTTGAGCTGCTCTTATAAACTGCTGGAGTCACTCTCCCCAAATGGAAGTGTCAGAGTGTGTGCTTTCTGATAAATGTCATGGAGGGTGTGTGTTTGTGTGTGAGAGAGAGAGGGAGAAAGAGAGAGAGAAAAATCCTGAATGGAATTGTAGAATTGTGTTTGTTACGGAAGTGGTGTGTGTGTGTGTTTGCATGCATGTGTGTTTCCTCCATGAGGAACCATTCATTTTGAATGTATATGGCTGGTTTAACTCTCTCCTCCTCCCTTGTTCGATTCATGATAAAAAAAGAGAAATAGCTGCTTTATACATCAATGCTGTTTGAACTGCTGGTGTCTCTACCCTGTGACTCATGAAACTTTCATGAGTTTATAAAAGCTTTATAATAGAACCATATTAATGGCCTATCAATAGATTGTTTATAATGATATAATAATTGGACAGTTAAACTTGTGAGCGATTAAGCATAAATGCTAAATAAAAATCAATTAAATAGATGTAAATTAAAACCTCTGATATTACTTCCCTGGAAGAGAGTAAGGAATGTCCAACTGCCCATTTGCCTCTGTGTCTTAGCGATGGCAAGGCCTGCTGTCCTCTGGGCTCTAATGCTCTGGCCCTTAACACTCTGCTTATTTAGAGACAGCACCAACGTCCTCTTTTCACATGTCAAGGCTGACTGATTTTCCCTTTGACTCTGTGTCTGATCTCAAATCTGCCCTCTGACAGTGACGCATGGGCATGGGGCTTGTGATGCACATTGATTGGCAGGTCTGGGTTCACTCTGACAGACGGGTGAAGACAGTGCAGGGTCTCTTGTAGAATATGCATAGCCATAACCACCTGGAGCGAATAAACCATTTGCGTTTGATAGACATTTTCTGATGTTTTGTTGAGTTGTTTGTCTGCTTTTACTCAGTGTGTGCTGAATATGGTTATTTTATGTGTTTGCAATCAGTTGAAATGAATTTATCATACCCAAAACATTGTTATGAAATTTTAGGCAGGTACATAATTTGTTTCTTCACAACAGCATTTGGAAGTCAAATACTATAAATTGTATTTTTGTGATTAGTAGGATTTATTGTTACTTCCTGCCTTTCCTATTCCGAGCAAATATATGGACTAATTCAGTAGTTCAGTTGTTGCTTATGATTTGTTGAATCTGCATCAGCAAAATTAATAATTTGATTTAAATAAATGAATTTGTTTTAACCCTCTTTAAATTGGTTGCTTGGTTCAGTTCAAGAGTAGGAACTATTTGATTAAGTTTAGTTGAATGAATTATTCCGGTTGGTTCCGGTGAACATAAACAGGAACATAAATCCGAAGCCTCCACCGGTGACGACGGTTTGTCAGCCCTCGTGTACTTGATTACTTTGTCAGTTAGTGGTGATTTATAGACTTTCTTTGTGTTGGCTTTGTGTGTGCATGTGTTGTGGAGCAGAGAGAGAGAGCGAGATAGAGAGCAAGAGAGATCTTTTCTTCTCCCTCACACTGGCCGTGTTTGATTTAGCGCTGCTGCGGCTACACTAGCTGTCTCCGCGGACTCCTCTCGCGCCCAGAGCCAAGGCCCATCCTTCTCCTGCTTTATGATGTCAGCGCAGCCGTTACTTATGACGGCATTTGTCAGATTCTCTTTTAGCGGCGACCGCTCATGAAAAGCATGCCGCTAAATCGTCCGTAGAGCCGCCAACATGTTTGGGAACACCCTGTCCTATCGCTCACGTTATCTTATTTGCATGTGTTCCGAGAAGTGATCTAAACAGAGGAAGACCTTGACGAAATTACCTTCCTGATTGATCTTTCTGACATTTGCTAACCCTTGCGCTCATAAATAAGACCGCAGCAACTATCTGCTTTGACGGACTAAACTGCACGCGCGTATGTGTTGTGGATGGCTGCCTGAGTGTTGATTTGCGTTTTACACTGGATTTAGAACATCTGTGAATGTCGTAGTGTGTGTTTCAGTAATGCAGACGGCACACTTAATTTTGCCACCTTTGAACGTCTGCTCATTCGTTACGCTTGTTAGTGTCGTAGTCGGTTGTAAAAAAACAAGGAAGCATTTGTGTGTGGCATTTGATAAATTGAACTTTGGAAAATGGCAACCATAACAGTTCACTTTACAGTACACTGGAAATGTATTTCCCAAGAAAATCTAGATCAGTAACTGTACCAGGGAATTGAAAATATTGCCATTGCTAAAAATAATACAAATTAAAATCTGAATTGGTGCTTTGTAACAAGCTTTGTTTTCTTAGATGTAGGCCTACATTCCAGGCAAAGGAGATTTAGGTGTATTTTTTAAAACATGTTTCAGATGTTGCTTTTCCAGACCAGGTGTCATAGTACTGTTGCTGATGAAGTTAATGATTAGCAATGTGCACTCTCTGTGTCCTATCCATCTGGCTGTGTAACCCACAGCAACAGCTGGGTGTGAATGCCATGGCAACAAATAGTCTCAGTTGGGACTGTGGAACTAATAAACAACCCCCTCCCTTTCGCTGTCTCTCTCTCCAGGTGCTGGACTCCACTGAAGCAGGACAGCTCTTTGGAAGGCTTCTTCCTGCCATAGCCCAGTCAGTGTTGACTGCTCTCAAGCTGTTTATACAGGTACCAAGCCATTCATGAGTGTTGACACACAAACCAACTCAGAACCACACAGAGTTCCTCATCACTGTACACGGGAACAGTGGAAATGTACCCTCTTGAGTTGCCACCCTGACACAAATATCATTCGCTCATCATGCGGCCTCAGTCTAGTCCACTGCGCTCACTACTGCCACACTCGGAGGGAAGATATGGGTTCAAGAGCAAGACAGCTCATCAAGCAATAACTGTCATCAACCAAGTTATGAATGGTTAGTCAAAACAAACGTGTTCTTCGGTGGGTAGTAAGAACACTATTGTTCATTTCTTTCATCCTTGCCATATGAATGAATGTGTGTCCTTTAGTTTTATTAGACTGAAAGAAATAAAGAAATAGGAATTTTTAAATGTCTGAATTTCCTGGAAAATGGAGCTTTGAATCTTGGAGGTTTCTCATGTTGTAATGTGTGACACTTCTCAAACAATTTAGCCTTGCCCCTTAATATAACAAGATGAAAAGAGATTCAGATTGGAGTTGGGTATGGTACTATTTTGCCCAGGGGTTTAATGATAGTTTAAAATAAGCAGATACTCGAGTCAATGGCTGAAATGTCATCATTCACAAGCATTTGTCAGCCAGTGTTTCTCAGCTGTCTTATGTATGGTGGGAGGTTCATGATGGAAGGTTCTGGAACAACCATCGCTGTTTCCATCTTTCTTACAGCCTGACCACATACCCGACCACAGCAACACGCCTTAAATTAGCACGCTCAGAAGTGTACACTTTGGTTGAAGCCCACATCTTGTTTCCACTATACACACGTGCACAGCTGAGATGTGGATGTAAATTTTAATAGGAGATATAGTGTATTTATGTTCTGTAGTACTCTTTTATTTCAGAGCCATGCTTGTAAGTCATTGTGTAATCTATCTAACTAAATTAATACAACATTTCCCCTTAGCTATGTATGGATGGAAATAAAGCAGTCATTATTAGCAATATAGTTTTGACTCAAAGTTAATTATGGTTGATTATTCAAAGTGGTCATTGTCATCCTTCTCATTCTCTCTCTCTCATTGGCTTGCTCTCTCTCTGGAGGGTTGGGTCTTCTTCAGATCTCTGGGGTAATTACTTCATCTGATTGGAGCAGCCCTTGGAGGGCCCTACATTAGTTCTGCTAATTGAGTCAATGTAATTAAGCTGTCTTGTTTAGCAAACAGCTAAACTGATTACCTTGACCTGTGGTTGTGTCACTGAAGGCTTAATGGATTAAACCAGCTGCAGTGGCACTGAGCAGTAACATCAAAGAAAATGGGACATTGTGGTGTAAGCCCCATTTACAGAAACACACTCCTGCCATAGAAGACCACAGCACTGCACCGGTCAGGGCTTCCCACTCTTTACATAGCTGATTCAGCTTTTGAAGGGCTTGATAATTGGCTAATGAAGTCAGTCATGTGGGACAGAGCGGGGAAGACGTTAGACTACTAAGTTCCCTCTGAAATTCAGGAGGGAGGGTTGACTTCATTTGTTGTTGATGGACTGTGGTGATGTTCCTGTGTAAAATTATGTGTGGGTTTTTTGTGTGCATTTGCAATGGTTTTTTATGTTTGTCAGTTTGCAATGTGTTCATGATAATTACCTTTATCTTTTGTCATTGCCAAGCATAACATCATCTTTACTTAGTATCACATCCCATTTTCAAAATGAGCCGTACAGCTTTATATGATCTGTGATACCCATTGCTATTAAGATGGCAACGAACGTACATTATGAGGCAAAACACACACCTTTTGGTTTATATTGACTAATGAATTAAAAGACAAACAACAAACATTTGGGAAACAAATGTGTGTATGTCCTCTACGTATCATGCATTCAATACATATTAGTTGTAATTTTTTAGCTATTTTAGAATATAAATGTTCAATTGCATTTTGTGATAAAATGTTTTCACTTTATTTGTTTGTCAAGCGCTTAAAAGGGGAAAATCTATAGGGCTTTTCCAGCATTTTGTCTTTGGAGACCTCAACCAATATTGATGTTAATATATTCAGTAGATGTCTTTACACAGAATGTACAGTTAACAAGATAAATGTAATCTCTTTCTTGCTTGCTGGCTCCCTCTTAAATGCTCTCTCTCTCTCTCTCTCTCTCTCTCTCTTTCTGTCTATCTGGGTAATAACTGGCCATATCACTGAAGCCATGGCTGTGTGGTTTGCTAAATGGAGGAAGACACAATAAGATTAACAGAGATGGAAAGGAGCAACTTAGATAGTGGGAGGGCTGGGGAGAGTGAGGGGAAAGAGGGAGAGGACAGAGAGAGAGAGAGAGAGAGAGAGACAGAGGCTGAGGGGAGAGAAGGAGAGAGAGACTGAGGAGGGAGAGAGAGAGATAAAGACAGAGGCTGAGGGGAGAGAGAAAGAGGCTGAGGATAACCCTTTCTGTTTAACCTTTGTTCAGTGATCTCATATCTAACCTATGACCATAGACTGTTCAGTATACATAGTCCAGACTCTTCAGTGTATAAGGCTCTCTACTGAGCAGCGCGATGAGGGAATAAAGCAAAGGAAAGTATCTGATGTCATAATAATGGTATCAATCAGTTCTTATACTGTATGTGGACCTGATTTCAAAAACATATTCCAACTAATTATACAGGATTTTCATTCATTTTCATTCAAAACCATAGTTCTGTTGTAACTGAGTTAATCTAGAAGACTACTACAAAACTACAGCTTGGACTGTAACAGTGTATTGAGTATAGCATATAGAATAGGCAGTACTATTGGACTATAAAAAGATATTATGATGATGAACAAGCATCGTAGATCATTTAGTTGATTGCTGTTTTGTGCTCTGAAAAGATCATGATTAAAAGACAGTATTGATTATATTTTTTCATTCATGTGAGATTTAGACTGGATGTAGTTTTCTTTCTTAGTCTGCCTTTCAATCCTTTTCCTACTGTGTTTTATCATGTGCATGACGGTATAATGATTTGAGCTGCTGTGAGTGATGGTATGTAGGACAGTGGGAACTGTTGACAGTCATGTAGGTCAGTTGCTGTAGTTCCAGAATTTTGGTTATGCATTCAGATGGATGGAAATGCATGAACTTTGCTCTCTGCTCTGCCTAAGGGACGTTCCATTCAAATACAGTCTGTCTCTCTCTCTCTCTCTCTCATGAAAAAAATCTGCACATCAATCCTTCCTTTCTCTGTGATTTTGTACTAGAACACTTGCCTGAAATGTACTTGATTTTGATGGAGGGCCTGAGGCAGCTGTTGTGTGTATGGGGAGTGGGGGTGGGACTGCATGCCATTGGAACATTTAGCCTCACTGAGCTTACATGTCTACAATTAACGCTCTCTTCAATGTTCTTGTAATTATGTTAAAGAATACTGTATTAGTTGCATAATGATGCACACAATATGATTTTTGATTCTGGGGTCAAGACATATACTGTATGTACATATATATCTGTTCATGGGTACATGCGCATGACAAATAAAACATGCAAATCTGACTTGTATTACTTTAAATGTAATGTGAGTCTATATAATATACACACTCAAATACACAAAACAACCAGTCAGTCGGCATATCGATTAATTAACTGGTTAATTACCTTTTCTCCAAGAGCCCACTGACCTAGTCATGTTCAAAAGAAAAACGTCCCTACTGGATAAGTTATGGTTTTAATTAGCACCAAATCATTTTCAAGGTTACTGTTACTTTGTGCAGCTTTAGAAGACTTGCTTCAGTCTTTATGAATACTGGCTAAAGATGCTAGATGATGATTGCTTATAGGGTAAACAGCTGTCTGGTTTTTTTGGATTGGTTCCAGTCCACAATGAACTGTTTACTAACTGCACATTAACTGGAAACGAACCATGGCAAAGTGGGACCATGGGATGCTGCAGGCGGGTGTGCAGTTGATATAGGAGGTCACACCAGTATTTGTGTGTGTAGATATAGGAGGTGGGTGTGTCAGCAGTCATGATGTATCACTACTGGACTCCTAACCCTAGCTGTAGAGTACAGTCAAATGATATGGACAAAAATTATGTTGCGATTATATTCCTGCATTTTGTAATTACAGTATGCTTTGGCATATCTAGGTGAAACCCAGATGTGGAAAAAATTGTCATATGAGATTTCTAACCAAAATGATTTGTGCTAGTTTGATATTCTGAGTAATACAATTCATCAAAATACCCAGAGGACAATGATCAGCATATTTGAGATTGTTAAGGATATTTATGGAGCATAATAAAAAAAGTGATTTGTTTGACCACTCTTTTTGCAATATCAGATTAGCAAAGGCAAATTCTGTGGTAGTGACTGACCAAACAATGTATTGTGTAGCCCTACCAGACACATACACTGGTGAAGCTACATCATGTTGTCGTAGTGGCAGCTGAAATGTTGCCCCTTGTGAATCCCAGGCCCTTAGTGCAGTGTTGATGGACATCTCGGTAAAGGGGCAGGCCTACTGACATGGTCAAAGCCATGTAGCTTGCCCTCACCGAGCTGTGTCCCACACAGTGTAAACAGGCAGACTAGCTCATTCTCAGAAACAAAAGAATCACTGTGTGTCCACCAAAACAGGTAACAAAAACAACAAGCAGGTATTCACAAGGAAATTAATATGGTGTGGCATAAACACACAGGAAGGTATAAGGCTTTGAAATAAATGCACAAAGACAAATACATAAGGCATAAATGAGGTACAGCTGCTAATAAACAGGGGAGGCGGGGCAATGCTCCAGGGGAATGAGAATCAGTGGAAGCATGGATACATGGCCGTGATGGTCAGTTTGGGTCTTCTGGCTCCTAATACCCCTCACCATGTGTGTGGTTGGATGCCCACATCTTGTCATTGCCCTTAAATGAATCATCAACTGCCTTAACAGCTTCTCTGCTAGGGTTCTTAGGTACAGGGCCAGCTGATAACTAAGGTCAAACTGGACAAGTGTGATTCCAGTAGACAAATGAATAAGGAAATTCTGGGCATACTTGGCCCAGAAGAGAAACCTAAGCTACTCACTCTGTCAGTCTCCAGAGCAACAGTGTAGATAATGTCTTTGTTCTTGCATCTCTTTCTCCACCTGATCATTGCACTGGTCTCACGGAAGACTTGCACTCAGACCCAGATGACCCATAAATGCCCTCCTTAGAGAAGTGGTTAACAAGGAGTTTGGGAGGTCTATGACAAAATTGGCTGACGATGCTTCCAGGGAAGTTATGTATAGTATGTTAGTGGGAAGTGGTTCCAAAGTGACCCCAAGGTGGAAATTGGCCAGAGCACACACCAAGCAGGAGGCCATGTGATTGCCCACACCGAGGGTTTACCACCACTGACACTGGTTCTTGGGTCTGGGTTACATCCATGCTCTTCAAAGTGATGACTCAACTCCAACGGCTCACCAGTACATATAACATTTTGGTGGGTTTTTAACTCTTTATTGATAACCCACAGGATAGGAACACCCAGGCAGATGGACAGAACTACCAGGCTGTGGATCTATGGGTTCAGGTTCATGAACTCTGGACAAGGTGTCTGCTGTAATGTTCTTGCTTCTTGGTCAGTAGCAATTTAACTTAGTGCCTCCACTCCTTCATGAATATCATAACGGCTATGCACCGTGGCCAGCTTCAAAATGAGATACGGGGGATACAAGGTTTTCAGCCAAAAGCAGTGATAATTTAATTGCACAGAAACGAGCTTCTTGTAGAAGAAGGTAACTGAGTGGAACTTTAGTGGATCTCCTTGCCTGTGACAGAAGTGCCTCTACTCGCACTTTGGAGGTGTCCACTTGACAGTGAAGGGCTTTGATGAGTCAGGATGAGCCAGGACTAGATATTGTGAAAAGTAATTTCATGTCAGCCACCAGCCAGGAGAGTCTGTGTGGAACAGCATTGAAGAGGGCAATTCAAGGTACTGCCACATGCTGAAGCTTTTGATGAAGTGGCTGTAGAAGTTGGCAAAACCCAGGAAGTCCTTCACAGCACACAGCTGAGGTCATTCCTGCATCTCCTATACATTGCACTCCTCCATGCATGCTCCATCTGGAGATAGGTCATAGCCAATGAAGGTGATGCATATGAAATGGAAATTATATTTCTTTGAGCAACTTTGAGCTTATTAAGACGGCCTTTATATAACAAATGTGCTCTTTCAGCTTTGTTAAGTAGATGAGCATTTCATTGGTGTAAACTATAATGAAACAATGGAGCATATCAAGGAGGACCTAGTCAATGAACATAGATGGTCCTTTGGATAGGCTATAGTGCATGACCAGATTCGTAGTGCCTGATGTAATAGGTTAAGCTGTCTTCCATTCATCTCCCTCCCAGATCTGGATAAAATTATGTGCATGCTACAAATCCAGGGTGGTCACTTCAGTGTGGATGGTACCTGAGACATGGAATGGAGAAACTTCACCATAACTTCATTAATGATCTATTTACAGTTGCAGTCCTCCAAAAACCTGCTGGGCGAGGTGGAGTAAAAGGACAGAAAAACCCTTGCATCATAGTCTCTTCATAGCTGACATATCCTTTACTGACAGGGCTATATTCAGGAGTGAGGTAGTGTAGTACAGTGAATAGATCAATGGCAGAGTCACAGACACAATGTTGTAGTAGAACACCTCATTAAGATCCTGATACTCATGAGGAATGATTCTGTCCCCTGTATTGTGTGGCTCTCTATGGATGTTAAGCAGCATTGTAACTGGTGGCAATGGTTCTTTCACTTTGATGACCAAGCTAAAATCTTCTTGCAGGTTCAGGGAAAGATTGTGGCCATGCTTTTCAAGCCATGAGATTTCTTATATAACAGAGTGTAATAGAAAGTCAATAATGAAAAGGGAAATAGTTTAGAATTACTTCCTATACCCACTCCCAATCCAGGGGGCAACCATTTACTAAAGTAATGAGTAGTGGGGGTTTATAGGAATTTGGAGGGCTCAGGCCATGTGGTAATCAATAAAACTCCCAGGTGCTCCTGAGTCTATTAAACCATAACAGAGATATCATTACGATTCTAGAACAGATGTGCTGGGATAGGAAGTGATCTCTGGAAGCTCTGGTTGCCTAGTTAGCAACACTCCCTGGAGGCTGGGAGTGGTCCTTCTTGGCTCTAGGATATGTATTGCAGGAAGCAGGGGGATGGCCTGAGCTCCCACAAGTAAAAATACTTGTTTCAAAAAAATACTTTGTTACTGTAATCTTCATACTTCAGAGGTGGGTCCCGTGCATCCCAACTTTACTGGCTCAGGAGACCTGGCTGGTTGTGAGTTAGTGAAGGTTCCAAATCTGCATGAATGTCTCTCATGCAAGTTATTCCAGCTGTACAGCCAAGGGGATGGGCTGGCCCAATCTTGGAGATTCATCGTGGCAGGTAACCTTTGCATATTCCTTGATGAAAAGCTAGGGTAATCTTCCAGGTTTCCCATCCCAGTAGTGCTGATAATGTGTGAAATTCAGCAGCAAACAGCAAAGCGTGGTCCCTTTAGCCAAAAAAAGTTCTATTCCCTTTTTACTCTCTAGTGGGTAATCAGATGATGTTCAGAATAGTGTATGTTGGTCATCTATCAAATCTCTTGCTTTACTGGAAAGAAGAAAAATCACAAAATAACCTTGGCATGTAAAGCAAATGCTGAAGCAAATCTCCCCTGCAGTCTGAAGGTTTACCAACGTTGGTTTGGACAGCTTTGGATCCACTGGAACTAAGACTCGCTAATGATGGATAAATAAGGAACAGGTGTTAATAATCAGGAGAGGAGGAGTGCTGGAGACACACTGCCGAGGACACACTTGTGACATCCAATCAGCTGCTGATAGAAGAGGATGATGTGAAGTGGCCTTCACATCCACTTTGACCCCTGCTTCCCTCTCTCTCACACACGTATGCCTTAAATACTTAGGGGAAATAAATGCTCCTGCTCTTCTGGCATCAAAACCCCCACAAAATTTACTTTATCAGTATGTACCTTTAAGCAATTAAAAAAAATGATTTTGGCATTACAACGCATCTTGTCCTCTCGCGTACAGCAGTTCAAATATACAGTAGATACTAGACACATAAGCTCACAGTCTCATGTATCCTCTTACATATCCCTCACCCTGTCACATACTTACTCACGTTATACTAAACATTGCATACAATACACTATACATTTATGTTCTTCCTTTAAAACTCTTAAAACTCTTGAAGGCTTGGAAGTAAATGTGAGTGTGTTCATACGATGTGCAATCAGTCATTTCTGCCCCAAACATTCCCATCAGCCTTTGCACAGTGTGGGCTCAGAAAGAATGGATGATGGTCACAACTCAGTCTCTCTCCCTCTGTCTTCCCTTGCTCCCTCTCTCTCCTTTTCCACCCTCTCTACACCCTGTAGGGGGTTACCCTAATTGCCAACTGTGGATTGTGATTGTGGAAGATGAGACACGACAATCACTCAAACAGGTCTGTAGTCTCTTTTCACCTATCTTGACAGTGCAGTACAACCTGTACAAAATTTCATGTCCCTAATTCATTACACATTGTGTAGATCTGCAGGTTTGGCAGATCATAGAATCATCTGACATGGTCTATGTTGGAGGAATCCAAAAGCTCACCTTGACAGATCAGCCTCATTCAAGTGCAACTGAAGTTAGTCCTGATTCAGAGTCCTTGTTGATTTGAAGCAGGATCTACTGGAGCATGCCAAAAGATGTGCATGGCTCTGGAAAGCTGATGCTATTGAAAGACGTAATGAAGTCAGGAACTAAACAATAGCAGTGCAGCTCCAGAAAAGAACCTGCAAGCTCTGAAGTAAACTCTGTAGCACAGTGACCCCTCAGACTTGGAGGCATCTCTGTTCTGGAGTCAGAATGTCCAGAATGGCAGCTTGAAATGCCTTAATATGACCTCTTACATCAGAATGAAATGTTGCAATGTACAAATATTAATCCATTTAATGTTTTTGCTAATTAAACCAGATTGTATTGTACGGTACACTAAATGTTTTGTCCCCTTTGACATACTGAACCCAAGCTGAGTAACGAGTGCTGTCTAACCACAGTGTGTTGTTTTGTATCCAGTACTCTGTTTACCCAAGTCTACAGGGAGCCATTAATATGAGCAGTAGGTACTAAATGTCCTCTTGTAATTCTGTCCCCTGCCGGCTTTGGCGCCTGCCTTTCTCCTTGTCTCTCCTTTTTCCTCTCATTTGAATTCTTCCCATGCCTGTCTGTCATCCAGTCTCCATGGAGTCACCTTCAGGCCCCTCCCTCCATCTCTGGGCCATCCACTTAAGGGCACTTAACTTTATTAGCGGTGGGCAGAATTAATTACAGTGGAGAGACCTGACCGAGTCCTGTGGTACTAATGTACATGCCAGTTCCATCTTCAATATTACAACCTTCATCCATTCTCTCTTTGCCCCCCCCTCTCTGACGCATAAAGCCCATGTGGTAAATCATATTCCTCATGGAGCTTCTTGACATGTTACCTTAATGGATCTTACAGTGGCCTACTGAAACTTGCTTAATTAAATTCCGGCTGGTGGCGTAGTATCAGCCCACTGTCAGGTCGGTCAGAGGTAGAAATGGGATCAAACGGAAGCTGTGTGACTCACTAATGGCCATGCTGACCTCAGCACCATGACGCAAGCGTCTGGATACCCTTCTCCGAGCAGATCCAGCTCCCCTGATTCAGCTCTCCGAGCACCAATGATGCTTCGCTTTTGTTCTGTTGGAAACATGTCAATATGCAAAATTGCTTCTCTTTTAAATGTGAAAAATAATACAGGTATAATTGTCAGGTCTTTGTCATTTCCCCCTTGTTTCCTGGGTCCCTCTCTCCTAGCGCCTGGTTTCAGTGGTGTGTGTTGTGCTTTCACTCTTGTCTCTGCTCTATCGTGTATGTTCCCCACCCCAGTTCATCCTCACCTGTTCCTTTAAAACCTTGATCAGGCTGTCTGTGTATACCTAGTTTAAGCCAGTTTGCCTTGCAACGTTTACCTTTTTTCCCGTCTTCACCTAGTTGCTGCTACCTCGTATTCTCAGTACTATTAATGGATGTCCCTGTTACCAGCCTGACCAGTGTTGTTATGACCATTTCTATTTCTGATTTTGACTGTTTCAAGCACTCTGATTCATCCCAAAAAACAATCTGCTCTATTGCACTTGTGTCCTGCCCCTTCTTACTCAACATTACACGTCGTTGGATGTTTCTTCATTTTGAAATTACGGACTGCGTTTTTTAGTTGCAGTCCTCAGCTTCTGAAATGTCAGCATTCATTTGGAATGTGAAAGGAATGCCTGCTAGGTTGGTCACTGAATGGACTGGTTTAGGGTCAGAGACAAAAACCTTCAGAAGATGATGACATTAAGATTATGGTAATGGCACTCTCAGGAGGGTGTTATTCAACCAGTCGGTTAATCTCTGATGAGACGCGCTTGTGACCTTTCGTTGTGTTTCTCGACAGCATAAGCACTCAGTAAATCAAATTCCCTGTGTGGCTTCCATATTCAGAGCACAGAGATAAATAAGGACACTTCTCCTGAGTCCCAGGCTAAACTATCAATAGAATAAAAATCACTTCAAAGGAAAGAAGCCAAGATGAATATACTCATCTGTAAGGCATAAAATAGCGTTCGGGTGTTGTAATATTGGCTGCTGTCAAGAAGTAACTCACTAATCCAAATCTATCACTGTAAATGGTAGCATTTCTTTGAGGCCTTTCAAGACCACCCTGGCCTTTGTTTTGTCAAATTTTGAGAATGCCACAAAAATATAAAAACAAAAAACTCCTTATGTAAAAAAATATGTAAAAAAAAGCAACTCATGTAATAACTCCTTAAGCTCTTTAAGTTCACTGGATGTGAGACCAACTGTATTTGAGAATCACTGAATTTGGGAACCACTGGGACCGATAACCACTGCTTTAATCACGTTGCTCTTACTCTCTGTTACACCCAATCTAATCTCATCTATATGGTTCGCCCACTGTTCAAACGCACACTTTTAAATAAACACTTCTGTTTCTGTTCCCCTGTGCTTTGTGTCTTTTCTGCATCTTATTTTTAGCTTCTGAAGGGCAAAGGTGGGTGGAGCCTTGTTAAGAGCAACGAATATGCTATCTCATCCAGCTCCTAATAAACTGAGTAGACTTATCTGTAAAAGCACTCTTGGCTCGCCTGTTTTGTTTTTTATTATGGGTCGATGCAGCTCACTCAGCCCGTGCCAGAACTCCCATATTAGATTAAATAAAGCTCTCTCTCTTTTTTTGTATTTGTTTAGCCATCCCCACATCTCGGAGAACAGAGCTACATTCCGCTGATGTAGTCACTAGTCATTGAAAGGAAAGGATCCAGGCTTATGAGACTGGACAGGACAGCTGCTGTGTGATTAAAACCACAGCATACAAGCATACACTAACACACACAGTGCATTTAGTAACCAGATGGGTAAATCACAGAGGAAGAATGAAATTAGAATGAGCCTTAGAACTCTGCTGTTTCTTTCATAGTATGTTATATTTCACTTCGAATACACTTATAATTGAAGGCTGGTGTGTATAGGAAAATATTTTGAAGTCATGAACTACCAAAATTATCATACCACATATCCTCATGTTATGATACTTTGTATCCTCATGTTGTCATACCTTGTGTCTTCATATGTTTTCATACCTCGTGTCGTCATATTGTATAATACCTCGTATCAACCTCAAATACTCATACGTTATCATATCTTATATCCTCATACTTTTTCTTATATCTTCATATGTTATCTTACTTCATGTCCAGCATTTTAATCATAAATAATTTGATCGACCAGGTCTGGGCAATTTTCTGGGTGGTTTTATGCTAATTGATTTGGAAAGCAAATTGGGCTCTTTTTTCTCATAGCAGATGTTTTCAGAATATTTTAACTGTGGGTCTGAAGAGTGCTTTCAAATAAATGTTTCATTGCTAATGGTAGAATGATGTCATTATTAGCTGACCCCTTATGGTATTGCTGTATTAGCAACATAAGGGATTTGGTATTGAAGTGCACTTCCATTCTTTATAACCCTGTGAAGAGAAGACTGAGCAGTTTAGATTCTGTGATAATGCTGTGCATTGTAAATGAACCTAATGAGTTATTTGTTACATCATTGACAAAATGTAAAAATTGAAATGAAAAAATGAAATGAAAAAATGTTTTCTTATATTTCTTTATACCAGGCCTTCTTATTTCTACATGACAGTATTTGCAGCATTATGATGTAGTTGATGTAGTGGTTTGAGCCTGTGTGAATGAAGTTACTTCAAAGTGTATTTCAACAGAGCATGTACCAAAACCAAAAGATATGGACACATGGCACTGAAATCTATACCTTTCCTATAGTCACTTGTACATTACATCATAATCCTATAACCAAAAACGGCAGAGAAACTCCTGAAGAACAAACTGCTCAATGACCTTTGGTTCCTCTTGTAGATGTTTACATTGTTAATGTGCTTTATCGCTATTTCATTTAAAATCCTTATTTTCAAAATCATTATTTAATTTAAAATCCAGGGTGCTGAAGTACAGCAACAAATTTGACAGTATCCATATACTTAAAGTAAAGAAGAATATGTATATATACTACAAAGTCACTGTAAGTTTAGTCTGGTCAGTACAGGTTAACGCTGGTTATTGCAGGTTTATTCTGGTCAATACAGGTTTATGTTGATCATTGCGTGTTTCCTATGGTTACTCCAGGTTTATTCTGGTCTACAGGTTTATGCTGGATACTACAGGTTTATTCTGGTCAGTACAGTTTTATGCTGGTTATTGCATGTCCTGTGGTTACGGCAGGTTCACCAGGTTTACAGTAACCGAAAAGGTAAATGGAGTTCTTGCAGTTCCACTCAGATTGTGACGGTGCAGACATTGATGACAGACGAATGCGGTAAAAGGAAGGTTTATTATTTATTTATTTATTTATTTTTGTAGTGATACATCTTCTGATGCATAGCTAGGGCACCTCATCAGTGATGCTACCTGAGGTCATGGGGTGTTTCGGGTCTTTCGATCATCATACACCCTCGCTCAGGCGACCCAGCCGAGGTTGATCAGGCCTCGGCTTGTGCCTTAGCAGCACTTGACCACGGCTCCCCTTTCCTTATCCAGAGCCACGTTGATAACTTGTAATCTGGAAACAGACAGCGTCAAACCAGAAAGATTAGTCAGCCCAAAATCCCACACGAAAAACGCAGTCAAAAACAGTCCAGGTCCAAACACACGGTAGCAATAACAGGCAACTGTACGAGAGAGAGAGAGAGAGAGAGAAACGAAGTGAAGTGAAAACGTCCAGATATGTACAGATATGTATAATGAGGTACAGTTGAGTTAGTAATGAGGGGAGGACGATCGGGGAAGCTGGGTGGTGGAATTCTGGTTCCTAGGGTCTGGATGCATGACACAGATAAAGGGCAGAAAGATTGGCACAAAATATTAGTGAATAAAGTGAATATAAGTGTATGAAGTGAACATAAGTACATTAACATTAACATCCATATTACATTAACATTAATTTCTGTGTTTTACATACAAGGGGTTTTGAGTTTATAGACATGACTTTCAGGCTTATATATTATTGACGAGAATGGAAGTTCACATGAGTGTGCGCATGTGTGCATGCTCTTTGATGTTGAGCATTGATCCCCAATGGTTTGACACCCCTGTTCCCAGCACATAAATAGCCTTTAACCTCTCTCTCTCTCTCTCTCTCTCTCTCTATCTCTCTCTATCCTTCCCTCCCTCCTCCCCCCTTCTCCCACCCTCTTCTCTCCTCACACCCTAACTACCCCCCAGCCAAAACTATAATTTCCTGTTACAGTCAGATTTAACTCACAATGATCTAACATCTGTATTGTTTAGATAAATAAAGAATGGCTAAATAAACATCTCTTTCATGTTTTTCTGGCTGCTTGAATTAGTGTATCAGTGTGCTAGTGAGCTACGCAGAAAGGAGGGCTTGAACAGATTGGTCACACTTTGTTAGTGTCATGAGAAAATCACTTCATGAATGAGTCTTGGTGCGAGAAGAATAAGTTAACTGAGGGTTAATATTATGCTTTACAGAGGTTTTTATTTGGGTCCAGTGGTGCAGACATTTTGAATGGATTTTTGAATGGAAACTCGTTTATTAAATCTTTTGTCATCTGAAATTAACTTACACTACTCAAATCACATTACACTTTTGAGTGAGTTCTAGTTTAGATTTAGATTTAGACATTTACCAGCCACTATCAGAAAGACACGCTTTGTATCTACCCACTATATTAGGTGTACCATGGCTATTATATGTATGGCTATTTAGAAGGTCTACACGTGTGTACAGTTTCATACTTGGCACTTTGCTAGACTCAATGTGCTGTGTTCATTAGAAACATACACAGATTTATATATTGAAGGGAATAGGGATGACAGTGGTGTGTGTGTGTGTGTGTGTGAGTGACGATTTGCTCTCTTTGCTGCCCCATATTCTTTCTCTTACTATAATTGCTTTTGACCACCTTTGTAATGTTGCTCCCCCTCAACCTTGTCTCAGCCTTGAGGATACTGAACTTCTTATTCATGCCTCCTTCGCTTTCTGCCTCCGTTTTCAGGATACTGAAACGTTTTCACGCTTCCATAACCTCCTGTTTTGACTATTGCAGTTCACTCACTATTACAACAATTGCTGGGTCGGTTCTTTTTGTGTTTGTATTGCTTGTTTATATTCCTGTGTTCCAGGCTCTGTAACTCCTCCTACTTGGATTTACCTCCCGTTCCTATTAGTGGTGCACCAGCGGTAAGATGTCTTCCCTGGTTTTCATGACCTTTTATTTTTGGATTATGGGTTTAGGGAGTCAGTGTAGATTTGTGTGTGCAATTTTGGGTAAGTTAGGTAAGTTAGCAACTCCTTTTGGATCTATGTGTATTCTACCACAGAGAAGCACTGACTTCACAGTCTACCACAGATGACCAGATGACTACACAGTACACAACTGAGGATGAAAATTTTGACTGAGAGGACCAATTCAAATTACAACATAGTCCTCCATAGAGAACCAATCACAACACAGTCCTCCACAGTGAACCAATCACTACACAGTCCTCCACAGTGAACCAATCACTACACAGTCCTCCACAGAGAACCAATCACTACACAGTCCTCCACAGAGCTGGCATTTACTCCTGCCAGCGAGGTCAGTGTGAGAAATTCTCTCCCTCTCTCACTGCTGACGGCTGGTGTTAACTCCCACCCCCGGTATCGATTACCTGACAGGTGGAACACTTCCTGTTTATTATGAGATCGATCACCTGTTCCTCTGCGTCCTTCTGTTTGTCTGAGACTGCTGTGGCCCTCAGGCCCTACAGCCCTAAATAGGAAAGAGCTGAACCTGACGGCTTCTGTTTTCTTCTGCTGTTATAGCGTTTCATACGCATTTATTTCATATGGTATGTCTCCATGTCTTTATGTCTATGTGACTGTATTGGCTACACAGTAATTAATCAGATGGTATGGAGCATTTGACGTCAATCTGTACTGCGTTGCTGGATGAAAAAATACACTCACAAGTTTTATTTTATGTAATACAAAAAAAAAAAAGGTTCCAAACATTTGTTTATAATATTTGCGAATGTTTCATGGTCCTCTCTTGTGTTTTGACTTAAAGAAATAAGGAAATAAATAAATACATCAGGAAACTGGAGAGATGCTTGTTACTTCTCCAGTGAAGTGCTGGAGCAGGGAGAACACAAACACGTGTAGGTCATCAGGTCCCCCAGGACACGAATCTTCACTGAGAAATATTAGTCCTTGCACTGTTGCACTTTTAACAGATTCCCCCCGGACACAGAATTGGAGTCTATATCTCTTATTGGCTAGATAGTACATCTCAAACCATAGATCTCAGGAACTGTAGAGGAACCATAGATGTCAGGAATTGTAGATTTTAGCAACCATAGGTCATACATCTTAGGAAACAAGTCCTGCCAGTAAGGTGTTTGATGCACCAGTCTGTTTGAAAGCAGTGACACATCTCACCAACTTATTGACATTCTATCACAGAATAGGCCTGGGATGGATGCAATGTTGCTTGGGGCTCTTTAAGTGGTTTATTGTCCTCGTGTGTATGTGTTTGTATATGGTGTGTGTGTGTGTGTGTGTGTGTGTGTATCACTTGAAGCTTGTATGGAAGCTGACAAATGTGATGTGGTTGTATCTTGAAGGGCTGCTGCAGATGATGGCTGAGGCTGAGGGATGTAGTGCTGGTAAGAGAAATCCATGCCACACACACACACACACACACAGAAAATTGTCATAATCTGTATAAATGCATGCCTTTAGTCAAAGATATATTCTGGATATACTGGCAAGAGACATTCTGGCATTCTAGTGCTAAATCTCACAGAAAGCATTTGCCTGTTTTAGTTTATGTGTGTTTTAGTTTTTGTGTTCAGAGCAGGTAAGGTGTTCTCTTCCACTGACACGTACTGCTACACAGTTTATAAGGATGGTGGCATCTGCAGGTCCTTAAAGCCCCGGACCCTCTGAATCCTCCAAGCCAGTGGCAGCCTGTCATTTATACACACTGCAGACACCCCTGTCATTTACACACACTGCACACACACCCCTTCCTTGCTCTCCTTAAATACTCCTGCTCAGCCTTCCTCTTCCTCTTTCTTTCATTTCCTTTTTCTTCCTCTCCTTCCCTCTCACCCTTTCTGTCTGTTCTTTGGTTCTGATTTCTTTTCTCTCCCTCTCTCTCTCACACATACTTTTACCTCTGCATGTCCTCTTGGCTTTTTTCTTTTCTCTGATATTTTCTCTCTCTCCGTCTCCCTCCCCCACTCCCTCCCTCCTGTTTCAGTTGTCCCCGTCCTGCATCTCTTTTCTGTTCTTACGCTGTATTTATTCTAGTGGACAGTCTGGCCGACCACAGTCAGAGGAGCTGGAGGAGAACATGAGAGGAGAGCAGATTTTTTTTTAATCCTACATGGCACCTTAGCAGAAGGCTCTGTTTTTATTTCATGGCCTTATAAAATGAGGTAACCATTTCATTGTTGAAATTACAGAAGTACTTTGTCTTCAGGGAGCCCTATATTTTTTGCCCTGTGACCTTTAATAGATTAATTGATTTACCTCTGTATTGCACCAATAAAAATTTAAATTACATATTGAATGATTCCTAGCAGTATTTCATCTATGAGTGAAGATCTCATGTCTTCTGGTGTGCAGGGTATATTGGCCCTTAAGGTGTTACTTTATCATTACCTTGAAGTCACAATCAGGAAATTTGGAACAATAAAACAACACCACTGGCACTAATGTCTCAGATACAGAGGTGAAAGGTTAAGTTCAGGATTCCCCTTTGTGTGAGGAGTTCAACAGCCAATGACAGTTATAGGGAAAAGCTAAATTAATAGCTATAGGGAAAAGAATGATCAAATTTTAAACCGTTTTGGTCTTGGTTCAGAAATAGACCTGTTGGCTCCTCATAAAATGTCTTTGTTATGGAGAAGTCAAAGGTTAAGTATACACATTTATAAATACACACAATTATAAATTTTATCCAAACAAAAGTTTTAAAATGTCCGACTCTTCCTTTAATGTCTGTTTCTTCCAACAATCATGTGTTTTTGAACACATAATTTCTTTTAGCACATGACAATTTTGCAGTTTGGTTTATTCTCAGTATCTTACATATTACATTTTAAAGACATAATACAACATGTTTATGTACATATTTATTAGGATAGCAGTATGTTATTGACTCATTATTAACACAGTTTTTAAGACATTGCTATTAAAATGTTTTTAGTTGATGAGAGAAAGCACTGAGACTGTCCACATGCTTGCTCTAAGTGTCAGAAGATTTGTAAGTCTTTAGAATTACGTTCTTTCAAATTCCAGTATACCTAGAAGACAGATGAAGAAAGGTTTTCATTTTTTTAGTTTTGAAAAAAGTCCCCAGGCACAGAGCAAACTCATCCAGTTCAGTCAGTAGTGGTGCAGTTGATAGCTTTGAGCTAAATTACAACTTTAGGGTTGTGTCACCAGTGTGACATCCTAGATGAATATGAATGAAAATGTAATAATAATTTGTAATGTGTTTGCTTGTCGATTGTTGCATGCCTGTTTTAGGATTTATTTAATTTAAAGTTTGTCATGTCATTTAATGACGAGAGTGAATCAATCAGTGGTGAGTATTATCTGCTACAACGTGAAAGAGACTTCAGAACATAAGTCAGCAGGTCCTTAAAGAAACTGGGGGAAGGGTTGCACATTGTTTTGTCTTTGGCTCTGATCATGGTTAGCCCGTGGCCCTGCACCTTGCTATGATAAGGTCATTCCATTTTGAGAAACCGAACATGAAACCTCATTACAGCCCGACTGTCCATCTTCACCTTAATGGAATCGCTTGGCCAAAAATCAGGGTTTATAGGGTTCTCTTAAGAGTTGCGGGATTAATGGATAAGTTTAAATAGGCATGGAATTAGCACGAATTGTATGTTCATGACATCCATGGCAACAGTGGATGTTAATTTTCAGCATTTACTCTACAGTTTATATTTGAATTTAATAAACTCTTGACAGCTATGATGAACCCTCTTCAAACTCTTCAACGCCTATTCTTTCCTAATAATGCTAAGACACTTTTAGTGCTATTTGTTTGCCGTGTTTGACAGCGAATCACTTTACTGGACTCGAGTGATTTGTAGTTTGTGTCGTGCTAATTAGTGAGCATTGATTTTCAGCACGTTATCAGGAACATTTGCCTTGCTGTTCCAATAAGCTACTCCCAAGCAGAGGCATGAACTCAGAATGTATTTTTGTTTATTAGACACACTCGTTCCATCTGTTGTCTTGGTGCGAAGATCTGTCTTTCATCAAGAACTACTATGGAAAATTCATAAGGTCAGAATATCCAGAAACACTGTGAAGGTTTAGTTTACTTAGGATGGTGGGGGTTATTAATGAATGTCTTCCCAGTGTTACTCACCGCACAGCAAGGTGCAGCATTACCAAAAAGCACATTTTGCACAATCATGAAAATACAAAGGCTGTCAGAGTACTATAGTGATGGTTTTAATGCAAGCATGAAAACAAGCTCTTAGTCTTGAGTGGAAATCAATGCAAATTTCAAAATTACTCCTTTAAATTATACCTTTAAATGTTCATGCTGTTTCTCGCTAGCTGAGGGAACCTCTGGCGCATGACTGAAAAGGACACAGCTAGTCCAGATGGCAGTCATTATCATGGAGCATCTATGACCACCGCAGTGCTTAGCTGTTCCTTTAGGTGGTGTGCTGCTTCTGTTAAGGAGTTTTAGGAGAGAGAGAGAGTGTTGGGTATTGATACAAACCCCTTTGTGGGTGTGTGGATAAAAGTGTGTGGACCACGCTGCGTCGGGATCGACAGGGTGCTCAGTGTCAGCGCCCGGATCTGAGCGTGCTCTTTGTAGCTTGCAGGTTTCAAACGGGTGTCGACGCACGGCTCTGTCACTGCGTCCCTTGGAGATAAACACAGGATGCTCATCGAATTTGCCTCTGTTCCGTCACCTCCCCAGAACGAGCGTGACCTTTTCACATGCAGGCTGTGTGGAAGCGTGCAAACGCTGCCATGCCTAACAAATCACGACTGTTCTGAGTTTCAGGCTTAAAGGCCTGGTCAGCAGTCTCTGCATCGTCCTGCTCAGCGTTTAGCAGTCTAACATATGAAGCTCTAATAGCATGTACAGTGCCCCCCCCTTCGCCATGCTGTCTGCTGGGACACAAGTGCTGGAAAATTCTTCATTAAGGCTTTAATGGATTAGACCTGAGTCCTGAGCTCTGGAAGGACACAAACCACAGGATTATGTGCGCTTCTCTCAGATTTATGGATTGATGCTTTAAAGTCTGTTACATATGCACAGATATTCACAGCTTAGGATATTTGCCCTTCCTAAAGTAGATACTCTAGTAATTATAGTTATTCATGTGTATTATATACATTTATAGAACTTATAGTCACTGCTTAATAGCGAATTCATGTGCTTTTGTGAGAGTATTTCTGAAGATTGTAGTCTTGCCTGACTCCCTTATTGACTACTCCCCTACCCTTGCTTTGTTTCTCTCACCTCTCTCATTTGTTCCCACACTTCCTATCACTTCTGTGCACTCTCTCTCTCTCTCTCTCTCTCTCTCTCTAAAAGCATCAGGTGGCATATCAGATGTACCATGCTGAGATTGATGTTGGGTTGGACTTGTGTTTAAATTATTGAGTAGCCTGGCCTCAGTTCCCTATAACAGAACCCCACCCTGCCATGTGCCATCTCATTTGAGAGTTTGTGTGTGCATGTATGTGTTTGTGTGCGTATGCGCGAGTGTGAGTGTGTGTGTATGTGTGTGTGTGTGTGTGTGTGTGTGTGTGTGTGTGTGGCGAAACACAGGAATCATGAGTTTGTTCATTTGGAATTTAATATGACGAATGTGTGCAGATACGATTAATAAGAAGGTAAGTGCATTGGACAGGCTGTCTTTGTCTTGAGAGGCTGAAACATTAATTGTAGTATAATGTAGGCCATGTGTATACATGCTTGAAAATTCAAGTCTACAGTAAAATTGATTGACAGTTCCAAGTTGCTTATTTCAGACTCACACGACTAGTCACATGTCAAAGAAACAGGAAATAACTGTTTAATAGCTGTGTAGTTGCGTTCTGTTCCACGTGGTCCCTAACAAGTGCTTTTGTAATTGATTACATTGATTGACTTCCTTCATTCAGAATGCACTGCAGGATCACCACACAGCAGACACTGTGAACATGTAGTTTCTTGTTTCTTGACAGCTAGACAATCCCACGGTTCCTTTGTTTGATAATGTGGCTAATCTACTGAACTGCATCTTTAACGTCCTCTGTGTATTTTGGAAATAAAATTAATATCTGGTTGTTACAGCAAATATTTAACGCATGATAATGAACAGGCAATTAAAAAAAAAAGTTACATCCACATCACTGATAGTTGTATAAAATGTAATTCATGGCCCTCATACACAAGTGAGCTGACATTTTTCCATACATTTGCTCCTCTTGAAAAACTTCACTACTAATAAATCCCCCTGGACTTAAGGTCATTTCTAAAATTAAGAAAAGTTACTTGTTCAAACATTGTGATGTCTGTCCTGTACCTGCTCTGAAATAACTGAAATTCTGGTCCCATTTTGGGCATGCACCAGAGTTGTTGTTGTTTGGCTAATTATGCCCTGTGTTGGTGATTTGGATGGCACCACTCCCTGCACACCGCCTAATTGAACACTTGTAGGTGCAGCTCAGCACAGCACGGCTTTTGTGCCATCTGCCTTGTGTCCGCAACAGGGCTGTTGCCATATTCCAGAGAAAAAGAGAAAAATCGAGTGTTTTCTTTGGCGTTGAGTTCAAAGCCTCCCAGGCAGCTGTTCCTACTGCCTTTCAAAGCTAGCATTTTGGGAGGTTTTGGCCCTTGATCATGTTAATGTTGGTTTTGATTAGGTCTGTACACATCTGCCGAGGAAGTGCACTGATGAAATGGGGTTTGGGGGGAGAGACAGAAAGAGAGAGAGAGAGAGAGGAAGACAAAGAGATTAATTTCACCAGGTTCTGCAATCCAACGATTACTGAGCTAAGATTAATCTTAAATTCATGTATGTCTTGTTTATTGTTGTGTAATAATCTGCATACTCACATTTGCGCAACTGTGGACTTTGTGAGTTGACCTGGAACAGTCCATGGAGCTCTCTCCTTGTGACCAATACTCTATATCTGCCTCTCCTATTCTGTGCAAGGCTGAAGAGACTGTGGTGCTATTGACAGAGGCGTCACGGTCACGGAGCCTATGGTAGAGAAGAAGTGAGGAGTGGAAAGGCAGTGGGTCTTGGTGTGGAGGCGGCGACGTGCAGAGGGCCAAAGACCACGTAAACAGGCTTTTTAAAGAGCTGTCAGGCCTGTCTGGAGGGTGAGCGGAATTCCACGACCTGCTGCTCCTCCCCATTGGCCTGTCAGAGAGGTAGTGTGCCAGTGAAGCAGTGGGCCAGGGTCTATGAACCTCACAGTGTAGCTCTGTAGGCCTTCAGGACTTCCCTCTCTTACTTATGTCATTTATTCAGATTGGGGAAGCATCGCAACCTTTTGTCTCACCGCGCAGCTCTGTGATCAGGCCCAGCCGTCTTCAGTCTACCCTCCACTGGTGATAATGCTTTCGTTGTGTTGTACAGTGACAGGGTCAGCGAGCCTCACCGTGCCACTGTGTGATCAGGTCCTCTGTTGGCAAGTCTGTATCCCTCTTGTTTTTTTTTACTATGACGACCAAGGTTCTTTTTTTCCCCCTTGTGTCTGTCACTGTTTCAGAGAAGTTTGCAAAACAACTGTTCACTTTAATGTGGAGCAGGTTCAAGCGTTTCATTTCTGTCAGTCATGAGAGAGCTGTCAGCGTGCCTGACAGAGGAGCTCCATATCCAGGCCCTCTCAGTCCCCTAATTACCCCTGATGCTTTAAGACACTAAAGCCCATATTTATCAAATGTATCAAACTAAGAGTACAGATCTAAGGTTGGTTTCTTGCACTAATGGACCAATTATGTGGGCAGATGGGATCTATTCCTAGAATGGTGCTATTACTCAGAGCACTTGATGATATCGGCCTGAAAGCTCTGCCTGCTTGCTACACCTGCTAGTGGAGGCAGTTTAAAGGAACAACACTGCTACAAGTGCATTCAGATTGCATTAGGTTAATTACATGTATTTCCTTGTCTGTATTTTGCTACTCACTTAACTGCGAGGACTATCCATACTATATTGGAAGGGAAGCAGTAATTCATTCGTTCATTATCCGTACCGCTTATTCCCGCCTAGTCGAGGTCACGGGGGGGGCTGGAGCCAATCCCAGCATCTCCGGGCGAAGGCAGGGTACACCATGGGCAGTTCGCCAGTCCACCACATGGCCAACACTCACACACACACTCACACCTACGGGCAATCTAGAGTGACCAATCAACCTAAGATGCATGTCTTTGGACTGTGGGAGGAAACCGGAGTACCCGGAGAAAACCCACACAGGCACAGGGAGAACATGCAAACTCCACACACAGCAGCCCAGACCGAGAATCGAACCCAGACCGCCTTGCTGTGAGGTGACAGTGCTGACCACCACACCACCATGCCGCCCGGAAGCAGTAATGTTCGCAGTAAAATTTTTAATGCAAACACTACAGCCAGTGAATGAAAGTTCAACTAACAAATTAGCTTATCTGAATTATGCTCATGACAGGTGAATTACTCTCACCCAGTGAATGACAGTGCAGCTTCCTAAAACGAGGCTGAATTAATGGAGTTGAGTGCAACCCAATGCCCGGTGTGCTGATGTGAGAGTGCGAGTGGGTTGAGTGCCTTTGGCTGTGAATCGTGTTTTCTGCATCAAGCTAAATGATCCACAGCCAGATTCAAGTCTCTTAAGACTTCCAGTTTGGAATGCTGATCATATGTTCTCCTTCTGCTAGCCCTCAGGATGGTAAAGAGATGCTTCCTTAATTAAAAACATAACAAAATTATGGAATACTATTCTAAAGCTTCTGAAACTGTGGGAAATCAGTCCTGGTGGAGTGGAATAACGCTTGGATGAATCCCCCAGCATTCCTTCGCATCTTTATTTAGTTGCCTGTATAATTTATGCTTTTCCCATTTGAAGTGCAAATAGCACGACTCGATCCAATCTCTGTCTTTTAGTCTTAAAGGATTTTGATGAATTCTGTGTCAGATCACAGGAAGGATAGTGCAGGGTTGAGAAAGCTAGCTGACAAAACATACCATCATTAGCAGCTGTGTTAGAGCAAGTGGCCGCCCTGTTCACCCGATGGCTCTTTGAATGAATTAGACTTCCATTTGAATTTAAGCTAGTTTTGCAGACATGGGTTATGTCTAGACCTTTTTTAGTCGTGTATCACTGATGATGACAATCTAGTTTGCTCCCAGACCAGCTTTAAAAACAAGTCTTGTATTACTTCTGAAAACGCCTTTCGTTTTTACTGAATCAGAGGCTGCTCCTAATTTTGCTAGACTCAGTGATCGAGTGAGTCATGAAGAAAGTGAGAGGAGTTTTCTTGGAGGTTGAGTGTTTGCTCAGCTCAGAGCAGGAGACATTTTTACCTCTCGATTCAATTGCCCTTGAGGCAATAAAAACCCTGCTGCTGTGCCCAGGGGAGACACGAGTGAGTCACTCCCCACTGGTATCCAATGATTTACCTTCTACCCAATCACCTTTATAGAGTCTTACCACCAAATACCTGCCACTGGCTAAGCTCCTCATCTGTCAGCCAATCGAAGCGTAGCTCATTTTAATGACATCACTTAGTTCCAGAGCTTCTTATGTGCTCTCTCACTGTAATGTCTGAGATGTAAATAAAAACAGTTCTCTCATAAACATGGGCTTTCCCCTAGGGTGTGGAGCCTGAGGCAACGCTGAGAGCTGGGAGGCCACTTTGCTGGGATGCTCCATTGGTTTTTAAAACACCGGTGTCTCGTGTGACGGGCTGCCGGCACGGACTGGATGAGCGGCTTTCCAAGAGCTCCCCGGTGGCGTGCACTGCCGTAATGATCTAATGCATGGAGTCTTTTCATCATCAGTTCCCTTCCTGAGCTTCCGCTCTGATTCGTAATGTCACACCTGAGGCTATTCTATTTTGTCCTGACAGCAGGGGGCGCACTGACACACATTGAAATAACAGTTAGTTGAAGTAGCCTATTAGCACTATACTAGGAACATTTTTTCCTTACCAAAATGAGCCCAAATATGTAAGAAAGGACATAGGAGATTCCTCTGACCCTGAAGCTGTTCTCATGGGAAACCTGATTATATTAACTGGCTAATGCAAAATGCGCTGCTGAATATTTTGACTTTGTTTTGCAGTTATTCCTTCTGTTTAATTTTTGTATAAGGCTTAACATGCAGGGCCACACCCCACAGTTTAATGTGTTCCATAAATTAATATACTTAATTTGCTAGTTACCGTTACTAAGCTAGTTACAGAGGCAACCAGCGATTATTATTTAGCTATTAAAATTTCACTTTGCAGGATGAAGTTTCCCATTTTGAATCTTTGTTACTCTTATTTTTTTCCTTTCTCATGACATTTCAGAGAATATATCCATGACATCAGATTTCTGTAAAGGAAATGAAAAGGATGACCTGCTGGTTCTTCCTGACTGAATGATGGACCTGGTCATAACAACCATGGAACTTAATGCTGTGTGAGACTTGCTTCTCTTCCATCACAGTATATGACACTACATTTTTTTTCCATTTTTTTGGTGTCCAGTGTTGTTATTTGTTATTGCTGGTATTAATATTATTAATTATTAATTAATAATAATTAGTATTATATTTTCTATTATAACTACTATATTCCTATGACAATAATGTAATGAAATGTGCCGTCTTCGGTGTGTTTATTGTAAACAAACATCCTGATATTCATTCATCCCTGCAGCTACCAAGCCCCCGTCCAGGTAAGACACACCCCTTTAGTCTGTGGAGGCTGAGAAAGCAGGAGATAATAGAAATGCCCCTTGTAAGAGATCACAGCCGCTGCAGAATGGCCTGATTTATTCCGTGTCCTCATGACAGAGGCAGGGAGCGTATGGTGTGCAGGACAGACCCCATCTCGCCAAACCAGCCTCCATCTGTCCACACCACACATGGCTCTCTGTGGGTTTGCTGACATGTATTAGTATTTAGTGTTACTTAAGGCCTTGAAAATGCAGTCTTTGTTATGCTGTTGTAAGGAAGGGGTTTTTAAGTAATGTCGCTTTTATAGTGATGCGTCTGCATGGCTGATTCTGATCTACAGATGATGGCCTGGTGCACCCACTGAGATTCCTCAGGCAACAAACCACTAGCCTCTTGAACAAGAGAGAGAGAGAGAGAGAGAGAGAGAGAAGTGTATTGCAGTGATGGGAAAATGTGCTGTTGGATGAAAGAGTTGTGGGGGGTATTTTCTAAGTGCACTGTATCCCATTATCTTTCACCAACTTCCTTCATGAGCACTGGAGGTCACATGGCTTCATAGGACTTAAATGAAGCTGTTAGGAGCAGAGTTCAGGCTTTGTAAGGAGCTTGGGATATATGCCATGTAATATCACAGCGATGGATCCACACCAAGCGTTCAACTCCTCCGCTCTGTTTTAGTCTTTACTGTGGGATGCTGATATATGATTTTTTTAATGTAAATAATTATACAATTCGTCCTCTTAAATTATTCTTAGATTTTGCAACTCCAAACTCAGCTGAGCCAACTAAGGGTTATATTACCTAGTATAGATAATGATCAATGCCAGGCTCCACTGCCCATCCGCCCGGTGATGTGCACAGTTAACACACCATGCACCCGCCATTTCTCACCCCCTCTCACCTAGAAGCCATCCGCTGCTCAGTGAAGGCCTGTCTGAGATCCAGGCCTTTAAGTTATCCCTCTTCCCCAGGTCATCATAAATCACCCCTGACCGCTGTGATGTACAGCCCCGTGTCCACTGAGGCTCGCTGGGCACCTCACTCGGCCAACTCATCCACAAATTGCTTATTGATCTCACGATCGCCAAATGTATCGTGCTCCACCTCCGGTTTTTAAATACACGCTCTGTAGACCTGCTCCATAGGTTATCTGATTTTTTTGTGCTGAAGGGAATAATCCAAGCATGCTTTACTACTTATATATACATATAATTTATGTGTTATATACATCTTTGGTCAGAGGTTTTTTTGTATGTTTCCACATGTTCAGTAGTGCTGTCAGATACCCAAATGATGATATAAACAAGATGGAATCCTGAGTGAGCACATTTCCTGCATTATCTGAAATGGGACTGTGACAGAGACCATCAGTTAGGAAGGTTACATGGGCACTCTGGCTGCTGGACCCGAGAGCTGTCTGATTGGTCAGAGCTTGCGTATACTGTACTTCCTTTCAAACCTGGGTTTGAGTCCTGGGTAGGCTGGCTGTCCTGGGACAGGATGTTTCGGACAGAGGTCCTTCATCAGCTGTGGTCCCCAAGCACATTTTTAAATGTCTTTGTCTCATTACATTAGTGTTTGATTTATTTACTCTGGTTGGCTTCTTGCTGTGCTGTTCCCTGTTTCTAAGTTCTTGCATTTCTAGTTTCCCATTTTCGTAGCTTTGTCCCTATTGCTTATTTTTTTCTCTTGATTATGGACTTGTGTTTTCCAGTGATGCCTATGTGTGTTTTCCTACACACAACAATTACTTCTTCAGCTCATGTAGTGGCAAAATGTGTTTGACACGATCACCTTGAATCAAATGGATATCTGTGGTAGCCTCTTTCTCTTTCTGGACCTCTAGTATGATCTCAGCAGAGAAGCCTTTATAGACATCTTGCTGCAGACCCATAATGAGTGAGCTGAGGGTGTTAGGTGACATGAGGAAGAAAACTTTAAATGAGCCAAAACTAAAAGGAGAGAAGACTATGAGCACTGCTGGCCAGTCAGGTCAAAGGTTAAGCAAGATTAAAAACAAAGTTTCAGTAGTTGCATCCAGTAACTTTCTGTGGTTTGTGTTGAGGTGACATCATGATGTATCCAAGCATAGTGTAGCACTGACACCACCATGCTAAACTACTGATGTATTTGGGCAGATGAAAGTTGATGGTTTTTGACAGAAAATACAGTCATAGTAGTTGCATTAGTTACAGTTCTATTTAGAACATTATTTTCAATACCGGATAATTATGAATTATGAACCCACACACCAATCAAATGACATGCACAATCCTTTGGTTTCTTATTGTTTCCATGCTTAGTTACTGTAACCAACAAAAACAAATTGAGTGTAAATATGGCAAAAAATGTGGTGGCTGGCTTCACGAGTCTTGCAGAAGCAGAAGTCTTCCATGTTAGTTGGCGTATTATGGTAGGGGAGATTTAAACAGCAGGAAGTTAACACTGGAGAAGTCATGACGGAAATATAAAAAAATGCAGGAAAGCAGTCAGGAGAAAATTATTTTCCTGAGTACTTTAAATAGAACATTCCTAATTTCCCACATAGTGTGCTACAGTAATTTATACAAAATAGAATAGAATGGTTTAACTTAAAACAGCATTCAGGCTGCTGTAAACCAGCCCATATATCTTTTAAGTTCTTTTAAGCAAATGTACTTAAATAATGCACATACTGTAATACTGTAGTGTGTTTAAAATCTTTGAAGTGAACAGGATTATAGCCTTTTGTACTTATATACAGAGCATCACTAACTGAGCATCACTTGGTATTACCTCATCTGGGATTACCAGTTCTGTTTTGTGACGTGTTAGAATGAGCAGGGGCTGGTCCGAGTTATAGTGGGGGGAGGGGAGAGAGCTGAGTCCAATCACGTTAAGCTTGATTTAAGACAGGAGACAGCGACCAAGCGGCTGTAAGAAAACATGACTGACCTTTCACTTCCCCGACCTTGAACAGTGACAGGCAACAGCATTGATTTGAAAGAGCAGATTTTAGTGTGATAAATGCCATGTGTAATCATATAAATCACTAGTGCGCTTTCATCTCACAATATTTATCTGATAAAGTAGAGCAGAATGAAAGCTTTTCCATTGCATTCTATATCTGACAGCAGGGTACGTTGCCGTTATCTTGATGCTGGCTTTGCTAGGAGATGCAGATTGACACACTGATCCAAGTGAATGCATTAAATGTTTACATGATATTATAGCCAACTATTAGAACCAGTAAGTAATGTGCAATGAGCTGCTGTAGATAGCGATTACTTTGCACTTTGATTTATTTAAAATGGATTGGCTAGCGCTTATGCATAGAGTGATGTAAATATAGAATGCCAGCAGTGTCTCTTATGATTTCATAATGATAGTGGGCAATTGTTGTCAAACAGTGTAACTGGAGATAGGTGGAAGTGATGATGATGATGATGATGATGATGATGATGATTGTGTGCATTGTTGTCCTGTATGGATTGTTGCTCATCGTTAGACCTAGGTAGACCACTCTTGGCCATAGAAGAATTTGTTTTATCTCAAACATATTCAAATCTACATTGTTCATTGAATTGTACTGAGTATATTATGCTGCTCCATTTGTGTTTTGATGTATGCTGTATGGCACATGTGATTCAGCACTGTGCTCCGTCCAGCTTCCCAATGCATTAGGGTTAGAGCAAAAATGTGCAACCGTCTGGTGGGCCTCAAGGACTGGCTTGGGAAGCATTGTGTTACAGTATCTTGTGGGAGTCAGTAGCAAATACTCATTGGTATGAGTGGGCTTCCTGTGGCCTTCAATATCCAAGTTACTCATCATTTATTTATAAGGTATCATACAAAAAGCCTGGTTGTTATGTTGAACTTGATGAGGCTATTCACTGAGTTGATATTTTGTGAAGACTTCTTACGCAAATAGATAAAGCAAATAACACAACTGGTCTGGGTTGAGGATTGTTCTGATACACAGGGTGTTGTTTGTCTTACGGTTTCAACTCTCTGTACTTGGTATGCAAGCAAAAAGCAATATGATGAATTAACACAGGCCACCACAGTCTCTTCTATTTCTAGTTTGTTTCCATCTATTTCCCCACTGTGTAAAAAGGAGAATCGACACAGAAAAAGGAGGTTTTGAAAGTGGCAGCTCCACAGGTGGGTCTGTAGCAGAGAACATGGAGTCATCATGGAAGCAGTATGCATTCAGTAGGATGGGCTATTATGTGGGGAGGTCAGAGGTCATTGAACAATCTATGCATAGTGTTAGCTGTTTTATTCCACTTAGCTCTAAAGCCAGTATAGCTGACAGGCCAAAAGAATAGTTGACTATGAAAAGAGAAAAGGGTAAGTCATACTGGGCAGTCTTGTGTTTGCCTCAGCTTATATTGCTTACCAAGAACATAGCCTTGTACAATACCTTACAGGCATTTAAACTCTTGATAGTCTGACCATTTTAGGTAGACAATTTAAGATATTGATGATATTTGAAAAGCAAAAATCTGTCAGGAGCTTTTAACTGACTTTATTGACTGATGCTGTCTTTGAAAAACATGAGCTTGTGTGGACTAGAAGATGCCAAAAAATATGACTTTTAAATGGGGAGATGTATTATAAGGTAGCACTTTGAGTTCTTGTCATGTTCTCCAAACCATTAGCTAATGCACTCTCACTACTACCACCATCACTGCAGCCAATTAGGCTCTAGTCTGTGTGTGTAAAATGGAGACAGGTAGCTACTGTCCCTCCTAGAACATATCTCTCAGAAATGCCAGGATGGTCATTACCGAGGGTGCTTTATAATGAAAGCAGTCTGCCTTTGCCAACTTTAATAGAAAGATTTTAAAGCTGGCAATAAGACTTGGAAGAGTATAGGGATCTTTTGGATCCTTTAACTTATTTTATTCTTTTTTTCTTTTTCTTTCTTTCTTTCTTTTTTTTCAAAATGTCAACAGCTGGAAAAATGAGTGACTCTGAGGAATTGCTCTGTTTTCAAATCTGTTTTGGAGCGAAATGTCACCGCTGGAGGAATTCCCAGAACTCATTAAAAACATGTATGCATCATAATCATTAATTAGCCCCTGAAATGTAAAAATTGAAACAGTATATCAAGTGATTGCTTGGTATTTTAAATAATTGGTTTAGAAGTGGATAGTGAATGCTGGCTGTTATGTGGATGTTGGTTTGTATGTGCTCTATTCATAGAAACATCCTCACACGGTAGATGCTTAAAGCATAAGTGGAAATCTACTTTGAAAGAGGAGGTGTCTGGAGGAAGAGCCTGTCCTTGGGTGACTGAGTGACTGCAGTTTGTTATTTGCGTTACAGATACTGAACCGGTTCTCTGAGGACACCATCATTACCGCTAATGCGTCCCCTTCATGTGTATACCTTTGATTTCTGGGCGGCTGTTTTGGTAAGAGGAAGTTGAATGTGAATGTCCTATTGGATAAAATGGTTATGCTGGAACCAGGATCAAATGATTGATGTTGAAATGTAGTGCTAGGAGTGCGTCTCTTGTGTGTGCTACCAGTCACACAATGTCTACTTCGTTCTCCACTGAAATTGTGTGTTATTTCACAATTTGGTTTGGACGTCTCCTATAGGTCTCTGTTTTATGCCTCATCAGGACTAGTGTGACACAGTGTGATATAGCAGACATATAGCTTAAAGCCTCAAGCACTGGCCAAGGGAATTCAGTTTACTAGAAGCTAGATGGTGAAGCGCGTCGCACATAACGGGGAAGGCGAAACGCAGGTAGCTTTTTGCAGTTCACTACAAGTTAACTATAAAATGAAGGAGTACACAAGTATCTTTGAGACACTGGCTTGCTTGTGGGACAGGCTGCCCCCGCATCGGTGGCGACGTGGGGGCAGGTCGATGGGAGGCAGCAGGGGGCTGCCCCTCCCTCTGCGTGTGTGCGTGGCAAATGTGGACGAGCAGAAATGTTCTAGGGCTCCTGACTCCAGGAGGGACTTTGCGATATTGACGATAGATCCACCTTCCCTCTCCTCCCCTGTCTGTGTCCGGCCCTGTTTCATCTCTAAATGTGTTTTAAAGGAAGCTTGTCCTTCGCACCCGGTGTATTAGTGTTATTTTGGGTTGTTGACATAGACCATAGATTATTAACTGCTTTCTTCATTTATCCAGCCTGTGTTTTCATGTACTTCCAGCAAGCTGACCTGGGTAATCAGCACCATCTAGCCATTGATAACTAAGCATAAGTGTGCTGGCACCAGCTGAACATGCACAAGGGCTCGACCGAGAAGACCACTTATCTTTGACCTGTATGACCATTAAAATAAGAGATAAGATACAGGAGCCTTTATTTGATATGTTTCATAGACTGCTTTATTGTAGGATATGCAGCTTTATTTATTTAGTTCTCTCTATATCTCTATTATTGTGTCTTAATTTTACAAATTAATCTATACTCTGGTCAAAATACATGGAACATAGATCTCTGGGTTTTTTCAAAAATAAGCTGTTTGGTTCTTTCCTACTAACATGCGCTATGACAACAGCACAGGTACATGACAACAACCACTCAAACATTTATCATACTTTGGTGGCATTTGAAACTATTTGAATGGTCGTTTGTACACAATACATTCAATAACATGATAGCACAAATAAATAAATAAACATTATAAAAATATTAAATAACAGACAAGGTGACAATATTGGTTCAAAGAGAAAGCAGCAAGACACTCTAACCTCTGGCACATAATGCAGACGTGCTTTACCCCACGTGCTTAACTGTAGTCACACATCTCACACTGAAAGGTGCAACATCATATTCATCATATGCTGCACAGTTTTAATCCTGATTTTGTTTTTGGTGCACATTAAAGTTTACTCAGCTGATATATAAGTATGGATCTATGTTTACTATGATATACTAATTAATTCACAGTACATTTGAAATACATATTGAACATATTACGTCCACATGGCGTAGATTTATTCTTGCACTTATTGCTGAATTCTTATTGACACTGACACATTGAGTAACATTCAACCTTTATAATCAAGGTTACAATTAGCCTTATGATAAACCTGTAGTTTATCTGTAGCTGTATTCTCACAAAGAAATGTGGAAAGTTTTAACACAAATACAAACATACAGATATATACACATACTGCTTAAAATTATTTTTAAAGTGCAAATTTTGATCATTTTGTCTTCTTATGATGGTCTTTCAATTTTCACAATAATTTCATAATTTCTTAATCTATCACTTGTAGTAATTGTAATTACTACATAGCTACAAGTCATTCATCCCCCAGTTCACATTTCAGGATAGAGGGGTAAGATTAGCAGACAGGTAGGGGGAGGAGAAATGGTATTAAAATATACACCAGATCTCATCTTTTTATTTTTCATCAGATTTTCTGATGGACTTAAAGTCAAATTCATAAACACATAAATGAATTCGAACAAATGCACAGAAATGTATCCATGCTAAAACTAACAAATGTTTCATGTTTTGCTTATAGGTTTTTGGCACATAAATTATCCAGTATCCTTTGTTCATTTGCTACTTAAATGATAGTAATCGTGTCTTTACCATAACAATGCAACCTAAGTACTATTTTTTAAAAACCTTGATTGCCAATTTCATGGTCCCCTATCAATATTATTTCTCTCACATAGGACCTAGTAGCATTATTTAATACTCATTCTCTCAAGCTGAGATTTTCATTGGGATTTCATATTAATTTTTAAGCGATAAAAGGTCTGTTGTTACCAAAAGGTCAAGTATAAGTAATTGTAGTGTATGTTTGCTGCTCTGGTGCTGGACAAGCAAGCAACCCGTCCTTTATGGCTTTCATTTCCAAGAGAAAGAACATTGAACAAGTTACATTTATCACCAGAGGTCCGAGATCACACACCCACACACACACACGCATCTCCGATAGTAAGATCTATAATAGTCTGAGGCTATACTTGCCACTCTATAAATATAAACTGACACCATGAGACTAAAATGTCAGAGATCTGACATTTTCTACATTATATTTGCCTAGTGTATGATTTGAAGGTTGGCAATGTTTATATGGATTTTAAAAGACAAATAACATAACAGTGGCAAATGGACATAAAGTTCAGATCAGTGCCACTGACTGACATATTGCTCTATCTTATAGAACTCTTGAATCGAAAATGAGAACAAACAACGTACAATTACATCATAGTTTTCAGACATCAAATCAAAGCACGCTGAAGGAAGCAGCCCATTAACACGTTCCAGCATTTACAACTTACTTCTTGGCTGCGGTTGGCTTGCGTGCACCGGAGTCTTGACCACCAGAGTTGCATTTATGGCACAGATCGTTCATGTCTAGGAGGGCCTGCTCTAGGTGCTTCACCAGGACCAGCGAGGAGGTGGCTGTGCACTCACGGAAACTGGACACGCAAAACACTATGTTCTCAGCCTGAGGGTTGTAACATGCTCCATAGCCATTAGGAACCACTGGGCCGTAACAGCAGAACATGTCCACGGATGTGGGCACCTAAGTGAGAGGAAGATATGAAGATTACTGAATCTCATGGTTCCTTTTGGTGTTTCTTTAAAGATATGTAGTAAGGTGTAGCCTTGTCACATTTCAGTAATTATGGGATTATGCACCATGGCACCCTACAATCAAGGATTGTACAATAAACCTAATCTTTTAATATTCTAGAAATCTGTGTTTTTCATGTTACACCTTTAGAATGGCTCCACTTTGTAAAATGTATTTATTTTTCTAAACATTCAAAAGCCCAGTGCCAACATGGAAATGACTGTGTACATGCCTTGGAGATCAGCATCTTTTTTAAATGTGCATTGCAGGGTTTACCTGCTCTTACCTGACTAGTGGAGAGGATGAACTGGTTGCTGAGGTGGTATGTTTTGTCGCTGAAAATTTCTGGGGGTTCCATTTTCAGTTCCCTAGCCATCTCTCGAAGGCCAAGCAAGTGATTGTCTATCCCCATTCCTGTAATGGCCTTATTGGAAGCAGAGGAAAGAAGTGCTGTTGGTGTTGTAAACAGGAAGAAACACAGCAATGATCTAAGAACTTATAAATGTAATATAAGTGATGAATGTGACTGCAACCCTACCATCTTTGTGTAATTAGTCTGTGCGTCTATAGCTTTCCTCAGTCTCTCCATCTTCTCTGAATCCTGAAAAGAATACAACAAATCTCATCCCTCCTCTGATCTATAATGAAATGTACAGTATTTTTGTACAGAAAATAGAGGGAGACTCGAGCTATGTGCAGTGGCACAGGTCCTGCTGAAACTGATCATTACAAGCAGTTGCTCTGTTTACTCTCAGACTGTTTGAGAGCAGTTTTATTGGTTTAATTTACAGATCAGTATGATTCCTATTTGTTGTTAATAGACTGTGAGAGGCCATCATGTGCACCATCACCAGGCTGCCTATTTTCCACACCACACCATTCCTCAGCTGCTCACTAATTTCTAATATGATTAGTGGTTCATCTTACCAGAGGAGGCAATAGCTGGGGAACTTGGGACTCATCTTGGAATGATGGACAGAATTGGAGGAGAGGCGCAGTAATAGGGCGATAAGTAAGAGAAACGATGCACCTGTGTAGAGACTCTCTCATCTGTCATGGCCTTTACGAAGAGCAGAGCCTCCGGGGTTGCTGAACGGATGTTGTCCACACGGCCCGCCATGAAGCATCGGATGGAGGCACTCTCATAGGTGGAGACGGCCCTCCCGTTACATCTGAGGACAAGTGAGTGGACATCTGTTTATGTAACCCAGACGTTTCCAGGCAATGCAGTCCCTTTATAGTTTTGTTGAGGATTTAAGTACTGTGTCTCCCTCCAGTTATGTCCATCATGCAGTAACTGAACATTACGGAGAGAAGACAAACCTCAACAGAACTTGTAGCTGTGGATATTGTATTTGCCATCCATTTGAAAAGAGTTAATGCTTCATGTCTGAAAATATATTACCTGCTGTATTAGGAAAGCCAATGTTACGTTTTGGAGATTGTGGTTTTTTAAATTACATCCCTGCTCTAAATTATGCAGCAACCGTGTGGTGTTTTATGGTAACCGTTGTTCAACTAGCCAGCTATTTGACACTGGGTGCTAATTCATAGGCTTTTGTGTGTGACAATGTTTTTTTTTTCCAAATGTGTTGTTGGTGAATTCTGCTCTTAATTCATTCAATGTTTGCTGGAAACTTGAAGTGCATTGTTATGTGTAAATTGTAATGCAACGCTTTTTAATGAAGTTTTATTTGATTATGTGTGTTTTGCGTTGGTCGGATATGTGAATTATGAACTAAATAGCACAGTTTAGCCCTGCTTGTTGGATATGTAAACAGGAAGTGTGAATATTGTATTCACCGTTTGCTTCATAAGAGTTAGGCTAAACCTTTAATATAGTCTTGCATACATAATCCATCCATCCATCCATCCATCCATTTTCTTCCGCTTATCCGGGTCCGGGTCGCGGGGGCAGTAGCCTAAGCAAAGAGGCTGCCCTTTGTCACCGATTCTGTTCATAACTTTTATGGACAGAATTTCTCGGCGTAGCCAAGTGGTGGAGGGGGTTCGGTTTGGTGGCCTCAGGATTCCACGCCTTCTCTTTGCAGATGATGTGGTCCTGTTGGCATCATCGGGCCGAGACCTACAGCTCTCGCTGGATCAGTTTGCAGCCGAGTGCGAGATGGCTGGGATGAGAATCAGCACCTCTAAAACTGAGACCATGGTACTCAGTCGGACAAGGGTGGAGTGCCCTCTCTGGGTCGGGAGTGAGTCCTTGCCTCAAGTGGAGGAGTTTAAGTATCTCGGGTTCTTGTTCACGAGTGAGGGAAGGATGGAACGAGAGATTGACAGGCGGATCGGTGCTGCGGCTGCAGTATTGCGGTCGCTGTACCGGACCGTTGTGGTGAAGAGAGAGCTGAGCCGAAAGGCAAAGCTCTCAATTTACTGGTCAATCTACGTTCCGACTCTTACCTATGGTCACGAGCTTTGGGTAGTGACCGAAAGAATGAGATCGCGAATACAAGCGGCCGAAATGAGTTTTCTTCGCAGGGTGTCTGGGCTCTCCCTTAGAGATAAGGTACGGAGCACAGTCATCCGGGAGGGGCTCGGAGTAGAGTCGCTGCTCCTCCACGTAGAGAGGAGCCAGCTGAGGTGGTTCGGGCATCTGGTTCGGATGCCACCTGGGCGCCTGCCTAGGGAGGCGCTCTGGGCATGTCCAACTGGGAGGAGACCCCGGGGAAGACCCAGGACACGCTGGAGAGATTATATCTCTCGGCTGTCCTGGGAACGCCTTGGTATCCCCCCAGAAGAGCTGGAAGAGGTGGCTGGGGAGAGGGAAACCTGGGAAATAATAAAGTCTTAATATATATTACTTTATGTATTAGAGATGTTAAGAAGAGTGTTTGAGCAAACTCATCATGGAGTCATGGAGTCTTTCTTTGCTTGAGGGCTACTGGATTTTTGTCCACCACAGCACTACAAAAGGACTTCAACCGACTTTCCATAGTAGGAGTTTTATGCATTGTAAGTCACTGCAATGTTTGGGACACAAGTGATGGATACACACACACACACAAATCAAACAAGTCAAGTTAATGTAACTTTTTATAGTAGGAAAAGAGAAATAAGGTAACGTTTTCATCTTTACTTTCAAACCTAAACCTAGGACACTGTTAACTGTTCATTGCTTTAGGCTCTGTAGCTTACTGAGGCACAATAGAGAAAATGAGGTAGAGCCATGTAGTGTCACGTAGTACAGTGTCCACTGTATCTTTGTGTGCAAAGCAGGAAGCATTCAGCTTGGTTGATGCAATAAGGAAAATAGGATGGATAGGAGATAGCACAGCAGACAGCTTGCTCTGTGCATTTCAGAAGCACTGCAATAATCTTCACTGTAAAAACATTCACTGTAATGTCATGCACTTTGATATTTACATATGTGAGTGTTTTGCAGCTTATTGTCTCTCCCACAGCCTAAAATAGTTTTCTTTCAAGCCCCAAAGCCTGAATGCCGCTGAAATTAACCAGAAGTGAATTGAGACTCAGGGAATGAATTTTCAATAAGCACTAATCAACTGAAGCATTGGTATAAAGCGTAATTGCACTTTATCTTTAGGAACACTATAGTATTGCACTATACTGCATGTAGTCTTGTAGGTATTTCAGTCTTGCTAGGTATTGCACTGTGTCTAATCTTATATTTTGTTGTCTTCTTTCTAGGCATCAGCACTAGCAACGGTTTATGGCAGTGCTTGACCTCAAGTAGTTTGGACTTAAACCTGTTTATACTAGATAGAGATGCATATTCTGACTGAACACATAGTACTTTTGTAAGTCGCTCTGGATAAGAGCGTCTGCTAAATGCCGTAAATGTAAATGTAATGTAAATGTTTCAAACAGTCTGTAGTTTTAGGATTCTGGATTATATTTACATGCACAGGTGGTATGGGAGAGAAGTGAGCTTCCAGGTTTAATCTTCATCAGAGCGAAGGAACTGCTGCTGAAACTACACAGGATACACAATGCTGATTTGTGGGGACACAAACTAGTATGGGGAGTTTATAATAGAATGGATTTTATTTGCAGAGGGACACATAATTTTTACTGACTGTCTGAAAGTTTTATAGTCATCATCAAGTACCAGTCAAGAAGAATTGCAGTTTTCCCATTTTACAAAAAATACAATATAATCTTAAACCATGTGTTCATGATCCTCAATCCCAGAAGTTGGTGGAAAATATTGTAGTGCTCTCCCTGCTCTAATCTCACCCATTTATTTTATGAAGAGCTTTTAAATAGTTAATGAGTTTGGTCAGACATGTTTGGAGCAGGGGAACCCAAACTCAGTACCAATGGAAGGTGTGAAGATTTAAGCCTGAAAGGTGCTACATGTTTAGGAGCATGTGAAAGACAGGTGGCTGTCCTGTGTGTGAGGGGGTGAAGGTTGACTCTGCACCGTACCTGTAGAAGGCCAACTGAAGAGCCACCTGCAGGTATGCGTCAGGACTCATCTTCTGCTTCTTGATGAACTCTTTTCCATAACCTCTGAATGTGAACACCTCCATGTCCAGGTTTCTCACCAGCCTAGAGTGATCATGAACGTTTTTATTACACTTTGTAAATTATCTCAGTGGGAATTTGGGACCTATTTTAATTCATTTATTTATGGTTACATTTGGGGGCCAAAATTTCAGGTTCAGACTTTGCATACATTCATGCATTTTTCATACATTTCATACATATATGGACATGTATTGTCAGTTATTGTAGGCCTTGTGCAGCCTTGGGGCGGCGTGCTGCCCAGCTTACCTGTTCAGGTGTTCTGCAGAGGAGGCCAGCATGGCCTGAAGAGGGGGGCTGCACCTCCAGCACAGTCTCCGTGGCACTGGGAGCTCACTCACGCAGGAGCTCTGGCTCAGCTTACTGGGACTGCCAGTCCTGTGGGGCGGGGGGGTGAAGAGGACCTCAGCTCACTGCAAACTACACAGTAGACACAGCTCTGGCCCCGTAGTGGTAGGGTCAGTTTTAATGTACACATTGCAATAAGAAAGCAAAGAGTGAGCTAACGAACCAACAAACCTAAATGTTGGGTTAGTGTGTATTTGGGAAATCTTGTGAATAAAACCCACGTCTCCACTGATGTCTCAGTCCTCCAGTGAACATTCCAGCCAGGTGGCAGTAGAATGTTTATAGGATTCTTGGACTATTATGGCTTAAATTTTAAACATAAAAACTCACATATGCTCTTATCTGTTGGTCTCCTTGTGCAGTTGAACTGATCTCCATCATACTCTTGAGTCAGCTATGCAATACAAATACCTCCAATAATATTTTGGAAAGGCTTAACATTAGATTTTGGGTTGGCCGCCATGCTTTTTCATTCATCTAAATTAGTCTCAAAGTCATTTTTCCATCTGAAGTAGCTTTTTGCCTTGATGAGAACAGTTTTAAATAAAAAGAATATGTCAGTGACAGATCAGCTCATCTAAAATGTTAAAGTATGCCAAGAGGTGCATGATCTTAATGCAAGTCAATCTGCACATTTCTTCATTACTTTGTATTTCCATCAAGTAAAGATTAGCAATACCTGAGGAAGTTTGTTAATGTGAGTTGTCCAATAGTAATCCTGGTTCGCTTACATGTATTTTAGCAGGTATTCAGTGCACTGGACCACAACAATCCCCTCGAATGGTGAGTGTTCAAACACCACTCCGCAAACACCATCTGCTCCCACCACAAACTGAAGCACAAGACACTGGTGTTTAGCATCATTTGGTTAATGGTGTGTTCTTGTTTTTTACATGGAATACCAATACTGGGACTGTGTTGGGCTGTGTTTTAATTTTCGGCACTTTTTAAATGAATTCATGTTCTCAATTGACCCAGAATAAATAGATCCAAATTATAATACACCTCTTTATTTTCAAAGTATATTTCAGGCCTATACAATATACTACAAGGAAAATTAGCTTGCGATTAGTTTGACTGATTAGCTTTAAATTAGCGGAGCTGTACCTGCATGGACTTGTCATACCAGCGGTTGGCTCCGTTTTTGGCCTCGCCGCCTCCATGTAGCAGGAACAGGGCTCTGTTGGAGTCTGTAGTCTCAACTCCAGTTGGCTCATCCAGACACACCACATACACACACTGCTCAATCAATCCCAAAGACTCGCGATTCACTGGGTCTGTTAATCACATGCCACTCTGTGTGAATATGTGTCATGGCATGTAAGACCCGGGAGGTTTGCTCTTTGTTGGCTTGAGAGTTAACAAGTGACCAGTTTGGTTTCAGGTGAGTTTAGGTTGAGCCCATAATGTGCTAAATATAATGTTGACCTTTTCGGTGCTAAAGTTTATTACTTTATCTTTTTGTCAAACATCAATATTTATTTAGAATATTTATTTTCACTAATCCTTTATCAGGTAACACAGTGTTAACACAGTGTTAACTTGACCTCTGACCTTTGAGCAGGATGTCTCTGGCCTGAGCCCACTCAGTCCTGTCATCTGAGGTCAGGATGCCAATGGGGGGATGTCTTTCCTCTGCATTCTCTGCCAGTTTACTGATCCTTCCCAGCTGGGTCAGCACATCTCTCTCAGTCAGCTGCTGGGAGTTCTCCATCAGGTTCAGCACAAAGAACTAGGGGGATGAGCAGAGACCATCCTGCTGAGTTCAGACTGCAAAAATGACTGATATTGTTATGGTTGGCATATTATAGTGGGGTAACAACTGGGGTTCATTCTATGTCTGAGTACATGTTTTGTACTATACCAGTAAGAGTCATAGGGCACTCATCTACATCTACGATGTGATTGAACATTGTAAGTCCTGTGAATAATAGAGCGAACTGCATAAAATGATATATTAGAACTATGCATATGTATTTGAAATGAACATATGAGAGTGAACTGAACAAAATGTACCTCAACCTAATACATGTCCAAACACATAACGGATAGCTCCAGATGACCTCTTTGTCTCAGAGCAAGAAGATACAGTGCATGTAGCATATTAAAAGTGACCACATTGGGGTTTTTTGTGACATTATCTGTTTCTCTCAGAGCTAAATGAAATGAATCTGCTTGGAAACATGCAGTTGCTCGGTGTATGTTCCTGTGAGGCTGTCTAAGGAACTGTCTGGAAGGGATCCCTCAGTAAAGCCCACTGGGTGAGTTGTTTTGCAACAGTGGCTGTGGTAAATATCACTAACAGTGGCAGCCCCAGATGAACATACTGCTGGTTCCAGCTTTTCTTACCCTGCAGACTGTCAGACAAAGTGGCAGATCCAATCAGGGATAATCAAGTTAGCCAACTGTGTCTCCATAGGGAAGGGCTCGTTAGCGGCAGATAGACTGTTCCAGAATAATTCCACATACAAGGTCCTCTCTGCAGTGCTGATATTCCCATGCAATCAAGATGTGATGTGCTGAAACAAAGCCATCAGGGAATAGCTGCCCTGCAGGACTCTTAATACAGGGTCTACCTGTTGCCCAGAGAGCCACCAGGCATATAACCCCTTATCTCATCACAACGTTCTTAAACACTTGAGTTTGTTGTATTCAATAAAGGTTGCAGCAGATTGCTGTGATTTGTTGCTATTCAGTAGGAGGGTTTCTTGTCATTGCTCAAGAATGTTTTGACCTAAAGATCAATAACACTGTTGGCAAATGAGATGCAGTAAGCTAAATATCCCAGAAGAAATCAGCGAAGCTTGGTTGAGGCTTTCTTGGCAAACAGCCTTTGCTTCATTTTGTTGTCCCAGCTTGGATACATTTTCCAGAAGGTTCACATGAAGAAGGCCATCAGAAACGTAAGCCCACATGGTTTAGGACCAGAGTTCACTTTGTTTGTTTTCTAACCAACAACTGCTAACACAAGCCACTTCTTACACTTACACTTTGCTGAAGTCCCACAGCAGGAGAAGGGCTGGGTGACATCACTGTGCTTTTTCCAGGAGTTTCTAAATATCTATTTTTACACTAATGTGATTCGTCTATGATTGGAATGGCAGGCGTATGAATTCATAACTCTTACTGCATGATGACGATGCCATTCTACTAATGGAGTAATCACATTACCTCTTTTATATGATATACTGTACGTATTACATATATATATATATATATTATGATTAATTGAATGAGTCCAATGCTGTTGTGTCTAAGTCTACACTGCCATGCCACATGATAGCATGCTAGTGCTCTATATATAAAAATGCAGACCTTAGCACTAAAACAGGAACTTGCCTGGTTCTTGCAGGCCACTATAATGTGACCCGGGTCATGCTTTTTGTCTGCCCCTGTGCTGCTCTGGATGACCAGTGAGTCCTGCTTGAGTCCAGGACGCCGGTATGAAGTAAATAGGCGATAGTGCTGCTCCATGCAGAGCTCCGCCCCAGCCTGCTGACCGCGGGCGCACTCCGGTGCCAGGGCCCTCCTGATCAGAACCAGGGGAGGAGCATTCAGAGATTAGTCCAATCACACTGGACACTGCATGGGTAGGTCGCCCACTGTGGAGCGCTACGGGGCTCCTGTGGTTCCGTTCTACACTGCTCGAGTCTTTTGTTAAGTGGAGTTCAGATGTTTTCAAGGAGCTTGTCTCAGAGAGGTTAAGCAATATAGATGTACAATGTTCTGTATGAATGAGAACTTACTTATCAAGCATGGCTTTGTATTCCATTACACCCACAATGAGATGAGCTGCAAATCTATGAGAAAAAACAGAAAGGCAGCAAAACCTGTTGAATGGGAATTTGAATGAATTGCCTCTTTCAATTCAATTTTCAATTCAATTTTATTTATATAGCGCTTTTTACAACACATGTTGTCACAAAGCAGCTTTACAAAGCTTTCCATGCATGTTCTGTTTTATTTTGTAAATTTATTCATCCATTATCTTTACTGCTTAATCCCACTAGTCAGGGTCACAAGGGGGGCTGTAACCAATACCAGCATCATCGGGCAAAGGCAGGGTACACCAGGTCACCAGCTCACCACATGGCCAACACACACTCACACCTACGGGCAATCTAGAGTGACCAATCAACCTAACACACATGTCTTTGGACTGTGGGAGGAAACTGGAGTACCCGGAGAAAACCCATACAGGCACAGGGAGAACATGCAAACTCCACACAGAGCAGACAGGAACGACAATCAAACCCAGACCACCTTGCTGTGAGGCAACAGCACTAACCACCACACCACCATGCCGCCCTTCATTCAGGATATGCTTCATAATCTGTAAGTAAACATAGTCTACAATCCTCCTCAAAAAATGTCAGACCAAATTCTAGGTTAATTTTACTAACTTCACTAAAAGGGGAAAATGCATTCAGTCCAGTTTATCTAAAGTGCCATAGATTGCTGGATTGATTTCAAAATGATGATAACGCAGACTCAAACATTCACAAAAAGTTTTGTATTATTAAAAGCAACTTGATCTATAATTGCAGTCCTATTAGCTCCTATAAACATTACATTGGCCTGGGTAGGTTGAGGTTGAAATGGTTTCCATTTCAAATAAAAATTCTAACTAAATAATTATATTCATATTATTAAAATATACAATATTATGTATGATATAAAATATGTAATGAAACAAAGTTAATGGCAAAGCATCAGTCAGGGTAGCAGTAAAGAATACTAATCCCTTTCTTTTCTCTCTTTCTCCAAATGATGTCTCTCTCTTTCTCTCTCACTTCTCCAGCTGATATACCTCTCTATCCTCTCTTTTTCCCATTATACTTCTCTCTCTCCCCCTCTCCAATCTGTGGCTCTTCAGTCTGCAATCAAATTACTGCCTCATTTCTGAGCCACAACAGAAACTAATAGCATGTGTGTGTGTGTGTGTGTGTCTGTATGTATGTATGAGAGTAGAGAGAGAGAGAGATAGAGAGAGAGAGAGAATAAATGACAGTGATTGACATAGTTCATTGTGTTAAGTTTAAATATGAAATGTGTAATGTCTAAAAATATGTAATGTCGCACAAATAGACTCACACACATACACACAAATACACACATACACATACATCAGCTCTTATGTTTATTATCATCCATCATCTAGACAAGGCTTTACCACACCCTAAAGACCTCTGCACTAGCCTCATAAGTCCTGTCCAGATCTTTCCACTGACTGCTTGCCGGTTACACACAACACCTGTAAGCTTAACTCCAACTAAAATCATTCCCTTCACTTATTTAAAAATTGTTTAATATAGTATATGTATATTAAACTGCTTCAAATAGATATCAACTTTCATTTTAAAATCAACTGAATAAACCCCCTCAACTGCTAACCATGTTCTATTTTTTTCCCCCCTTCAGTCTCACTCTTCAAACTCCTCCCCCTTCAGTCACACTCTTCAAACTCCTCCCCCTTCAATCACACTCTTCAAACCCCTCCCCCTTCAGTCATTCTCTTCAAACCCCTCCCCCTTCAGTCATTCTCTTCAAACCCCTCCCCCTTCAGTCATTCTCTTCAAACCCCTCCCTCTTCAGTCATTCTCTTCAAACCCCTCCCCCTTCAGTCATTCTCTTCAAACCCCTCCCTCTTCAGTCATTCTCTTCAAACCCCTCCCCCTTCAGTCATTCTCTTCAAACCCCTCCCTCTTCAGTCATTCTCTTCAAACCCCTCCCCCTTCAGTCATTCTCTTCAAACCCCTCCCCCTTCAGTCATTCTCTTCAAACCCCTCTCTCTTCATGTACACACTTCTCCACCCCATTTAGCTTTACAATTTTATTTATTTAGTACCAGTTTTTGCAAAAAAAACAAACACATTTGTACCTGTGGTCAAAAATATCAAATATCCCTATCCTTGTGTGGACACTTGGTCCCCATAGAGATATATAAACTCATAACACAGACAAACACACAGTCTCACAGGACTGTTTAGCCATGTCACTCTCGATTGAATCAGCTTGTCCGTTACTGCATTAAAACTGAAGGCTGGGGCTCCTGCATCTCCTCACTCAGAGTTAATAGTGACCAGCAATCCCAGTGTGACCAGCAATCCCAGTGCTGTGTGATGCTCCCTCCTGCAGTCACAGCCGCGCAAGGCCTTTTAATCACAGCCACAGATTTAAAGCAGAGACCTTCAGCCTCTCCCTCTCTTTCTCTCTCTCTCTCTCTCTCTCTCTCTCCCTCTCTCTCTCTCCTCTCTCTCTCCCCCCCATCATTCTCTTTTTTTCCTGCTCTCTCTGTCTTTATATGTCTGTCCCTGTAAAAATACAATTATTTTTCGTTTGAAACTATGGATGCAGTAAGGACACGTATCAAACATTGCAAATCAGGTTTTTTTTTCTTTAGAACAAAGAATCCAGTTTTTACCTGGGTACACATGGTCTTATCTTTTTTTTTGTTGTCTTGTTTACATCCAACACTGATGATCATATCCCAGAAAGACTGCATGAAAAGCTAAACACAAAAACAGCTCATTTCTGTATTTCATCAGTACCGCAGTTACTTTTGTACTGTGTCTACCTGAGTGGATCCTCACGGTCCCTGAAAGACTGTTTTGGAAACACCAGAGCAGGACTGGAGTTGACAGGAAGTGCAAGTCTGTTGTTCAGGTACATGTCCTCTAGCCAGTAGTCATAAACCTTAGAGACACACAGGAAGGAAGCAGTTCAATACACAACAGATGAATTTGACCTTAAAATAAAAGCATAAATCAGTTTGGGTTACATGATGCCATGGTGTCTTATTTAAAATGATGCGTTCTTGTGAAATGATGTATAAAAGGACATTAATATTGTGAGATGAAAGCGATAAAGATCGGCTGGTTTAAATCTTGGAAAGCTGCATTCTGTCATCCTTCTGCAACTGTCAGACTGAAATCAACCACAAGATTAATTGCTGCAGGTTACATATAAAACAATATTTATGTGGGTTCAATGCAATTTACTTCAGTAATCAGGGAAAACAAAAAAGAAAGATGAGACTCACTGACATCAATAACTGTACATCTAGAGCACAGTATTACAGTGTTACAGTATTACAGTGTTAGTATATCTTTACTAGTAAGTGATGTGTTGCTCAATTAGTATTTTTATTTTCTATTACCTAGATTGCTGCATATCCATTTTATCATTGTTCATAATCATAATTGATTATTTAATTTTACTGTTCAATGTTAGTGCTGTCTTATTTTTGTGACAACTGAGTCACTAAATATCAGAATATGTGTTATTTGGAGTACTTCATCTTGAAGGTATGTATCAAAATATAATTAAATGTATATCTACACTCACCACACTTTGTTAGGAAGACCTGTTTAATTGCCCATTAAAATAAATATCTAATCAGCCAAGTACATGTCAGCAACACTATGAATTTAGGCTTATGGTCATGGCCAAGACAACCTGCTGAAGACAAACCAACCATCAGAATGGGGAAGTTTACTTAAGTGACTTTGAACATGGAATGGTTAATGGTACCAGACAGTCTGAATATTTTAGAAACCGGTCTACTGGGAAGCACAACCATCTCTATGGTTTACAGAGAGTGGTCCAATCAAAAGAAAATATCCAGTGAGTGGCAGTTCTCTGGGTGCCTTGATGATCCCAGAAGTCAGAGGAGAAAGTCCAGACTGGTTCAAGCTGTTAGAAAGGCATCAGTAACTCAAATAACCGCTCAGTGCAACTGAGGCAGGCAGAAGAACATATCTGAACCTACAATGCGTAAAAACGTGATGCAGGAAACAGAAGACCACACCTGGTTAGCAGCACCTGGTTAGTAGCAGCACCTGGTTAGCAGCACCTGGTTAGTTAGCACCTGTCAACTAAGAACTGAGGTGAAAATTTGCATGGGCTCGCCAAAACTGGACAAAAGAGATTTGGAAAAAGATTCAATGGTCTGATTAATCTTGAGTTTTGCCTGCGGAATTTGGATGGTCCGGGCAAAATTTTATGTAATCAAAATGGTAGCACGGATACCATCCTGCCTTTTATCATCAGTTGCGGCTAGTGGTGGTTTAGTAATGGTGTAAGGAATGTTTCAGTGGCAAACTTTGGGCCCTGTAACACCAACTGGGTATAGTTTAAACATCAGAGCATTCCTGAGTATTTTGGAAGACCATGTCCACACCTTTATCACTGAAGTGTACCCATCTTCCAATGGCTACTTCCAGAAAGATAAACAGCCATGTCACAAAGCTCAAATACTGTCAGTCTGGTTTGAACATGAGGGTGAGTTCCTTGTACTCAAATGGCCTCCACAGTCACCAGGTCTCAATACAATAGAGCACCTTTTGGATGTGGTGGAACAGGAGATTTGCATCATTGATGTGCAACTGACAATTCTTCAAATCTGCGAGATGCTATCATGTCAATATGGATCAAAATCTCTGAGGACTTTTGTTTCACACTGATATGATAGTACTGAAGGTAGAAGGGAGATCCAGTGCAGTACTAGCAAGGTGCACCAAAGTGGCCAATGAGTGTAAATGCACACGTGTACATATGTGTACATATATAAATGTATCTTACCCAGTTTTCTGTCTTCTCTCTCTTTTCCAGAAGTTGCTTTTGGAGCACTTCCCCTGTACCCCCAGGCTTGCCAAACTTCTCTACGAGGGCCTTGGTCTTCAGGAACTGGGACTCGGGGACCAGATGTTTGACACATTTTAGGTATGTGGAGAGACTTTGCTGCAGGTCTGGTATGGGCACTTTGGGCAGCACCTAGAAAATCAGAGACCTTGGATGGTTGGACCTGGTTCTTCCATTTTCTACAGCATGTTATGACTCTTGAACCCTGAACTAGATTATAATCATTTAACTTCAGTCTTTCCCTGAGGTTCACACACTCATACATTTGGTAGAGTTAGCAACCTGATCTCATGTTTTTCCAGTAAGACCCCATCTTGAAGGATAGCTGTTGCCTAATGTCAATGTCAGTGTAATTGTGGAAGCTGTGCATATCCTCGGACCTAGGTTAACGCACAGTCCACAGTATACTCTGAGTGAGATTGTGAAATATTGTAATATTGGTGGATGCTTCATGTTTGTGTCCTCCGGTATCACATCAGTAATCAGAGGGCATAATTGTGCGATGTTTCTCTGAAGTTTCCCCATTTTTTTTTCAACCTCTGCTCAATAATTCATACACATGACTTAAAGACATAAAAAATGAGGATTCTGGGAACCATGTGAGACAGGAAGGGCTCACGTCCCCAGGCTGACACAGTGCTAATTTGATTAATAAAATGTAAATGCTATATGATACCAACATAACATTAAAAGGCATCAGTCTCTAGCTCTGTGTTTATAAAAATAAGCAAACGAACATAAAATCACATTTATGGTATATGCTGACTGTATATATATATATATATATATATATATATATATATATATATATATATATATGTGTATATATATACATATACGTATGTATACATACACATACATATATTGTGTATATATATATATATATATATATATATATATATATATATATATATATATATATATATACGGTATATATTCACATTGATTCACTGAACCGTTCAAAACCATCGAAACCAACGACAGTCAAGGACACCTGTTGTATTCAGCTCTCCGCTATAATGATGCGCCTTTCCTCACAATCATCAGTTTTAGCACCATGGACAAGGCCGTTCGCAGTTGCCTAGGTCACATATGACTCTTGCTTCAGTGTTTTACCACATACCTTTCAGAAAACAGAGCAACAGAGAAGAAAAGAAAAGACAAACGTCCGCTCTCTCTTAGCGCAACCACAGAGTCATGCCTGTCCTGTGCCTGTGCACCTGTTGCTTAATTTATTACCTACCGCTCTGAATAACTGTACAAATACTTCAATGCGGCAAAATCAACCAATGACCGAATGACTTTTTATCTCTCACAAGATCAATACGAAGTTTACATTTCACATACTAAAATATTAGACAGCAGAGTCTACATTTAAATTTAGATAGAATAAGTAACCCTCGGTTTAACATTATTATTATTATCATTGTTATAATTAATAATTTCTTACGTTGCTTTTGGGTGGTTCTTTTTCCAACACGGGCATCGTCACTTTTTGATCCACCTCGCCTGGAACGGAGCAACGGCTGGTGGAACAGGTGGAGTTTTCTCTCGCACGCCTTCACGTTTTCCGCGCGGTAAGTCAGAACGCATCAGAACGTTAAATCAACAATATTTTTTATCAGCAAACAACTCTAGTTTTAAAAGAGCGCCCTATTTGCGTCCTACGTCTTATTAAAGCTAGGAGTAAAGCAAGGATTTTATACGAAATGTTTTGGTTTAAAAAATGTCCAAGCATTTTTTCTTGAAATAGTTCACTTACATTGTTATAGTATGAGCTATTTTAACTGGGTAGCAAATGTACAACATATACATTACGTTGCACACCACAAATCAAGCAAACACTAATTATTATTAACAAATATGGTCTCTACCCGTGGAGCGGCGGTCCAAGTCGATCAGAAGTTGACTGTAGCAAACGGTGTGCACTCTTCAACAGCCATTCCTGTGCGTCCCTCTTTCCAGTCGCGGCGGAGCAGGTGCGGATGTTTCTAGTCACGCTTTGCACTCCCCTCGTAGGTTCACGTGTTTCCAAATGAATGAAAACGCGGAAGGTATCGGTCCCGTTGGCCCTCGGGCACAAACTCCTCCCATTCGCATCTATTTGTGGACTGTAGTGACCATGATAGACGGCTCCGACCCAGCCCGTTTCATATAGAGTTCATCTCACTGCTGTGAGTAGAATCGTGGTCAACCGTCAGACAGGACACTAATCTAGCAATCGAGTCAATTCGCAGTTATTTTCTTATATATACATTATATATATAAGAAAAATTATATATATATATATATATATATATATATATATATATATATATATATATATATATATATATATATATATATATATATGTGTGTGTGTGTGTGTGTGTGTGTGTGTGTGTGTGTGTGTGTGTGTGTGTGTGTGTATATATAGTAGTCTAATACACCTATAGATTAATTAATGTGTTATTTCAAGACTTCTTGTTTGTATGCATCTGTAACCAGGATATGAACTCTTTCTTTCTTCTTTCTTTCTCTCTCTCGCTGTCTCTCTCTCTCTCTCTCTCTCTCTCACACGCACACACACACACACACACACACACACACACATTTGTGCTGTGGTCACATTGCAGCATACAGTAAAATCTATTATGTATAATATGTATTATCTAAGTATAATAATTATTTTGTATAATCTTAATATAAATTCCTGCCTCTCAAATTTAGACCATTGGCTGCATTAGAACATCAATTAATTAATTAATCAATTAATTAATTAGTCGATCATGTTCATGAAATAGCAGTACCCTAGTTGTCTACTGTGATAATCTTGAATGTTACAATGATTGCCTGGTTTTTAATTTACATTTTATAAAATTAAGTGTTTCATGATGGAAAGAATTCATGTGTTTGGTGTTTGTGTATAAAGGTTTGCACTGTCGAATGCAGGTACACAGATAGACAATTATAAGTTTAAACACTTTATTATCAAAATTATTATCATTAAAATGAGGATTTATTTGCTCATTTATTTGGTCTGACTTCAACATCTTACGATTACACAATTTATTATTAAGTCTTAACAATTCAATCTTGTGGACATACTCTCGCACACATAGACAGTCACATACACACGAATCCACTTATCAGTGATGGCGATTTTACAAGTACCTATATATAGCCTATATACAATAATCATATTACATTTCAGTATTTGAAAGATAGCATTTTGATTCCAATAAACGAAATGTTATATAAACTAAATACATTACTGCTTGTCTTTTAAAGCTCAAATACGTTTTAAAGCAATAAATAAAAATTGCTCTGAGGTTAATAATTAATTTAGTAAAATGAAAAATTACTTTTGTTATATGGAAATATAGGCTTGTACAATATTTACTTAATTTCTGTACATTTTACATGAAGTTGCAGAGTAACATAATTAATGGATTCACGTTTTCTACTTTGCAATAGTATCTCTCACAGGCAATTTAACACCTTTCACTATACTTCACAGTACAATCACCAGTGTTGAACGAACTCCTGTAAAGCTCAATATAACCCAGTTAAACTCTAAAGGAGCGGATTCAACTCGGTTTGTTTGTTTTTTTTTTTTGGAGAATGATGTGTTCTACAACGTAACGTACCGTTACATCTGTATGGAAGATGGAATCACCATTCTGAATACTGTCACACAATCATTATATTGCACAGAATAGCATTAGTGGAGTGTTGGCAACTCTAATTTGGAGAACGTTTTAAATGAAACTACTAGCGTGAGGGTTTGTCAGTTTAGGCGTACTCTGGTCCTGAAGAATCCTCCTCGGAATAGGCTCGCGAGCACCCGCCGAAAGCCTCGAATCCGTTCTCGTCAACAGGCACAGAGTTGCCCGCGGTGGTTGTGCACAGTCCCTTCCGCTTCAGTTTGCGTTCCTCCATCTTAATGGTATCATAGAGGCCCGTTGATCCTTCCTCGAGTAGCATGTCTCTCTCGGAGAAGGAGGGTTTCATTTGGCACACGTTGCGGAGCAAAAGCAGCGCTGGAGCATAGAGCATGTTAACCAGCCCCATACCCAAGTTCAGCTGCACGAACCCCAAGTTATGAACGATCTGACCCGCAACAATTGGTCCCATAGCATAGGCGACAGAGTAAGAGATGTCTGCTATGGCGTAGACGCTACCATACACAGAGACGTGGCGCACGTCTACCAGGAAGGCCAGAGTAGGCAGAAGCGCCGTGTCCACCAATGCAATGCCGAAGCATATACCGCACAGCGGGATCATCAACTGGCCAAAGTTTGTACAGGCCGGAACGGTGCACGAGCTCGCCCCGATCATGACCATTCCCAGAGCGCCGTAGAACCATTGGAGGTTCGGGTACTTTGCCGCTAACTTCACAGTGATGTATACACCTAGCACGTGAGGGAAGAACGAGGGCAGCCAGGTTAGCCCCATCTCCCACTGAGTGGCGTGCATTGTAGTCTCCATCCAGTTAGAAATTGTTGGCTCTAGGAAGGCTAATGGAATGTTACATACTGTCAAAGCCCCCGCCACCACAGCTATGTACGGGTCTATCATCAGCCGGTAGATGGGTGTCCCCACCGGCATATTTTCTCTAGTCCTGTTAGAGAAAGGTTTGATAACAGTCAGGAGTAGAAAGCCGTCCACCAGGCAAACAACAGCGAGAACTATAAATGGGACCCGTTTGCCAGCAAATTCATACAGGACACCTCCGAACGGGGGAGCCACGAGGCTCCCGAAGGAGATGAACGCCAGTGCGATTCCAAGCGCGCGACTTCTTTCTGCTTCTTCAGTGTACTTGTCAGCGATCATTGCGATCCCGGAGGTGTCCGCGAAAGCGGATCCAAGACCCTGGAGGCTGCGCGCCATGAAGAGCGTTGCGTAGTTTTCAGCAAAAGCAAAAATTGTCGTTGAAACGAACATGACCATTAACCCAATCAGAAGTGGAATGTCATATCCTACTCGATCAATGAAGGTCCCTGATAATGGGTTTACAAGGAGTTGCAGGATGGCCTTGGAAGCAAACAAAACTCCTATTTGAACGTCTAGATTTTCCTGGTTTATTTTATCTTTAGTTGTTCTGTTTACGGAAGAGTTGATGTGTATAACTACAGGTGCCTGACTCGCTTGCTGACGCGATAGTTGGGCGAGGTAATCGGGGATAATCGGTACAATCACCATATAAAGCATATTATCTAACAAAAGCGCAATACAGACAATTACTAGAATAATCCGTCTTTGGCGATTTGGATCTTGTATAGCGGTGCCAAGTTGTTTAGTTCTTTCACCCATTTCAGACAGTTTCAAGGCGGCCGATTGTGCCAATCCGACAGACCCGTCAGACTCCATGTTTCAGAATAAATGCCTTGTTTTACCTCAAAAAGAATACCTTTCTGTATGTTTTCTGTATAAAACAGCCAATGCGTCTAACTCCTTTCCAAGCCTCGGTGCACGAACGAAGTTTTCCAGTCGCCAGCTGTTTCCCCGATGCGCGAGGTGGCTTCAGCTGGATTGTATTCGTTCCGCGTCCTCGTCGCATTTCATTCTCACCGACCGACGCAGTTGCATTCCGCTTAGAGGTGACGTCTTTCTGTGCTGTTATTTTCTTCACACTTCAGCTCCTTAAGTGTTCAGTCCCCATTTTCATTCCACGCCGAAGATTAGCTCGTGCGCTTCCGCTCTCCGGACCAGGTAAGTTGGCTCTCTTTCTGTAGTGCGAGCATCACCCGTCACCTGCGCTCACCTACGTCAGCGACTCTTTCCGGATCTAGAAACAGTGGCGTTGCCATTGCCACGATTTAACTTGCAGGTTTGTTGAGTTCCTTTTTCTTTTTTCTCTTTGCATCAGCCCTTTCTAAGGCTATGTGACGCATCGCCGGCGTAACCCCGGGTCATCAGCCAGTTGCGGTCCACCTGCTGATTCTAAAATTGGACACACATTGACCAATCAGAACTCGGAAGAAAGTGATCACGCTCGGACATCACCCACCACAATGCTTTCCGTTGTCAAGCTCGGACTGAATCCAAATCCTACACGTGATATGACTGTCGAGGGTGTGGCCAACTATACACAGTAAACAGCAGTGCTGTTCTTCTACAGACATATCAGTTATTGTTCCGTAAAAAATATACCGGAATGTCTTTTGGAATTAAGAATGAATATTTTGTTAGTTAAGTCGAATTACATTTGATCCCCTATAGGGAATTTCCTGGACGATGTTCCAGAAGCCCTTTTGGATCACACCACTGCATGCCTGTGCCTTCTTGGTGGCGTACGCTTTAATAGGACGTAATGTCAATAACTTTTCACATGTCGAAATGTCTCATGCTGCGAAATAGACTATCCTTAAATGTCCGGATCTGTCCCTGGTGGTCTGTTTCCATATGCTGCAATTTTGTAATCTACAAACACTGACCTGATAATACTAAACTTCTGTTATGTGTTTAAAACATTTTATGGCATGACATGGTTATGAAAATACTGAGAAAAGCATCACAGAGTTTATATTATCTTAGGCATGTCAGAATCTTGAGTGTAATACGCCCTATGTCATTTAAAGATAATATTTGTGATGTTGGGAAACGCAGGCCACTTTGAGTTGAGCCTGAATCTTCGATCAAAGTACTTCGAATAAGTAATTGCGTTCATGTTTCAGCACCATAGACAGCGACACTTCTCTGCTCGCTGCCACAGACCAACTCTCTTTCCAATGAAGCGTGTAATCATAGTGTAATGTATTTGAGCTGACTCGTGAATCTATTTAAAACACTGAAACCAATTAAATCTCTTATACGTTTAATTCTAAACTACTTAAAACCACCGTTATAAATATAATGAACAGGGACAACAATAAACAACTGAATAATAAGTCGTCGAATCGATTTCAAATAAAAACCTCGAAGTCAGTATTGAAGAGCAACGTGAAACCGGACAACCGTCGTAATACTGCGCTATTATTTCCGAAAAAGGGTACAGCACTGCCCTCTAGTGTTCATACAATTTACTACACTAACCTCGTGTAGTACAACACTAACCGTCTAGTGTTCATACAATTACACTTACTACTTTATTCTTCTAAGTCAAATTTGCTAGCGCCTCACTGACTTTACGTAATTTTTTATTTATTTGCTTTATGTGTTTTATTTGCTTTTTTTAGTCCATCCATCCATCCTTCATCTTTACCGCTTTATCCTGCTAGTCTGGGCGTGGGGGGCTGGAGCCAATCCCAGCATCACCGGGTGAAGGTGGGGTACACCATAGGCAGGTCACCAGTCATCCACATGGCCAACACACACACACACACTCACACCTACGGGCATTTTAGAGTGACCAATCAACCTAACACTCATGTCTTTGTTTGTAATTTTTTGTACCCTAATGTGTGGTCTACATCCATACATGTTTTGCTACCGAGGAAAATGAGTCCCTTTTATGTAAGCTGACTACTGCTGGACACTGAAAAGGAATCTTCCTGAGGCAAATACAATGAAACTAATAACATTTATGAATAAGGAATATCTAATTAATGTATCATTGAATTGTTGTTGCTTAAAAACCATACATAACAAATCAACATAAAACGTAATATTAGATCCACGTATTTGAGTTTGGGAAGCAAAAATGTAAAAATGTTGCCTGTTGTTATTTATTTAAATATATATAAAAGACCTTGTAAAAATGCTCACTCGGTGAAGATATTAAAGTATTTGAAACTTGGAACTGAGACAGAGGAAATAAACCTCAGATAGACCACTCTATTTTTCTGTACATTCCTTAGTTCTATTGGTTGCCTAACATTAATTCTATAATCTGCATTCCTCTGCCCTGATGTCATGCAGGGAATATGCAGGGCCCCTTGTACAATGCTGGCCTTTGTCCAAGACCAGGGATATCTTCATCTCTAGATATTTGTAATAAACAGAACTCGAATTCAAATTCCAGCTACAAATATATAATGTAAGGAGTTCCTAAGATATCTGTAAAGGCAAAACAGAGGTAAAAGATTGTGTAGCAACAAGCAAACTATATGAATGAATGGAGTTAGATTTATATAGCACTTTTCAAAACACCCAAGGTCATTTAACAATTAACACACACACAACTTTTACATCCAATCACACACCAGCAGCCAATTGCGCACAGTGTATTCTCAGCCAGAAGCCTCTAACCCCTGGGACCCCCGCACTGAGTGGCAAATGTGCTAACCACCAAGCTTTGAACAGCTGTAGAAACTGCAAAAAAGCTGGAAGCACTGCCTAACTGAATACAGTGATACTGACTTAATTATAGTTAGTCTATATAAAAGAAATGGAGAAAAAACATTAAATATTCTAAGACAGTACTTTGCGCATAGCACTTTTCTCTTTGAGCAGTCTTCTTAGTGAGGATGTGTCTCCTCCAGGTTCAGCAGAGTCACACTGTGAAAAACCCATATCCACATAGGGAGTAGAAACACAGTGTTTGGTTTGCTGGGTTTGAATCACTAGTGCATTTCTATTAGTCTGGCATTTCATACAATTGTTCCATTTTCTTCTGTCTTCTCTAAAACCTTTAAACCAAACTGTGATTCACACTTCATAAAGTGCACTTAACCTGTAATCACAACTTTGTTCAGAAATATGGAGAAATTCATCTCTGGAGGTATTTTCAATGAACATAACCAAACTGAAGTGTTTAGACGTAGTGTTGCAGAAAGGGCCATTTTAGCTAAGATTACCAAAACCTCAACTAATCCAGAGTGAGTTGATAACAAGATGAACAGGGCTCAATTCAGATTTGACTGAGACCATGAAAATGAGTTCAATATTCATTATCAGCCCCAGTATCCAGGGCCTGGGCTAACCTTCTGTGAAGCTGAGTGTTAGTGAAACATAGCATGCTACTAAGCAGCAACCAGCTGCCCCCTGCTGGAGGACAGTGGAACAACCTTAAAGTGACGCTGGTACCGCTTCATTTATCCCTTGTTGGTATGTGGAGTTATTTAGTACTATTTAGTAAGTGTTTAGTTTTTAAATACTATTTAAATATATTTAGTTGGGTGAAGAAAATCTCTTTTGGTGAGCCACACTGGACTATGTTCTTTTTAGAAATGTACTCACTCGCAACTGTTCTCCTTGACACGTAATGTCAGGAACACAAAATATTCTTCCTGTTTTTGGTTACAAAACACTTGCAGAAATGATAAAAACCTTGAACTGAATGGTTTTCACTCGACCTTTTATCGCAGTTATAAGTTTCATATATTTGCATGTATACGCCCATGAGATAGAGACTGTGTGTGGTATGATTTTGTTACGCTCGTGAGAGCATGAATATTGTATGTTTTGTGTGTGCATATTCCAGGTCTGGCGTTTGGCTTCTTTCACAGTTACAACCAAACTCCGTTCTTCACCAGGCCAGTCGACCCAACTACAAGAGCCCCTCCCTGGGCCTGGAAGAGCACCTTAAACCTTACCTTACAGATGTGAGCGAGACCGAGAGACTCAGGAGGAAACAGACGGCTTTGTACAAGTTGTCTGTTCGTGATTCGGGCTTGTGAGATTTGGATAAGTGTGTGCCTTTCTTTCGCATTAAGACACAATTTTTGGTAGCATGTTTGCTGACTACGATTTTTAATCTCCTTGAATTTATTAAAACTATGTCTATCGTTATCAGCAGGGGTCTGCGCGTTTCACAGATCTATTTGTGCAATATCACGAACAGAACACAGCCTATCACGAAACTTGTCGACAATCATACATACTAATTGTCTGGTATGCCTTTTCTACCTCTTCATCCCAGACTGGAGTAAAGTTGGTTTCACGTTCGCATATTAATTCGTTCTTCAATAGCTTTAGCAAAACTGCCAAAATATGCAAATTATTATTCTGGCATCCAGAACAAACACCTAAAACTTTGTTTACGTCAGGAATAGTGTAGACAACATGTTATTTTAAAGGTACTACTGTCGCCGCTGCAACGTCTAATGCAACGTCTACAATTAACCTTAACACGGACGCAAGTGGCGGTCGTAAAGGTCCCAGAGCACTGCGCAGTTTTTTATTTCAATAGCTTTTAAATGGTCCGTCATAAGACCACCAAACAAGTTGTATTACACAAAGCGCATCCTAAGTAACAACCTACAAGTCAGATATGGGTATTTGTACCTCTTATCTATTTGTGGTGGTGAGTTTTTATCTAATAATATAATCATAAGATGGACCGTTTAAAAGCTATTGAAATTATTGCTCTGGGGTCTTTATTACCGCCACTTGCGTCCGTGTTAAGGTAATTTGTAGACGGTGCCTTAGACGCTGTGTCATTAGTACATTTTAAATATGTTGTCTACAATTTCAAATATGTATATTCCTGACGTAAACAAAGTTGTAGATGTTTGTTTTGGTTGCCAGAAATATTTTGGCACTTTTGCTGATACTGTCGTAAAGTTATTGAAGAAAGAATTCCGAATATGCGAATTTGCAAACGTGAAACCAAATTTACCGCAGTTCATCCCAGTCAGTTATAGGTTCTGTAACTTTTTTCCACTCAAATCACGGATTCAGTCATCGTTAGTTTCCATTATTTGGTAGCATCTTGGGTTTCTTGAAATCTTAACGTAAATTAAAATTCTGCGATTTTTGAAGTGATTCATTTGTAGAATAAAATGTGTATTGTCACCACGAGATGGCGCCAATTAACAATTTAACCTAAATCTTGAACTAAACGATAAGACTGCGTTTTCGCACAAATCATCATGTTTAAAGATGCGTACCCTTAGGGGGAAGGGGGGAGTCCTGTAGTTTTTGGTGAATTGTAAGATGAAATGTGGAAAAATGTTTCAACTAGCCTATTTAACAGATTATTTTCTGCATGCGAGCGTACTGTGACACTGTGCTAGGTTATTCGCCAGCTGTGTTAAAGTAAGAATAACAACAAAAATGCTAGAATTTATAATGGCAACTGCTTTATTCTCTCATGGTTAACGTTGTGTTATGACCCATCTAGGGAGCCCACTTCTGTGTCGTAGCTGCCAGCCAATAGCCATGGAGCACAGGGGCATTAAGACGTGGGACTCGTGAACGGAGATGGTTAATGGGATTTCTGCTGCAGGATTAAACCCCCAACCTTGTTCACTGTATAAAATATGTTTATTTTTCAGCATATGAGGGATATTTTCACTTATATAAAATGTTAATAGAATTATTAACTGTTTCTCTGAAAGGCATGTTTTCAGACTATGAGGTACTAGTTCAGACACTTGCTCCATGATTGTCTTGGCAATTGTGGTGTAGTATGATTGTTTACATGTTTTCCTGGTTCAATGCTCCCTTCTGTAGCGATAACATTTGCTCTAATAGATTAAAGGCCAGCTGTCAACATAACTGTGACATGAATGTAAACTAATCCAGATTATACTCCATGGCAAATCCTTTAAAATGATTTCTGCATAAAACTATTGTCAAAGTGTCTGGCATTACGACATGCTCTGAAAAGTGTGTGTAATGGCGGCATTTTCCCTGGAAAAGCTTTATCAGGGCTGTAATCTGCTATGTCCTGTCTTGTCTCTGGATTAGCCACATATTAGACATGAACAATCTCCTAACATCCCTGTCTTCTTTTAAGGGGTGTGTGTGTTAATAATGTGGTTGTGTGTACTCTTGGACACGCACTACTTGTTGCCACTTTGCTGTGTCATGCTGTGTGTCTGCTTATTGCTTATGTCATAACCTGCTTGTGTTCATTAGACAATCTGAAATCAGCCCAAGTATGTAACTATGTACAGATAGCTTAAGATGTTTTAAGATAACAAGCTGAGAACCTTGAACAGCTTGGAAGATTTTTTAATTATATCAAGCCAGCATATAATCTTGAAGCACATCAGTATTTTTTAAATAGATAAATGTTTTTGTTTATGATGTTTAATTCTGTATATTGACTATTGGGTGTTCTCTGGGTGAAGGTTAGGTAGATGCTGTGTGTGTGTGTTTGGGTGGGTGGCTGTTGTGATTCGCCGACATCTAAGTACACTTAGAGTGGTGAGGTACTGTATTTAATATTTTATAGTTCCATTTGTTAATTAAAGCATTTGATATAGTCTATTTTATAGTAAAATTATTTCTTTCCTGCTGATGAAACAATCAACTGGAACGATTTGAAGTGCAAAAATATGCAGGAAGGGGATCCCAGGCCAGGAAGTGAGAATGTCTGATGTATTGCATCATTTACACAACTCTTTTTAATTTCGGTGCTGTGGATCCTGCATAATAGGAAATCTTTCATTTGTTTGTTCAGAGAAAGGGTGAAATTGTTTGAGTAAAAAGGACTGATCACCACTAATCACCAGTAATAACCACTAATCCAAGCAGCACCATGCAGAGTTTCCTGTGCTCTACTGAAGACTTCAGACAAAGTCTAGATCCAGAAGATTAGCTAGCAGATCGAAGATAGACGTGGAAATCTGACTGAGAACAAACCATAACTGATGTGGACAGACCTACAAGTGAGATCATACCAGAGAGAGAAAGAAAGAGAGAGGATGAATGACAAAGCAAGGAAAAGAGAAAAACACAACAAATAAAAAATTTTAAAAATTATCCTGACAAAAAACATCCCTATAACTGGACTGCTCGAGTGGCTGACTGAATGATTTTGGAGCATGAGCCTGACAAAAATCTATTTCGGATTAATCAAATCTGTCCTCATATTATTGTGGATTATAGCTAATCTACTAACGCATGCCCTCATCTCCATGAGTGCCTTATCCTAAATCATTTCTGACTTTAAAACATTTTATGTAAGAGATTTTATGTAATAAAATCTAAAACCACCCAATTATCTCGTAGAATCTCCCTGGAAAACATGAAAGTGAACAGTTTTTTTCAAGAAATCAAAATTTATCATTTTGTTTGTAAATCAAGCTTCCACACAATACACTCACACTCATGTGCATTTGCACTCACACAGATCTGGAGCTTTAACTCTGCTAATAGTACTCTGTACTTGTCACAGACCAGTTGTCTAAACCCAGCCGATGCTAGAATGCAATAAGGCAAATTAAACATACATAAAATAGCATTAACAGAAATAAGTCTTGGTCTCCCTGCATGTGTACCATGTGTATATGATGGTCTCCCTGCGTGTGTGTCTGCAGTAGGCATTTGTATTTCACTGAGTGGTTACACAGGATGACAAATTGTTTCTCTCACTGATCTCACCTGCTGACCTGCTCACTTTTGGCAGTGTTCCAGCTAAGGGTTACTGGGTCTGAATTGCATGATCCATTTAAACCTCTTCTGTGCTAATTGTCTTCAACCTGCCTCACCACATGTGTGCATGTCTTAGACATGTGTGCAGTTCTGTGAGTCCGTGAGATTTCAGATTAGAGACAACCCATGGACAACAATTACAGTGTTGCAATCTGTGGTCAATTTGAGAGGTAACAAACACATTTAAGAGCATCTGAATTATGCAAAAGTACAGGTTATATATCTGTAAGGTTTTACATTATGTATAGTTCACAAAAGTAAAAACCCTGGAATTATACCATTAACCAATTCATTTCTACAAATCTGTTTTACACAGTAGTTTGTAGGCACTCGGTAATCCTGATGGACATTGGGCAAGCTTGTGTAATCCAAAGTAATGCCAAATACAGAGGAGCCTTGTTTAATGGTAGCTACATTTAGGAACGATCTTACAAGACTGAAAACTCATCAGCAGAGAGCATGTGAACCTGGGTTAAACTCTGTAGGGAGACATTTAGATGGCCATGCTGTGAAATGGCTGATTCTGAATATGCTCACTGAGTAGATGTTCGAGCGGTCTGGAGGGTGTGTCTAACCTCATCTGAAGGAGACGAGGGTTACAATGGGGCTGCTACAGTCTAAAGATGAACCTTCCTAGAAAAAGTCCATCAGTTTTGTTACATTTCCTTGTAGATTCAAGGCTCCCTCAAACTGACACACAGACCAGTCAAATTAATAGAGCCAATTAATTGGCATGTCTATAAGTTAATAAATCGCAATAGTCTCTCCACTCACTACCAGAAATGATTTATTACTCTCACTAGGCAGACAACAGAGGAATTTCATGTCTACTTATACTGGAATACATTAGATGTTAGGGCATCAAATAACAAAAAGATGGGCAAATTGGAAGATGTAGTGTAGAACTTCAGAATGAAATAATAATGTCACCCCATTGGTTTCTCTGTGTTTGTTTTCACAGGTGTGCATTCTCCACTCCTGGCACTGGATGCTCCTGACAGACAGTGTTGCAGTCATCTTCCTGCTCCTGAACAGCCATGTTAGCTCACTAAGGACTTGTTAACAACCTGATGAGTTGAATCAGGTGTGTTTTCCATCATAGGAAAACAAACAAATAAAACATGGTACAGAATGACTTGAAGACTAGGATGAGGAAACACCATTTCAGTCACAAATGGGGTTAAGCAATCAAGGCATAAATAAACATTTTAAATCTTTTTTCTGGTTATAGCTGGATGTTTTGGCAAGAACACACAATTCATGTCTTATTTTGGAATTGCCTGAACTGCTTTATATAAGATAATCCGTCAGATACAGAAAACTATTACTGAGTATTCATGCTTAAAATCCCCCACACAATCTGATCAGTCAGATTTTATAAGGATTCCACCTGAATTACACATTTTTTAAAACTACTGCCTCCAGCTACTTATACTACTTAAGTATAACTAAATCATTCAGAAAGTGCTAATTAATCAGTAGATTGACTGACAAATGCAAAATGTAGAAAGACTATCCCATGTTTGTCTTCATTGCATTGCTTCACATTTTGAGCAGCACAGAAACATCTTCATCTGTTATTCGGTCAGATGGTTAAGCTCATTATAGAAAACTCACAGCTAAACTAACTTGCCCATCTGACATCTAACATGCACCTCTGACTTCACCTCACTGTCATGAACCCAATTTAGACAGAAAATGAAGCCTTCCTCCACCCTCCTGAATATATTAACAATATTTGTGGGTCTTTAAACTGCCATCCCATCCAGATGCTTTCAGCTGTGAACCATGTGCGTCCCAATGCTTTTAACAGAATGAACACACACCAACATTGTATCTGATCACATATTTGAGGACAACAAAACTGACTGAGCCATTTTACACCAAGCTTACTAAACACAGTCTTGGACCTCTGCAGTGCAAAAATCACAACGATGACAATACAACACTAACAACGTTAGCCTGGTCCACACAGGCACAGGCAGGAATGGAGTCTATTTCTTCTTATCAGACCGTTCCTGTCCTGTAAGGAAGTTCCAGATGCCCTCTCTGTAAGACTCATTACTGTATGCATACAGTAACGCATTAAAGACTGGAGCCATTTTTGCAAGTACTGGGAAAACCTACAAAAAAAAGGTAAACAATTTGTTAAGAAGATTGTGGGAAAATGTACATTTAGGAAACGGTATCTGCTGATTAAAGTAACAAAGTTTCAACTCGATAATGTGTACTAGCATTGCTGATAGCATCCGTGAACCTCTGCCTGCTTCTCTACTGCCATTACTCTGAATATTATCCACCAAACTGACTAAGGTTGACAGGTCGGGCAGGTAGCTTCCAGGGAGTACCACTGGGTAGGTAGACATTTCTTCCACATTCAAACTGGTACCCTATCACAGAGTACTGTTGTGTGAGCATTCAAACGGGGATTTACCGAACATTAGCGCTGTTAAAGTATGTTAAAACTAGCCTACATCTACTGGTGTGACTGGCTTAACTGGAGCAAATTTTCCCCACTTAATTCTGTTTCAATGGAACTAAAATCCAGGGTTTGTTTCTGAGAACAGAGTCATAATGAACACTTTCCTGCATCTGTCAAAAGATGAATTTTCACCTGGACCACGCCTTGCGTTTCATCACACACATGTATGCACACTTGTGTATGTGTGGGGATACATGCATATGCATTTATTTAGAGCTCTACTTACAATTCTGAGCGTTGGTGGTAAGAGCTTAGTATTCTCAAAGCAGGAGTATATGCAAATAAGCATGTAGGGTCCCCCGAAAATCAGCAGGACCTTCACAGGCAGACCAGTGTTGAACTGCAGAAGCAAAAGGATCGGCATCATATTTGCACTGTATTAAAAATCCAAAACATAAAACTACTTTGTCACAGTGTATGGCACATATTTATGGCATCACTGGTTGAGCAGACCTGCAGAAAGCTGTGCAAGAAAGACACGTGCAGGAGGTTTGCAGTTTTAAGTATGCAAAAAGATGAGATTACCTTAAAGCTGTGGGTCTTTTTGAAGTAGGCATAGATGGAGGAATAGGAGAGGTGCATGACGAGCAGGGGAAAGGCCAGGTACAGCACCATGACACACACCATGTATGTGACTGAACCTCTGAATATGGTAGGAAAGAGAAAGAGGTCTTCACATCATCTGACAATAAGCACCAAGCCCAGCTGCAGCCTTTACACATGCAGTATCATTACAACTTCTCTTGTATTTCCAAAGACCATGATTAGCTGAAAGTGATTATATCAGGGTCAGAAATAAACTTTGTTGAAATACACAGGTTGTTTTTGTTGTTGGTGTTCCCTTCACATGAGGCTTACAAAGATTGGAAAAGCAATTTGGACTTCAGAAATGTCCCTGCCAGAAAGGAACCCACAGATGTGGTGCTCACCTTCCCACTCACTGGCCAGTGGTGTTCCTAGGAGCTCCCTCTCCATGCTGGTGTAACTACGTACATGCATTTGAGGAGTGTTTGACCAAGATGGTGTACATAGTACCTAATCCTCACATGTGACACGAAAGATGCTAGACCACAGCCATATTATGTGAGCAGTCAACAGCAAAATGCTTTGAGCTACTATTCCCCTCTGTTTACTATACTACTCCACACCCAATGTTCTCATAAACCATTTTACGACCTTGGAAATTAATCTTGGGTGATTCTCCAAAGCACATCTATTGAAGCATGAACCAGCCTTACAAGAAAATGCCTCAATGTTCAATTAACACCCAGAGTTTATAAATAACCGCAGGACCATCTTGTGTGTGCACCATTCAAGCTTTTTAAATTTGTTTTGACTTTTTGCTGCATCATCTAGGAAACAGTCCAAGTCGCACCCTGTAGGAGATGCACCGGAGGTGGTTACCTGTCTCCTCTGGTGTAGTCCAGTGTGCAGCCTACTTTCATTGGCTCATAGTCAAACACTCCCCAGCCAATGAAGGGCAAAGGCAGGGCAGCCCAGAAGACAGCCAGAGACCACATGATTATGCTCAAGGTCAAAGAAGTGCTCCATAATGTCTTATGCTCTGAAAACCAAAATGTCAAGCATTCTTGTTTAATATAATGTGGTGAAATAGTATTTTGTTTTTAGGGGAATGTTTTTGTCTATATGTTTAATGGGAAGACCAGGATTAGTAGAGGTGGTAACACCTAATATGGAGGGCAAGAAAAAAAATAGAGATTAACTGAATAAAAGGAAGTGAAAGAGTTTTGATGCGTAAGATTTTAAAGCCACTTTTAAAGTTTACACTGCTCTATGTTTGTGCTGCAGTGAGAGAAGTTCAGTACTCACTAGTGCAGTACATGTGATATCTGTCCCATGCAACAGCACCGAGAAAGCTGATGACAGCCAGGACAGATATCATTCCCTGATAGGCATGGATCTGGCAACCTTGAGAGCCAAAGGGCCAGTACCTGAAACATATAGGACAGAGAGATAAATGTAGTTAGTCCTTAAATGATTTACTTTGAAAATCATACACAAAGATAAACTGATGTATATGGAATTTAGAATTTTTGTCAGATCCCAAACAACACCCACTGGTAAAAAATAGATATACTTTTTGTATGAAACAGTCTTAATCAGTTTATCAGCAAAATGTCCCTATGAAAGTGGGTCAGGATAAATCAAATCTGTACCTCATGGACACTGTCATGACCCATATATATTTTTTCTCTCTCTCTGTCAGTCACAATCAATGTCCTGTTTTGATTTAAGCATAATACTTCTCATTCTACTAACACCCAGTCAAGCTACTGCTGATTACGAAAGACTAACATCCCGCCACTCTTCTATCTCAGTGAAATGGAACAGTCATTTGCAAAAAAAAAATTTATAATTCTGCCACTTTTTTTATATTTTAAAACATAGGCGATTCATTGATATGATGTAGTTGGAGACAGACTTTATTTTGTAATTATGTAATAATAAAGATTAATCACATTTTTGGGCTTAAATGCTGATCATCAAATTTCCCAGAGAAAATTCACTTGGAACTTCTGAGGCCAGGATGTTCAGCAGACAAGGGAGCGTGTTTGGATACTGCGGTTTCAAGGGAAAGTGTTTAGATACTGCATATCCATATATATAAACTAATATTTTATAATATATAGTAATATATTAGTATATGTATGTATAGTATGTATATAATAATATTCTAATGTACTGCAGAGCGCTGGTTGCAAGGAAGTGATTGCTGACTTGTGACTCCTCTTTTCATTACATTTAAAAATGCGTATAAAAAATGCAAATAGATAATAATCAGTTTTGTTCTAACTACTGTTTCCTTTTGTGGACAATATCAATACCTTTTACTCTACTCAAAGAAAAGAAAACTACTGAAAATGAATATCATGAGTGATGATATAAGAATAGTGCCAGAAAGTATATAACGGGAAACTCATAAATAAGGTTTATATGGACACACAGTATTTAGTGCTGCGCATCACTAGCTAAATATCTGTTTAGTGTTTAAGGTAATCTTTGACAAATCTTCGAAAAATATTATTTTGAAGAAGCTGTAATCTGAGAATGTGTGGAGGGCTATAGGTCTGCCTTGAGGTGGCAGTGTTACTATAAGAACAAACTGTGTAATCTGCTTTTAAATCTAGAGCTGTCCTGATCTGAAATTATGTGAACATTTATAAATACTTTTTTATTTTCTTGTCAAGTAAAAATATATTGACTTTAAATAATAATGTTTGAATATATTTACCTGAAACTTAAATATGTTTTTCCTTTCTTTTACGATTTTGTATGTTGTATGAACAACTGAAGACTACATAATTGTGTATTGTGTCTTTTATGTTTATGTTTATTATGTTTTTTTTTAGATTAGTTGACAAACTAATCTAGTCAGCCTGGCTCTTACCGGAGGTAGCTGGCATAGGCCGACACCAGAGCATTGCTGCTGAAGCTAAGGTCAGCAAGGGCCAGGTTAAAGATGAAGACGTTACTCGGTGTCCTAAGCTCCTTCACTCTCAGGAAGGCAATTAGCGAGACGAAGTTCAGGCAGAACCCCAGCAGACCTACACACAGGCACACTGAGGACTCCCAACACAAGCATGGTCCAATGACGAAGCGTCAGTCAACAACAGTTGTGTCCTCCCATTACTGCACTTTCTATTATGTAATACATATCAGAGCTGATGTCACGTAAACATGATTTTTGTCAGTGAGATGCTACTGAACTACGAATGTTCTAGTACAAATGAACAGGTGCTATTCATATACAACTATCACAACGATGTCTTACAACGACGGTAAATATGACCATATATAGAGTAGTACGCCAAAGTTTGCAAGCGTGAATTACGGTACTCACCACACACAAGTAAAACGGACCCAAAAGCAAAAATATCAAACTCACTGAATCCCTCCGGTAAAACGTATGATGTCATCTTACAATACCCGACAGTGGTTGTCAATCAAGTAGTTGTTGGTTAAAAGAAACAGAATCTAAAATGGCAGCGGTTTCAAAACATCAAATGTGCTTTTATAGGCTTTATCACGTGAAAAGGCATTCGAGTTCTTATTGTGAGTAAACTGCAGAATCCTTGATGGAATGTGTTAATACGGCCTACAGCACAAGTACTGGCACTATTGTTGAGGTCAATGTAGTTTTTCAATCACTATATACCTCTTTCTTACAACGTTTAGCTTTGTTCTCTTACTTATGTGTCGAAGGTGCGCAGTTTAAACGATAGTTTTTATCTCTCGGTTGTACTGCAGTATGTGCAACAACACATTTAGTATATGACTAAGGGAAAATGCAAAATGTGTCATGTAAAAATAACATGACACTATAGTTTGAGAATTATGCTTTCGTCTGTGGAAGTTTGAAAAGTGACATAATTTGGTTGACCTTTGTTCGATTAAAAATAGTAAACTTTTTTCTCCAACCACCATTTGATTGAACTTGGAATATGTCTAGTGTAAAATCATACTTTTTTTTCATTTCACAGGAATCCTGCACTATGAAAACTCACTCCAACCAAATTAAAAGGAAGTAAAAAACCTTGAAATGACAAAGGTCCCATCCAGTCTAGGCTGTGTAATTAACCCTCCAATCAAATATGTAATTAACCCTCCAAATCAAATGTGTAACTAACTCTCCAGTCAAATATGTAATTAACTCTCCAATCAAATATGTCGAAGCACCTGACTTGTATCTAAACAGAGGGCAAACTTATGAGCCTATAAGCTTCCAGGAAAGAAATAATCGTGTAAGTGGAAACATCCCCAGACCTTTCACTAATCCATGTCTATCCTTTTTATCTGGGGATTCACTGCGGTCTGTGCAGTATGGACTACTGAGTAAGAGCAAGACGCAACTGTGGTGTGGCGGCAGGACTAGACTGCCTTTTGGCTTTAACCCCTGCTGGAACAACAGACTAGAGCAGTAGGGCAGCGTATAACAGAGGGAAGATGGTGCTCCATGTGCTCTTGGGTTTTTGTCTGGTGTTTTGTTGCCTTCCCCTGCTGTTCAGCGCCTGCCCTGTGCACTGTAGCTGCTTTTACCACAAACTCAGTGATGGATCCAAGGCACGGTAAGAGTTCAGTTTTTATGCAGAGTATCAGGGGAAGTCTTAAAATGCTGAAAGTCTGAAAGTCTTCAGATGTGGAACTTGTTTTTGTGGTTCTTGTTTTAGTTTGTGTGTGCAGAATTAAAAGCATTCATTAAATACATACATGACTCTATAGTACTACACATGGCTCTTCAGTACCTTACGTGGTTCTGTAGTTCAATACATGGCTCTACAGAACTCTACATGGCTCTTTAGTACTATACATGTACAGTAGATGTATACTAAGGAGATAAATCACATATACAGTTGACTTCAAGAAGATATTGTAGATATTCAGTATTGAAACGCATTTTGCCGAATATGGATGATCCCAGGGCGGCATGGTGGTGTGGTGGTTAGCACTGTCGCCTCACAGCAAGGCGGTCTGGGTTCGATTCTCGGTCTGGGCTGCTCTGTGTGGAGTTTGCATGTTCTCCCTGTGCCTGCGTGGGTTTTCTCCGGGTACTCCGGTTTCCTCCCACAGTCCAAAGACATGCATCATAGGTTGATTGGTCACTCTAGATTGCCCGTAGGTGTGAGTGTGTGTGTGCGTGTTGGCCATGTGGTGGACTGGCGAACTGCCCATGGTGTACCCTGCCTTCGCCCGGAGATGCTGGGATTGGCTCCAGCCCCCGTGACCCCGACTAGCGGGAATAAGCGGTACGGATAATGAATGAATGAATGGATGATGATCCCTATTATAATATGTTGCATAATTAAAGACTTATCACTGAAACTGCACAATTCACAATTCTGTTGTTTACAAAAATCCTTGTTTTCTGTGTTTTTGTAGAAGTGTTCTGTGCAGTGATCCTGATCTCACACTCATTCCCACCAACTTTCCCTTGGACACTTTCAAACTGCGTATCGAGAAGACCGCCATCACTAGCATCTCCAGCGAAGCTTTTGATTACCTCAGCAGTCTGGAATTCCTCTGGATGTCCTTCAACGCCCTCTCCAACCTGTACGTGAACAGCTTCCATGGCCTCCACACTCTGGATGAACTTCGGCTCGATGGCAACATCCTCCCGTCATTCCCGTGGAAGTGTTTGATGGACATGCCTGGCCTAAGGCTCCTGGATTTACACAATAATAAGATCACAAGCATCCCAGCAGATGCAGCCGTCTATGTTCAAAACCTGACGTACCTGGATCTGTCCAGCAATGGTCTGGCTACGGTCCCTCTGGTGCTACTCACCGTGTGGTTCTCTCCAAAGCTGTCTCTGGACACTGAAAATTCCAAGATGATTCTGGGTGAAAATGTATTATTTTTCTGTTTGTACATAATTCTTTGTCATCAATTTTAAGGTAACAATACTATAAAATAGTGTAAAATGTTATAAAAGTGCAATTGATTTCTTTATTGTGATACATTTGTTATAGTAGCACTGACTCTATTGTCTTTTTAAATCTGTTGTGTTGACATCGTATAGAGTTTTTAATGAACATCAACTCAATTTAATCCTCAGTAATCTAAAGATACATGACATGTTTTTAACATTTTCACTAATCTTCTGTACTCAATATTGGTTTATAAACTTTTTCCTGTCAAGGCCTCCACGACAACCCTTGGCAATGCGACTGTCGCCTGTTTGACCTGGTGCAGTTCCGGAAATCTCCGTCGTCATCCGTCACCTTCATCGACTTGCGCCTCCGCTGTTCAGAACCCCAGAGCCTGTCTGGCGTCCTCCTCTCAGAGACGGAGCTGCAGAGGTGCCAGGCGCCGCATGTCCACACGGCTGTGGCGCGGGTGCGCAGCTCTGTGGGTAATGATGTGCTCCTGCGCTGTGGCACCGTGGGGGTGCCCACGCCTGAGCTCTCGTGGACGCGGCCCGATGGAAAGCCCATAAACGGGACTGGTAAGTTTGCAAAATCATTACCATCCCATCAACTAGTAAACTCACTCATAGAGAAGCATTACTTAATTTATTTATTATTGTAAATATTATTATTTATTACTGTTACCATTTTCCTGACCTTCTGCCAATTTGTATTTTCCATAATTATTTTCCAGGACTTGTGTAATCTGTATGCCAGAGAACATTCTGGGGCTTACTGTGATACATAGCTCTGATCTTTCTCTAATTTCTCTAATTAAGCTAAAAAAGGATTTGTGAATTAGTTGAGTAGTTTATCCAGGTACGATAGAGTCAGAGATGTGAACGTCTGCTCCAAATAAAGCTGATTAACTGTCTGATTTATTTTATAGTCCTGCAGGATATATCAAAGGAGGGCATCATCTGGTCCATCCTCAGCGTCCCTGCCGTGTCTGATCATGATTCAGGCAAATATGTCTGCAAGGCCACCAACATTGTTGGGAGTGCTGATGCCACTGTTTCCCTCATCATCTCCGACACGTGGCAGCTAGATGAGACTCGGGTAAAGAAGATCCTCGTCAAAAAGACTGGTGCGTCTGGACAGGCAGCTTATCAGGAGAAACTCATCAGCCAATACGTTCCTTCAACACCCGCCTCAGCCGCCACCCCCATCATCGAATCCCTCAGTGGCCCCAGATCCATAGTATCCTTCGGCTCAGAGGGCTACAGCAACTCTACTGGCATTTCAGATGGAAAACCCACAGTCCCCTCTCTGTCTAGTGCAGGAACAGACAGCCATTTGATGGCGAAAGAAGCACTGAGTAATCTGGCAGGTGACGCCTCTTCCCTGCAGCAAGGCCCAGAACACAGAGTGGTACGGTCCATCAAAGTTATCGGTGACACCGATCACACGGTGTCACTAAACTGGCGAGCACCAGCCGCGACCAACACCACGTCCTTCAGCGTTCTGTATGCTGTGTTTGGGGAGCGAGACATGCGGCGCATCAACGTGGGTCCTGGCAAGAACCGTGTCACCATCAGTGGCCTGGTGCCGAAGACCAAGTACATTGCCTGCGTGTGCGTGAAAGGCCTGATTCCAAAGAAGGAACAGTGTGTCATCTTCTCCACTGACGAGGCAGCCAGTGCCAGTGGGACCCAGAAGCTGATCAACGTGGTGGTCATCACAGTCGCCTGTGTGATCGCGGTGCCTCTCACCCTCATCGTCTGCTGCGGGGCGTTGAAGAGACGGCTCCAGAAGCTCCTGGGAAGAAAATCGAAGGACATCCAGGAGACGTACGTGACCTTTGAGACGCTCTCGCCAGGCACCAAGGCCAAAGGGCTAGAGGGGGAGTACCTCAGGCGCCTCACACAGGATGAGTCGAACCGTCTCCTCTCAGCACGGTCCAGTTTGGACTCTGAGCCCATGGCCAGAACTGAGGGACAGCTTACAGAGTACTTCTGCTAAGCAACAGTGGCAGAAAGAAACAGCATTCTCTAACAAACACTAACATCCTGACATTAAGAAGTAGAACTCAAAACCAAGTGAAACTGTGAAAAGGGGAGCAGCATTCTAAAAGACCTTCCAGCAACCACAAACAAGTACAGTGCACCAAAATATCTGAATTTACTGGTGTTTGTTGGATACTCTTGAGTCGGTGTGCTAGGGTTTAAATGCATTATTTACAATGTTGAACCTAATGTTGTGCATGAAAACCTGACTAAATAACCAATCTCATCCCCAATCGGTGGATCTAAGTGTGATCGCTGCTGAGAAGGCAGGAATTTTCACAGGAGTGAAGGAGAGACTAGGACCATAAAGAAGACATTTTGGAACAGGGGACATTTCTGTCTGGTAATGGAAAATGTCTGCTCTAAGACTGTTTGGAGGTGCCTAAGAAAGACATTACACATACTGCATTTATAAACTAAGCATGTCCACATCTTTTCACAGCCTTGTGTGTACAAAATATATGTGTTCTCACTGATATAAAAGGGAAAAAACTGTCATTATTCTGTCATGTTTTATGTAACTGTCTCTCAACACTTTTTGACTTTGACAACACTCCTTTAACTTTTTTAACATCAGTATATTTACAAGGTCAGTTAATGTGCAAGTACTGTGCATATAAATTCTATGTACTTATGTATGTGTTGAAATATGTGTCTTAAATGTATTCACAAATAAATATTTTATACAAATATCGAAAAAAGCAATCTTCCTTGTTTTTTCTATGAATTTCTTAATCATTCCCTAAAATATTTTCTCTTTCAGTTAGAATTTGTACAATATTTAGTTACCCATGGAAAAATATAGGTTTTCTTTAGTCTTTGTGCATAGACAAAGATGGATAAAACCAATATTTAAATTAATGTTTGATAAATAAAAAACTTTGCAGCGTCATTAGTTGAGATATTGGTTTTGGCACATTTCCCTGAACCTGTTTCACAATCTGTACCATAGCCCTGACTGCTTCAGACCCAAGAACTGTTAATGAAAACTCCAATAAGTCTGGACATGAAGACTTCTGTTTTAAGTTGTCAGGTTGCAAGCGTGCAATCAATGGTTGATTGACTTATTAAATTTTAATTAAATAGGAGGCTAATCTGGCCCTCCAAATGTTTATCTGGAAAAAAGGTCTATCTCCACTTAGCTTCAATTTCCATGTGAATACTACATCCAGCCTGAAGACAGAAGAAGTCAGTCAATGACTTTTGGAGAATCAAAACAATCTCAAAGACATTGTAAAGTGCGATTTACTACTGTGATTCTTACTGCCTGTGCAGTACATGGAAATAATCAGATACTGTAAAGAATCTGGTTTCAGTGCAGGAAAAGTCTACCAGTGAAAGTGAAGCAAATGTGTGGGTCTGTTGAGATGAATGTATACTGCAAAGCCCAGTTTGTTAAAGATTTGTCTACATAGTCTTTAGAGCTTTAATCTACCTGTGCAGTTCAAAATAATTTATATATTTGTGCACATTTTATGCATATAAAATATAGAAATTTTTCAGACATGCATTGTTATATCTGATGTAGTTTTATCATTTGAATAATAAATTCACATCACAGAAATAAGCATTTGCTTATTATTTTCTTCATATCTGAGCTTCATTTTCTGAACATAATATAAATTTTGATCATAAATGTAAGTACATTGTGGTTGACACCATCTTTTCCTTTCTTAGGACTTGCATCAGGGTAGATTAAGTCCAATGAGCTTAACTCCATCAAAACAGGGACATGTACCACACAACAGCCTGCTCCTCAAACCCCTCCAAAGTCACTATGGACACCTTTAACTTAGCACTAGTAACACTGTTAGCATCCTGCGAGTTTCATCTAGCCTTTAGTGTCTGTGTGACGGGATGCTCCTGTACAGAAGACGGGTCTGGAAGGTAAGTGGACTGGGACTCTGGCAGATGGCTAGTAAACACCAAAGGTTTTAGTTAGTGAGTGTATTAGCTAGGATGTTCTGCCAGCAACCTGGATGTCCTGCATTCACTGTTCAACCAGGTTGATACATTTGGTAGAACAATATATTGGCTTATCTTTATTTGGTACAATCAACATAAAGTATCATTTTTAATACTTGGAAATTATTCTATCACATTCAATATGTTTTCAACAGTTTTTAATGACTTGCATTTGTAAAAGAAAATTTTTTCTATATATATTTTAAGCGTTTGATATATAGAGTGATACGCCTTTATGTATGTGTTTTTTCTCATGTATCATCTAGATCATTATTTTGCATGAAAACTGCTTGGAGCTCTCTACCCCACAACATTCCAGGAGATTACATAAAAATCAGAATTGAGAACTCACATCTAACCGAACTACACCAGAGGTCTTTCACCACAAATGGTGCCTTAGAATCACTGTGGCTAAACTTTAACAAAATCACTGTAATGAATGTTAAGAGCCTGGAGGGCCTTCACAACCTGACAGAGCTGCGATTGCAAGGAAATGAACTGAGATCAATACCATGGACCGTTTTCCTGGACACACCCAGGCTTAAAATCCTGGACCTTAAACATAACCGTTTAGAAGCACTACCAGAAAATTCCCTGCACCACCTGCCTGCGCTGACCTATTTAGACTTATCCTTCAATCAGCTTACCGTCGTGTCCAATGACGTCTTTCTCAGCTCTCCCCGCTCTCACCCACAGGTAGGTGACAGGAGGAAAGAGGGCGGGGCTGACGTCGTGCTAGCACTACATGACAACCACTGGCTGTGTGACTGCACACTCAAAGGCTTTGTTGACTTTGTCACATCCATCAACCAACCCTTCATCTTGATAAACCCTTATCTGACTTGCTTGGGCCCACATGCGAAGGCAGGGAAGCTTTTTCATGAGCTAGAGCTGAAGACTTGCCTGAAGCCAGAAGTTGCCAATACACAAGCGAACATCACACTTCCACTGGGGGCAACTACCACATTGGGGTGTTTAGTGGAAGCAAGGCCTGATCCAATGGTAGAATGGAGCTACAGTTTAAAGACCATCAGACGATTCACAGGTAAAGCAATAGGTCTCTGCCGTCCAAAGAAAACAATGAGTTTAAAGATGGTAAGACATATGTGGTCCACCTTCATTTCAAATGTTGAACTTCATTCAACATTTTCAGCACAGATTTTTTATCTTTGTTTAGATATGTAAATGACATTGTTCTTTCCCATTAACATACATTTGCCTTACCTTTCTTGTTGCTGGGGTAGAGTCTCAGTCGCAGGTGAGTGATGACACCATCAACTCAGCTCTGATGATCCCCTCCGTTCAGCTGGCCGATCAGGGCCTCTACACCTGCACAGCCAGCAACGTCATTGGGACCTCCTCCGTTGGCATCCAACTTAATGTCCTCTCCAGCAACACCTCCTTCTCCATGCTCCCTGTTGTTCCAGTGGCTTCCACTAGGGGGAATGTAAGCATCAGCACACGAATCGCCAAGCAGACTGTGGATGGCGTTACCGTGGAGTGGAACGCTGTGACGGAGAACCCCGCTGAAACCTGGTTCGCTGTGCATTTCGGTCGCTACGACTCACAGGAGAAAGAGATGCACTACGTCGGGCCAGGCATCAACAGCTACTCGGTGTCAGCTCTGCTACCTGCCACGAAGTACGAGGTGTGCGTGTCGCTCCAGAACCGGCCGGCACGGAAGGAGCAGTGCGTCGTGTTTGTGACAGGGAGCAGCCTGAACGAAGCGGAGAAGCGCTGGCGACTTATTCACATCATCGTGATCGTTTGTGCCATGGTGCTAGCCGCCGCCACCGGCATGTGCATCTGCGTTACCGATATCAGGGCCGGCTACCGCGACCACCGGGCAGGGTTTGGTGAGAGAAGCAGGACAGAAGACAGGCAGGGAACGTTCGATAGCTTGCAGGCTGCCGGTGATGGTGGACTCTGCAGAGATTCAGGCGATGACGAGGAAACAAGGGGATCTGAAGACACAATGCAAACGAGCACCAGTATCCAGCTGTACTAATCAGTCATTATTGTCCAGTCCAGTCCTTGTCATTATTGTCCTTCAACCAGATACAAGAGCAAATCCTTCAATATCATTTCGGTGGTAGTGGGGGCTGACTGGAAATTTACAAACAAACAAATAAATAAAAGCAAAATGTGTTCCAGTGAAGTTTTGGCAGAAAGTGAAGGGAAACCAAAAAAGGAATATTTCTATGTTTAATTTACAATGAATTCAATCCATGTTGAAATTCATACAAATAGCTCAAATACTTGTCTAGAAGCACTCAGTCCCCTCTGAATAAGAATAAAACTATAATTTACACTATGGTACAATGTAAACAGCTTATTTCACACTTATCAGTCCTCCTATCAGTGTCAGCAGCTGCTGAAGGAGGATTTAACACATTAACCTTGGTGGGATTTGACATTGTAACAAACGCACTTGCACACACAATGTAGTTCAATGTCATATTATATAAATACCTTGATGTATTTTAGCAGACCTGTTTTGATCGCATATATTGGAGATATAAACAATAAACTTTGCTTGCTAAATATGCCAAGATTTTGTTGCACTCGGTTTAAACCAAGGACTGATTCTTCAACAAGAGCTGAGCCTGCTCCCCTGTCATGTAGAGAACTCAGCATCTAAGGTGTGGAAGCATCTGGTTTACTTTAAGTGGTGATTAAGTGTGGGATTGAGGTTTTATTTGCTGCCATGTTTACCTGTCTATGTAAAAACAGGTAGAAGAAGGAATCAGTAGTGAAAACTTGAAGACTGCCATCTTCTACTGCTGTCATCTTCTACTCCTTCACACAAATGTCTTAAGCTTTTTCTAAAACAAAATTGCTCTTTTTGTGTTTGTTTGTTTGTTTGTGTCCCACATCAGAAAACCAGGTCCTCATAACACCTCACTCATAAGGTGTCTGGTTCAAAACTGACCAGACACAAACGTCATGATTCACCCTGCGCTTGCTGGCTGCAGGTCAGCTGAGATGCACTTTCCACATCTTGAGATTAAGGCTACAAAAACCTTAAATAACTCCAGTGAATAACAAATTACTACATACATGGAACCCTGGCAAAGCATGGCGGAAGTGAAGTGGAACCAGATGTCTTGACTTAATATTACTCATCCCTGGCTAATGAACAACCTCTTCTCCAGCATGTGCAGATTTGTAAATATTTATTCAAAATAATACAAAGACAATAAAAAGACATCACCGAAATGGATAGACAAGTGAATATTCAACATTCAATTTCAGCACATCATATTAAACATGGACTACATTTGAAGATAAGTGTTACATTAGGCAAGTAAATTTACCATGCAAAAACGTACTTCATTACAAGAAGCTGTGTTCACAAGAAGCAGATAATTTAAATACCCCATAAAACTGTTGGAAAATCTGTATTACACCAATTACAGTGGTCCCTCATCTAACATTCTGATAACAAATTGTCTTAAATTCCAACATTACTAGACATGTTTTAATTGGACCCATAAGAAACAGTGTCCTACACTGAGCATGTGCATTATACAGTTCAAGCTTGTGCAAAACATTCCCTAATTTATATATCATGTACACAGACACACTTCCTGAAGCAACGGGAGGCTAAAGTGCAAAACGCAGACATTCCTCATACTGCGAAAGATGTGCGGGTGTGAGTGCAGGAATGATGTCACAGATAAAGCGAATCAACAAAAGAGACACACCCAAGAGGCATGAACTAGAACAATTATACACAGACATGAACATCTCTACTTTAGCTAAAGTTGAAGAAGCTATTTCAGTTGATTAAAAATGAGCTTATGAATTGTGAGAGATGAGCAACGGTTGTTTTATGTACACTGTTACTGCATATTTCTGCTGAGGATGGCCAGTTATTGTAAGTTAACAATTAAGTGTTCAGGTAGCAGCTGTCATTACTGAGTCATGGGCAACTTTACCACTCAATTAAAATATAATTAAAATGCTTGTTTAAGCCGGGTATAAACAAACAAATAATAAAATGGTTTACCTAATCAGTACTGAAACAAAAAAACAAAACAAAACAAAAACAGTCACAGGATTTTTAAACAGGATTATGCCTTATGGCTTTGTTCAATGGGTTGGCCTCATGGAATTTTTTTCCTTTTGTAATTTTCAGATCAATGTATTATTTATACATTAATATTTAACATTTGAGTGATTACAGTACAGCATAGAGCTACTTAAGAATGACAACTGATTTCAAGTTGCCTAAAGAACTTCTTAAGTGCTATGCTGTAAGCTGACTGTACCTTAATTGTTAAACACCCTAGAAATCTACAAACACTTATTATAATTCACAGCAGAATTCTACTCGTGCCTGCCTCTAGATGTGTCCTCCACGAATGAAAGCGTACAGTGGTCATTGAACTAGGCTTTCATTTCAACATAGGCATGATTTCTGTCTGAAAGCCCAAACCCCACACAATGTTACCTCTAACTTTGTTATAGTTACTTGTTGATTTGATTCTCTATGTAGTTATAAATATATGATCATGCATCATTAATTAAAAAATGGAGGCATAACCTCAACTTGGACATGTTGGCACCATTCAATTCCCTTAGCCAGCAGACATTTTGCCCAAAGCGTACAGCAGCACTGCAGCTGTGCACATCTATTCCATTAATGATGCAGCGTGCAGTTTGTACTTCACTTCAGACAAGTCGAAAAACACCAGTCTGGCAGCTCCTGCAACATCTATGCTAACCCAGGGGCTTCAGTAGCTAGCATCTCCGCTAATCCGCTAGCCTTAGTAGTAATAGCCCTGGTTCGCCTCAATGATTTTCTGTTCCAGCTTCTTCTTCAGCTCAGACACCAGTGCTGAGCTCATGTCGCCCGCTTTGTTCAGACCTCGTCTGTTTTCTGGAGCTGCGGTACCAATGGTCCTCTGGCTGGAGCTGCGGCTGGAGCTCCCAGAAGTCAGGGATCCCGAGACGGTGGGCACCGCTTGCTGGCGCTCGCCTGGCTTAGGTTTGGCCAGTGGAGGCTGGGGCAGCACTGGGGCTCTGGGTGGCGGTGGCCTCTGCCTGGAGCCATTGTTGTTCTTGTTGCATCTGAGAGTGCTGCCCTCCACATCCACAGTCAAGAGCTTGTCAGGACTTTCGGAGCGTCCGAACGGCGGCTTGAAGGTGAGGTTGTGCTGATCCCTGCGTTTGCGGCGTATTACACGCCGGGCTGGCAAGACCCTGTTAGATTTTGTGTTGCGCATATACATGACTGTGGAGATCAAGACTGTGACCACTACCATTACACTTATAACCCCAGCCACTATGCCCAGAGCTTTCATTGGATTGTCTCTACTTTGCAATAAAAAGGCTGCCATGGGACCAGCGAGTTGATTCTGGAAAAGATCACAAAATGTAGTGTAGTTCACAGTAAACACTAAAAAACAAAAACACTGTTTTGCCATTTTGATTTTAAGTTGGAGGATTAAGTAAACTAACAGGAAGCTGGGACTGATTCAAAACTAGAAATAAATGAACAAATACAATTTCACGTGACTCTTTGAGACAGGTATATGTTGTGGTCTTTTGAGGCACTTTAACTACAAGGCCTGGATTCAAATAACCAAAGTCAACATCACAATACGGCTGATGCAGCAGCCGCTCTGAGATCCCGGTGCTTTACACAGATGCCCCAGAGGAACAAATTTCATCGCCTTGTACTTGTACAATGTGTTAGATAATAAATCTATTCGAAAAGCTTTCAAACCCAGTTTGCCCAGCTACTTTCAAAAACTCCCAGTAAACCCAGCTTTTTAAAACTAAAACAAGCCTCAAATATATATTAATATGTAGTACCTTCATAAGTAAAGCCATAAAGTACTTCATAATTACACATGAACACACACACAAAGACACACAGAAAGGCCGAGTGCATGTCTTTGTGTTGTGTATGTTATATTGTTTATGTTAGGCATATCAGAATTGTGATGGACTTGGTTGAGTCAACACTATGAAAACGTCTAGCTACTCTTACCGCTTCAGTGAGGTCGATCTTCACCACAGCAGTTGTTGAGAAAGATGGGGAGCCTTGATCTCGCGCTTGGACCACAACAGAGCACTTGCAGTCTTTCTTCCTTGTGATGTTCTGTACAATCTCCATAGACTTGATAAATGGTTTCAGCTTGATCTCGCCTGTGCTAGTGTTGATGTCAAAAACATTCGCAGGGTCTGCCTTCATGATGGAGTACTCAATGACGTTGTTGGGTTCCTCTGCGTCATCATCCACTGCCTGAATACAGAAAAACAAGGTGAAATACTGAAGTCTGAAGGCCTAAAAAAACAGCAAGCTAAATTTAAAGAGCTGTTTTTATATTCTATAAAACTTCAAAAATGTTTAGTAAAAGTATATGCTTATATTTAGTTAAACATGAAAACATGGGAGAAGTTAATTTAGCTTTAGTGATTTTGCTGGGTTACTAATTTAGTTATATCACTGTACTACTGATAAATTGAGTGCAACACTCAACAAAATGCAAACCTCTATTTTCACAGGGGCACCGATGATCATGGTCTTTTCCAGGACGTTTCCATTGAACTCCGGAGGATGGTCATTTACATCCAGCACAGTGACAAAGACTTCTGCCAGACTGTATTTACCCTCGGAGTCTTCAGCCTTCACATAAAAATTATACTTTGACTTAACTTCAGCATCTAAAGTGGCCCATTGTTGAGTGTAGATTATTCCTGATGTTGGGTGGATGACGAACCTGGAAGACAGTTAGTCAGAAGAACACAATAAGCATGAAAAGCTTTTTGCATTTGTTTAAATACATTCCTACTTCACTGATGGAAACAGCTTGTCTGCAATAGCTGATGACATGGACTTACGGTATGCAAGTTGAACAATAAGGCATTTAATGAAACCACAGCAACCATAAAGACAATCACCAACCAATATCAGACGAAACAGTGGGGTTTATACACAGAAACGAGGAAGGAAACGAGACACACACGGAACGGGGTGGCAAGGACACACAGGCGGATAGACTCAAGATGGGGATGGTGATATTAGGGATGGAGCCATGTAAGACAGCAGGAAAGAGCACAAATAAGGAAAAGAAAAACAAACAAAGAAGCATGTGGTGATTCAATCCACAAGGAGAGTGATGCTAACAAGAGGGAGCATTACAGTATGGTAGTATAACACAATGAAAAAGTCTTTGTTGGTTCCAGCAAGTGAGTAATTGATGTTGGAATTAAATCAGTTTAAAAATGTTTAAAATATTAAATCACTTGTGTAAATCACTCTGGATAAGAGCAGTTGCTGAATGCCATAAATGTAGATGTACTGTAGATGTTAGACACCAGATATTTGCACACATGCAAACTTTCTGCCATCATCTATAAGAAACATACTTCCTCAGTCAATCCATGGATTCATTACAGTGAACAGACAGCTGCACATGTGGGAGTTACCTAAATCAATGCACCATGCACCATGAAGACTGCATTAGGACTACAGACTGCATTAGGACTACAGACTGCAATAGCACTGTACAATTTCCATTTAAAATCAGGAGACGCAGGCTTGATCAACTGTTTTGCCCCCATTGATTTGTCAGTGCTCAGCTGGTGAAAATTAACGAGCCACTTTAAACTTGTGAGCTTTCGCACGTTTCCAGCACACCTTCCATGCCAGGGATGTAGTGAGGCATACATTAGCAGCTTTTTGCATTTGCCGTGCACTGCGTGCTCTTGTCTGCACGGCTGTCTTCCCATTTCCAGCTGTCACGTTTCATGTTAATTGGGCACTGACTCACAAAAGGAGCCTGGAGAAGCTATTATTATCCCGTCAATCCAATTATGGGGATTAGTTTTGCATCCGCCTCCAAGCAAAATGATATTGTAAGAGAGAATTGGGCCAACCATATAGTGAAGAGTTTCTTACTACAGCAGATAGCCAAACTGCCAACATATCCCATCCCAATCTCTATGGGCTAACCAGACACTCTTCGACTCTAAACTTCAATATGGTTGATTCTGACTAATGGTAGATGATTCTGACACATGCAAAATGCGAGACAACCTCCAGATCTGCTTGATCAGATATCCTGGTCATTTTTTTTTTCTTGAAAGATGAATCAGAGCTTTAGAAATAATGATATTGTATAGGCCTCAATCAACTCTGTGAGGTTTGCTTCTATGACTAGAAAATAGTTAAAGGATCATTCATTCATTTAATGCCATTAAAGTCTTAGTTTTCTATTTTGGCAAGGAGGCCATTTTAACTTAACTCACAGGTTAGCTCCTGAGCCATAAATGGAGTACTTCAATTGTCCCCACAGCCTTGAGTCTGGATCTTTGGCCTGAAAAATAATTCAGCAATCCTCTAAACAAATGACACAAAAGCATAAAATATTGACAGCAATTCTTATCATATTCATAAAAATATAGAGAATGGCTTCATAAAGTATTATAAAGATAAAGTACATGGTAATTTACCTGTACTGAATGCTATCTAAGCCCTCTTTGTGTTGTGAAAACAATTGTATTATTTAAGGCTCTTTAGTCTTCTGGGCTGTAAACAACTATTATAATCACTTCATGGGGATGACTGCGGTCTAACTGGCAATTATATTTCAGGGTTACTAGAAAACAAGCATTATTGCTGTTTGGCATATTGGCCTATTTGAGGGAAACACTGACACTCCATTTGACTAGAAGGTAAGTGTAATAGAAGCAAATCATTTTTGTTTATTAATTAGTTCAAAAATAATATTGCTATCAGTCACAGAAAGGCTATTTATGTACACCAAGATGAATGTTAAGTACAAAAAGTGCACACCATGCTACCCTCGAACAGACATGTCTGTGATTTTCAATCCATGTCAGTTCAAAAGTCTATTGAACTCTATCAGAACTCTATTGCACTCACCATAACAGACACCACAGTAGAGCCTCCAGGAGAGTTCTCAGGAATCCGGGCCATAAAATACTCAGAGGAGAAACGAGGAGTGTTGTCATTCGTGTCCAGGAGATGGATTACGATGTCCGCAGTGGCACTGAAGTGTTCGGGTGTATCAATTTCGACCGCTAATAACTGAGAAACATTAGTGTAGATTAACTTTAGGCTTGAATCTTGACAAGGTTCACAGTTTCCCTTTTATTAGGTGGTTCTAAAGATATCAGTTTGCTGTCAGTGCATCAAACTTTAATATTGGATATATATTTTAATGTTGTGCATAAACTTGAAGAATAATAATATCTTGTATAAGAGCTAATAAGCTTTGGAGCGAATAAATTTGCCTCATAAAGGCATATGTGAATTTTTTTCTTCATACCTTGAATGCTAAAAAAGAGTATTTTTCATAGTCCATGGCGGTTGAGTTCTCTACAATAATTGTGACTTGAGCTTCATTAAGAACAGTCTGAGGGACCACACGGAGGACCCGACCCGGTCCGATCAGACGCAGTCGGAACTTCGCATTTGCTCCCTAAAGGCAAAAAAAAAACAAAAAAAAAAACATTCCAACATGACAAAACATAATTTTCCAAAATGTAATATCACAAAAAATCCTCACACCTCACACAAATTGGGTTTAAGTCATTACTGCATATAATAAACCATGAATTAAATAAAGCCTACAGCACAATGTACCATGTACACATTCTCATTATCAGATTAAAAAATAAAGGCCGGGCCAATGGATGACAGGGCTGAAACAGTCAGAACTGAGAAGTATAGAACAGCTGAGCGCAGTCCAAACACAGTCATATACAGTCCTTCTCTGGGCTGTCATGTATAAATACAGATATAACACATGAGCAAATGTTATGTAAGACCAGAACATTAATCTAATCAATTTCATATGGTTTTCCCAAGGATGCTGAAATGGATATGTGTCTTTGATTTCATATAAAAGACGAGCTGGTTTTGTCTTATCGACAGACCTTTCAGTGATGTCAAAAGCTCATAACCAAACCATCATATGTCAGCCCAGAGTCAGGGCAGTTTGAGGTACATATCCCTGAATTTTCTTCTTAAAGTGCTGAAATACATACCTGTCTAGTAAACTTAGAGAATTATCTTTATTATGTAATATACTCTCTAAAACAATTTGCAAGACACAGATCTAAATCTAATTTAGCTAATATCATAATCTCTTTTGCATAAAACCGAATGACTCCAATTAATTATTTGGCTTGGATCTATACAATGTTCACAGTTTCAAAGGCAGTTCTAAGTCCAAGACAGAATTAGCAGGTTTTGGGTAATTTGTATATTTAAAGAACACACGAAAATACCAAAAAACCCTCATTTTAATCAGCTTTTATAGATTAGACTAAATTAGTCACATGCTATTTTTATACATTTCTTTGTGTTTCTAAGCAAATGTTTTATTTTACATTTCTAAGCAATTACCTGGTCAGAATCATTGACTGTGATCTTCAGTCCTCTGAGTGTGTCCCCTTCAGGGGGGTGCTCATTCATGGTCAGCTCAAACCGGTTCTGTGGGCCATTCTCACCATAAAAAGTAGGTGGATGGTTGTTAAGGTCAACCAATCGAATGGTCACCAGGGTCATGGAATAGTCGAGCAGCTGGTCCCCTGGACCCACTTCTGAGGCCTTGTTTTGAAGATAGAGAAAGATTTGAAAAGTTTAACCTATAAACTTAACCTAACCTAATAATGCTGTTTTTATAATGAATTAGTTTTCACTGCAGACTCCGCTACACTGCATTAAAACTGTATAAAACTACCTTGACTTTGAGTTCATATAACTCATTTCTCAGTTGAATAGGATACGATGTCAGAGTGATGCAACCAGTTGAGCTGTTGATACCGAAGGAGCCATCACTTCCTATTTAGTGAATTAACACAAAAATCCCAACAGATTAATCAGTCTCTGTGCTCTTAACCACAATAAAGAGTAAAAATGTATGCAAATTGAATATTGATTTGGTGCATAAAAGCAGATTATCTAGATCTTTAAAGTATGATCATCTATATCATGTATATCAAGTATGATGATGTAGGGCAGACTACAGATTCAGGAAATGTTTTGAACCACATTGAGATAATGTCTTAGCACGGAAATATTAATAAAAACATCGATGCAGCCCTCCAAGTGCATGATAGGTCAGCAGACAGTGAGCATCCAACTTTTGCTTAATGTGAAGAGGAAAGCAGTCATACAGCTTACCATTAATAATGGAGTAGTGGATGGGGTTGGGGTCACCTTGGTCACCATCTTTTGCAAACACTGTGAATATCTCTGCTCCCTGAACACATGGGTGTCCAAACACAGGTGAGAGGTCAAAGGAGCACATAGCTACTAAAGTTTGCAAATGTTTATTTGATATTGACATCATGTTGTCTACTCTAATTTTAATTTCATATTTTAAAGTGCTTTTGTAATATGTTACTAGCAACCTTGTGCGGCCATTTCTACCGGACTCCAAAACAACGCTGGCTCTGGATCTTATTGATTTTGGTCTGTTGTGCAATGCTGATTACAACACAACTACAATACAACAACAATACTCATTATTCACTTGACTTCACCTGAGACAAGATTATATACAAGCATGTTTATGAGACTTTTATGCATGAATTTTCCTTTCTTCTACATGTTATTTAGAAATACATCATTACTCACAGGGACTGAGACTTCATAAACATATCCGAAATATGGTGTTCCCATGAAGGAAGGAGGAGAGTCCTGTGCATCAAGGACATTGATGGTTATGGTGGCCGATGAAGTCATCACATGATGTCTGCCATTATATCTGCCGCCACCATCCTGTTATACATATAAGGATATAAGTTATACAAATAAATAATCAGTCCTGTTAACAATTTATAATATAAATTTAAATTATAAAGTTATAAAAATATCAATCCTAACAACTATCTATATAAATTATATAATAAAAATATACTATGCTAAAAGCGTATTTATACTGTACATATCTGGTAGTGGTCAAGATGAGGTGTAACAAATGAAGTGAAGATTTTAAAGAGGACACGAAGTTTCACAAAACATAAGTAAGCTAACCTAAAGTAATCACTTCAGACTCCTTTACATAGCTCAGACAGACTTTTAAAAAACAGTGAGGATGGTATGCTGAGGAAATGCGTTGTTTATATTGCCACACTGCTCACCTTTGCAACAACAGTAACAAAATGTGTTTTGGATGTTTCGTAATCGAGCGTTTCACCGGGTTTGATGCGAAGAACACCGCTATGGCCGTCTATAGTGAACTTGGTATTCGGAGTAGTCTGGAAGAAAAGAATGAAACCACCAGAATGAAATCACTCCCTGCAGTTACAGTTTATACCAAGTCCATCAATACTGACAATGTTCATAATTGCTTTACTCTTTTTATGTACTAACACTAACTCCACTTCAGCCAAGCCATTGAGGCTATGAGTTACCAGTACATTTTCCAGAACATGCGACACACCACCCATGCACTCAGGTGGTTATGAGCATCTGATTGCTGCTACTTGCACAGCAGAACAAAGTGTCCAACACTGTGCACTGCAGGGCCTTGGCCAGGCTAACCTTCCAGTATTTTGCCCAAATGTAATTGTAATGTAATCCAGTGGAGTAGCAGTACATTTGCTGATTGCCCCTTTGCACTGCCACTCAACTCTCCAGAGTGAGAAAGAGAACTAGGATAATCCTGGCTCAGGCACAAGGCTGCTTTGTGCCTGTGTTTCCCTATGCTTTCCACACTGTGTGCATGCTTTTGAGATTGGGGAGTCACAACAACCCTGAAGTGAACAGGCAGTGTCTTAAGGCCAGTTTGAAGGGGTTCTGCCTTTAGCAGGACAGTAAAAACATTAAATAAGCAGAAGTTTATTTTTTTCACTACCAAAGTTTGAGCATTGGTTGTTTTGTGTGTTCTGTTTGGTGTCTTATGTAATGAGGAAGATTGTCTGTGAATGAAACATGTACTTAAAACGTTTAACCATTTAGTTCTATAGTTATATTTTTGATTATCATGTGCTTTCACTTTGCAATTAAAATTCCTATTTCTAATTTTAAATGTGTAGTATCACACCTGTAAAAAGTATGTGACACTTCCCCCAGCACCCAGGTCCTTATCCACAGCCTGAACTTTAAAGATGCTGCTTCCTGCTTCAGTATCCTTCAACACAACAAAACCACAACATTAACAACACTGCAAGAACTGCACAGTGCCAATTCACATAAGCAATGAAAAATATATGTACTAGCAGTGCCATCTGTTCAACAGTGAAGTGGTTTGTGCAGTAGATAATCCCCAGATGACTACCCAGAATGCACTTCTTATTGTATAATAACATGTAGGGCAAGAACCAATCAAGCACAGTAATGTCAGGTGCAATGGTGTCAGAGCAGCACGGCACTGTCAGAATCCTGCCTCTCACTTCAGGGACGCTGATGACGAGGGGCAGGTTGAGAAACTCAGGTTTCTCATCATTGGCATCTGACACAAGCACCTGCACTTTTTCAACCACCTGAGGAAACAAAAACAAACCTAATTTGCTACCCACTTTTTCCAGAAACACAAGCCTCTACACTAGGTCTAAAAGTCGCCTGTCTCTGTTGTCAACATCATGTCTTAGCTGCAATGTAAAATAGACATGAAAGAAATAAAATAAATAAATAAATAAAGCAAAAACAGCTGGACGACGGGCATCAGTTAGCAAAAATGAAGACATACAATTGTACTGTAATCATTTTTATCTGCTCAATTCAGATTTTACGATGAGACTGATTTAAATTATCATGTTTGAATTTAATTTTCATTTGGGCCATAGAGGGTAATTTTCAACCCTATGGCCTCTTTAAGTTATTTAATAATAATAATAATAATAATTATAATAATAATAATACAAATAAAAACCTAAAATAATCAATACCATCAGAATACTGTTCAATACACAAGTTATTAGAGTTTTAAAACATAAAAAGACCTGAACATTCCAACCATACAGAAGAACTGAACAAATACATATTCATCAGCATTACCTTATTCCTTCCATCAGTGATGCTAACAAGCACAGATATGTCATTTTCAATCTAGATGAGAAATAAACACAATACATCAATTAACTACACAACTCATTCGGAAAACTAAGACATTAAATCTAAAGCTTGGTGGGTAAGCACTGCTGGTTCTGTGTGATATTCTCACGGCAGCACCCTCATGTATGTGGCTCACCTCTCTGTCAAGTGCCTCGATTAGGGTCACCCGGCCGGATTTGGGGTTTACCCTGAAGTACTCTTTAGAGCCTTGGTCAAAGGACAGGCCATATATGACACTCTGTCCTTCAGGGTCTGTCCCATTCAGAGTATAAACTTCAGCACCTGTTGCAGGAAAACCATCATGTTAACATCAGAAGGAATACAGGACCAGCATTTTACTGTCAATCCTTCCAAAAATCAATCACTTATGCACTCTGATCACAATTCAACCACTTACTAGCTGGTTCATGGCACTGGATTCTGGACATTTTACAAGAAAAATAAAAAACTGAGAACCAGCTCACTACACTTCAAAAAGTAAATAACTTGGGAGAATCTGAAGCACCCCAACTTTCACACTAAATTTCTATCAATAAATAAACTATAATATACTACTTCAATATACCACTGCTCCCCTAGTCAGTGTCAAGAAAATTATGCTGGAACAATGGAAAACCAGGAATAATTTTAAATATTGACCTAATCTTAGCACACATATCACTGAACCAAGCTGTTGTGTAATGTCGGCAACGGGGGTCGAGAGGCTGTTTTCATAAAAACATCAGAAACCACGAGGGAACTCAAACAAAAAGGAAAGACTATGTGTAACATACAACAGGAAAGAAAAGCAATAAAAAATCCCACAAGCAAGAGCTAGTACAAACTGAGAGGTAAGAGAAGGCAAAGCAACTAAACACCCAGCTTAAATATACAAATGACATAGCAAGAAACAAGTTGAAATAATTACAGGCAGGGAACGAAACAAGGGGGCAGAACAGAACAAAACCAAAGGAAGTGGAACACATGGAAATAAGACCAGGAAGAAAGCACAAACAAAACACGTCTCCATGGGAACCGTGATGCTGGGAAGGGGAACTTGACACGTTGCCACAGAAAATGATTAGATGACAATGCTCAATATGGGGAACATTTCTGAGGACCTTTTTTGAAAACATAAATCCTCTATCATATAAAATTATCCACCACTCTCCCACCCTCGAAGCTAATCTTTATGTTCTAGCAAATCTAAAAATAAAACAACTGCATTATCATATAATGAACATAGACCAACATATAGACTACATGTTGTAGTGATTGTATACACACATATGCACACCCATATACACTGGTTAGCCTCCAACACACAGTTTATTCACCACAGCCTATACATACCCACACACTTACACATAAATAAACACATTCCAACATACACATAAGCACCGGCCATCTAACCACACCAATCAGTGTCATTTATCTACATTGTTTTATATAATTTATGTCATTTATTATAAAGGCATATTATAATTCAACCTTTAAGCACCAATTAATGTTTGCAAAAAACACATTCTATCCCTCCAAAAAAATATCCAAGGTTGGTGAATATATCTCAGTGACTGATAGTAAAAGGTGCCTAAGTGTCCACTCTACTGCCCTCTGCTGCAAGGGCCCTTCTCTCTGGCCTACTGAAGCACTCCATCTGCAGTGTGCAGAGAGTGCAACACACTGCAGTTCCAACACACATGAGAACAGGAGCATATTTCACCTGTGCTCAGACAGCTGCACCGGCTACCTGTATCTCTCACAATTAATTTTAAGCCACCTTAATTAACTTCCAATTCCTCTATGGTCTAGTCCCACTATAAATCAGTGAATGGATTATTAGATATATTCCTGCATGGGATCTCACATATACTGACAGTAAAATACCTACCACCTGATAAAAGAGGTGAAACAGCTCTTTCTTATTATGACCCTAAGTTGTGGAATTCTTTGCCTAGTGACATGAAAGCTGTAGAATCATTCAAGAGTAGAGTTACAACCTTTGGCCACGTTATAGGCCCAGGCCCCTCCCATCGGGCCTGTGTATACATAGTTCATGTCCATATATGTACTTCCTGTGGGTGTAGTTGTTTGTGTATGTGTACACACATCTCATCAGTCTAATTTGTTACATGCGGGGCTCGTTAAGTGTTGTGTATATATTGTGTGTGGTAGTCCTGTCTCGACCTCATCTTTGTGAGTCCATTCGATGTTGACCACATTTGTTGTTATGTGTTTGGCTAAGCGATATTAACAAAGCCATCATTTGTCGAAAAAAACTACGTGTTGTTTGAGGATACTCGTCTCTGCATCCTGCTTTACATTGACCGTCACACCTTTCTGTACAGTTTAACCTCTAATTAATTTTAAGACCTCTGCCCTTTATTTCCTAATATTTTAGCATTTATTTTGATCTTAATTTATTACATTTTAATTTTCTGTTTTGTTTTTGCTTTGTTTTTTTGTAAAGTGATTTGCTGCAATTCCTATCTTCAGCACTGATTTATTTCGTGGATTTCCAGTGATTGTTTTCCATCCATAGAACAAACAGACTAAACACATTCACACCCCGGAGCAGTGATAGCACAGTGAAAACATGTGAGTCTTTAGAAGAGTTTTAAATGAGGACAGCAAGGAAACGCTCCAACAACCTAGGGACTTGCAAAAGGCCTAGATCTGTTGATGATGACATAGGCCAAATAAATGTAAGTGCTCAGAGAGCTAGTTAGGAGCAAAACTGTGTAAAGCTTTGAATGCCATGAAAAGCAGTTAAATTGAACACTGTAAGTAACAGGTGTCCCGTGAAGACTCTGAAGGATGGGGATGATGTGGTCTGATTTCCAAGTGTGAGTGAGGATCCTAGCTGTTGCATTCTGTACAAATTGTAACCTATTAAGGGGTCTGACAGGAAGGCTGGATTAAAGACCATTGAGGACTATTAACAACCATTAAAGACCATTATGGTTACACACGCATGTATGACTGATTCTCTGTCTACTTGGCTGATGAATAGTCTGAGACATGCAGTGTTGCAGCCATGAAAGAACACTGTCTTTTTAGCTAGCAAGTGTGTTAAAGGAGCGTGACATCAAATGTTATCTCAAAATTGTGAATATTAATAGGCATTACCAAATATCAAAGCCAAATTATCTGTAAAGGTTGTGCATAAGTTGTAATTGACAGTTACACAATACATATTTTCAGAACATGATGATGAATGTTACATGTGCGTTGTGTTTACTATGTGACTTTAATGCTTATTAGTCTAAATGATCATTAACATTAGCTGCTCATTTTGTTTGTCCCTGAATTTATGTCTATACTGCATTTTAGCCCCACCCATAATCATAGACATATACTGTGCTCCACTGGACTTAGTAATATCTGGGTTCCTGGGTCTGTGCTTGAAGGGAATCATCCCTTCACTGAATGTAGCCTCAGCATGTTCCTCCATGCATGTCTCTAATTGTAACGTTAAGTCTTACAATTTTACAAAAGGGCTTCATATGCACTTTTGTGTACTGTTGCTTTGATTTCATATTATTACAACCTAATTTCTAACATAATGATTATATGCCATTAAAGACCAGGCTGTTTCCAGCTATGCACTCTTCTGCTTGGTTGTCTCCTCATCTTACAGTTCTGAAGGCTCCTGATTTAGTAGTAGTAGTGTTTGGCCACCTTCACCAATGTTTCACCAATGTTTGTTTCTGTGTTATTCCATTCGGTAAATGTAATGGGACAGAAAATTTAAAAAACCCTAAACTAAATGTCCTTAAAACTGTATGCAAACATTTCCACAAATTATTTAAGCAACTCTGACAAACCTTTTTTTTCATTGGTACGTGTTGTGGTGAAATAGAACTTGTTATGTTATATTATTTTGTGATAGTGTCTTCAAGACTTTAGCAATTTATTTTGTGCACTATCAAGAGTTATAAATCCCACCTCATAATGTATTCACAATTATTTGATTTGCTGTTAAAAATGACTGACACATATCTGAATTTGAAACACCCCCTTTCCCAAACGGAGGGACATTTCCAGGCAACGCTGGCAGCTGGATATCAAGATGGGAGGTGGGGTGATTTAACTGGTGAATGAGCTCTGTATGTGTTACACCAATCAACACCTTCCTTTTCATCAACACTTGATCACCAAATAGGCGGCAGAGTAAAGTCACATATGTGGAATTGGCCTGCACACCATAAGTCTGTAAGTAACCTTAAATGCGTACATGTAACTTGCACATAACAATTCAAAATATATAACAAAAACATATCAAATTAAATAAAATTATAGGGTGAAGTTTATAAAATGAATAAGAATAAGAAACAGAAGCAACATGAAGAAACAAGAGGTAATTCAAACCCAGAGAGAAATTTTGTCTTTCTGAAGTGGCATTACCACATGCCTAAAGTACACAGATTAGCAAGGGATCCCACTAATTATAGCTTTCATATACAACTGAGAGGGCGCATTAGCATAATGCTAAACTCCAAACAGAGGCATTCATGTGCCGACATCTTCTAATGCTGCTGTAGCATGTGTATCACTGCACACATGCCTCCATGAAATGCTGAAGGAGTAACTGTTTTGATTGGTTGGTTACTTTACCACTCTCAAGCACTCACCAATCGGTGTGTCCTCAGAAATGCTGAAAAGAGCCATGTTGCCATCTGTGCTGCTGGGTCCATTATCATAGAAATAAGGAGCAAAATCTGATTGGCCTGGAAGAACACAAATGTCACAAGGTTCATATGAAGGAATATCAGAATATCTGACTTAGGTGGCGAGATTTTGCAAAGAAACTTGGCAAAATAACACAACCTACATTCAGCAACAGTGATACTATAGCCAGTCAATAGGTTAGACAGACCAAACTGATTTAGAAGTAATACGACCATCACTCTGATTTAGTGAAGCAGAAGATAAATTCAGTTTTATGTTTCATATGTTTACTCACTTGCTATAGGAGCATGTGAGCAGAACAGAGGGGAATGAGGTTGACAGGATTAAAGAGAAAAATATAACAAAGTATGAAAAAGTTTACACACGCACACACACAGATGCAATCCTCTTGTTATACACAGCAAAATCCCTAGGGTGGAACTACCCCCTAAGGTGTTAATTTAAGTCCAGGTGAAAAAAAACACTGTAAGAGTGCACTGTAGATTTCAGAGCACACTTAAAGGATTATCACAGGCTCAATCTCGCAGCCAATAACTACCTACGCCCTCCATACAGAAGATTTCACAAAAACAAGGAAAACCCACTCACCTAGGCTGACGTGAAGAAACAGGAGAAGAGAGAGCTGGGCTCTGCGTGGGAAACTCATGGCGTGGCCAGCCAGTGCGTGGAGGAGTAGTTCATGTGAAGTGGTGGGCAGAGCGTGTGCCCTTCAGGCGACGTCTTCCAGGCAGGCTGAGCCGGTCTGGTGGGGGCTGGCGGCGTCTCGTGTGTTAATCCAGTGACGCCTGTGCGGCTCCTCAGCGTCTGCTCTGCTCAGGAGCTATTCACACTGCCTGACGGTGACTCAGAGTGAGACCCGCACTCCAAAGATACACACAGCACATGCAAATACAGCAGGTGGGGGGGCTGCAAAACACAGGAGTGTTTCTCCTTAAACATGGATTTTATATGCAAATAAACAAGGTGTTGTGCTTGATCCTACAGAAACAATTAGAAGTTATGTTACCAAATTGGGTTTAGTGATTCAAGATGATGATTAATAAAACAGGAAGATGATAAAGAATGAGGTGAACTGAATATTACCACCATGTGACCTAAATAGCATTTTACATAAAATGTATTTCATTGACTTAATATTTGTTACATTAAATTTTAGATAAACTGAAATGTATTACAGTATAAACATTCTAGGTTTGGAATCATTTCACATTCTCACCTGTCTTTGGAACTTCCAGTTCATCTGTAGGCACTGGGATGATTTTGGGCTCTGTGAAGTTACACAGCAGTGTAATAATTACATACTCTTACTCCTAACAATTCACATCCCTATCAATATTACAAGGTCAATTGCTGAATGAAAGATTAGCTGTTTTGAGGGGGGGGCAGTATTACTAATAGTCTTAATATGAATGAATATGAATTACATTTTTAATAATACGGCAGCTGTGCAAATAGCTTTATGTGACATAGCAGTCTTTGTCATTAAAGGCAGACTGGACTGAGTACTGACAAAATCCCCAAACTTTATCTCTGTATAGTTAACTGAATGATGCTAGAATAAAGATTACTCATGCCCGTTAGCTTCTTTTCCCATTACCTAGTCAGTGTACCCGGATAGCTTTGCCTAGCATCTTTTCTTAGATTGTTCTTTAATTGTTTGACAATATACATGTAGTTCTTAGTCTTAAAAATAGTTTTTATTGACTAACATTAACTTTACAGAAATATAGTTTTTTTTATTTGAAAAGGACATAGTCATATAGGTTGAGTTCAGAGGTTGAGTTCAAAATAAAATACAAATTACACATCTTTCTGCATTTATTCAATGCAGGAGAAAGAATATCACCCTTTTCAGACTTAGAATTGAGGATAAGAACTGGATTATAAAGGGGTGTAAATAGCAAAGGAAAGGATAGATAAAAAAAACACAGAACTTGTCCTTAACTGTCTTTAACATATTGCTCAGGAACCAGCAACAGCATCTTAAGTGTCTAAACTAGAGTCAATAGCCCTCCTGTTTTTGCTGATTTAATTGAACAGGCAGGATCCCTATGCAATTGTGCATAAAGGAAAATATAATAGAACTAAACCAGGGATCTGTCAAATTCATCCCTAAATAAATCAGTTTTATTAAGCCAAAAGTGCTGAATTCAAGTTTGAGTCATCTTGTGAAATTTGGTTATAAATATGACTCAACTTCAGCCCTCTGGTCAGACATAAAGCAGCATGTGGGTTACCCTTAGAGCCAAGCTGTCATGTTCTTCACAGGTGTAAAAATAACGTGTGACGTACAGTGGTGATGCGCACACATGAAGACCAAAAGCAGGCAGTCATGCACTCTCCTCACTTCCTGAAATATGCATGGTTACTGGGAAGAGCAGGGAGTGTTGGCTAGAAAACAGCTCTTACTCATCCTATAAGTCCACAAAACACATCCACTTACACAGAACACATAAAACATAAAATACACATTGCTATAGTAGCTAAACAGCAGTAAACAATTGTCTTTTTTTAAATACACAACTTATTACAACTTATATTAGACTACAGTAATAAGTAACTAGACATGGTAATTAGTATGTAACAGTGTCATTATTATATAAATATGTAATATCTTTTGGGAGACATTATAGGACAGAGTCCAAAAATGCCACTTTCAGAGGCCAAAAAAGGTTAGCCATGACTGCATGACTGCCTTCAACATGAGTCCACTGTCTGAACATAGAACACAACTTAGTTGTGGGGGTTATCTACCCCAGAACAATTAATTCAGAACAAAGCAGATCATTTACCACACCAATCACAACATTGCAGATATTGCTCATACATACTTTGTTTCCTTGGCATCTGTGACAGTACTGACACTAGCACATACTGACACCTGTGACAGTACTGATGCTAGAATCTACTGGCACCTGTGACAGTACTGACACTAGCATATACTGACACCTGTGACAGTACTGATGCTAGAATGTACTGGCACCTGTGACAGTACTGACACTAGCATATACTGACACCTGTGACAGTACTGATGCTAGAATGTACTGGCACCTGTGACAGTACTGACACTAGCATATACTGACACCTGTGACAGTACTGATGCTAGCATATACTGACACCTGTGACAGTACTGATGCTAGAATGTACTGGCACCTGTGACAGTACTGACACTAGCATATACTGACACCTGTGACAGTACTGACACTAGCATTTTTTGGCACTGCTTGTTTTTTTTTATTGGCCCTTGTAACAGTACTGATGCTATAACCTATTAGCACCGTCATATTCTTTTTTATTTCAGATTAAATTCAGAGCACCATGCAGATGGTGGACAAGAGGATTACTTGTGTAATCTCTCATTAATCTGCCACTGAGGATCTGAAAATTAATGGAAGTTGGATCAGACTGTCTGCCCAAAGCCACACTGAAATGTGTACTGGGATACAGTGTAGAGTGTCGTGGTAGAAACAAGAAAAAAGGGTAGAGGGAGACAGGAATGGGAAACCAATGAGAATGTATGAGTGCAAATGATTGGAAAAGGCAAACATTATCACAGATCAGCCATTGCTGTTGGACTGCAGGAGTTAATTGCAACCCACATGCTGAATACACAACTGCTAAGATCTGGGGGTTATTATAAGGTATACAACAGTGTTGTTTTAAAATAAACCCAAATATTGAACTCAATGCTTTAGATCAATTAGTTATGAACAATCAAAAAAGTCTTTGACAAACAATGAAATAAGATAAAGTAGACTCACACCACCCGGGATAGGTGTGGCAAAAATATTTTTTGTTTATTTTAGAAATGTTATAGTTTATCAAAGAACATATGACATTTATTCTTTAAATTATGCATAAAAATTAGGCAGTCTGTTTTTTCTTATGTCTATGGCTAAGAAAGGATCAGTTTTCAACAATTCCACTTTTATATTACTGGCAAAGAAATATAATCAGCTATACATGGGAGAATCCAAGAGAAGGCTTACTGATAATTTTGTCGAACACCTTCGGATCTTCAATATTAACGATTTACAGTGTACATTTAAATGCTAATTGTATTAATGACATATCTGCTGCTATGGCTACAGTGGAGTCAGGAAACTCAAAGATCTGCTCTACACTCAGAACTTTAGAACACTCTGCACATTTGGCGCCAATACTGACCAATAGGACACCCGCCACTCTCCAGGGTGCTGAAACCCTGCTCTTCATCCCGTTTCAGGACCTGGTGTTGGACTTCAGGCTGAGCTAGTTGTCCAACAAGGCCTTTAACTGGTGAATCTGTGAATGCAAAAGGTTTTATGGCTGCCTTGGTATGGCTTGTCTAGTGTTGCATAATACAAGCACTATCAGCACTATGATTTAACAGGTTTCCTATTTGTTTTGATGAAAATGTTTTGTTCCACAAAATGTCAGTTGTGCATTTATCATCTCAACATTATGTGACAAAATGTAATCATGAATGTTTTCTGTAATGTGTTCAAATGCAAGCTCAAGTGATCCCTGAGTCTGTCAAGAGCCTGTTAATATACTTTATTGACTAAAAGCATTTTACTCAATTAACCAAAGGTCCTATCTGTTAAAGGGGCTGGTGTAACATATGCACAATAATCTTTAGTCCTAATGCTAATGCTACCAGGTGTGTGGAAATACAGGAGTGTGTAGGTGCTGTGAACAGACAGTTATTAGACAAATGAATGTTTCTCATTTCTGCTCAGATACACTTATAACCATGCTAAATTTAAGATTTAAGCCAAGTAAATGTTAAACATTTGTTTAGTTAAATGAACATACAATGCTGATTCAGACTGAATTTATTGAAATACAGACATGACCTCAACGAACAGAAATAAGTACTTTCATTACCCATCCCTAAACACACTGAAAATGTAATTCCACTTAACTCTAGAGAAATCACATGCTGTGTGCAGGTACAGGGACTATAAATATAATAGCAATGTATTAAAGCTTTTCTTAAATGTCATGACTTATATCATTCAAATCCCTCATAAAATAAATAGATGGAACAAAAATTTCACTGAAATGTCTACAATTTCACTGAACAGAGAAATATAAGCTATGGCTTTAGATGGTTTAATTCTTTGCTATTCATTGACCACCAGCTGTAATTTTGGATGGTCTCTGATGGTACTCAGCAGAAACAGTAAATATGCTCTTTCTGTTCGAATCTCTTGCAGTCACCCACGATAAGATGTTTCATTCATCATCCCAGATCCTTATGATGGAACACTTCTCAAACTGATAGAAACGTATCTGTTTTTAAACTTTAATGCCTAAAAAGCAGGAATGGGTTAGACTTTACTTCACTTTGACTGTTTCTTTTCCATGTGAATGGTTCACAATCCCACCTCACAGTTTTCTCCTACTCCTGATAACTACTTCCGCCTTCCACCGCCACCATTGGCTAGAATCATTACTAGTCTCATGAAGATGTTGAGTGTGTCCATGTAAATGCCCATACACCTGCAAGACCAGATTGACCAAAATGAATACAAGCATATAAAAACTAAATTGGAAAAAAGCAGTGACAGAACACAGTATAGAGGTTGTAAAACAGTTAAAAACAAATATAGGTACTAGAACTGCATGGACACTTACGCATTAATGGGATCATATTTCTGCACTGCATATATGGGGTGAGTCTCGGCACGTTTGATCACTTTCTGTGTGTCGTACAGCAGGAACATACTGAACAGGAGCAAGCCTCCGTAGACAGCCACGGAATACAGCCCCGCCCCGAACGCCGAGGTGGGCGGCAGGAACATGGAGCCTGCGGTGCACAGAGGAGAACAGCGCTGGGAAAACTTTCAACCACCGAAGCAGGAAAGAAAGAGGAACGGAACTCTGGAAAATTCCTCTGATTGCAGAAATACAAAGGATTACTACTGGTGTGGTCATAGAAGGCCCTAAGACACCACTTTGTGAGTGTGTGTGTTTATTAGTACATACCCAGCGAGGAAGCAAAGACCACCCCAAAGCCCACTGCGAGAGGCCCCCCCATGTTGAGGAACTTCTCACTGGGAGCACACATGGCCACGGTGGACAACCCCCCAACAATGCCTGCTGTGTACCATGCTGCTCTGATCATCAGGGGACCTCCTAACAGGGTGAGGGGAGCAATCACAGCCCCCATCACACCTAGACACAAAAAAACACACATACAGCACATGCATATTATTAGATCTTATTTAACACAACAATACGTCTGCTACATGACATGGGCACTGCAACATTTACATTTTGTTATGTAATCACAGATACCAAAATGACATGAAGGTAATAAACTGGACTTAATCGAAGTTTACTTTTCAAACACATAATGGCTCTGTTCCGAGTCTGCTTAACGTAAAAGGTCATTGCACGTTTCCTATATAGCTCCTCTAATATTACACATCATACTTTAACAGCGATCTGGAAATACTGTAAAAGGGGAGTGTTCTTCAAACTCAACCAATGCACTACTGCCCCCCAGTGATCTCTTAATGTATTGTAAGGCTTCAGCATCAGGGTAAACGATTATCTTTCGACTCAGATCTGGGGCATAAGCTACCTACCAAACCACAATTAAGTATAACAACAAAGTGTAAAACTGACAGATCATAAAGAGCATCTTCCACCTACACCTTAACCGGTCATGCAGCGCGGTTTTAGGCTCTTGCTGATATTTACCTGCATGCAGCATCCAGGCTAGATGTTTGGAAACCGGACTGTGCTCATAGGAAATCGACCTCACCAACATTCCCGCTCCAATCATAGCCGCAAATGTTGCTCCAATAGCCTATTGGAATACATAAATATTAAAAATTAACATACAATCTCTCCATCGTTAAGAACACCACACGCCCAGATATACAGCCTGGCAACACAGGCTATATAGATTTACAAAAGCCACTTTTGTGAAACCTTCACTTTTGTTGAAGCTTACAGAAATGTGGAGATAAAAACTGACAATTTTTTAACCAGCAGTGCAGAAGACAACATTCTTAAAATTTAAACACATTTGATCGAAATCTCAACCACCACAATAAAATTAGCAGGAACAGACTACCTGCCTCTTTCCAATTAAGAATGTTTTTTGCACTGCCAGTACATTATTCATACAGCAAGTCCCACCCTCATGATTAAAAATGGAAGCATAGATATATTATAAATACAGGCAGCAATACAAACAGTGATTTTATTTACCCTGCAGTTTATATATACTTTTTGCACCCTTGTGATATTTTGTCTTAGCTCAATATTATGTTAATCATGAAATAAAAACAAATTCAATGTAAAAGTGTTTAGGTTAATTACCAGCCAGGACCCTCGCATCATGAGGCCCATGAGAGCTGGAGTCCTACTGACAGCCACAGCAGACAGAGCCGTCACACCCACACTGCCAGCAAAATACATGTATGTGGAGTGGATCCGGTCTTTCACATACTGGGGCCAGATACTACAAAGAACACAGCATGAATCAGAGATTAGATGCAGTCATTATTATCTCTATCTGAGAAGGTAACTCATGCAATTTGATCAACTGACAATGGTAATTCATTTAAAGTTCACACCTTTATTTTGTAAGTTAATCCTTATTTGTATAGAACTTCTCCAGACTGAGAAAGGCAGGAAATATTGCCCTATACTGCAGCTCAGACTTTAAATTACCATTAAGGTGGAATATTACATAGCAAACAGTTTTCACCTTAAATAGATATAATTTTCATTTAATTATCCCAAGAGCAACACATCTGAGATTTAGTAAACAATTAATTTAGTTCTCATAGTTCTATGAATAGTTAATAGTGACAAGCTTTAGTTAATACATTCCACGCAGCACAGCATGCCAATAACAAATCTTTTGTGAAAAGCAAATCTTTAAATGAATTTAAATCCAATCCTAATGTGACCTGTGATAAGTTTATTCTCAACTCTTCGGTGGTGACTCCAGTGTTAGCAAGTTGTAAATCTCTTCTGTAAAACACATGCTATATATGAATCCTATGTTTACTTACTACTCTTAAAACAAATTAATAGAAATTATCAGTGAGCTTCAATTTTGCCAGAGTAAATGCCAAATACGACAAAAAAAAGCTGCATTGAATGAAATCCATTATCGGGTAACTAGCACAAAGATTTTTAGTAACCGTGCAATGACTCAGCATTATTACTACAATCTATTTCAGGACTGCAGCCTCACTTTCGGTGAATAAACAAAGTGTAAAGTTGCAGATTTCTTATGCCACTTACATAGCTTTCTCTATTGCTCCAATCTCATTTGACATGCCAAGGCCATAATAACACAGGGCTCCCAGTCCAACGGCTGCTCCTCCAGCCAAAATAATCCTGCCCATGCTGTCAACTACAGAGAGAAAAGACAAAGTTTGTACGTTGTTTTTACAAGGTTCCTAAAGCTAGTTAAAGACCTCTTCTTTCCTACATTTAAAGCCACAATTTGCTTTTCTGTAGAGGAAATAGGTAGTCAGAACGACAGAAATTAGCACGACCCACTAAACACAGGAGAAAGAAAAGAGAGACACTAACTGATGCCTTGTGATAGGCCTTAATGTTTAGTCTTTACATGCAGCAAGGTTCCTATGTGAGAATGTAACAATCACTTTTAAGTGCGGTTTCTGTTGCTGGCTCAAACGCTGCCTCCTGCAGCTGATCTTTGGCTGTCTTGGTCCTTCGGAATCCAAATCTGGCTCTAGTAGAATAACCCTGATCAAATTAGACAAAAAAACATGAATATTTCTGTTACCAAAAAAGTGTCTGTGGACAATTGAACCACTCAGAACAGCAAGAGAAGCAATTAAAACGTTTATTTGCTATGTGACTGGTGCATTTAAAAGCTTGGGCTAATATTAATCTATAATCTGATCATATCGATAAACTCTTGAAATGTCGTATGCTATGTAGGTAACTAGATAACTGTCGAAAGAGTTATACTAGGATTTGTTTAGAGGATGGTTGTGGCTTACCTGCTGAGGTTTTAGCAGGGGAGGGCAGGTTTTCAGAGCCGAACACCGCACCACGGGAGAACCCTGGGTCCAGGCCGAACGCAGCCCGGCCACCGGGAGAGACCGCAAGCATACTAGCCTCGCCGCCAACATCGCTCTAAATGTTGTCACCCCTGCGAAAAATCTGACATCCGCACACAATTTATTAAGCTTTCTGGTTAGGTACACAACGTTACGTGTACAGAATACAATAGTTTCAAAGTCATCGTGCTATCTTGCTAATCCAGCAAGGTTGAGTTAGCAAAAGCAAAGTTATGTAGCTAGTTAGCTAATGATAACGCAGACTAGTTTGCTACCTAGATAGCGTCAATCAACAAAGATGTAACAGTTGTTGAATGCAATGGTATTCATCAGAAGAGACAAGCAAAAATCTAAATATTAGATTTAAAATGTATATGTAGCTACAGTAAGCTGTATATGGATACCGATGCCTAGTTGGCTAATTCAGCGAGCTACCTAGCTACTATAGCCTGGTGATTAGCTTGATAGCAATCCTAAATGCTTGCTGTTTTGACATGAAAACAGCATTTTTTGTCAGAGTATATGGTCATTCAATTACAGCAATAAAAGTGTATTCTATGCAAGGGAAGTTCACACTTACCAGCAATTTATTTGAATATTTATTAATTGAGCTCACTAAGTGCGTTTACGACTGACGCAACACAACAAAATCTTCCTGAATGTTCTTGCGTGATGCATCACGGAGGAAAACGACGCAATGCATTATGGAACTTTGAGTTCTTTATCAAGAATATCCAAATACTTCGGTAATTGACTTTAGGTAGGAAGATGTAATGCCAGATTTATGCTATAAGAACATATGCATTTTTGCTCTACCATTGACATTTCGCGGAATCTTTTTAAATTAAGCAATATATAAGTTATAACCGTTCACGCCACAATTCTAGTCAAGGATAAGGCAAAACAGATTGTAAAAAGGACTGTCTAATTTTACAAAAGACTAGGTCTTTTTTATTGCTATTGTATATTCTGGTTAGTTTGATGAGAACCTTAAATATATAGGCTACCCAAATGTCCATGTACACTGACAGGCCAGTTGACAGACTTGCCGGGGGCCGGGGCATGAAGTCTTCACATGTAAAATTCCCGCTGCTGTGCACCGGCTGGCTACAGTCGGTGCAGGATCAAACCATTTTTCTGTGAGACGCGGGGGTGCATGCAGTTAAAGGAAAATATGAAAATAGGCACAAAAAAACTTTTTAGTTATTGAGCTGATTAAGTTCAAAATTTAATTTAAATAAATAAATCCAAGATAATATTAAAAGTATTAGAATTAAACTATAAAATAAATTAACTGGGCTCATATATGGGCTCCTCTGACCCTGATGCCCGGGACAACAGACCCGGTTGCCCCGCCTTTCGACGGAGTTGTACACTGACTTCATTAAGATGTGACACTGCTCCGGGGTGACACCAGGGATTCACACCATGAAAAGACATCACATGGCCACACTGATTTCTAATACATAATATATATGATGTTCTGGTGTAGTCTTGTTATGTCCGTATGGTGTCCATATATGTGTCCATCTTGTGTGTGTTTGTGTAGTTATTTGTCTGATTTCAGATCCAGTGCCAGATTTCACTTTGCGCTTTGGCCAGTCAAGAGTCATGCCACGACCAATCGAGAGTCCACCCCGTTCCGTGCCAGATCCCTAGGCCTATCTACCCAGATCCTGTCGGCTCTACGTCATGTAGACTACACGAAGAACCCTTCCGGAAGAGATTGGGAGGATAGGGAGGGTATGAGAGGCTGCAGCTGAGATAGAGAAAGTGATGTTTGTGATTGTTTGTGTTTTGTGCTTAGTTTGCATTTGTGTATAATTGCATTGAGAAATTGTGTATGACTGTGTATTTACTGTGTATTTACGACTTCAAGATTGTAGGGGGGGGGGGGGGGCTCATGTATTTGTGCTTGGCAGTTTGGTGGTTTGTTTCTGTGCAATATGGGCAGTTTTGAAATGACAGTGTTTACAGTTTGCCCGACACTAAAGCAATGCAGCAGGTACCAGGAGGTGGACCTGTTGATTGCAAGCTTCTTTGATATTGAGGTCCTCATACAGCACCATAAAGGCAGATTAACATAGTGCTAGAAGCATGACTGATATGAGATGGGATTCTGTCTGAAAGAGGTGGGCTGCTGGGTGTCACGGCTAGTTCGGCTCAGTGGATGCTGAGGGTGGAGGCCGCCCATGACGCCATAGCTGGACTGCGCACTGATCTGTAATTTTTGTGACGAATTAAACAGCTAATCAGTGCTGTGTCATCAGCAAATTCAAAAACAGATTTACCTTTTCAGGAAGTAAAATGTGCTTGTATATGAAGAATATGATATGGTTGAGGAGCTCTTCTATATTATGTGTAAAATATGTCTAAAATTATGTTAATGGGACAATGAATGAGTGAAGGATTTTATGGATGAATGAATATTCATTAAAAATGCATACTCTACAAACCATGAAACAGCGTGGGAGGACTGATCACTGTCTGATGCCTGTTGTATGCTGCTGTATTTTAACAAAGTAGAACTGTTTGAAATATCTGTTGACATTCTCAACTTTCCCTGAAACGTCTTTCTTTTTTTCTTTCATTTTAAAATCCTTTTAGTGCTGAACTATATAAGGAGATTAATAATATGGAAAGACGTCGGACCAGTGGGTGAATTCAGTCACTCTGCAAACCTCTTAACATTCGGAATCCTTTAAATATGTAATATATTTCTATATGGTGTCGATACACAAGAGAACCAGACAGGAAAAAAGATAAATGTATTTTAAGAATAACAAAGTGTCTGAACTTATGAGAGACACTCTTGTCTGGGGGAGGGGTCTATAGTGGGGCTTCCTTATAGTAGCGTACCACGTGGTCAGTCCGCTGTGTTGCAGGCTATTCAGATAGAACGCAGCGGTGAAGCTTTTTCATTCTGGATTCCTAACGGAGGCGCGCTGCATTTTTTTGCATATTTATTGCTATCACTCACAAAACATCGCATGTCCGAATGCTTGCGTTTGAAAAAGACTTATCAATTAAGTTCATTATCAATTCTTACACGAGTCTAATTACAGAGTTTCTCTTAGTCGCGCCTTGATTAAACGAACATTTTTTGTTTGTCTTGAGCATGCCGACTTGGAATAATAACTAGACGCGAGATGGATGGCACAAATGTAACTAACCGAACTTTTGGATAATGTGAAATCTACTAATGTGTATGTGATCTGGACCACACGGGAGGTAGCTAAATGCACCCACTGTCACGACCCTTCATCGAGCGCTCTGTGGCCAAGACGTCAAGAAAACCTAAATGGTAATTTGTCAACGAACTATTCATTATTACATTTTGGTGTATTTGTATTTGGCGTAAAAACTAGTTTTACAACAGTAATTTAACATTTATTTAAATCCACTTCAAATTACATGGTATTTTCTATTTCATATATATATAATTTTATAATCCAATTTTATAATCCAACAAGACAATATAGCAGTCGATTTTTCCTGCATGTTGGAGACAGGTTTCAATACTAATGAGTTTATCATTCAGGTTTTTTAAATTTACGTTAGGTTAACGTTAAGTTAATTGCTTCTCAAAACCTTCACGATCATTTCTGAGGTAGGCTATACTTCTGCTATGGTGTTTGGCTATTAATTTACATAGCACATTATAGAGGTCAGAAAAGGTTAGCATTTATTTTTATTAAGTGTGTCGGCGCAATGCAGGTTTGCAATGCACTATTTTTTAAATATATTTTTTGTATATCAAAGAATAGAAGCAGAACTGTGAAATGTGTTTAGATAAGGAAGTGAGAGAGAACATATAATATACAGTTAAATATAGTTTAGCATTTACACAAATGACGGAAATGAAAGAAGGGTACCGGAAGAATGAGAGGACGGTGCACTGTGGGTAACAAAGCCAACACCACCAAACGCAATCTCAGTAGTTTATCCGTAGATCTAGGACCTTTGATTAGCCTCTAATAACTCACAGGTCTTTGATCCTGTTTACAAGTTACTACTCTCTATTCTGTACTTCCCTTAAATAAAATAAAATATAGATTAGCTCATTGCCTAATTCCAGACCCCACACAAATGGTAAATACTTTCCCCCCAGCCACTACCTTACTGTGCAATTTTCTTAAACAGAGAGGCCTTCACTTGGTTAGAAACCCTGCTAGTTTTGACACAAGAGGGCTATCATGACATGGATTTAGAAAACCACAAAGGCATAAAATCTTTTGTTAAATGCTTCAAATGTTTAAGTGACTAAAATAGTCTTCTTAAGAACTATTCTGTCTTCAAAGACATATTCATAGTAAATGGTAATAATGTGTATGTCAGTTAATGTCAGTTAACTTATTCCAACAGCTGTCACGTAATCTGTTCTAACAAATGAGGCATGAAATGTTTCAAGATAATCTTTGGGTTATTTTTTTGTGGAATTCTTTACTAAAATTGCCTTGACCTACAGCCACCCCCAATTTAACATAATGAATAATAACAGTTGTGGACTTGGAAGTATCCCCACATTTACTGAGTGATGCAGTGGTGCAAAGCCCAGGAAAATAAGCAAGGACTTCCTCTTGAAATCTTTCACAGGATGCATATGGGCTTTGTACACAAAACTCAAAAAGGAAACTACACAGTAAGGTGTATATATGTTGCATAATTCACATCCATATAATAGGATGGTAATAGATAGGACAATAATCTCATGCAACATCTACTGTAGTGGATGGGAATCAGCTTTTATTGGTCCGACAGAATGAGTCCTGTTGTTTGGTTTCTCGAACCCAGGAGTTGTGAATAACAGACTAGCCAAGACTGCTTCTGGACAATCTATAGAATGTACATTTGGTGTAGATAGTGAATCTCTGTTAAACACCTGATACATTTGCTCTGAGCAACAGTAGGTGGGAAGATGGTTGGTGGTGATAAATATGTTGATCTGGATTAGTGTTTGCCAAATACTTTAAATACAAATGTTCAAGGTTTGTAGATTTGCTAAGAATAGAAGGCAGTATATTTGGTTCATTTCATACTTTGCAGAAACAGAACTATTCTGCTTGACTTGTATGAGTCTCTATAGTAAAATGGCATGCACAAAGAGATAATAGCAGAGCATTCCTCTATGAGGGTGATGTGACCTTCAATGTGGACATGGAAATGGAGAGAGAGAGAGAGCTTTGGCACCATGTGAAAAGAGTGATTATGATAAAACATAATTTATTTAATTACTCCTCCAGGGTAAAATGCTACAAAATTGCAATTTTATGACTTGAATGTATTTCATTTTAGATGGTTTCCACCAGGAATTCCAATGTAGAATCTGCTGAACTTTCTCATCCGTGTACTAAAATCAATCTGCAGTTCTGGCAATAAAGCAAACGCTTGAATGCAGTGTCCACGTCCTGCTCATGACACAGGTGCTGTTTGGCATGTGCAGGATATTTGCTCAGGAGTCTTGTTCAGAAAGCAAAGGGTACTCAAAGCGTCCCTGTGTAACTTTCCCAGCCAAGTGTTAGAGAACACAACCCCGTGCAGGAAATTTCCAGCTGAAGTTCCTAACCAGTTGTACTCCTCCAACCTGCCTGAAACTCTGAGTCCACTCTTCTGTGTCAATGCTGAATACTGAACTCATTCAGTTCTTTCCGTTCATTTGAGTTCATGTTTTCTATGACATGGTGTGAACTGGACCCAAGTGAATATTTGAATACATGTAGTGAAGCATGTCATATATGGCTGAATACTGTATTGTTCAGAAAAACTACACCTCAATTCATTCTCTCAACCTGCCAGTTTCTTGTATGCTGACAAATTACATGTCATACTGATAATCTACAGACACTAAGGAATGTGAATCACAGTAAAGCAAATGGTATATAGCAATGCACTGTAACTGTGAAGTGCCAGGTCAGAGGTTATTGTACATGCAACATAGTTTTTTCATAAATGTAGAACCAGCGTTAAAGCATACTGTGTCTAATACAGTGTTTAGCCGAGGCAGAATGCATAAATAAACAGGAAGACAAAAAGTCAAAGAATTTAGACCTGACCACAATTAATTTACTACAGTCTATATGTTTACAGTTTACTACAGTACTATATGTTCCTCACTGCCTCAAAACAACACTGTTGACTATAAAGCTGCTGTAGCAGAAGTACAGTAAATACACCCAACAAAAGTAATTTAAACAAAGAAGCTATTCAAAGAAAAGAAAAAAATACAATTCATTGCATTATGTATATAAGAAACGGACAAATAAAATCACAAAAACCACTGGAAATGTTCTCAATCATGAAGCCATGGAGATAGAAAGTCTTTCCTGGAAGCTATACTGGTAATGATATAATCGTTTGTATTTATTAAAACGACAGATAAACTGGTTGTAGATGGGTCATCTGATTTAAATAAGGGGATAACTTTTGCCTATTTCAGTTCAGCAGGCACATTTTCTGTACATCAGAGGGCGAGGATTCATCATGGAAACTGTATTAACATGTGTTTTTAACTGATCTCTGTAAATGAGTAGGCACATTGAATATTACTTTCACTTTGAACATAATTCCATATACAGTTTGAAATTAATTGAATGCATTTGTTACTGTTGCTTTTATTGGAATTTCTTGCTGTAATACTTATGATAGCTGAGCATTTGGCTGTAGATACTGTAAACTGGAAGATGATCAGAAATGTCAGCATAAAGTACCCCACAGGTACTGGATACTATGGAAAAAGGATGATGCACTTAACTGAAAATGAAATTGCATGTCTGCCACTGATGAACGTCAAAATTAAGCTCTGACATTTTTCTCTGAATAGGAAATAGTGACATATAATGTAGCAAAGAGTCAAATTCATACCAAGACTGTGTATATTTAACTAAAAAAAGTATATTTATCTTTGTGATGTATGTAGTTTCTTATTACATTATTAAAAGATTTGTCTATCTGAAACTATGTTAGAAAATAAATTAAGTCATACTGTATATCCGGTTGAAAATAAAAGTGGTCAAATGTGAAGCTGTAAAATGGTTATAAAATGAACTGGATAGCGCTAGGGTTAGGTTGGTTTATATGAACAGTGGTGGACAGTAATCATAATGTGGTTGAGCATTTTGCTTGGCTGGAGGCTTATGGCAAACAACAGCCAGATCATATCTATAATATGCAACATTACCTCACCTCTGTGCTTCATGAAGCTGGAGTGGCATTTCCTGTCTTTTCAAACGCAGCTCTTCAGAAAAGTCTTGACATACAGTAAAATTTTAGGTGTGTAGGAAATGCAAGATTGCTATGAAAATGGAAATGTTAATAGTTTATTTTTGACAATAAATAAAATGCAAAGTGAATGAACAAAAGATAAATCTCAGTTAAATCAGTATTGCAACCATCCTTTGCCTTCAAAACGGCATCAGTTTTTTTAGGTACACTTGCACACAGTTTTTGAAGGAACTCTGCAGGGATGCTGTTCCAAACATGTTCTGTGGATGTAGGCTTGCTCAGTTCCTTCTGTGTCTTCATGTAATTCCAGACAGATGGGATGATGTTGAGATCAGGGTTGTGTCTATCACATCAAGGACTCCTTGTTCTTCCTTATAATGGCGAAACTGTCTGTATATGTGGGGTTGTTGTCCTGCTGCAGAATCAATTTGGATCTATCACATACCTCCATTATGGTACTGTATGATGGAAAACTGTCTCTATTTCTCAGAACTGAGGACACCATCAAACCTGACCAAGTCCCCAACTCCATTTGATGAAATTCAGCCGCAAACTTGAATGGAACGTCCACCTACTGTTTTGGACATTCATTATTGTACTGCTCATCAGCCCTTAATCAAATAAACTGCCTTCTGTTACAGCCAAATATTTAAAGTACTTTAAATATTTGTTCGAAGACCACTTATGGCCAGATGTCTTTGAACAGTAGATAGGTATGCCTGGGTCCCATTGGTTTCCACCAGTTCTGAGCTGATGAGACAATGCTGGACAATTTCCTTCCAATTTTGAAAGGAAGTAAACATGATGTGTCTTTCATCACTGTCCATCACTGTCATCAGTGTCCTTTGCCGACCTCTGCATTTATGATCCACAATGTTTCCCATTTCTTTGTGCTTCTTCTAAAGTGCTTGGATGTCAGATATTGTCCCTACACCTAGAATGCAGGAAATAACCAGGACCCCATTAACCAAAACGTTTTAAAAATTGTGACGTTTTTTGAAGGGAGCGAAAGAAAGGCGAGCACATTTGCTGAGCAGTGCAAGATTTATTAAGGGCAAATTCATAATTTGAGTCATATGAATGGTCCAGGGTCCTAACAGGATAGCAGTAACCAACACAAAGACTTTTGCATGGCATAACATAACAAACTTCAAACAAGTCTAAACAAAAACCAAATACACAAATAAACCAAACCAAGAAATAGTAAAACTCAGCGAAGAACATAGACTTAAAATCGCATTCGAAAACCAAAGATCAATGACACACAAATCCAGTACAATCCAAATCTTAACAATCATTAACTGGCAACAAAACATCAACACATAAATTAAATACAGGAAATAAGGAGGGAACTAAACTAGAAACATCTGACAAAGAAAACAAGAATCATGGTTACAAATAGACAGGAGGGACAGCTGAAATGAAAACACAAGCACAAGGGAAATGTAAACACAAGACACGATTGGCAGATGGGGCAGGGCTAGACGTGACAGAAGTGTGCAAGCCAGACAAGTTTGGGGGCAAGTCGTTTGGGGGCAACAGCTGGGAGCCAACTCTACTTGTCATTTTTCATAATGGATTGACCACAGACATTTTACAGGAACTGGATTGCAAGGATGAGGGACTTTCACTTGACCATCTGATGGCTCTCACCATTAAAATCAATAATTTACTTTGGGAAAGGAAACCACATTCGGAGGACACTGCCCTACAGAGTTCCTTATACTGAGCCTAGGAAAGGATTGACTCACAAGGAATTGAGGAACCTATGCAATGCAACTCTTCCAGGCTTAACCCAATGGAATGTTGTAGACATTTTGAAGAGGGTCTCTGTTTATACTTTGGCAAAGCTGGCAACATTGCAAGGGGATGTCCTTAGCTGCCACACACATCTCTAGAAGCCCAGAGAATCACACACAATCTGTAGACAGGCCTAGGTCTAATCTGGAGAGTACTCCCATTCCTGGTTTAGTGGTTAAATCACTGACTGTTCCAGTAATTCCTTTTTCCCTACATGCTCCTCATTATTCCCAACACTGATAGGCTCAGAGACAGAGGGGAATTTTCTGCAATCCCAATTGGCAGAGGACCTCAAATCCCTCTGGAGCATTTGCAGAGAGAAGTTACCAGCTCGCCAACATACATGGGCGCCCCAGTAGGAGTAGGAAACACTTCAGCCCAGACGGTGCCAATAAAATTGCAGACAAGTACAAGACATTCAGAGGACATTACAGTTCCCTGTAATTTTGGGCATAACATAATCCACACATTTCAAGGGCAGAGATAGAAATGGTGTCCTGGACCCCCTTCTGGTGTTTCCGTTCACATCCCTCCTGAGTACAAGGCCCTGCAAGGTGTTTTAGTTCCTATGATTGCAGCATAAACTTGAACAAGCCACTCTCCCCAAAGGAAGGATTTATTCTCTCATGCAAGAAGAGGAAAAATTTCAGCAGCTTCTGGATTATTTTTTGTGTGGAAAAAGGATGGGGCCTTACGTCCTTGTATAGATTATTGAGGACTCAATCAAATAGCCAAAAAATATCTTTACCCTTTACCACTCATTTTGGCAGCCATCAAACAAATTCGGACAGCCAAATATTACACAAAGCCAGACCTACGGAGTGCATACTATCTCATAAGAATACGAAAAAGGTGATGACTGGAGAACTGCGTTTATTACCACAAGGGAGCACTATGAGTACTTGGTTACTCTGCTACAAAACCAGTTGTTCATAACAGCTGAGAAATGCTTGTTCAATTCCTTCCTGGGATTCAAAATCAGCCACAGTGGTATTACAATGGATGACAGAAAAATTGAAGCAATCCAACAGTGTTTCATTTCACATATACTCTGTAAGTTACAGAGTTTTCTGGGATTTGCCAATTTCTATAGACACTTTGGGTCCATATCAGCTCCCCTCATCGCAACCCAAGAAAATACTTTTGGACACCAGTGGCAAAACAGGCATTTAGAAGTTTGGAAGTCTTTGGTCGATGCTTCCCAGGTAGGGATTGGAGCCGTTCTCTCCTAAAGAGCTCCCAAGTTACCTGATGGCATTCTTTTCCCATAAACTAACACCCATTGAATGCAATTATGGTATAGACGAATGGGACCTGCTGGATACTAAATTAACCTTGGAGTAATGGCGATATTGGGTGAATGGGGCTAACCATGTGTTTATTGTACTTGCAGATCACGAGGATTTAGAGTATTTCCATAGTGTCAAAAGGCTGTCAGCAAGGCAAGCATGATGGTCATTGTTCTTTGAAAGATACAATTTTTTCATTACTTTCAGACCAGGCACAAGGAACATCAAAGCTGATTGACTATCCCAGATGTACCAGGAGAAACAGGAGGAGACAAATACAGAACCAAAAACCCGAATGGGTAATGGTAGCAGCCATCCAATGGGAAATTTATGATGAAACTGTATCTACTCACAGGCATACATATTCCAACGGAATGTCCACCAGAGAAGACATACGTTACTCCATCCTACCGAGACATACTCTACATCTGGGAACATACTTCCTCAACCTCCAGACACAGAGGCGAGGTCGGTGCTGGTGGGAGACGCTAGCCACAGACGCTTATCAGTTTGTAGCTTCAAGCTCTGACTATTATCAATGTAAGAGGCCCACTCCCCATATCTAGGAGACTATGGTCACATCTGGCTGTGGATTTCGTGACAGACCTGCCAGAATCTATTTATGTCTCAGGTATGGGCTGCATTTTTTAACATATTGCAGTGGCGATAAGCCTCATGTCTTGGTACCATTCTCAATCTAAAGAACAATGTGAGCGAGTGAACCAAGATCTAGGATGATTATCCTCGTTTCAATAATCCTCATGACTGGGCATGCTATCTCTCTTGGGCAGAGATGGCTGAAAGTTCTTTGACGAGCTTTATGACTGGCAACATGCCATTCAAGTGTTATTAAGGTTATCAACCAGCCATGGTGCCCTGGACTGCTATCCAGACTGGATGAAGCGAACCTTTCACCTAACGGGTGTATGCAACAAACTGAGGCCCTGATTCATCGGTCCCTTTAAAATTATGTGACAGATAAATGAAGTGACGTATCAACTCAAGATCCCTCCTCATTATTGCACCTCACATTCTCCTTGTTTAAAGCCTGTGGTTTCATTTCAGGCCACGCCTGAAAACATTCCCCCACTGGCCAGCAATTATTATGGTACCCCAGTCTACGCAATTCAAGATATCCTGGACTCTCAGAGGCGTGGAAACACCATCCAATATTTCCTTGACTGGGAGGGATATGGACCAGAGGAGAAGCATTGAGTTCTGGCGCGAGACTGGCTTGTTGGCCAAATTCCACTAATGGCACCCTGAGTGCTCTGCAACTCACCCACCGGGTCATCCATGTAGTTCCCAGACCTCCGGTGATTCCTCAGGAGGTGCTCCCAGAGGGTGTCGCAGTCGCCCTTGTGCCTCAGCCATTCCAGATGCTTTGGGGGTACTGTGATGCATCCAGGCTCTATGAACTCCAATTCCCAGGACTCTACAATCCGGCTTACCCGATACTCCTCCCCTCATTATTGAACCTACACCTGTTCCCAATTCCAACATAATATATACCATATATACCTGGACTGGTTTATATGAACAAAATATTGCAGAACCCTAGTAAGCCTATCGAGCATTGTTGTATTGTTTTATTTGGTTTCTCTGGTAACTTTGACCTGGTTTGTTTTCTACTTCCCTCTTTGGATTTGCCCTGTGTTATTGTTTTCTCTGTTTTTGAATTATAACTGTATGTTGACTTTGTTTCTTAATCATGTTTTGGGTGGCTTATCTTTGCTCTGGTTTTGACCCAACACCGTTTTTGACTGTGAACATTAATAAAAGTGTTCCTTTTATCTGCATGCATGCATTATTGTTCCAGACATCACAATATATACAGTATATATGTACACACACACAAATTATGCCTTGAAGCTGTGTATGAAAGGGGATATACAGGATACAGGTGATATATATATACAGTATATACACTGCTCAAAAAAATAAAGGGAGCACTTAAACAACACAATGTAACTTCCAACCACACTTCTGTGAAACCAACCTGTTCAGTTAGGAAGCAACACTATGAATCAATTTCACCTGCTGTTGTGCAAATGGAACAGACAACAGGTAGAAATGAGAGGCAATTAGCAAGACACCCCCTATAAACAAGTGGTTCTGCAGGTGGTGACCATAGACCTTTCTCTGTTCTCATCCTTTCTGATGTTTTGGTCACTTTGGCATTTTTTCAGTTTTCTCGCCATAGAGGTAGCATTAGGCGGTGTCTATATCCCACAGAAGTTGCTCAGGTAGTGCAGCTCATCCAGGATGGCACATCAATGCAAGCTGTGGCAAGAAGGTTTGCTGTGTCTGTCAGCACAGTATCCAGAGCATGGAGCAGATACCAGGAGACAGGCCAGCACACCAAGAGACATGGAGGAGACTGTAGGAGGGCAACAACCCATCCTTTATGCAAGGAGGAACAGGAGGAGCAGTGCCAGAGCCCTGCTAATGACCTCCAGCAGGCTACTAATATCCATGTTTCTGCTCAAACTGTCAGAAACAGACTCCATGAGGGTGGTATTAGGGCCCGCCATCCACAAGTGGGGCTTGTGCTTACAGCCCAACACCGTGCAGGGCAATTGGCATTTGCCAGAGAACACCAAGATTGGCAGATTCGCCATTGGCGCCCTGTGCTCTTCACGGATGAGAGCAGGTTCACACTGAGCACATGACAGAGTCTGGAGACGTGACAGAGTCTTGAGATGCCGTGGAGAACATTCTGCTGCCTGCAACATCCTCCAGCATGACCAGTTTGGCAGTGGGTCAGTAATGGTGTGGGGAGGCATTTCTTTGGCCGCACAGACCTACATGTGCTAGCCAGAGGTACCCTGACTGCTATTAGGTACCAGGATGAGATCCTCAGACCCATTGTGAGACCATATGCTGGTGCACTGGGCCCTGGGTTCCTTCTGATGCATGACAATGCAAGGCCTCATGTGGCTGAAGTGTGTCAGCAGTTCCTGCATGATGAAGGCATTGATGCTATTGACTGGTCTGCTCTTCCCCAGACCTGAATCCAATCGAGCACATCTGGAACATCATGTCTCGTTCCATTCACCAACGCCACATTGCACCACAGACTGTCCAGGAGTTGATTGATGCTTTAATCCAGGTCTGGGAGGAGGTTCCTCAGGAGAACATCCGCAGCCTCATCAGGAGCAAGCCCAGGTGTTGTAGGGAGGTCATACAGCCACATGTGAATTTTAGTATGAAATATACATGCTTATTCTCTCATATATGTCATATTTGTAAGTACTGTGTATGGTATATGTCAATATCATACATAATGCTTAAAAAGACATTTTTACTGACAGTTTGCTTACAGGGCATTTTACCTGCAAGCCTGAGTTGACTCAGGAGCTTGATAACCTGAAATGAGGTGAAGATAGGAAACAGTGCAGTGTTGTGACAGGGTATAAGCTCCCTTCCGTTGAATATGAAATGCATAATTAAATACATACTTGAAGTTATGAAATACATATCATTTTAGTCATTCCTATTATCATCCATACATTTATCAGGGCTATTTCTTCTCTGCTGTTATCTAATTCTATCTAAAACAAGTTCTGTCAGATCCCTTTTTGCTGCTTTTCACCAGTTTGACCAGTTTGAAGTTCCTATAGATATTGCTATTGCAAAAAAATTATTTAGGTATGCAGAATTATTTTTTTGAGGAGGAGGGGGTTGATTGCTTAAACTTATTTTACGCATTTTTTAACAACACAGGCTGGAATAACAGGGAAGGTTATGATAAAGCATCACGGTTACTACTAGTCATAGAATTTTAAAGAGTCTATTCCAGTGATGTTTAGAGGATTTGATCATTGCAACAAGTCGGTTTTTTAAGGAATGTTTGTAACATCTTTACATTTTAGTTTAACAAACGGTTATCAAAATGTTATATTTTCATGTTTCCTGTATTGTGTGAGTGGTTATCATTACTTGATTTTTTACACACCAATTTAACAAACACTGACTGTTTTTTGGTTCATTATAAGTCAGAGGAAATCAAATTTTTAATCAGCTATAGTCAGGGAAAGAGTGAGAGTTGTTTGTTTTTGACACATATTTGGTTAAATGTGATTTAAGAAACCATAAATTGTGTTTCTTATTTTATAGTAAGACTGTAACCATCTGTGTTGTTCTTTATGGCACATTTAAACATCCTGCTGTGTTATTGTGCAGTTTATCCAAGAGAGCTACTGTTCATAACTGTACTGTTCATACTGTTCATATCAGTGTGGTTTAATAGGCTGCTAACTTATTTGCACAAGTTAATGCAGCGTGTCATTACCAAAGTATTGAATGCTCTTTATTATTTAATTCTTAATTTCCTTCACAATAGGCAAAAAAACCTGCAAATTGTTCTCATACAATTTGGGGCAGTCATGGTCTGGTGGTTAGGGAACCAGTCTTGTGACCGGAGGGTTGTGGGTTTGATTCCCAGGCCTGAGGCCATGACTGAGGTGCCCTTGAGCAAGGCACCTAACCCCAACTGCTCCCCGGGCGCCGGGCTAGGGCTGCCCACCGCTCTGGGCACGTGTGCACCACAGCCCCCTAGTTATCACTAGTGTGTGTGTGTGTGTGTGTTCTGACTGCACAGATGGGTAAATGCGGAGGACAAATTTCGATTGGGGTGAAAATCACAATTGACAATGTGACTTGACTTGACTTGATTGCTCTGGCCCTTTAAGATCCATGTTTCATACTTCAAGGTATGCATTAAAGGAACACGTATGGTGGGAGTTTATTTTAGCTGTGATTTCTCATCTCTCCATTTTCTAAACTATATTTTCAACCACAGTATGTATGTGACAGTGTGTTTGTTTTTTCTCTTTTTATCAATACACAGTCACATTAGTATTTGCACAGCTTTAAACACACCAGGTATCCACACAAGGTGATTCACTTAAAGCAGAAATTCTGCTCGCCTAAGCTTTTGCTTTATAAATGATCAAATATAGAAACATGATAATTCTGAAACATCGAGGGTTGACAGTGCGGCATTCACGAACTAACTCAGATTACAACAGCCAAAGGGCAGATCCCGAACATCCACAGCGTGTTCCTTACAAGAGAGCTGGGGAAAACCCCATACATGACCAGGATTAAAGGATCTCTCTCTCTGCTCAGTAGAGGAATGAAGCACCAGGTGGCTGGTGTCTTTCTCGCTCTTGAAAAGCAGCTCTGTAATGAGCTGACAGGTGTTTGGTTTCAAATGAAGCAGCTGGCCCTTGACAGACCAGCTTCCACCCACCCACACAAATAAACCACTATACATGAGGCTTCACACTTCATATTTTGTCAGTCAAATAAGATGCAAAAGTATGCTGTTTGCACCTATAGTGCAACACTTCTATCCATTCTCTTTTATATGTAAATACACACACAGTTAGCATTCTTCTTTTCAGGTCCGTGTCTGCTCATGTAAATCTATGAGGCCTTAAAAATAGACTACATCAGAAACACAAATTCATACCTTAGAATTTCCTCTTCTATTATATACAGTATATGGTATATAGACAAATCTACTCCTGAGCACATATAAACTTGGTTCTGAACAGAGTTGAACAGAGTTCTTCCTGGAGGTGCTGCAATAAAGCATAGAGAGGAATACAGAGGGGACTGTTTACTCTATCTTTATCTCTGGGAGTGGGTGGGCTGGCTCTGAGGCCCCCCCAGCGACACCAGGCAACGTGTCACACTTCCACCACGCGACAGCTGATTCAGCCGAGTTGTATGAAGTATAGTGAAGCATAACAAAGTTGTTCCTCTTCTTCTCCTGCCAAGATGACTATTATGTGTTCAGGAACATGGAGAGACCTTACCAAAACCAGACACTTTCTATATGTTCAAGAGTAAAGTTATGTGCTGAGAGGCATCTGAGATTTACTTGGCAACATGGGCACTGTTTGAGTTAAATGAACATTGAGTCCTCCTTAATGGTGAAAGCACTGACAGACTCATTGAAGCATTCATGTAAAACCAACCATTCTGTTTTTATGGGTGATTTTAGGTTAACTACCTTTCTTGTATGAAGAGGAACTTCAAATTGACATTTAAGACCAAATTAAAGGAACATGAATTTTAGTTGTGTGATTTTGTATATACATATATAATATGTGTGCGTGTGTGTGCATGCGTGTGTGTGTGTGTGATGTTTTTCAGAATGAAATGAAGCTGAAGAATGAAGAACTGAAGAATGAACTGAATGAACTGAAGCTAGAAGCTTCTAGAGACAGTTCAGCTGTGGAGCCCATAACATTTTGTTCTCAACATCATCTCCATTAAAAATGAGGATTAAATACACCATATCTTTTCTCTTTATTGTGGCACTGGTCATCATTGAGAGAGAGAACAACATAATTGCAAAGTAAGTCCAAATTCTCACTCTCTCTCCCTCCTCTTTCTTTCACCAAGCAAGGATTTATATTACACATGGCTTGAAACAATGAATAATATGCGTAATGAACTGAAATGAATAATAAACTGAAAATAAGTGTTCTGAGAATGAGGATGTAGAGATAGATAATCACAGCACATATATCATGCAGAGATAAACACAGCATATAACTCAAACCCATTCAGGTATGTATGTTATGTTAATTCCAAGTGAGCTGATTGTACACATTGGATCTAAAGCACGTATTTGCAATTATGTTGCCACAGAACAGGTGTGTCAGCAAGATTTAAGAGCAAGGCTGGTCTGCACCTGGAAAAGTACTGGTTTACATATCTAACACCAGTTGACAATTGCTCTTAACCATAATGTTCTTTCATAAGTTACTAGTCCAGCCAATGTCAAACTAAAATTATAGATTTTTTTCCAAATGGCATTATGGTGCATCAGTCATCACCAGTAGCAGATGTGTTTTAAATATTTGAATTTTTTTAAATTCTGAATATGTAAATCAAGCGTAACGTACAGGATCTCAACCAAGATTTCCATGATCTCTTCTGCATTTAGGCTTCAGTCCAATCCTTATCTCCCTGATCAAAGTAATATTTGCTTATGCTTATTACCTAACGTAAGTATACTATGACCTGAAGCATCTCAACAAAAAGTCAAATGACTGTGGAGCCTCAATATACTTGGATGAAAGTGAAAATGTCAAAGGGTAGAATCAGATGTCAAAAATACAGGTTGAGTAGCTTTGATCTAATGTTGTGTGTTTGTGTTTCTAAGGGTCTCGGATAAACTCAACCCAAAGCAAACTCCTCAAACTCCCCTCCTGGATGGTGGATTATTCTGGAGTGCTTTGGGACAGAATGGCTCTGGCCTGAGCCAGACTGACCTCTTATCCTACCAACGCACAAAGTGGTGGCTGGACAAGAACTACACCAACCTCAGTGGCATCATCCTGCCATCTGTGCCTGATGGGAGGAAACACATCCTCCTATTGGCCACCACCCGGACAGGTTCCTCTTTTGTGGGTGAGTTTTTTAACCAGCAGGGGGAAAATATGTTCTATTTGTTTGAGCCACTCTGGCACGTGGAACGCATGCTGACTCTGGAGGGTGGTGGGACCAACGCTTCTGCTTCAGGCTCTGCCTACCGTGATGTTCTGCGTCAGCTGTTCCTGTGCAACTTCTCCTTGCTGGAGAACTTCATTGTTCCCCCTCCACGAGCTCACATCACAGCGGCACTCTTCCGCCGTGAGTCCAGCCAGTCACTATGCGACACTCCCGTCTGTACGCCCATCGTGAGGAAGCTGTTTGAGAGGTACCACTGCCGCATACGCCGCTGTGGCCCACTTAACCTCACACTGGCTTCTGAGTCTTGTCTACAGAAGCAGCACCTTGCCATAAAGTCCGTACGCATACGGCAGCTAGAGACACTGCGCCCCCTGTTGGAGGACCCGCGCCTGGACATGAGGATTATCCAGCTGGTCAGGGACCCACGTGCAGTGCTAGCTTCTCGCATGGTGGCCTTCTCCAGCAATTACAGGAGCTGGAAAAGTTGGGCCATGCGTGGAGACGTACCTGAAGATGATAACGAGGTGAAGAAGCTCAGAGGGAACTGCGACAACATCCGTATGTCGGCGGAGGTGGGTCTGAAACAGCCCAGCTGGCTGCGTGGACGCTACATGCTAGTGCGCTATGAAGATATTGCTAGGTTTCCTCTGAGAAAAGCAGCAGAGATGTACCAGTTTACTGGCATCCCCTTCACTCCCAAAGTGAAGGAGTGGATCCTGAGGAGCACACAGGCCTCTAGCGATGTAAGTGGAGTGTACTCCACCCAGAAGAACTCTTCCCAGCAAGTGGAGAAGTGGAGGTTCAGCATGCCTTTTAAACTAGTCCAGGTGGTGCAGAAGGTGTGTGGCCCCACTATGAGTCTGTTTGGCTACACGTTTGCTGAAAACAAAGAGATGCTAACCAATAAATTGATGAGTTTGATTGAGGAAAGGACTTATCTTTGACCATGCACAGACTTTATAAGAGATGATGTTTGATGTCATGATTTACAGTATATAAGCCTTTATATTTATTAATAACACTAGCCCAGAATAGGTCAGACTGATTGTATCATATACTCCATGGTCAACCGGTCTGAGGTATCTTGAGCATTCAGTCCTCAGGGGCTGATTATCAAAGGGGATGTTTGGATAGACCAAATAAACAGATACGATTCACAATTCCATGCTATCGTCATTAAGATCACTTAACAACAACAACTTGATTTTCTGATACAAAATATTTTACCATGTATTTCATGAAGAGACATATATCACAAATCTCATCTCATTTTGCCATTTTTCTGTGTTCATTCCAATTATGAAACTTGAAATGCAACATCTATAGAATATCAGAAACTGCAATACTGGAAACATAACATTTGCTTAGAAAAAAGTACTTTTTTCTTTAAAAATCTTTGCCTAGAAAATATAGAAAATTATGGTCAGTGTTTACTGAAGGTAGTTAGAGGCCAAATAGCTTGATGAAGGTAGCATTATTCACTTATCAGCCACTTTATCAGAAACACCTACCTCACACCTACCCTAGCTGGCCACTTCATTAGGTACACTACTCACACACTTGCATTTTACAAGGTCACTTTTACAGAGTGTAGCTCGTCTGATAGGATACACACTTCATCAGCCAACCCCGAAACCCATTCAACCCTGCTCGGGTTCTGACCACAGGACCACTGTAGATAGTAGCATGTTTGTGAACATTGAACCTGTTTAAACATGGCACTGTTATTGGTGGCTTGAGAGTGGTCTGGTACCCAAAGCTATTCACCTACCAGTGGTCCTGTGGTCAGAAACCCACCACTGAGGAAAGGCTAGAGGATGATTAACATGAATTGTGAACAGAGAACAGTTGGTAACAGATGAGCAACAGGATCTAACTATACACGTGTTTCTAATAAAGTGGGTGGTAAACTCAATGCTGACTAGCCAAACCTGCAACTTATTGTTATTTTTATTATTATTGTTGCTGTTGTTATTGTTATTATTGTTGTTGCTGTTGTTGTTATTAAGGGGCATCAGAACTTTACAGCTAAACACCTCATGTTTGGTGAATATGTTAAGACTATCAGTAAAAAAACTCTCTATCCATATTTTTACCTGTATCTTTCTGTTACTCCCTAGAGCGGTCTCTTTTGGCTGTTTATTTTGTGATATAATTAGTCTGTGTGTGTGTGTGTGTGTGTGTGTGTGTTTGTGTGTGTGTGTTATGGGTCTCTTATGTGAGCAGATGTTTAAGGTGTAGTATTGTGTGTCCTTACATTTCTTCTGCAGCTGGTTTGCAGAAATTTAAATGTCAATTTATCTCCACCAGTCAGGTTGCTGACACAAATCATGACTAATTCTGAACAGGGGCTCAGGACCAATGACAGGGTTTAACATGTTAAATGTAGCATGTGTTCTAAACAGTCCTAAATCTGTTCTAAAGCTAAAAAGTAAAGCTATTGCTGTTTAAAATTGTATTTTATTATGCTAAATATTTACTTTAAAGAAATCGTGCCTTTAATTTTCTGTTTCAAAAACATGAATTTTTACTATTAATACCAACACTTTGTGAAATATATTGAGCAAAATTTAAAATGTGCTGTCTCTTGACTGAATTTTTTAATATCCAGAATGAGGAAAATGACGAACCAATCGTAGACTGTAATGTGTAATAATATAGGACAAGATAAGAGCTCAATCATTTATGCTTAATTAGCACACAAACACTAGACATTTTTATGTCTTGCTGTCTGTATCCCTACCAAGCAGTTTATTCTAGCAAAGAATAAATGCTGCTATTTTATAACATAATAGTTAAGGATGTAAGTTGTATGTGTTACGTTGCCCTACAGGGGTAGGGCAGAGACGAGTGCAGTGATAAATGTGATACATTTGTTTTAAAAGTGATACATTTGTTTTAACAAGCTACTACAACTGGACGAATCCAGACTATTTACACTAGACAAGACACACATAACAAACACAAACAAGCAACACATGATGCTGACAAGACAAGGAACAGGTGACATGAATGACAAAGACAAACAAACACACACAAGCTGATGCACACACAAACACAGGTACACATGGACATAGACAGACATAAACACACACAGACACCCCCGAGGGAGGAGTCGGGATGTACCGTCATATTATGGATAACTTTTTATATCATAGAATCAATTTGCTGAATAATAGTTTTCAAGAACCAGTTTTCCTTGGAGGCAAAAATTGTGTTAAGACTCTAAAACGACTATGCACTAAAAGTCTATAAACTTTTAAGTTTAATAATGCAGGCTTTTGAATTGTCTAATCATTCATTTTTGTTCACTGCTCTTTTTATTACACAAAATAATAAGTTGTGTCTAAAAGCAGAAAGTTTGACATAATTTTAGTAAAATATTGTATAACTTCAGCAGGAAATAGTACCACTCTGAGTTTAATGGCTGTAACGCAGCTAGGCCGCAGTAGGCCACATGTGCGTAGTAGTACAGAGGCTGCTATAATTATAGCCCATTATAAGGTTTTTTTTAATGCTGCTGTCCACGCCACAAACTTTATGACGCACCCTGTGCCAGGTCATGTAGGTCAGGCAAGACCAAACTGGGCCATAAATTGTGTCAGAAAACGTAGCCTCAAATGGAAGGACAAACTAGGAATGAGAATCTCAGGAATTGGAAGGGGAGACGTGAGAACTGCTTTCACATCAGAGACTGAACTCTTTCTAGTCTTGGTGTTTCCGACTTGTTAAAAAAAGAATCATTGGAACCGCTAATTAAGAACCCAGTTAGGAACGAGCAAAGTCCCAGAGTGGCACCATCACCCCCTCCCCACACATCCCAGGTCTAGGACTTGTTTCCAGGGTTTTTCCCCTCCCCTCTAGCTCCTCATGTATCTCTCTGTCTTTCTCTCTCATTTTGTCTCCCAAACTCTCAGTTCCTCCTCCATGCCATTTGTGAGTGCTTCACTGAATGCCTCCTTCGAGGAAACGCTGGCTTAAGGGAGCTGCTTCTGAAGGGCCTAACTGTTTACTACTGTTCAGGCTCTGCTATTTCCAGCAGCCAACAGAACTCCAACTCAGTAATTTTCCTTGAACTCCTCATATGTAGTGGGGAAGTGTTAACCTCAGATGACCACACCCTGTGAGACGCACTGATACACACAGACACACACACATAGAACAGAAAGCTCTACTGTGGACACCCATATCCAATTTTTTATTACTGAGACCTCCACAACACATAAACATAAGGACTAATCTACTCTTATTGATTGCTTTTGTTTATTTACCATTGGCTATACCTCATTAATATTTCTGTCTAAATTTATATCTGAAAAGTCACCATGTTATTGTAAAACGTACTTTGTTATGATGCACATCTGTGCTCAGAAACTCTTCAGAGAGGCAGGTAGTCCCCAGTGACTGCCGAGCGCAGTTCTAAAGCCAGGAGAACTATGCCGTGCAACCGCTCTGACTCAAAAATGACAGAGAGCACTGATAACAAGCAAACACCAAACGAGTGTCACATAGCACTGCGCTTAGTATGTTGCATAACAAACATTATACAGATTTGAACTTTTTTTATTTGCCCTTCTCATTTGCAACTAGTCAAAAATGCTTATAAAGTAATGGGACTGAGCCACAGAGTCTAAAATGTGAGCCCCATGTGCAGAAGGTGGAGCATCTAGATGGTTACAGCAAATATAGAATATGCTAACCACTTTCCACAGAGTTAAAGGCGTTTTCTTTTTTTTTACATGCTCACCAGTGAAATAAGGTCTTTCAGCTCCACCCTTAAGACATGGTCTTCCCACCCACTGCCACATCGTTACAGAGGGGCTGGAGGCAGCAGGAAGTCGCACAGCATTTATTTACCTATATATGTACTTATATTTAATTTGTGCATAAGAGGAATTCTCTGTTAGTTGTTAACTGCTGTCTTAATTTGTTTGTGTCTGACGTATTTTATTCTGTATGTTTAACATGCATCTTGCATTTTTTATAGTGTATTTCTAAAAATCTTTGTAGAATACATTCTTCATGGAGTGCTGATTATCTACTGGCGCCATCCTGGCTGGCTAATGACACAGCACTCTAAATACAGGTGTGTCCATAGCCACACTGCCGAAACATTAAACACACCATTAATAAGAAACCCACCAAAGCACACAGCTGTTTCAGGATATTAAAATAGGACCTCGGTCACCCTGACCATCTCATTTTCATCGGTTGCTGTATATTTAGTCTGATGCCATATTTAGTCCCTTTAGGCGGAGAGGAATGACTCTGCAGTATTACTACTGTCTAGGACACTAACCAAATAGCCCCAATCATTAAAAGCCTCCAGTGTTTGTCGTTTAGTCTACAGTATTAAGATGTTCCTTTGATTCATAATCCACCCTGTCATATCAGCTCAAAATTGTGCCATGACATATAGTTTGTGTTACAGGTTTGTGTGCATAGAGAGTGTTTTAACATTCTGAGGCTAGACTGCTAGCATGCTAAATCCAGAGGAGGTTGGTTAGTTTAGCTTTGGACAGCAGTACGCCTGGGGTGTTGTCCTTCCTTGAGTAGTCTACACTTTATATGATGATTACTCTCCACCTTGTCTTCATCCTCTATTTTTTTTGCACAGCTTCTTTCTTGCTGTTTAGCAGGCTGTATGTCTCTTTGCATGTCTGCCACAGGATAGATTGATGAAAACAGTAAATTGATATTGATAAAGCAGTACAGTACATCAGGTTGTTCTGTCAGGCTTTTTTGACTTCAGTCTTTTATTCAGTAAATACTATATGGGTTCAGGCCAGACGGTTGGCATGGCCAGTCAAGAGCATTACTGTTTTTGGCCCTGAAAATTCCTATGTTGCTTCAACTATTTTGGGCATTCTCTTGTTGTTAGGTGTAACCATTCCTTTTGCCACAAGAGTTTAAACGTGCAGTTGAAATGCTTCAATAAACTCCAGAAAAAGGCTCTAATTTCTGCAGGCTCGATATGATCGGAACATGGCCTTGAATTAAAACAGCCCACACGTTAGAGTTCATTTCAGACATGCTGGCAGAGACAAAGCCAGACACTATCTTGCACTCATGTAATACACAGTATATGATCTGTTCATTATCGGTCTCTTGTTTATGCCGTTGATGCAGATGAACGTTCCTGCTGGCTGCTACTTCCTTTGCTCAGTGCACAAACAGGAAACCCATAGCCATGTTGTACAGAACAGGTTTGTTATTTCAGCTTTGACAAACAATGCAATGCATTGAAGGTTTGTGGTTCCTACTCAAATAACAAATCGATTTACACAGTTAAAATCAACCACAATTATGCCTTTGTTGTTAAAACATCTAAAGGAGGACATATTACATGACACTGTCCAATTATTGCAGATTGTCTCAAACCAGTATCTACTACTTCAGTTGCACTCAGACAATCTTGTGTTGTTCCACCTCCATATTTAACCTTAACCTTAAGTGACAATAAGCTTTAAACTGTCTGTTGTGCAATCATGAAAACATAAATTTACTCACAGACAATATAACCAAACATTCTTATTTTAATTCAACCAACACTAAGTAAACAGTTTTATTGATTCATTCCTTTATACACACAAACACATTCCACCGTGTGTCCAGACAGGACTGTTTGTGTATGAAACCATCCTTAAAGTGCCTCAAGCCAACCAACCACAGCCAGAGGAAATGACACGTCTAGCCTTGTCCGGAGACCACGGAGGCTTGTATTTTTCCCAACTTGGCCTATCAGCTACATTTTGTCCTCAAACACTTTTAAACTCCATCTCCTCCGCCTCCCTCTCAGAAAGCCCCGTTTTGTTTTGTTTTCCTCATTGCTGCGTCCTTTTCTCCACGAGTGGCGTCTTCACCCCCTTCCCCCTTATCCAAGTCACAGTGAGACCTTGTCTTCTTTCTGAAAGTAGAAAATGCAACATGTCTATCTGACAGTATTTCTGGCTATCCAAAATGGCCACCACTCCATTCCCAGGGTCACTCGCTCTTTACTTAGCAGAAGGCAAAGGCAGATGTTTGACATGCCATTCACTCTCTTTACCTTGCAAGTTAATGCTGGAAAGTAAAAGAGTTCTGATAGTTAAGGCCATGACTTGCGTATTATTGCGTCACATAGCATCTGATCTATCTGTCTAGCCGAAACATTCCTCATGTTGTTGCAAACGTTTTCGCTCACATAACTACGCGCACACACAAAGTCAAATACCCTCATTAAAATGAATATGCATTTTTTTTTATCCAAACCTTTCCTATTCAAGTTTGATTTGCAAATGCTTCTATAAGGCTCCAGATATTACTCCAAAACTACTGAAGAGTAGGTTTTGTATTTTCCAAACCTTAACCTACTGACAATGTTTTTGAATTATATCATTAATGAAAGTGTTATTATTCATGCATCATTATCCATGTAAATGTCGGAGGTCCTCGACTGTAATGCATACAATTTAAAAGAAACCCATGCAGGACCATATCCATAAGGAACTGTGATTTGTGGTCTTTTTCTCCATATAATTCTCTATTCTAAAAGGTCTTTTTGTACTGCCCCCAGTATAGATTTGTGCCAGAAGATGTAGCAGATCTGTCTCTGTTCCTAAGTTCTGGGCAATATCTGAATGGGCTCAGCCTTTGGCCTGAGGCAGAAAGACCCCTGTGTCCAAGCAAACTCCATGGAAACCACCCTGTCATCTGAATTCAGCCACTTAGCAACAAATGATTATTGCCATAGAAATGTGCCCAGCTGCGCAGCGTCTGTCTTAGCCTTTGCTGTCTTTGGATGAAGCAGACTGGGCAGCCTGGCTTTAAGATGGGGACTGGGGAAAGATCAACAGCTCCAGCTCCCTGAGGAGATGGCAAAAATGTTTTCTAAATAAGAAAATGGCTGCCACTCTATGTGGTGACTGGAAATGAGGCAGGCAGACTACAAAAAAAAAAACTTATATATTATCCAAGCAAATTAACACTTTTGCTATTAAGCAGCTTCAAGCCTACGAATGGCCATGAAAAGGCAGGACTCACTCACACTACGCTGTACTATACTATAGCTATACTGTGAGAAGATCTTCAGAATCAAACACCTTGCAGTGTGACACACTGCTGTCTATCAGTAGACAGCAGTCAGTCTCAGACATTGAATAAACATCCCTTAGGACCAACTGATGCACACTGCAAAACATGATTCTCTGCTGAAATCACTTTTAGTGCCCATCCAGATTTCAGTTTAGTCTCATACAATGTGTGTAACATTCCAGCAAAGATGCAAGGTGTGTGTAGCAATCTTATATTGTGATTTTACAGTCTGCCTCAAGTAACACATTTGGAATTCCACTGTACTTTATTTGTACTGTGCTGCATTTCCTACATAGCTCTACAGTTTTGTCAGTGTTTGGTTTAACTCCATTTCTTATCTCTCCCTAAAAGGATCTGTTCTGAAGCCCTATCACCTATGGAACTGCTAGTCGTGTAACCATTAATGATTGCCAAATGTTTTTACTTTAAACATGTAAGACAGTTCATGGTAAGACACCTTACTTTTAGGGTAACAGTAGGCCATACCATTCGACAGCCATGATTCGTTTCCCTCATTATCTCACCAGCATCCACTTATCTAGCAGACTCAAGGCCCACCCAAAGGACTTATTTAGATAGTTTTAGTGCCACAGCACCTCATGTGCCACAACCAAGGGTGGAGCATTGGAATGGGACTGTTAGTTTAGAGATAGAAAGCATTTCCAAGATGACCCCAGTGTGACATCATGCAGCACAAATAGTAACCAGATTGAATTGTTTTCTCTTGTGTGCAGACACAACTTTAAATGAATAAATCACTAAATAAATAAGAATTAAGACAAAAACAAAACCAAGAAAGCAAGAAAAAAAAGAATGAACCCTACTGGATGTAGATTCTGAACAGATTTCCAAACTGACAGTGTTGACATGTATTCTAGTTACCAAATCAAATCAATACTCTTTAAATAATTAGTTATGGATTTTTCAAGTTTCATGATTTGTTTTGTAGTCACAAACAACTGATGCCAGGAAAGAAAGAACTTCTCCTGGTATCTGTGTTATGAATTTCAGAGGGTTTCTGAAACATGTGGGCATGTGTGTGTCTGCCTGACAAACGTGGGACTTATTACTCTTGTTAAACACTGAATGTTAAATACTGTGACTCCAGACTGTTATGTCTGCACTGCTGGGAGTTCAAGGTTTCTAATCCTTTTAGATGTTTTTAGTCCCAGTCAGATACAGAAGCCCAAACACTCTTTGTAGGCCAACTCTTATGAAACCATTAATGTACTCAATCAGACATTGGGAGGAACGTGACACATTCTGCATTGTGTTGAACAGACTTTGCTATTCGGGAAAGAGCTGTGAGACTTGGTACCGGGGCAGGACGGCTCGGGACCGGGGCAGGGCGGCTCGGGACCGGGCGGCTCGGGACCGGGCGGCAGGGTGGCTCGGGACCAGGGCAGGGCGGCTCGGGACCAGGGCAGGGCAGCGTGCGCACCCTTGTTTTCTAAGTCTACTGTGAAATGTGGACTCAGGCCGGCAGGCAGAGGGCCGGGCCCTGCAGGGTTTGAGATGGCTACCTGCTGGTGTGGACACAGAAGCCACCATTGACGTGCTCCAGGAGAGCCAATGAGTGGGACCATTGTGCTCCTCCGTCCAGCTTCACGCTACAGAAAGAAATGCTTCACAAGCAAAGTCCTGTGCCTGCATGTATATCTTACTTTGACCTACAATTTCTAATGAACCGGTTTTCTTTAAAAAAAAAAAAAAAAAAAAAAAGACTGTAGAGGGTAGTGACGTTTTATTTGGCACACATTCGTTACCATACAGAACTATGCCTACAGATACCTCAAGCTGTCGGGGAAGGCTATGTGGAATGTTTTGACAGGGATGGGACATCTGAAGACTGCAGGCTATTAGTCACAAAATACTAAAACTGACCTAATACATTAAAAGTAATCCAAAATCAGTACCATTGTTCTGACATTTTGCCTCTCAGTCCCACTGTGCCAGGTTCAATTCCTTGCCCGGCTGCTGTTTATGTAAAGTTTGTGCATTTTCTCTGTAGCTGTGTGGGTTTCCCCTGGGTACTCTGGTTTCCTCCCACAATCCAAAGCCATTTTACATGTGTTTTACATTGGCTTGGCTTTGTGTGTATGTGTGTGTGCATCCTGCCCATGGTTGGTTCGCACCTTGTGCCCTGGACTGCCAGGATGGGTTCTAGCGCCCCGCAAGTCGACTGGTGTAGAAGACAAATGAAAGGATTTGGAATACTGTAATAACAAACTCAACAGACTTGACACTTATCAAAATGAAGGAGTGTGTATGAACAAGATTATACAGGCTGCAAGGGTCTGGAACACAAAGATGATCCGAAATCTATCTCTCCATTTCTATATTTCCCCTTGCCTTCTGCCACTTGCAGTTTCTTTCTGAAACTTTCTATCTTTAATTCTGCCTGTATCTGAGCATCTCTCTCTCTCTCTCCCTTGAATTTAGTTAGTGAAGCAGTACAGGTATACCTGTTCTATGACTGGATTTCCTTCACAAGTCACAAAGCAGCCCTATGTCCTTCACAAGGTCTACAGTCTTAGAGCCGAAGTAAAAGACCTCTCTGAAAAAGGAGGCTTGGAGAGGGCCTCTGGATACACTGCACAATCTGTGTGTGTGTGTGTGCACGCGAGTGTGCATGTGTGTGATTTGTTATCATTAATGACTACCATTAGAACTATAGATAAATAATACATGACAGTCATATGGGATTGTGCATACAGGTGTCCTTCACTAGATCGTGGAAGACTGTCCATGTTATAAAACTATCCATGTTATAATGTTGATACACATGACAACAGTTCCTACTCATCCTGGTGGATTTGAATCCAAAGCACACAGAAGATGATCTGTTTGCACTGGCATTCCTTGCCACATGCAGCTGATGTGTGTAGTCCTGCAGTGTGTAGTCCTGCAGTGTGTAGTCCTGCAGTGTGTAGCTGATGTGTGTAGTTCAAGAAAATGAACTGCAACACAAAGACCTCGTGTTTGAGGCTACATATAATTTCATATCAGTTCAATGACTAATCTCTTATAACACGCTTTTCAGGAACACTTTGTTCATATATAGAAACCTGAGACTCTGAAGTGAACTCAGTATTGTATATGTACTTATATACTTGGGTGTATATATATATATATATATATATATATATATATATATATATATATATATATATATATATATACACACATACATACATACACACACACAGATATTAAAAAACCTTGCTTGCACAGTGATGAAGGACCTCTGTCCTGTTTCTCTGAAAACTTTGTGGACTCCTTTACAATTTTTACTGAATGTCTATGAATATGTATCTTATTTTTAGTTGGCCAAAGGAAACTCTTAACAATATGTTTCTGAGGATAAAATGGGAAAGTTGTCGTTTTCAGAATTGTGTTTAGTTCATTTCACCACATAGGATTCTGTCACGTTGTACCAGACAGCTCTTGCAGGCATTAGAAAACAGTCTGGTTCACACACACACACATACATACACACACACACACCTCCAGATATAGCACACCCGGGACCCATAAACACAGGCTACATATTGTGGTGGCTTTTAACATCCCACAGTAGTTCACTATGGTGACATACGACTAAAAAACAAAAATAAAACATCAAAACACTCCAAGTCACTCTAAATAATGATTAGCACTGAGTCGCTTTAGCTTCATGTAAAGAAATAGCAAGCGCAAATCTCCTTCCTAAGCTTTGAAGGTGCTGGAACAAAGTGTGTGGATATTGCTGGTAGCCTGGCATAGATGAGCTGTAACAAAGTATAATCCGTTAACAAACGCGGCTCTGCTCACATATTCCACACTGTTGAGTCCTGCATTTAAACTGCTCCAACTGCAGTTTCATCCCTACTCACTAGAGGGTGCTTTTAAACTCATGAATAAATTGTACTCTCTAAAAGGCTAGGGTGGTAACTTGTGTGGTAAGTGAAAAAATGGCATGAAGGATTGGAGCCATCCTGTAAATGAAATCTTTAACCCCTGATGAAAGTAATACATGTCTAATAAATCTAAAACCTCACAGTTACTCTGTAATCTCAGAACATACCTTGGATTTTGTCTTAAATGAGCTCCAACATGTTGGGATATACGGTGGAACTAAAGAACACATCTCCAATGGACACAGGAGCAACAAATCTGGACAGCTGATAAGAGGAGGAAAGAACCTCAATCTGGTGCATAAATCAGTACAGTCATCTTGTAGACATTTATGCATGGACATTTATGCATAATATGCTTATGATGTTAGTGCCTGTGACTATTTTGGACGACAGTAAGACACAAGCATAAGGGCAAGTGATGACTTTGCTGACTGTGTCTATCAGTTTACATCTTTAGGTGTTCAGCTATATGTCAGTTACTTGAACCCTTATCTCTTTCTGTATCTGTCCCTGTAGCTGACTAATGTGGCATTGGACATAAGCAAAATACAAATTTAAGACAGAACAATTTTTTTCCTGTTTTGATCTTTTATTTGGAGTTGTTTTAGATATAATTTTATTTTATATAAGTTCATATCATATACAAGTAATATAATATATACATTTATATTATATATAAATACTATAATATAAGTTTTTAAAGCAGTCCTGAAATGTTCTGTATAGTGATATCTTTTTAAAAAGAAATGGCCGTCAAACACTTCCCTGATTTCAAACCTTTCCACAAGAAAAACTTAATTCAGATCATTTTGTTTTTCAGTTATAATATTGCACAACTTATTTGATTTCCAAGCACTGAAACACCAACAGCAGCTTCACCAACTGTAACTCCAGTGCCAAGGAACTTAACTTCTACCCCATCTGGCCCAACTCTTACACCTGTGTCCACTCCCAGACCTGCAGTTACTCTAAGTGGACCAGCTGAAGCTGATGCACTTCCAACCTCAGCCCGAGCCATAGCACCCGCTCCCAAGCCTTTTGCCTGAGCAGCTGCAGAAGCATTTGGCCCTTTAGCTTCTGCTTCAAAGATGCTCCACTCTGCTGCAGCTCGTCCTACTCCAGCCTCAGCTATGGCTCCAGCTTTTGGGACGCGCTGTCCTGGTTTATCAGTAAAGGCATATGCATACGTGTATGCGTTGGCATACAGTCCTTCAGCATATGCATCTCCTGGCCTGTCATAATAGTCGATCACATCAAGAAGGCCCTCAACTTGTGCACCAACATTTGCTTCCAGACCAGCATTGAGTTCGAGTGGACCAGCTGTTGCGTTTCCAATCCCAGCCTGGGCCACAGCACCCGCCCCCAGCAGATTGAGCTCAGCTTGTGCAGAAGCATGTGGCCCTTTGGCTTCAGCCTGAAAGATGCTCCTCTCCACTCCACCTTGTCCTACTCCAACTTCAGCTGCGGCTCCAACTTTGGGGATGCGTTGTCCATGTTTGTTGGTGAAGCCATTTTTATATTTTCCTATGTCAGCATAATGACCATTGCTGTACTTATTTTGTGGTCTGTCAAAGTTATCAATCACATCAAGAACTGCAATTAAAGAGAAGTCAAGAGAGGTAAATAATTAGGGAATATATTTTTCTGTAAATTAATTTTTGTTGTCGTATTTGTTATACAGTATTTGGCTTCTTTACCCTATATTCGTATAATGATTTTGGATTGCCGTTCTGTACCTTTGCTATTTCTTTTTCGTTGCTAATTCTTTTTCAGGTGTAAATGTAGAAATTTGTTTGTGCTTACTATGTGTATGTCACACCAGGTAGCTGTTTGTTTTGTAGTTTTGAGGTTTGTTAATATTTCTTGGCTAGTCAAGTAGTCAGATAGTTAGGGAAGTGCATATTTTTGTTACATGTGGTTGTGATGTACTGACTCAGTAAAATATAAATCGTTTCTTTATAATATTCAGAATTTCCCTGTGTAGAACTAATGAGTGAATCGTCCTGTTTTCAAAACTGTGAAGACTAATGTAGAACTCATGGGGGCGCTGTGTCGCTTCTTACAGCACAGTCAGAAGAACCCTGCTGCTGAGCTACAGGATGGTAGCACAGTACGTAAGGACCCATAGATTTTCTACTAGTCTGTTGGAAAACATCAATAATCTAAATATTAAATAGTTTTTGTTTTAACACCAGACAGTGCTGACAGTACTGACATTTCTTTTAGAATTATTTAGAAATATAATACATTTTTGTCTTTGCAGTAGATCTGGTACAGAATATATGAAAGTAATATTGCTTTACCTTGGCTCATCTTGGAGATAACTAGCAACTGCAAACAGAGTAAACCTGCAGGGTATATGACAGTGTTGGTAACATTTACTATGAAGCTGATAAGTAGGCTATCATAAATGATCAATGCACGATGTGACGCATTATAACCATTATAACCAAATCTAGTTGTAATTACATGCTGAATATGAAACTACATCAAACACGAAACCTTACAAAACACAGGTAATCTTTCCATAGATTTACAATAATTGTACAATCAATAAGTGGAAAGAAAAAAGCAAACTACTATCTGCAAATCTAGCGCATATGCTTACTGACAATAACGATGATGGTACCCAGACATAAACATAAGGCAGAAACAATGACTTGATCCTACCTGTCTCTTCTGTTTGTTGCATTTATGAAGAAAGGTTGATTATCCAAATTTAGAGTTGTCCCACTACTTTCACTTTCATTTTTACACCGACCTATTCTAACGGTAATGTAGGGAAATTTTGCAAACAATAAAACGCCAGAATAAAAGCGAAACCGAATATAAAAGTGTACTAAAGATAAAAGAAAACTAACGGAACACGATCAAAGATCAACGGCTTTTTTGGAGTGAGGGGATGCAACCACTGTTCCCTCTCATCTGCGCGCGTGCGCAATTGCTCACTGCTGTCACTCTCCGCGAACACAAAAAAATCCAACCTGAATTGAAAATAAAATAAACACATAATTCATTCTGTGCTACTTGTGTGCCGCCACCGTTGTTTTAGCAAGCAAAGTGGTGTGGACGATGCTAAGTGCTGCTTATGTTGAGCCTTTATAATAATGGCAAAACGAACGACCAGTGACACATCCACATCACCAAGACAAAGTAAAAGAGACATGCAATTCTTTTAAGATGGAATGGCTGTCAGACTATGTGCAAACAGAAGAAAAATCGTTGAAACTGGACTACCTCAAGCGTTACATTCAGCACAAAAGTCATTTGCAAGCGGTTGAAATTGTAAGATGTAAGACGGGAATGGGGATCGGTACATTGTTGGGGGAGAGCACCAAAGACAGAGAGAAGAGGAACGAGCTGACACTTGTAAAGAAAGCCAACCCCGAGCAAGTTAAAGTTCTCATCGACAATATTCTACTAGCCATCAACATGAATGCTTCTATGCTGTCAGTTCAACAAATTCACAATCACATGGCAAAGTATGCGAGTATACCGTAAAGCTGGCGAAGCAAAAATTATGCCTTTGAGTTTGTGAATTCAATTAATCACATAGTGCAGAATGAGACGATGTGTAAAGTTAAAAACGCACCCTGGCACACACTGGTCATAGATGAGAGCACAGACATAACAGTGCACAAAATGCTAGTCCTGTATATTAAATACAGGGAGGAAAATACCGTCATTTATAGGGGCTCACTGACATTGACAGTGTACAGGGCCCTGAATTTGCTGCTACACCCCTGTAGACAAGACAGACAGACACGACCCTCAGCTGGCGAATTCACTAATGGGCCCCGCCCACCTGAGGGACAAACACAGTGCAACAACGACAAACATGAATTATTGCTGCTGCTGACTGCCATCCAGGCCAGGGCTTACACACAAACATACAATATATTGCCAAAAGTGTTCGCTCACCCATCCAAATTATCGGAATCAGGTGTTCCAATCACTTCCATGGCCACAGGTGCATAAGATTAAGCACCTAGGCATGCAGGCTGTTTTTACAAACATTAGTGAAAGAATGGGTCGAGAGGGGAGGGTAATACCATCACGCAGTCAGGTCAACGCCATGTTACAAACAGTGCTTAAACAAACACACACGGCGTGATGAGCGTTGACCGGCTTCAACTCAAACTCTCATTTAGACAACACGTATGATATTGTCTAAATGAGATTCGATAGCTGTCACAGCCTCCGTAAGATAGCATTAACTTTTTCCTGTAAAGGCTTTGTAAATGTCATTTTTTAAATAATTTTATTACAAGATGAACTTCAGACCACGCCAACAGGGCGGCAAAGCATAAGTATGCATGGCAAATCATGACACAGTAGATAACAACTAAATAAGCAGGATAATTGGGACAAACAAAGGACAAGCATTCGGGAGATGCCAATCTCTGGTGGTTGAATGTGGTTCATAAAGGTGTGTGAATGGGTTTATAAATAACTGTAGGACCAGAACCGGTTCAAGCTTTCCTGGGGCCCCAAGCTCAGGTTTGATAAGGGGCGCTCCTACCTGAACATGTATGTGCATGCCACAGCACTATTAAGACAGCACTATGTAGTTTTGTTCTTTTATTTAGTTTTTTTAGATATAATTTTACTACATAATAAGACAGTTTTTAAAGCAGTCCTGAAATATTATATATAGTGATATATTTCCAAAAGTAATCCCCTTCAAACACTTGAAATTCCCTGCTTCACTGATTTAAAACCTTTACAGAAGACAAACTGAATTCAGATGACTTCACTGAAACAGCAACACCAGTTTCACCAACTGTAACTCCAGTGCCCAGGAACTTAACTTCTACCCCATCTGGCCCAACTCTTACACCTGTGTCCGCTCCCAGTCCTGCAGTTACTCTAAGTGGACCAGCTGAAGCTGATGCACTTCCAACCTCAGCCCAAGCCATAGCACCCACTCCCATGACATTAGCCTGATGCACCAGGGCTGCTCCGAGCAGCACCACGTTCACCCCCAGGAGCCCAGACAGGAGTAGATATATATGAGTAAATATTCCACACTGTGCCAGGTTTACTCAAACTCCATATAAGGCATTCTTTTTCCATGCTAGTGTTTTGGTTCAGCTCAGCTCTCATTCTAATACACGCAAATTAAACAGGTTAATGTCAATCTTACTACACAATGTAAGCATGCTAAAGAACATGAGGTTCCACCCTGAGTGAGACACCACAATTTATCAGGACGTAAATGCTTAATATCTGTATTTCTTCATGTTTGCTTATTTGTTTTTAGATAAAGAGCCTAAATCAGTGAATTGTAACCTTGCTGACATTAACACAGACATTAACCTTGCTACCTACCTTCTGTGACGGGCAGGGAGTGCGAACTAAAAGGAAGCGATCACTCTAAGTCTCAGAGAAAAAGAAGGGTTTAATGAATAAAGTGCGCGAACCAAACACCCGTGCACCCTTCCAAATTAAGGAAACAATAACCAGCAGTCAACTGGTACAAAGACAAGACTTATATAGACAAATAAACGACCGTCAGGTGCGGGGGTTAATAGGCCCCGCCCACCTGAAGGACGCACACAACGCAACAACAGGACAACTGCCGCTTTGACGGAGGCGACCGGTAGGGGGAGCCTCCCTCACCGTGACATCATCATACAGGAAATGTTATAATCTGTCAGTGGGGACTTGTCATAATTACTAACTTGGTATTGAATTTTCACTCATATGCAGTTTTTACAATAAGTCAAGAAATAATTACAATTGAGAGATATTTAATGCTTTCTTGAGCAAGCGATTTATACATCTCTACTAATCTTATTGTTGTCTCTCACTGGAATTAACCATTTGATGTTTACTTACAAATAAAGGAAAGACACCTCAGTTTATTTACTCAACCTATCAGTGTCTTTTACGTTGACAAATTACGTGTTGCCCTGAAGATCTGCAGACAGTTAAATATGACACTATGGAATGTGAATCACAGAAAAGCAAATACCTGGGACAGTGTGACTGTCAAGTGACAGCTCAGAGGTAAGTGCACATGCAACATCGTGTTTTTCTGATTTGGAATCAGCATTAAATAATACTGTGTCTAATACAATGTTTAGCTGAGGTATCGTACATAAATTATCATGAAGACAGAGTTAAAGTGTTTAGGACTGACCATAATTCATTTTTATTAGATATTTACTACAGTCTACAGTACTATATGTTACTCATAGCGTGAGCAATGTTAAACTGTTTAATCATCATTGTTGACTATAATGCTGCTATAGTTGAAGTACAGTAAATACAAACAACAAAAGAAACAACAACAAGAGAATATGTAAGGAAAATAAACATAACACCAATGTACTTTCCCTGGTTTAAAAACATGTTTCCCTTGTTTAAAAAACATGACAAAAATGTTTTTACACTTGCGTTTGTTAGAGTAACCTGATTTGTAATGCTGATTAGACTTTTTAGATGGTACAGCGAGTAAACTCAGATGATCATAAATGTCAGAATATACATATTTCCTCAAAATATTTTTTTCAGTTTTTCTCAGATGTATAGCTATTCGATTGTGGATGTCTGTAGATACAAACAACTAATGTTTCAAATTCTTGAGCTCAGTGATTAACACGCCTAATTAGACAGCAGTGCTACTAAGTCACGGCACAAGAAAGTTAATGTGATTCTTATACAGCACCTCCACCAGTTTGGTCAGTCCTGTATTACGAGACGACTGTATTCAGGAAAATTATATATAGAGGCTTTAATTTATTCATTCTATTTTCATAGAGGCTCATAATAGTAAATTGTGTAGGAAATAATGACATGTTTCAGCAAAGAATCATAGTGCTTTGCAAGGCTGTACGCATGTTTAACTAAAAAAAGGTTGTGCATGAATTTAAGTTTCCCACACATATTTGTAAAAGATTCAGACATGTGCAGTTTCAAATTACATTATTAATTAAATTGTCTGACAAATTATCAGGATCTATGTTAGAAAATACATTTTCATATAAGGTTGAAAACATAAAATAGTCAAATGTGAAGCTGTAAAATGGTTAAGAAAGAAATGGATAGCGCTGTAAAGAGTTAGGTTGGTTTGGGAAATAGTAAACAGCGGTGATTAACCGATCAGTAATCATACTGAGGTTGAGCATTTTGCTTGGCTGGAGGCTTATGGTAATCTCCAGTCTGATCATATCTATAATATGCAACATTACCTCTCCTCTTTTTCGCAACGCATCTTCGTTGAAATACAGTACTGTGCAAAAGTTTTAGGCAGGTGTGGAAAAAATGCTGCATTCTTTCAAATGTAGTTTATTTTGACAATTGACAAAGTGAAAAGTGAATGAACGAGTTTGACGGTGCGAAGGTCGAAGCAAGATGCCGAGTCGAGTCTGTTTTAACAAACAGCGTTTAGCGTTAGCAGACACACGGATCACTAAAACACTCAGGAGACATGGTCAAAACAAGAACTGACAAAGACGCTAGACAGCACGCACACTTAAGTGTTTTCACATTTGCATGATTTCAGAAAATCAATTACACAAATACTACAACATAACAGTTGTAATGTGTTCCTTTGAAGAATGTTTAATATAACAAATGTCAGAATATGCATCAGTTTAACAGAATTTATCAGTATGATGGCGATTGGGAACGAGGGAGTGTCGTGTTCTGGGTGTGTCCGGGAGTGTGCGTCTCCCCTGAGGACCTGGGCCGGTGTTCTACCGTGACAGTAGACTAGCTATTTGGAATTCCTTTGGATCTCTGTAGAAATTTAAAAAGCAGTGAGTTTTCTAAATGAACATGAACAGTCTGGCTTGGTGTATTTCTGTGCAATTTCATGTAAAATTATGAGTAAAGGCTATAAGCATATTAGTCAGCAACCCAAAATTACCCTTCAAATGCCAAAGTTTAGAAACGGGAACAGAAATCACTACAGTTCTTCTGTGTTCTTGATTTGAAAGTCATGGGGAGATAGAGAGTAATAGAACAAAAAACTATCTAAACTTTAAAACACAATTCGAATCAGTAGCTACAATATGGGAAACAGAATACACCCCTTTCAGAAAATAATCCTGCAAAAAAAGATTTTAGTTACATTGGCCTATATGTATGCAGCTAATATATGGAGTTAATCATCAAATAACAACATCGCTGGTTGCAAACTTGCTCAAACTAAAAAACTGTATCTATGTAACTACACATACACAAACTACACAAACAAAATGCTACCACAGTGGTAGGTTTCAGAATTAAACTAACAGAAAAAATTCATGTAAGATTAATCCAACTCGTGTAAGACTAAGCAATTGACAGAATATTCATTAAACCATTATATATATTTTTTAAACCAAGCATTTTTTATGGGTCATTTTATGTTAACTAATTTTCTTGTATGAAGAGGAACTCTGTCATCAAATTCACAGTCAAGAACAAATCAAATGAACAGGACTCTAGGTTGCAATATAATTTAAATGTAACGCATGTGTGTGCGTGTGTGTGTGTGTGTGTGTGTGTGTTTGTGTGGTGTGTGTTTCAGAAATAAACTGAAGATAGAAGCTTCTAGACACAGTTCAGCAGTGGAGCCCATAAAACTTCAGTCTCAAAGTCTTCTTTAAAAATGAGGATTAAATACACTCTCTTTTTCTCCTTTGTCTTAATTGTTGCACTGGTCATCATTGAGAGAGAGAACATCATAATTGAAAAGTAAGTCCATTGTCCAAGTAAATTGCAAAGTCCAAATTCCTGGCTCTTTCTGGTGGTCCTTCAGGATTGGGACCGTCCTACCTTCAGCTAGCCATTCAGACACCCAAACATACACACACACACACACACACACACAAACACACATCTCCAGATAGACCACTATGCACATAGCACAATATCACACACATTACTAATTACCATTTAAAAAATTGCATATGACATACAGTCATTCCAGAAACCAACACAGGGTGGCATCCATGCTAACAATAGCAACCAATGTAGCTAATTAACCATCACCTAAGGTAGAGAGTTACCATCAAAGTTTAACAAAGAATCTCTAAATCCTCCCGTTAAGGTTTTTTTGGAATTGTCCCTTAGACGTAAATCAAAGCCATCAGGATTATAAATTTGTTCAGCCCTCAGTGTTCCATAGGTGGCACCAGGAGAACAGATTCACAACACGCGAGTGTCAGGAAAGAATTGTAAAGTTTAAAAAGAATACATCTATTTAAATACAGAACAACCAAGATGTGTCTTAAGACAGTTGGGTAAGAATAATAAAACATATGTATGATTGGTGTTCTCCTTATCAGGAGAGGATGAACAATAGACTGGATGTAGGGGTATTGGAAAAGTACACAGAGACAGGAGAGAGAGAGAGAGAGAGAGAGGAGTTCTAACTGAGGAGCAGACACACAGATAAGGGAGTGAACCGAATGTCAGAGTGTTCTGACTGAGGGTCACAGACAGTAAATCACAAGTTCCCTTACACCTCCTAACGACAAAAAGGGTTATTTACTGCTACCGGTGTTTATGACATGAAAGCTTTTCTCATATTTTACCTGTAATTCAAGATACACAATTAGTCATGTAATAATGTTTTTGCTAACCTGAGCTGATTACACAGGCCACTGAGGGAGAATCGAGGATTGCCACTAGTCACAGCCAACACAGCCACTATCCACAAATAATAATAATAATAATAATAATAATAATGATACGATTCTTCAGCATATGCAACTTCTGGCCAGTCATGGTAATCACATCAAGAAGGCCCTTAAGTCAACTGGAAGAGCAGACCAGCTTTCGGTGCTCTACATAAAAATCTTCAACCTGTTCCTGTCCAAAGCTTTACAGGTCTACAGGTCTACAGGTCATCACCATGACACTGCACTACTCTATCTAGAACAGCAAGGCAACTACGTGAGGATACTGATTTTTGCCTGTCCCTGCCATTAAATACTTTTTAAACCTGCATATGGATCGGTCCCTGCCTCGTGGGTCTGATTCGTAACATCTTGGGTATTGTCGTCTCTCCCTTCCCTGCCCCCTATTGTCTCCCAGAGGGCTGCCGCTTCTGGATGTAAAGTATTTGTCTGTGTTAATTGTAAAGCGACCTTGGGTATCTTGAAAGACACTATAGAAATTATTTTAAGTTTTAGTGCTGTTAGCTAATATTTTAAACTTTAGGGATTATTTGCTTACACACATATGCACACACACATATCTTATTGTCTGAAATAACCAAAATCTGCTACCTGAGTAAAATTAATTTCACTTGAGATTAAAATAACACAACTCAAAATATGTAAAACTATAAAGAATTCATATATGAGCAAAGTGCTAGGAAAGCTAGTGAGAAAGATTAGAGTAGATTCATTGTCTAAATCCGGAATTTTGTGTAACTGTAAGAATTTTTGTCGTTTCCCCTTTCCTCATTCTATTTTTTCTCCCACTCACCAAAACATTGGACACGATGAGAAAGGCACATATCTGAATAAGTATTCTGCTCCAGGCATGAATGCTATATCGAAATGTCCAGTAGAGGGTGCTGGTGCTTTACTGCTTCTGTGTACGAACTCTCCTGCCAGGTCGTGCTCAGCCACGTGCTCAGCTCTCTTTTCCATCTGCTTTACAGCAGGAAATGGACCATATTGTTTTATTTCTGTTAGCACAACATTAGGATGCTCTGCAGAGTAATGGAAATACAACACAAACAGAGTAGTACACAACTTCATCAAAAAAATGTAAGAGGTATAATTAAGATATATATATTAAAATATTAACTTTTCATGCTTTTAAATGTTCTCTCTGCTTGCAGAAAAATATTTCTCAAACTGATATTTGGTAATGTGCTGTTTTAAACTAGCCCCAGGTTTACTCAAACTCCAGTCTATAAGGCATTCTTTTTCCATGCTAGGGTTATGGTTCAGGTGAAGATTAAGCCTAAAGCTGTTGTATTTGCTTTTATACACGGTTATGAGTGATTTTTGAGCCATATGCTGAGTGTGTTCATAACTGTTTGTTAACTGTGTGGTTGGAGGTTATTCTACACTAGTGACTAGCCTGGGTAACTTCTCCCCCACCAGCTCATTCTTATACACTCAAATTAAACAGACAAATGTGCCACATTTAAGAGGTGAAGTCAGTCTTACTAAACACTGTAAGCATGCATAAGAACATGAGGTCCCACCCTGAGACACCACAGTTATCAGGACGTAAATGCAGTTTTTCACAACCCGTTCTTGAGCAGCGAGCTGTAGTGAATTGGAGACTGTATGCATGTGCTTGAATTAAACTAGAAGAAAACCATCCACATCACCAGTGAACATACACACACGTGAACAGGCTAATACAGGACAGGCTAATACAGGACAAGCTAATACAGGACAGATGAATACAGGTTAATACAGGACTGGCATTATGAATCTTGCTCCTGACTGGAAGGGGCTACAAGTCACTAACAGTGCCAAAACTGTTCATGCTAGTGGCACCAGTGAGCCACGAAGGACAGAATTATACACTTAAAACACTTTTAACTTGATGAAAATGACCCTTTTCAGGCCATATTTACCCAAATATTAGCTTTATTTTTTGAAGGAACTGACTGCAGCTGCTTTTCCATGTTTTTATTTACTTGTTTTTGCTAAAAGGAACCTGAGATGCCATCTACTAAACATTTTAAATATCCTACTGCAATTATTCGGATCAGTTTCACACTGGGTAAAGAGTAATTGTTAATGCTTTGTGCTATTGCTGTTATTGTTATTGTGTTATTGTTTGTAAATATGGAAATATGGTGCTGCTGTGTGTTCTGTGTGTAGCAAGTAATAAAAAAGGCTGGTGGTTTTAACAATAAGGTTCCTTCATATTATTACATGACGCACTTGAAATTTGAAAATTGAACAAATGAATCATGAATTCTGCTTTAATTATTTGCAAGATTGGAATTGAAGAATCTAAAATAAATTTTATTAAAGAATTTTTGGTGCACCACTAATGGATGTCTTAACGCAATTGTAACGGCGAGGGTTAGGCTGAGTGATGAGGCGAATCCATGAAACACACACATTTATTGAGAGTATATAGCGCACGCAGCGCACATGAACACTACAAGCATGTACACTCAGACAAAGACGAGCTTGGGACACTGCGTAAACACCCATTAAATAGACGAACAACCCAAGCTCAAGAAAAATGTTTTTTGGTTTTTCTAGTTACATTACTGCACATGCGACTTCATTTCCAAGCACTGAAGCTCCCACACCGTTCTCACCAACTGTAATGCCAGTCCCCAGCAACTTAACTTCTACCCCAGTTGGACCAACTTGTACACCTGTGTCCACTGCCAGACCTGCCTTCACTCTAAGTGGACCAGCTGAAGCTGATGCACTTCCAACCTCAGCCCGAGCCATAGCACCCGCTCCCAGGACATTAGCCTGAGCAGCTGCAGAAGCATTTGGCCCTTTAGCTTCTGCTTCAAAGATGCTCCACTCTGCTGCAGCTCGTCCTACTCCAGCCTCAGCTATGGCTCCAGCTTTTGGGATGCGCTGTCCTGGTTTACCAGTAAAGGCATTTGCATACGTGTCTGCGTTGGCATACAGTCCGCCAGCAAACGCTTTTCCTGGCCTGTCATAGTAATCAATCACGTCAAGGAGGCCTTTAGCTGCAATGAAAAAACAAAAGATTATCCCCAGAGACCTACTCAATCATTCAAATATGGCTCCAGCTTTTGAGATGCATTGTCCAGTTAAATATAAATAGTTTCCTTATCATATTCAGAATTTCTCTGTGTAGAACTAATGAGGGAATCGTCCGGCTGCTTTCAAAACTGTGCATACTAATGTGTCACTTCTAATTACAGCACAGTCAGAACCCTGCAGCAACACTACAGGATGGTAGCACAGTGCTTAAGGACACACAGAGCTTCTACTGATCCTTTGGAAAACTAGAATAAATACATTTAAAATCAATAATCTAAATATTACATAGTCATTACATAGTTTTTTAACATCAGACAGTGTTGACAGTACTGCATTTTCATTTAGAATTATTTATAAATATAATACATTTTATTAAAGCCCTAAAATCAATTAGCTCACTGTTTGAGTGCATAGGTGATATACAGACATGGATGTCTGACAATTTTTCTGCAATTAAATAAAGAGAAGACAGAGGTTCTTGTTCTTGGTAGTTACTCACAAAGGGAAGATGTTCAGGCCTATTTAAATCAAATTAATCTGAAAGCCAAACAATATGTTAAGAACTTGGGCGTCACTTTTGATAATGAGCTAAGTTTTAAATCACACATCATGACCACATGCAAGACAGCTTATTTTCACCTTCGAAACATCGCTAAGGTCCGAGATATGCTCTCCCCTGCTGATAGTGAAAAACTTGTCCATGCATTTATCACATCAAGGCTTGATTATTGTAACGCTGTCTTATCTGCTCTCCCAAAGAGCTTGATTTCTCAGCTACAGCGAGTTCAGAATGCTGCTGCAAGGGTCCTGACCTTCCTGTTTAGATCTGCTTTTAGTTAAGCTATGTCTGTTGTACTAGGTTTCCATTTTATTTACTTTCTTCATTATTTTATTTAGTTACATTTTATGTTTGTTCTTGTAACGCCGGGAGCGGCGGAGGATACGAGGACGGACACAAATGCTGAAGAGAGCGAGATTTATTAGTGGGCAATCCAAAATCAGAGTCGTATAACCGTGCATGGGTCAAAACATCAAGGGAGTCCGACATAGAGACGTAACCAACACGCAATGACATATTTAACAAGAACTAACTAACAGGAACAGAACACAGACTAGAGCACGAACGAATACGGGGCTGAGAATACACAGAACAAAACGGAGACCAGATGACGATTCAAAATAACCCGCGACATGCCAGACAAAACACAGGGTTTAAATAGAACAGAACTAACAAGAGACACCTGATTAGGATAACGAGGGGCAGGGATACAAAACACAAGGCGGGACTAAGAAGCACATGGCTAACAAAACAAACAGACACGAAATGACAGGAGGAGCAGGGCGGATCGTGACAGTTCTAATTATTTTAATAGTTCTATTTACCAAAGTACTTTATTACATAATTTTGTCTATTATCTTAAGAATTTGTCATTTTATTACCTTTATTTTATTACCTGTTATTGCCTGTTTGGTAATTTTGTTTATTTTATTTCATTTCATTTTATTTATTTTTTTATTATTTCTTTTAATCTTTGCTTCATTTTAATGTTTTGATTTATTTAATCTGTAAAGCACTTTGAGTTGCATGTATGCATGAAAGGTGCTATACAAATAAAGATTATTATTATTTTTGTCTTCGTAGGAGCTCAAGTACACAATATATGAAAATAAAAGGCAAGTTTGACTTCTGTTGCTTTACCTTTGCTCATCTTGGAGATAAACAGCAACTGCAAAAACCTGCACGGTATGACAGTGTTGGTAACATTTACTATGAATCTGATTCTGTATGTATCATAAATGCACGATATGACACATTATAACCATTCAAATCTAGTTGTAGTTACTCGTTAAATATTAAACTATAACAAACACGAAACCTTACAAAACACAGGTTATCTTTCCATTGATTTACAATAAAACCTTAAAAAATTGTTAAGTTGTTAAATTGTACAATCAATACGTGGAGAGGAAAAAAGCAAACTACTATAGGCCTATGCAAATCTAGCGCATACTGACAATAAGGAGTGATGTTGGAAACTTAACCAGACATTAACATAAGGCAGAGACAATGACTGGATCCTACCTGTCGCTTTTGTTTGTTGCAGTTATGAACAAAGCTATGACAAATCTTCCACATTTATAGTGGTCTCAATACTTTTACTTTCATTTTTACACCGACATATTCTAACGGTAATGTAGGGAAATTTCGCAAACAGGAAAACGCCAGAATAAAAGCGAAAGCGAATATAAAAGTGTACTAAAGATAACAAAAGAAAACTAACGGAACATGATCAAAGACCAAAAACGGCTTTTGATTGACCCCTCCCCCAACAAAAATTGGAGTGAGGGGATGCAACTGACCAGAGACAGCACCATATTATGGGTGTTATGTTCAAGCAGTGCCCGTGAGACACCCCCATGATAGTTTTAAACATGTTCCCCAGAACAGAGAACCGCCGCAGTTTGTACAGAACATTGCTCCTTAACCAGTCAGGAATCAAATTAATAAATTAGTCAAAATATGTGCTAGTGTCCTACTTGTCAATAACAGTAATTAAAAGCTGTGACTGATACACAATGAACATTAACAAGGATTGGTCTCAGTAGGTTCCCTAAAATATTATATTATTCACTTATTCCATGTGGCCTACCTCCATTAACCCTCTGAGGTATAGGGGCCTTTTTTCTGTTTAAGCATGCTTTCCTAAATTTGTCTCTAAATATACTTATTCATCACATTACACCTATATAATTCATATCAAAATGTTCACAACAATCTCAGCCCTCATCCTAATGAGGTTACATTTGACTTATAGAGTATTGCATAAATAAATTATATGGTCCTAAAGCTGAAAATATGGTCCAATTTCAAATTCTTCTCATATGAAACCATGAAACTTCAAACTTTACTGAAATGAACGAACTATACTGATGTTTGAAATATGTTTGCAAAAGTGTTGGCTTCACAAAACTACTGAAATATTTAAATAAACTAGTATAGAAATGTGTATAAATAATGCATAAAAATTATTTTGTTACAATCACTTATTGCATCAAAGTGTGGTCTGAGGGACTGAGATAAATCCAGGCCAGGGCTTACACACAAACATATATGCACATAACCCTGGCCAACTACAGTGGCCAGGGACCCAACTAGTCCCCCCTCAATTTTTCTAAGGGGAAAACAACAATCCGCTGTGGGGATTTCACATAAAATAATAGACAAAAGCATGCTAGGACTAAACATAAGCACTCAAGACCAGACAAACAAGAGAGGGGAGCGGTAATACCATCACACAGTCAGGTCAATGCCATGTTACAAACAGTGCTTAAACAAACACACACACACGGCGTGAAGAGCGGTGACAGGCTTCAACTCCAGCTCTCATTTAGACGACACATATGATGTTGTCTAAATGAGATTTGATAGCTGTCACGGCCTCCGTACCATGACAGGTCGCTAATGTGGTCTTTGCAAATTTAAATTTAGGACCAGAACTCTTCCAGAACCAGAACCAGTTCTTCTTACTTGCCTGGGGCCCTTAGCTCAACTTTGAAAAGCCTACCTTAACATGTATGTGTGTGCAACATTGTGAAGTCTCACTTTTGGTTTCGCTATGATACACTTGATGTGAGGCAGAGACGAGGGCGCCTTCCTGAATTTGCGGGGCCCTATGCAGCATGTGTAGTGAGCGTTTAGGGCGTGTCAGCTCAGGACATAAGCATAACCGCAAGTAATGAACTGTTGATGAACTGTTTTCATCGCTGTACTTATTTTGTGGTCTGTTGAAGTTATCAATCATATAAAGAACTGCAATTAAAGAGACGTCAACACAGGAAAATAATTAGGGAACGTATTTTATGTAAGATCATTTTAGTTGTGGCACAGAATTTGGCTTTGTAACAGGGTGACAGAAGCAGCAGACAACGAGGCTGGTGCTGTGTTTAATTTCCATCTCAGCTTACACAGCACATAAATGACAAAGTTAAAGAAAATCAGAGAGCGCAAAGTGTTATGCTCCTAATTAGATGCACACGAAGCACGAGTCACTCAAACTTGGCTTTCACGAATGTAATGCGGAAAGTAGACGACAGGCTCTGCACGCAGGCTCACTTCTGACACGCACAAGGAATGCACAGCACTGAACTGTGGGACCTGTGGGCATTTAAGGAGTGTGAGTGATTAGTAACGTGTTGCAGGTGATCAGGCGTGGGATTGTGAGCGAGGGAGTGCATGGGAGGTGGAGTGTTATGAACTGGGCGTCTCCCCTGTGGAGCTGGACCTGCCTACCATGGCAGGCTTCTTTAATTTATATTTGTATTCAGATTTTGGATTACCCTTCTGTACCTTTACTAGTTCCTTTTCGTGTGTAAATACTTTTTAATTTAATTTGTGTTCACTATTTGTATGTCACACCAGTTGTCTGTAGCTGTTTGTTTTGTAGTTTTGAGGTTTGTTAATATTTCTTGGCTAGTCAAGTAGTCAGATAGTTAGGGAATGAACGTGTATTTTGTTTTTTTCTTTGTTTGGTGTAGGAAAATTAGATATTCCTTGGGTTTCATATTTTGTGCATAAACTATTACATGTGGTTGTGATGTACTCAGTAAAATATAAATATAAATAAATGACCATTATAACCATTCAAATGTAGTTGTAGTTAGATGTTGAATGTCACGTTAAAGCCCCAGACCCCTCCTTTCTGGCATGTGTAGGTGTAGTCCATGTCCATATATGTATTTTCTGTGGGTGTGGTTGTGTATGTGTTCACCCGTCTCATCAGTCTAATGTGTTACACGAAGTGCTTGTTGTGTATTCAGTATATATTGTGTAAGGTTGTCCTGTCCCGTGCTCGTTTTTGTGAGTTCACTTTGCGTATGTGTAGTTTACTGTTGAGTGTTTGCTAATCTCTACTTCTAGTAGTCGCCACTGTTGTAATAAAGCTGCGTGTTGAGTACTCGGCTCGCGCTCCCTGCCAAACCTTGCACGTTACGTTGAATATGAAAATTTAAGAAACATGAAACCTTACAAAACACAGGTTATCTTTCCATAGATTTAAAATAAAATCTTATTTAAAACTAAAACAAAACAGACATTCAAATTGTACAATCAATACATGGAGAGAAAAAATTAATATATGTAAATCTAGCACATAATTAAAATGAGTGATGTTGGAAACTTAACCAGACTTAAACATAAGGCAACAAATTATCCAAATTTATAGTGGTCCCAGTACTTTCACTTTCATTTTTACACTGACCTATTTATATTTATCTGTAGCAACTAACGGGAATGTAGGGAAATTCCAAAAACAGCAAAAACGAAACCAAATATAAAGGATCTAAGACCAAAATGGCTTTTGATTAACCCCTCCCCCAACAAAACACCATGGCGATGGCAAATTGGAGTGAGGGGATGCAACTGGCAACTGCAGACGCTAATCCACATTGTGCTTGGGACCAGGGTCATAGCACCAAATTCTGGGCCTTATGCACAAGCAGTGCCCATGAGCCCTTTTAGTGGTCTTCACAAAAATATTCAACCTGTCTGTCCAAAGCCACCATCCCACCCTGCCTGAAATTTACCACCATGTCGACACTGCCAAAGAAGAACTGTTCTCAGTGGACAACTTTGCTCTTTGTAGATTAGTTCTGCATTTAACAAAGTCACCCCAGACAGACTAGCTTCCAAGATAATGGATTTAGGACTCTACCAATTTATCTGCAGCTGGATTAAAGACTTTTTTACCAATCTCCCCCAGATTAGACCCCCACATTTCTTCCACCCCTACACTCAGCACTGGTGCCCCACAGAGCTGAATGCTGGGTCCCCTTCTATATGCTTTATTCACTCATGACTGCACTCCCACCAACCCTACCAACACCATCATCAAGATTGTGTTTGACAACCATGGGAATCATCACAGGGGGCGATGAGCCTATACAGGAATGAATTTCAAGAACTGACAGGGTGGTACACAGAGAACAACATGAACAAAAGAACGTACAATAGATTTGAGGAGACACACGACAGACATGTGGAAAGAGTCTCTGCCTGCAAGCTTCACATTGCTCAGGATCTATCCTGGACTATAACCACCACAGCAGCAGTGAAAAACACACAGCATCGGTTGTACTTCCTGAAGGTACTCAGGAAGAACCACCTGACAGAGTGGAACTCTACCACTTGTCATTGTATGTTATAGTACCTATGTTCATTTGCACGCACTGCTTAGAGTAATCAGTTTTAATTCCTGTAGATTTGTGATATTGAGCCAAAGTCTATTTGCACTTCTGGGTATAGATTCCTGTAGTTTAGTACTATCCCGGTCCAAGGGTATCTTGAATTCTGACCTACCTGCTGTACTATCTAGGATGCATTTTGTGAGTAGACGGCAAAGCACTTTGTAAGTCGCTCTGGATAAGAGTATCTGATAAATGCCCTGAATGTAAATATAAATGAAACAGCAGCTGCTTGTGTCCTCCTAACGCTGTTCCACTGAGAGCATGCTGACATATTACATCTTCACCTATTTGGTAAAGTGCTCTGTTTAAAACTAGCCCCAGGGTTTTGTTTTTAATAATTTAAAGGCACACAGTTAAGCAAAAATGTCTAAATTTACAGTGTATAAAGTAGCTCATCTTTTGAAAGCAAATCCAGTGGTCTAAGAAAGTCAAACTGAGCAGAGGAAGCGGTTTTCTTTCCCTCTGCTCTGACGTGGTCGGAGTGTGCATGTAGATGGGGGTGTGTGTGCTCGTGCAGGCCCTGGATGATGAACACATTCTGAAGCACCAGCTCCAGCAGACTGAAGAGTAAGTATGACAGATCTAGATTTTGTAGAATACCCCCTGTTCCCATTGCAGCCACCAGAGAAAAGTAAGAGAGGAAGATCTGTCCCAGTCCAGCCCCCACAAGCAACAGCACATCCAGACTCTGCGTTGGGTTTTTAGGTCCGCCCTGTTCTGTTCTCCTCCCACACTGGAGTTGCTCTTTGCACCGATACACCACAGTTCCCACCAGTGAGGAAAGCGCCATGAGCGGAATCACCGCCAGGTGGAAGCCGTAAAACAACAGGAAGGTGCTGAAGCGCCGGGCTTACTGTCCCACCCACACCTCAGAGCACGAACCCGACCACCCCAGCGATCAGCAACAGCAAACCCAGCACGGGCCCCACCGTGGTGCATGATGTGCAGGGTGAAGTTATGGTGGTGCCAGAGTCTTCAAACAAGCCAAATCTAAACAAGCCTATATATTGTACAAGGCACAGTGTACCTGTCTCTTTTCTGATTATTGGATTTTCATACTGTCTCTCCAGCTCTATCACCATGTGGATGAAATCTTCTGTTACTGCATTCAGCCACAACAAAATATCTGTGCATAAGATCACCATTAGACCATATCTGAAAACACACTCACAGTTATCATTAGTCAGAATGTTAGCATATTTAAGATTAAAAAAGATTAGCATACTTAAGATGAAAAAAAAGAGTAAAACATGGAAAGAATAAAGCGTAGACACCCTAAATAACGCGAAGAAATGACAACGCTCAAAACCCACACGAACGTGGAAGCACAGGAGAAAACAAAAGAGTAAACAAAACAACGCGGAACTCTCAACGCGTCACAACCAACTAAACTCGACCGCACAGCACGGGAGACAACGGGAAAAATAAACTCAAAAAACGCTGAATACTCAACGCGTGAAAAAATAACTAAAGACGCCAGGGGAAGTAGCTGGCTAACTGGCGAATACAGCAGAAAACATAAAACCCTTCCCAAAACAAAAGTCGAACGGATAGGAAGATAAACAGGAGGGGGAAAACTTGAGGATGGCCAGGAAGCGGCGCAGGAGATAGAAACTCGAATAAGATGCAGAGTAACCAGAAAGAGCATGAGAGGGAGAGGTGACGAAACACCTAGAAAATGTACTCGCTTACACACTGAGAAAGGGCTGAAAGCGCAAAGGAAACACCACACGATTCAGCAGTGATTCGTTCCCACAAGCTTCCCTAAGTAGCAGGGAAGCAGGTGAAACGAATCACCGCTGATTGCGCTTACACCGTTTGGTGCCGACTCGCGAACTCCCCCCGGCGGTGGTAGGAGGAGCAGCATCAGAGCCAGCCCTGACAGATGATAGCTGAATTACCGGTGACTGTGACGCTGCCAGCATGGTGGTTAGTGTGTGGTGGTGAGCCAGGTTGTCGACGGGCCCACAGTAGGAACCACATCATCCACAGCACACTGAGTCCCAGCAGCAGCAGCTGGAATACCTCAGGCTCCTGGTGGTGCAGTCCCGCAGGGTGGAAAGCGTCGCCGTCCACCAGGGCTGCTCCTAGCAGCACCACGTTCAGCACCAGGAGCCCGGACAGGAGTAGATATATACTGTATGAGTAAATATTCCACTCTGTGCCAGGTTTACTCAAACTCCAGCCTATAAGGCATTCTTTTTCCATGCTAGGGTTATGGTTCAGCCTGGTTTTAGCCTGGGTAACTTCTCCCCCACCAGCTCATTCTAATACACTCAAATTAAACAGACAAATATGCCACATTTAAGGGGTAAAGTCAGTCTTACTAAACGATGTTAGCGTGCATAAGAACATGAGGTCCCACCTCATGAAGACACCACAGTTACCAGGAAGTAAATGCTTAATGTCTGTATTTCTTCATGTTTGCTTGTTTGATTTATATGAAGAGCCTAAATCAGTGGATCTTAACCTTGCTGACATTAACACAGACAATCATAAATCATATAAATCATGCAGGAAATATTATAAGAATATCAATATCAGTGGGAACTTGTCACTATTAATAACTAGATATTGAATTTTCACTTATATGCAGTTAAAAAAATAATTACAATTGAGAGATATATAATGCTTTATAGAGCAAGAGATTTATACCTCTCCTACTAATCATACTGTTGTCCCTCACTGAAGTGTCTGAGTTCCAGAGCTGAACCATTTGATGTTTACTTACAAATAAAGACACCTCATTTCATTCACTCAACCTATCAGGGTCTTGTACACTGACAAATTACACACGTGGACAAAATTGTTGGTACCCATTGATTAATGAAAGAAAAATCCACAATGGTAACAAAAATAACTTTAATTTAATAAAAATTCTTATTAAATTTAATAAAAAAATTTAATAAAAATTCTATGAAAATGTATGAAAGTCAGATATTGCTTTTCAACCATGCTTCAACAGAATTATTAAAAAAAATAAACTCATGAAACAGGTTTTGTTGAACAACCTTTTGAGGCAATCACAGCAATCAAATGATTCCTGTATCTGTCAATGAGCCTTCTGCACCTCTCAGCAGGTATTTTGGCCCACACCTTATGAGCAAACTGGTATGGCATTACTAAAGTCAGTACATGTTGCACTGAAGATCACAGAAAAGCAAATACCTGTGACTGTGAAGTGACAGTTCATAGGTAAGTGCACGTGAAACATACTTTTTTTCCTAAATGTGGAACCAGCGTTAAAGCATACTGTGTCTAATACAATGTTTAGCTGAGGTATAATACATAAATGAACAGGAAGACAAAAAGTCAAAGTGTTTAGGGTTAACCATAATTCATTTTTATCAGATATTTACTACAGTACTTTCTGTTCCTCACTGCCAGCGTGGGAAAACTTTTAAATCATGATTGGTGACTATAAAGCTGCTATAGATGAAGTACAGTAAATACAAACAACAAAAGAAACAACAGCAACAAAAAGAGAATATGTAGGGAAAATAAACATACGCCAATATACTATCCCTCAAAGAAAAACAGATAGTTTAATTTTTACACTTAAGTTTGTAATCTGATTTTTAAAGCTGATGAGACTGGCACAGCTTTTTCGATGGTACAGCAAGTAAACTAAGATGATCAGGAATCAGAAATATCGTACATCTTACTTTTTCAGTTGTATAGCTATTTGATTGTGGATGTCTGTAGATACAACCAACTAATGTTTCAAATGCTTGAATCAACATCTCTGCCTAATTAGACAGCAGTGCTACTAAGTCACGGCACAAGAAAGTTAATGTGATTCTTATACAGCACCTCCACCAGTTCGGTCAGTCCTGTATTATGAGATGAATGTATTAAGGAAAATTATATATAGAGGCTTTGATTATTCATTCTAGTTTCAGAGAGGCTCATAATAGTAAATTGTGTAGGACATAATGACATAATTCAGTAAAAATCTGCTTTGCAAGACTGTACGCATGTTTAACTAAAAAAAGGTTGTGCATTATTATTCTTATTTTCTTTACACATATTTGTAAAATTCATCCTTATGATGTGATTTCTGGTTACATTCCAATTACATTATTAATAGACTTGTCTGGCAAATTATCAAGCACCACATCTCTCCCTGTCAGTCATGTCATAGTTTTGCTTTTTATGTAGCTCCTTCCTTTATTCATGCCTTTGCATTTCTATCCACACCCTCTTTAATTGACTGTAGTTTTGTTTTAGTTTGGTATTTATTTGCTTGTGTTTCCAGCCTTCCAGTCTCACCTTCTCAAGTCCTGGTGTTGAGTCCGGCACAGTCCTCTCTGGCTTGAACTGGCACAGACAACTTGGCCTTGTTCTCCACACCAAAGGTATGTCATGGCTAGACATCTTTGTACAGGTTTGTGTCGGGTCTACTGGTACCTGCCAGACATTAATCCAAATGTTTAAATCTACATTAATTACCCCCCCCCCCCCAACTTTTTTTAAAACCAACCATGTTGTTTTATATGGGTGATTTTGTTAACTACTTTTCTTGTATGAAGAGGAACTCAAATTCAAATGAACATTCAAGAACAAGCCAAATGAACAGGAGTCTTGGTTGCAATATAATTTGAATATAGTTTGTGTGTGATGTGTTTCAGAAATAAACTGAAGCTAGAAGCTTCTTGAGACAGTTCAGCAGTGGAGCCCATAAACCTTCAGTCTCAACGTCATCATCTTTAAAAATGAGGATTAAATACACTTTCTTTGTCTCTTTTCTCTTCATTGTTGCACTGGTCATCATTGAGAGAGAGAATAACATAATTACAAAGTAAGTCCAAATTCTCTCTCTCTGACTCTCACTCTCTTTATCCTCTTTCTTTCAGAAAACATGCATTTATATGAGGCATGGCTTCAGACAATGAATAATGTGCATAGCAAACTGAAATGAATAGTTCTGAGAAAGAGCCTGCAGAGATAATCACAACATAAACATTATATGCAGAGATAATCACAGCACATATATCATCCGGTGATGATCACAGCACATAACTCAAACCCTACCAGGTATGTCTGTCATTGGATTCCCAGTGAGCTAATTGCACACTTGGGACCTAAAGCACTTTAACAGGATTTAACAAGCCTCATCTGCACCTGGAAACATACTGATTTTCATATAGGATACATCAAGGCTCACACTGCAAATGCTCTTGACAGGGATGCTCTTTAATAATTACTGAACTGGTCCAACCTACTGTATGTCAAACAAAAATTGTGATTTTTTTTCCAAACGGCATTATGGTGCATCAGTCATCACCAGTAGAAGATGCATTTTAAATATTTAACCTTTTAAAATTCTGAATATGTGCTGTCTAGTACTGTCCATATGTACACGTTAATACTTTAGCCCTTACATTATTTATTATCTACATCTCTATCTATATGCTGTTTACAACAATGCTCTATGCATTTTATTCATGGTCCTCCAGTCTGCACATGTGTAATTGTAGTTTAATTATTAATAGTCTTAAACTGTCATACAGTTGTGTATTTTTTTGTCTCATCTTAAATCTTATAGTTGGGTGAGTGGAAGACTTGCAAGGTAAGAATTTCATTGTACAGTATAACTGCCTGTTTACTGAGCACATGACAATAAAATTCTTGAATCTTCAAAGTACAGGATCTAAACCAAGATTTCCTTCTTCTGGCTTCAGTCCAATCCTTATCTCCCTAAACTAAGTAATACTGAGATGCTATCATAAGTACACTATGACCTGAAGCATATCAATAAAATCACCTGACTGTGTAGCCTCAATATACTTGAATCAAAATGAATATTTCAAAGTGCAGAATCAGATGTCAAAAAGCATTTGATTAAATGTTGTGTGTGTTTAAGGGTTTCGAATGAACTCAACCCGAAAAAAACTCCTCAAACTCCCCTCCTGGATGGTGGATTTTTCTGGAGTGCTTTGGGACAGAATGGCTCTTGTCTGAGCCAGACTGACCTCTTATCCTACCTACGCACAAAGTGGTGGCTGGACAAGAACACTACCATCCCCAGTGGCAGCATCCAGCCATCTGCATCTAACAGGAGGAAACACATCCTCATCCTGGCCTCCACCCGGACAGGTTCCTCTTTCGTGGGCGAGTTTTTTAACCAGCAGGGGGAAAGTATGTTCTATTTGTTTGAGCCACTCTGGCACGTGGACCACATGCTGAGAGTGGCGGGTGGGATGGTGTCTGAGGGTGGTGGGACCAATGACTCTGCTTCAGGCTCTGCCTACCGTGATGTCCTGCGTCAGCTGTTCCTGTGTGACTTCTCCTTGCTGGAGAACTTCATTCATCCCCCTCCACGAGCTCACATCACAGCAGCACTCTTCCGCCGTGCATCCAGCCAGTCACTGTGCGACACTCCCGTCTGTACGCCTATTGTTAGGAAGCTGTATGAGCGGTTCCCTTGCCGCATACGCCGCTGTGGCCCACTTAACCTCACACTGGCCTCTGAGTCTTGTCTGCAGAAGCAGCACCTTGCCATAAAGTCTGTACGTATACAGCACCTGGAGAGATTGCGCCCCCTGTTGGAGGACCCGCGCCTGGACATGAGGATTATCCAGCTGGTCCGGGACCCACGTGCAGTGCTAGCTTCTCGCATGGTGGCCTTCTCCAGGAAATACAGGAGCTGGAAAAGATGGGCCAAAGATGGAGACGTACCTGAGGATGATATAGAGGTGAAGGAGCTCAGAGGGAAATGTGAGAACACCCGTATGTCGGCGGAGGTGGGTCTGAAACAGCCCAGCTGGCTGCGTGGACGCTACATGCTAGTGCGCTATGAAGATATTGCTAGGTTTCCTCTGAGAAAAGCAGCAGAGATGTACCAGTTTACTGGCATCCCCTTCACTTCCAAAGTGAAGGAGTGGATCCTGAGGAGCACACAGGACTCTAGCGATGTAAGTGGAGTGTACTCCACCCAGAAGAACTCTTCCCAGCAAGTGGAGAAGTGGAGGTTCAGCATGCCCTTTAAACTGGTACAGGTGGTGCAGAAGGTGTGTGGCCCCACTATGAATCTGTTTGGCTACACGTTTGCTGAAAACAAAGAGATGCTAACCAATAAATCCATGAATTTGTTTGAGGAAAAGACTCATCTGTGACCATACAAGACTTACATACATTCAAAGTTTGTTACTTAGCTAAATTCCACTTTAAGTTTCACTTCATTTTCTTATGATGCTAGGGGGGAATGAGGGGGCCTTCCTTTATTTTCAGGGCCCGTATATGGCTCACCAGCTCCGAGGCTGACCATCATAAACTCCTGTGGGCCACTTGATTTTCTGCTAAAAAATTATTGATTAAAAAATATTTATTCAGAGATGTACTCATCGTTTTACTCTCCATCCGTTTCACACCTACCCTAGCTGGCCACTTCATTAGGTACACTACTCACACACTTGCATTTTACAAGGTCACTTTTACAGAGTGTAGCCCGTCTGATGGGATACACACGTCATCAGCCAACCCATTCATCACGGACCACTGCAGATAATGGCACGTTTGAACATTCAATTGTAAATGTTGAAAACGTAGGATTCCAGGCCAAAAAGTAAAGATATTGATATTTGATTTATGCAAAATTTTTAAAGAAATAGGGCAGAACATAAACGGGGCGAATGCACGTGCCGAATCACAAAACAAATGGGAAACTAAAACCTCCGCCAAAACGGTGCGGGAATAGAGGGCAATGAAAATCACCGTAAGCGATACGGGAAAAAAACAGAGTAAACAGAAATAACGTGGAAACCTCAAAGCGTAAAACCCCAAAGAAAATAAAGAAACAACTGAGGACTCCAGGGGAGATAACTGGCTCTCTCAATCGAGATAAATGCAAACAAAAAAACCTTCCCAAAATAACCAACAACACTAGATAGCGGAACAAACAGTAAAGGGAAACTTGAGATAGAGCAGGGAGCGGCGCAGAAGTAAGAGCACTTGACGGAGCGATAGAGAGAACGTGGTGACGAAACACCGAAAACCGCAACACTACCGAAGAGAAGGCTGGCAGCAAGCACATAGCAGTAGGCTACAAACAACTCAGCGGTAATACACTGTCTCTGTTCGAAATAGCCTACTACATACTACTTCCGTACTGCTTGGGCCCCAAATCAGTATGTCGTATGCAGTATGCGAATAAAAAGAATTTTTCCAGTACGCGAAACATCCCCGGATGACATACTACTTCCGCAAAATATTCCAGTACGCGAACAGAGCTTCGTGGTGTACTGCATTCCATCATGCAACGCTACGTTCACGTGACCCCATAGTATGCTCTGCTTTTGTCGCATACTGGAAACTGTACTGCATACTACTACAAGGACCAGTATTCAGTATCCAGTATATACTGAGTTCAGTATGCAGCATGCCGTATGTAGTAGGCTATTTCGAACAGAGTCACTGCATCCGTCTTCCTTAAGCAAAAAGAAAGACAGGTGCAGGGGCCTCATGTACAAAGACTTGCGTGGATTTCTTACTGAAACTTGGCGTACGGACAAATCCAGAAAATGGCGTACGCAAAAAAAAATCCGGATGTATCAAACCGTTCTTACGCCGTAATCCAAGCACGTTTCTTTTGTACATCCCAATCAACGTGGAATTTAGCGCACATGAGAGACACGCCCCCTATAAATATGCAAATTCATTTAAATATGTCCTGCACCGGAGGAGTTTCCTCTCTGATCTATCACAAAGCATGTCAAAACGGGGAAAGAAGAGAAACTTCATCGAATGTGAAGTGGAGACGCTCCTAAATGAAGTAGAGACACGGAAAAATGTTTGTTTGGAACGCTGTGGATTGCTGTGGGGGTCATCAGCCATGTCTTGAGCGCGTAGTCGCTGTCTCCTAAGTAATTTAACAATTACCCATGTTTTAAATTAATTATTCTAAGATGTCAATGTCAAATGGTTTAAAGTTGTTGCTTACCAAGAAGCCACCCATCACGCACTCTGCCAGCTTGTAATGCCACTACATTAGTAAGGCACATTTTTGCATCACAGATTATTTGCACGTTTATGGAATGAAAGTGTTTTCTATTCACATAAGCAAATTCCTCCTCAGATGGTGCCTTTATAGCAATGTGTGTGCAGTCGATCGCTCTGATTACAATCGGGAAACCGGCTATCGCTGCAAATTGCGCTTTAATGTTTGCCTGGTCAACCGCATCATATGGGAACTTTATATACCTAGCTGACATGCATATGATCCCATCCAAAACAGCTGGCATGGCACGGCTCAAAGATGACTGGGAATCCTCGAATTTATCTATGACACGCGACACTGAACGAACTGCTCTGTGAGGTTGAACCTCCCTCCTCGCGAGGGGCTGGTCTTAATAGACACATGAGGACGGTGTAGACTCAACTCGCCCAGCACTCCGCGACAGTGCTTCCGTGAGTAGACGGCGCTTGTGTTTTCTCATGACAAACTTCAGTCTAATTATGCATGCTAAAACAATTTACAATGCATCAAACAGCGCGTATGGTAAGAGATGGCTTTCTCGTTTATTTCCGTGCCAGGAAAGCCCATGCAGCCCCAGGCTGTTTTACACAGCAGCCACAAAAAGGCACCCCGCTACTGCCGCTCCAAAGAATACATGTTGCATTTCTTCTGATGTGTGGGGTGAAATTGAGAGAACTGAAGGAGAATGTCTAGCAAGTCATAGTGTGTGCTATGAAGGAGATCCTGAGCAAAGGCATGGAGGTGTTTTGAACGTGGCAGTGGTGTGTCCATTAGTTAAAACAGCCCTTGTGTAGGTGTGGCGAAAACACAAGCATGGGGTGCAGGAGGTCGTGGCCATATGTACAAGTACAACGAGATAACAGTGGTGCTCTCAAGAATCAAATCATAAGAAACATGCACAGTTAGTAGTAACACACAAGTAATACAAGAGTGTCAATAATCAGTAGTCCAGAGGAGAAGTGTGCATGGTGCAATGCTCATATTTACCTGTGGACAGACATCTTTAGAGAGTGTGTAGGTGAAGACGTGTGTCCATGAGGTAGTAACAGAGGTGGAAGGTGTATTGTGCAAATACAGCATTAGGCATTCCTTCACTGCTATAAACACTAGGAGCTCTCAGTGGTTTATAAGCAAACATGTCCAATAGCAATATATCCTTAATACATTAAATTATTATTAATAGCAATACATATATTTCCTAAAATTTACTAAATGCCAACTACACCTAATATGTATATGAAACAGCTTCACTGTAACCCTAATGCGCATTACCCCAAGTTCACACTAAGCCTAACGTGGAACCGTAACCCTAATTGTAAATCAGCTTATTCTCTTTCCAGCCTACCTGTTCTTTAATCCCAGTAACATTTCCAATGCCATACGTCTATGTATGGCACACATGTAGGCGGACTCCTACTCCAAGGCCTGTCTGAACAGTTTTCTCCTAACTGTTTTTTTATGATGGTATGAAATCCTTAACTTCATCAGAAACCTAAATGACAAACAGAAAATTGTTTTCTTCATTTTGTTTGTATGTTTCCTTCTGTATTGCTTTGTATTCTTTCAGTTGCTGATGTATTTGAAAAGTGCTATACATATATATGTTCCTTATGATTTTTCATTCCAGGTCAACAGCTTATTTGTGACATGTTTCAGGAAAACTCATAAAGAACATTCTAAAGTTCTGTTTAAAAAAGTCATAGATTGTAATGGAGTTTTATATGCTGTGATTCTAGAAATCACAAATCTGTGGTTCCCAGGGGCCAGCTGACTCTGTATTACTTGCTTTTTACGTGTACTTTAATTGATACATAATCATTTCAAAATCCATAATCATAACAAACATTACAATATCAACATGATTAAAACAAAACATACACATTACCACTTCATTGTGCATAGTTTTATATATCTATTAGAGTCAAAAGAAATTCCTTTTTTCTTACCATATCCATAGTCCCCAACCTCCGTAGTTCACATACAATCTGCTTATAAACAGATCTCTGCAGGTATAACACATTGTTCCATAACCATTTTACATTGTGTTCTCCATATCTTCACTTTCACTATACACCCAACCATCCAATAGAAATTCTTTACATTGTTAGGCAACTCTGTATCAAATATCTCATAAATAATACTCTTCCTATCACCACCCCACTTAAATCTCCTATGCATTTCAAAGGCCTCAGTCATAACACCATTAACTTTACCTGTAACTTCAATTTGGCATATAACATTTTTATCACTAACCAATGCTTCTGGTAGTCTAAACTACTCCATAATCTTCCATATATATTCCCTTTGCAGAAGATCGAAGGCTTTCTTCTGGTCCAAGCCCACACTAAAGTAGAACTTCTTATCTCCTTCACACAACAGATGCCTTAATGTACACAAGTTATCCCACATATGGCGAACCCCTAATTGCACATGTCTGTTCCTTAATATTACTGCAGGCCTGTTTACAACTCTGTATTACCCCTCCCCGAACACGACTTCTCTATCATTCAAGGATTCAAGGATTCAAGGAGACTTTATTGTCATTCACACACACATGCGTACATGAGGTGGGAACGAAATTTTGTACCCAAGGTCCCGGTTTAAACCCCAAGACATAAATAGAATAAGATAAAAAAAAAATAGAATAGACATAGACTAAATATACATGGAATATACTAAATATACAAATGTATAAAATATATAAAAATATACAATAATAATAAGGACAAAAAAAAAATAAATAAATAAATAAAAAACTATACAGTGCTGAATGTGTCAATAGAGACACTGGAAAGTGGCTGTGCTTCAGCTATAGACATAAAGTGGCAAGTGGGTGTGCATAAGTGTCCTGTGCATAAGGTGGCCGTGCAAAGAGTGCCAGGGTCCGGCTGAGTGCTGGTCTCAGTGATTTAAGAGTCTCACAGCTTCAGGAAAGAAGCTGTTCCTCAGTCGGGTAGTCCTGGACTTAATGCTCCGCAGCCTCCTGCCTGAGGGGAGTGGGGTGAAAAGTGAGTGTGCTGGGTGGGTGGGGTCCTTCATGATGCAGGTGGCCCTCCGCCTGCATCTGGAGGTGTAAATGTCCGTAGTGGAGGGGAGGCTGACCCCTACAGTCCTCTGTGCGGCCTTCACCACCCTCTGCAGAGCTTTCCTCTCTGCAGCAGAGCAGCTACCATGCCACACACTGATGCTAGAGCACAGAACGCTCTCCACCACACATCTGTAGAAGAAGACGAGGACAGTGCTACCCAGGCCAACACGTCTCAGCCGCCTGAGGAAGTAGAGTCGCTGATGAGCCTTCCTGACCAGACTGGAAGTGTTGTTGCTCCAGCTGAGGTCGTGGCTCAGGTGTACACCCAAGTACCTGTAGCTGGAGACCACTTCCACCGCAGATCCTCCGACGTGGAGAGGGGGGTGGGTATGTCTGCCCCTTCTGAAGTCCACAATCATCTCCTTTGTCTTCTTAGCGTTGATGCAGAGGTTGTTTTTCCTGCACCAACCCTCCAGGTGTTCCACCTCCTGCCTGTAGCCAGTCTCATCACTGTGTGTGATGCAGCCAACCACTGCCGTGTCGTCCGCAAACTTCACAATATGACAGCCTGGGTGGACGGGTGAGCAGTCATATGTAAGCAGTGTGAACAGGAGAGGGCTCAGCACACAGCCCTGGGGGGAGCCTGTGCTGAGGGTTAAGGTGGAGGAGGAGACATTGTGGATCCTTACAGACTGCGGCCTGTTGGTCAGGAAGTCCAGGACCCAATTGCAGGTGGAGAAGCACAGCCCAAGTGTCCAGAGTTTGTTGACCAGGGTCTGGGGAATCATGGTGTTAAAGGCAGAAGTGAAGTCCACAAAGAGCAGACGGACATATGAATTCTTCTGCTCCAGGTGGGTGAGGGTGGTGTGGACCACGGAGGAGATCGCATCCTCTCTGGATCGGTTCCCTCTGTAAGCATACTGGTGTGGGTCCCCAGTGATGTTGATGGTGGCTTTGATGTGGGTCATAACCAGTCTCTCAAAGCATTTTGTGACTATCGGCGTGAGGGCTATTGGCCGGTAGTCATTCAGACCCATCACTGCCGAGGTTTTTGGGACCGGGATGATGGTGGCGGTCTTCAGGCATGTGGGGACAGAGGCTTGGATGAGGGAGGCGTTGAAGATGTCCGCCAGGACCTCCGATAGCTCGTTGGCACAGCCCCTCAGCACACATCCGGGAATGTTGTCCGGGCCAGCAGCTTTCCGGGGGTTGACCCTCTTAAGGGACCGCCGTACGTCTGCAGGGGTCACACTGAAGGGCACTTCTCCAGGTGGTGTGGTGAGTCTGGAGCACACACACGGTCTTCCAAAGGTTAGATATGGAGTGATCCTAGGGGCTATGCACTAGACTCTCATAACACCAACCCTGGTCAGCAAATCATGAGGCAACATATGTAGGCAAAGAATATTAATAGCTACTAATGAAATGTAACAAAGGAAAACATGTCACTGTGGGTGATGAACATTACAACAGCTGGCAATGTGATTTGATCTGCTCATAAGCTATAGGCACACCTGTGTCACATAAGCTAATCAAACCCACATATTGTGTGCCAGTTACATGTAACCCATTCAGCAGTTTGTCCTCGAAAAAGTCTAGTAAATTTGAATATATTTATATAATACAATTAGTATATAACAGAGTTCCAGCACATATCTATCGTCCTTTCTCACACATCAACATGCAGGTGTCTTTGAACATACATGTGTACACACACAAGCTGAGATGTTGACAAAGAAAACACAACAGTGGACATAAAGTTGCATTGATCATATGCAACATTATAATCATACAATATAAAGTACACTCTAGGCTACCAAAGCACAGAACGCGGGAAAACAAACAATAGCTTTAAACGCGATTTTAGGTAAAATTACTTCTATTTAATTTTTTTATTGTGCCTTCACAAGGAAAAACTCTTTGGGTGAAAGTGTGGGTGGATTCCTAACCATTTATAACACCAAGATTTTTAACAGTTGCTGTTGTGTTTGAATTAACATATATTGCCTTATTATTCTTCATTCTAGGTAAAAAAAAGTTTGTTTCAGAAAAAAATCTAAAGAACATTCTGAAGTCATTTTTAAAAAATCACGTGTAATGGATTTTATATGCTGTGAAATGAAATTAGTTAGGAACATTATAGAGGCGTCCTGTTGGGCACGGGGGTCTGTACAAAGAATGTACAGCTAATGAAACGCAATAAATGCAAATCATGGAAACGGGGATGCACATGCAGCGTCATGAGATGGAAATGCCTTTCAGTGGAAGTGTGGGTGGCTCTTAAAAGAGCCTTTGGGTTGGTTAAGTGGCACTATTGGTCCATTTACTTGGAGCTGGTGTACTTGGTGACGGCCTTTGTGCCCTCAGACACGGCGTGTTTGGCCAATTCACCGGGAAGCAGCAGGCGCACGGCGGTCTGGATCTCCCTGGAAGTGATGGTGGAGCGCTTGTTGTAGTGGGCGAGACGAGAAGCCTCACCAGCGATGCGCTCGAAAATGTCGTTGACGAAAGAATTCATGATTCCCATCGCCTTGGAAGAAATACCGGTGTCGGGGTGGACCTGCTTCAGGACTTTGTACACGTAGATAGCGTAGCTCTCCTTCCTGGTCTTTCTGCGCTTCTTGCCTCCTTTACCGGCCGTCTTGGTCACGGCTTTCTTGGATCCCTTCTTCGGGGCGGACTTCGCTGGCTCAGGCATAATACTCACCGTTCAGTAAAACACCTCTAAATGAATTACAGCGCGCCAGCACCTCCTTTATTTAGACTGTGGTATTCTAATTAGATCACGCCCGCCCCTCCGCGGTCATGACTAATCATCATTGGTCAGAAACAAGCCCTCCTCTCACACGGACCGCCTATCGTTGCTCCGCCACCCCAGTGCCCTAGCGTTTACCCCTTAATCCAGCCCCAGCCATTTCTGCCTTCAACTTTCAAATGAAAAAACCTCAAAACCTCCTGTTCAGTTCTGCATCCAGTTAGGGAATTTCTAGTTTATCATTTAGTTTATAATAAAATTGGATGAGGTTCTAAAGTTGCTAGATCATTACTTTGATTATCCATACTTTTGTTATAAAGCATCTCCGTATATCTTATATAACGTGTTTTAGGATTCAGAAAATACAACGTGTATTTTGAAATTGAGGTAGTAATAAAAAAAAATTTGACTTAGTACACAGCAAAGTCGGACACAATGTCCTTCGTGTGCGTTTATGTAATTGGCGGTTGTGGTTACCAGTAAACACACGAAACGACTCTTTAAATGAGTATATGGGTGGCTCTTAAAAGAGCCGTTGGTTTCGTGTAAAGTTCAGCGTTTAACCTCCGAAGCCGTACAGAGTGCGTCCTTGGCGTTTCAGCGCATAAACCACATCCATAGCGGTGACGGTCTTTCTCTTGGCATGCTCGGTGTAGGTAACTGCGTCCCTGATAACGTTCTCTAGGAACACTTTGAGCACACCACGGGTCTCCTCGTAAATCAGACCGGAGATACGCTTGACACCGCCACGACGAGCCAGGCGACGGATAGCGGGCTTAGTAATGCCCTGGATGTTGTCACGGAGAACCTTGCGATGACGCTTAGCGCCTCCTTTCCCAAGACCTTTACCTCCTTTTCCTCTTCCAGACATAACTAATCGCTTTTTCTACTGCTCACAGAAGAATCAAACAATGAAGCTCCAACACCCAGCGCGCCTCTATTATACTTCTCTACAGGACCTACTTGAAGACACTGGAGCACTGGAGGAGGCGGAACTAAATGCCAAGCTCGTCCAAACGCCTCCAGCACCACATTTAGACGGACTGAAATAAGGACTCCACACTAAGCCACAAAAATACAATTCAACAAAATGGGTATGTATATATAATGATAGTTTTAGACAAGATAAGAGAAGCAATGAAAAGAGAGAAAACAAACAAAGATAACAACAGTTTAAGTGCAACAAGAGCTGGTCTACAACTGCTATGGTTACTTCTCCTAAAAAGAATTAGAATCATTAGGGATTCTTGCTCATTAGGTATCTGGACCCATGCACTTGTAAAGCTGCTTTGTGACTATATGTGTTGTAAAAAGCACTATATAAATAAAATTGACTTGACTTGACTTACAACACTAGTCAGAACTCGACAACAATAGTAAGACCTAAACAACATTCAGTATGTTGTACAGGTCAGACAATTGTTGTAGGGGTCTGACATATGAATGAGTGTTTAGTAAACAGCACGCATACTATGAAAGATACATTTTCTAATATGGCCATAGCATGTTCGCCGATGACCGAACGACAAGTTCAGTTGGCTATTGCACGTGCACATTTCGGCGCGAGAAGCGAACGTTATTTTAAAAGAAAACTATCTAACCTAACCGTTAGTCGATTAGCTATCTAGGTAGCGTAAATGACAGCAGTTAGCTTAAGCTGCTAACCAGCGCAGCCCATCTCAAAATATGGAGGATGAGGACAAAACAATCGATTTTTTACGAAATGTTACTTTGAAGTCGTTAAAGCTAAAACATGACAAATGGCAAAAGTTTTTCGCCGCCGAGGAGAGTCGTACCATTATCAAGAACTTTTTTGAAAAGCCAGAACGTTGTAGTTTAGTTATTTCAATGAACGCTGCCTCCCAACTTGTTGCTAGCCTCGGTTTTCCTCAAACTCTTAAAAACAAGGCTGTGTACTTCGTTAAAAAGGGAAATGAAATAATAAACAAAGATAATATTCGAAATGTTTACTATGGAGATGTTGCTAGTTCACCCGTGAATGCAGTGATCGGTGCCATTGAGAAGGTTGGTTTGGCCTCACTGCTGTTTATTTGAATTTATTGAAATAGCTGCATCTAGCTAATGTTAATTATTCATTATTTTTACAGGTTATATATCCTTTGCACACAAACAGAGACAACACTAAAATCTGGCCCAGTGTTGTATCCAATGATGTTTCCCATCACGCCCATAAATTAAAGAATGAGGTGCATGTGGTGGGAGGTCTGATTAAAGGAAGGACATTCCTTTCCTTACCTGAACATTCAGATGCCTTTGGAGACATTACATACAGGTAATATTTACATAAACTCCAGTTATGTATCTATATTTATTTGTTGTGAACTAACATAGACTGGTGTGTGAGGGCCTATTTAAAATTGGTTTATCAGTTTATTTAGCTTAATTGAACTTTAATCTCTTCTTCCTTTCAGAATGGCTAATACCATTGACAGCAGGCTGATGCATGCCTTTGAGACAGTGATAATTGACTGGACCCATCAAGTTTCAGAGGTTCTAAATAAAGACTCAGCTCAGCCAATATCAGATGGTCTAAACCCACTACCTAAAGCAGAATTTGATTTCTGGAATAACAGACTCTTGAATTTAGAATTCATCCACCAGCAGGTATGTATCAAAAACATCTTAGTATACACCATAGTTATCTTCAGATTGTTAAGAAAGTCGTTTTTTTTTCTGAAAAGGACGAAGTAAAAGTACAGTGCAACTGTATGCATTCTTTTCTTTTCCAAAGCTTATGAATCCAAAAGTGCAGAAAATGGCTGAAATTGTTGAAACTGCAGCAAGCATATATTGGCCTGCATTAAGAAACATCTTCAAAGATGTTAAACAAGGCACAAAAACCCATTTCCTCTCGCTCAGGTTTTTCAGATATCATTTTATGAGGCTGGTGCGTCATATTAACGTTTGACTTGTTCCACAGGCTTAAGGGAAGCTGAGGATATAGTAATTTACCTCAAGCCAATACAAATGACACTTGATGAAATCGAACAGTTGGAGTATTCTTTGGTAAAAATGACATTTAATTCATATCTGTAATTGCAAGATTGTAATAATGCTATGCAATCTGTACATTCTATCAATTTTTTAAAATTTTGTTTTGTTTTTGTTATTAGTTACCCTTGTATATTGGAGCTTTGATGCACACAGTGGCTCTCACATGGGCTAATTCAGAGTACTACTGTCGTCCTGATAGGATCATAGTCATCTTACAAGAGATCTGCAATTTATTTATTGATATGGTATATTATATTGATGTTCTTTAATTTTATTATCAAGTTAAATGCAAATATAGACTAAATTCTTTTTTTTGTAGACAAGAAATTTCTTAGGTCCAGAGGAAATTATGAAGAGTTTGCATGGTGAAATAGAGGAAATGCTTGGAAAGATCAGAATAAGTATGGTACCACTAGTTATGCTCAGAGAAACCTACGAACAGTGTAAAATGGTTATGGACAACTTCTTTAAGGTAAATGTATATGTCATATAAAATATAATGTAAAAATCATATATTTTTATGAGATTTCAAAATTTCCATAATTTTGTCTTCACACAAGTTACAACACTTTAACGTACATGCTTAGTAATACTTCAATTACTTTTTAGGATGGGAAAACAAAGAATTGGAGATTTCCTTCACATGTTGTGTTTACAAGATTGGATGCATTTTTGCAACGTTTGCAAACAGTTGAGGTACAGCTAAATTTGTGTTGTGCTGTTCACAAAGTAGGGTTACTACAAATTTCAAAATCGATAACGGTTTCAACTTTAAATATTAACCCTTTGCTTTCTAGGAGGTTTACAAAGTTTCTACAGAGTTTTTGAAATTGGAGAAGGTGGACATCCAAGGTGTAAGAGGAGGTACTATGGGAACCTTAGTCTATCACATTTATGAAGAATTTCTTGAGCTCATCAAGATGTTTGCTGATTGCAAATATGATGCAATAGACATAGATGATAAGGTAAGCCTGGAATATTGTTGCCTTTTCAACAGTTATTTCATTTTTCATCAGCTAAATGTTGTTATGAAGCTTGTAAAGCACGTTAAGAATGAGAATTCTTTCTAATGTTGCAGAGCTTTGATACAGACTTCAGAGAATTCCAGAACCAAATTACAGACCATGAGAGAAGGCTTGGGACAATCCTTTGTCAGGCATTTGATGACTGTTCATCTCTAGAGTCAGCTGTAAAGGTCAACTGCCAACTCTTCTGTTACCACTCCAGCCCATTCATTGCCTTTTCAGCAATTTCTCCAATATTTTTTTCCTTATTAAATATAAAAATTGAGAATACTAATTAGGGGGGTTCAAACTGACTAATGATGTGTTGCATGTTTTTTCATTGTTCCTATTACTTCAACAGCTCTTTGATATGTTCGGCTTCATTCTGGAAAGACCTGAAATTCAGTCCCAAATTTCATCAAAGTTCAAAGAACTGGTGAAAATGTTTAACTTAGAGATAGATAAAACCAAGCTAGTATATGATTGTCAAATAGCAGCAGTTGGAATTTGTCAAGGAATCCCTCCAGTTGATAAGAATATGCCACCTATTGCTGGACAGCTAAAATGGGCCCAGGAAGTGCAGGACAGAATACAGATACCAATGAAGAGCTTCAAGGCAATTCATCATAGGTAAGAATTTTTCAAATTACAATTTTAATACACTCAAGACAAAGGAGTGTGGATATAACTTCGGGTATAACTTCATTTTAGGTGCATGGACACAGATGAAGCTAAACTTGTGTTCCAAAAATATGATCAGATGATGGACCTGGTGCATAATTACTGTATAAGGGTTTATTCACAATGGACTGAAAATGTAGACATGAACTGCCAGTTCAACTTGAACCAACCCTTGCTCTTGAGGAACCCAAAGACTCATGTCCTTAGTGTTAATTTCAACAATCAGGTCTGTTTTTTCCTCTGTTTGCCCATTTTTCTGCTCAGTTCAGCATTCACGACTGCCATTTACACCATATTTGTAATGAACACCTTATGCTTTTCAGCTTGTGGCTGTACTAAAAGAGGTAAAGTACCTTCAAAATAAAGAGACTATTCCCACTTGTGCAGCTGATGTTTTTGCCAAGCATGAAGTTTTCCAAAAATACATTGGCAGTTTGGACCTTGTTGTGTCCTGGTACAATCAGGTATGGATGAAAAGCAATGCATATTCTGGTAATCTTGATACATTGGATAAATCATTCTCATTGGCCTGAGCTTATAGCCCTCAGTTGCTGGTTTTCAGGTTCAAGCTACAGTCCTGCCAGTGGAGTTTCCACTGATTGAGAATGAACTGAAAAGAATAGATGAGCAGCTAGAATATGCTATAAACTCCCTATTCTGGAACAGCAAAGGTTTGTTTGCTCACATCAGTGTGCCTAATGATAAGGATGGTATTAAATTGGTGATCAAAATATGCAGAAGCCAAAGTATTCATTTGAAAGTTGTAACATCTATCATGATTTTTCTGTTCTTTGTGATTTGATCTCTGCTATATATAACATTTACATTCACATTTACAACATTTGGCACATGCCCTTGTGACAATCAGCAAGGTACTTTTTCTACAGAGTTAAACGTCATCACTGGGACCTAGGTTCAGGTTCTGGTGATGTTTTTGTAGTGCATGAGAGAGTGCATGAGAGAACACCTGGTTGAGCTTATGAAGGAGATGAAAGCTACTCTTTTCCTGCTGATATAAGGTTTCAGTTAGTCTAGGCATCTTGTAAGCATCTGAACTGATAGAATGCAAACCAGGAAGCCAAGTGTCTTTTAATTTAGGTGTCTCTTTATTATAGATACGTAGGATGCTTATAAATGACCTTTTAATTTGTTGATCTATAACACGGTATTGTGCTTATGAATAATAAACCTACTTAGACAGATGATGGAAGGGATTAGAGTTTCCAAACAGTAATTTCTGAAAGCTGACTTGTTATTTTTAGGTGTGTGGGAGTACATACAGAAGATGAGAGCAACACTGCATGACTTCCAGAGCAGGATTGAAATGGCAAAATCCAATGTTAAAGCAATGCATGACATAATGGATGTAAGAAAAAAAAAATGTTCCGTGTAATGTCTATGCAAAACTTTATTAGTACAAGTAGCATTTTGTGTTTCATTTTGTAACATTTTAATAGGAATGGACAATGAGCCCTATGTTTGAGAGGAAGGACAATAAAAAAGAATCACTCCTGGATTTAGATGGAAGGCCAGCTGCTGTAGAGAAAAAATACAACAGTATTAAGGAATCTGGAGAAAAGCTTCATGCCTTGATAATAGTAATGATCCATCCAATTAAAAGCATTAAATGTTAATTATGTTTTAACCTTTTATGTGTTATTAATTTTTTTTCTCTTTTTCCTAGGAAAATAAAGGATTATTTAGAGCAGAGGAAAGCTCTGACTCTTGGGCGGACTATGTTGACTACATTGATGATAAAGTTCTGGACGGATTCTTTAAACTTATCCATGTATCTCTCAGTTTCTTTGTTACAAATATGGATGCAGAGGTAAGAGCACTATAGAAGTCCATACATATTCATAGAAGTCATCATATATCAGAGACTTTAAGCAGACTTTGTTGAACTAAGTTTATATTTCTCCATAAACAGATAAATGATCCCTTATTTGAAGTGCGTTTGGAACTAGTGGATGGAAGCACTGCCTTCTACCCATCTCTTGGTTATAGGGTTTCAGATGGGTTCTATGATCTTGTTGAAGACCTTATTAAGGATGTGTATAAAACTGCCACACTGTTCCCACGTATATCAATGTCCAAAAAGTCTAGTTACCAGGTAAATGTGAATGTCATTGCACATATGGTGCTCCTATTTATTAATTTATTGATGTGTACCAGAAGGAGGTTACATATGTTAATGTTGCTATTACTGTTAGGTGGAACTTGAAGAGATGAGTGTGCTGACTGACATGCATGAGGATCTAATGAATCAAGTGCTGAATGCTATGAAGGACGCTCAGGATTTTCATGAGGCTCTTTACAGATATGCCTCCCTCTGGCAAGATGACCCTGATGAGTTCATGGAGCAGTTCCTAATGTATGGAAAAGTACTCACCCAAGAGGAGATAGAGGCCCATGGAGAAGAGAATGTCCCCAGGAACCCACCCACTCTAACAGAGTTCAGAAATGGGGTAGGGGAATGTATAAATAAATACAGCCTTGAAAATAGAGGAAAGACTGTATTACAATTCCTGTAACTGAAAATATGCAGAGAGTATTTCTGAACATCTCTGTGCTTTTTTCAGATTGACACATATGAAGGCTTGTACACTGAAGTGAGGGAGATGGAGAATTCAAAGGTTGTGCTTCATTGGCTTCAGATTGACATCAGACCATTCAAACACGCACTCCTCAATACCATCAAGAGGTGGAGCTGGATGTTCAAGCAGTACCTTATTGACAGAGTTACTCACAGGTACTATACAAATCACTGAATGCAATTACAGCATTAAGCACATGACCATCATTTTAATTCATTGCAGTGACTTCTGTAAATGACATCTGGTGTTTACCTCAATTTCAAAATGCATTTTTGGATTGTGCTTGTGTTTGTGTTTTTCTGTCTTATAGCTTAGGGGAGTTGGAAGCTTTTATTAAGGAGGTAACGGTCGGCCTTACTAAGACTGTAGCAGAGGGAGACTACGAGGGCTTGGTGGAGGTGATGGGCTACCTAATGAGTGTGAAAGACAGACAGGTGTCCACTGACACAATGTTTAGTCCACTAAAGGAGACCGTTGAATTCTTGAAGGAGTATGGAGAGGAGCTCCCAGATGAAGTCCATGCACAGTTACAGGCAAGTTAAATAAAACCACCTATTTCATTCATTCCATCATGTGATGTGAAATGTGAAATGACTTTTTTTTCCAGTTTATAGTGTAATTCACGTGTATTTGTTTAACTGGCAGGACTTACCAGAGCTCTGGAACAATGTGAAGAAGACTGCACTTCAAGTTAAACAAAATGTCGGCCCTTTGCAAGCTAATGAAATGAACATAATTAGACGGAAGTGCCAACAATTTGAGGTACAACAAAGCAATACAAAGACAAATAACTGATCAATTATTGCCATTCATTATTTTGTGTTAAATAACTTTTGTGGGGGGAACCTAATTTGCACAAAGTTTACTTTCTTCTTTTGTTTTGCACAAGGGTATAACAAGGGTAATCTCAACAGGTTTATGCCATCAAATTAACGTCATGTCACCCATCTCATCACAGTCATCACACAGTAGCATTTTAAAGTAGAGTTCTTTATTTAAAGTATCTTAAGTATCATGTGTTTGTAATTTTTTACTGGTATGAAAGCATGATTATATGAAAATGTCCAATCATATCTGTTAGCAAAAATAGCATTGTTTAGGGTATTACAGTTCTATTGTTCCAGTATACTGAATGTCTTATACTCAACAACCACTAAATCACTAAAATCATTACACAACTTTCTTATCTATTAATCCATCTTTTCTAATTTTTAAATAATAATAAACATACTAAAAAGAAAATCCGAATATCGTAAAGCCTTAAACACGGTACTTTTTAGCAAATAATTTGATGTTGGCCTACCTAATAATTTCATGCATGCACAACACTTAGGCAGAAAGACATGAGCAGATGGCATAATTACATAGATAGTTAGAAGTGATTTGGAAATAATGTAAACCTAGTCGCAATCTAATTTGTATATCTGAAGTTTTAAATACAGACTTAGTCCGCAATTACATAACATTATTTTGCTACATGTATGTACAGATTAAGCAGCATGAATTCAGAGAGACGTTCAGACAACAGCCATTTTTTCTGTTCTCTTTTGAATGTCCCTATGAAGCCCTTGATGAGGTAGATTTTTGCCAGCTTTTTGACTCACATTTGCACAATCATGCGATATATGTGTCTCTCTCTCTGGTATTATTGCAGTGAAATTAATGTGATCATTTATATGTAAATATTTTAGATTCAGAACAGTATTGCTGCACTGGAGTCAGAAATGGAGGCCTTGTATAAGTCAGCAAGCTTATTCGAAGTGAATGTTCCAGACTACAAACAACTGAAAGCCTGTAGAAAAGATATTGTTTTGCTGAAAGAACTTTGGGGCGTGATATTGCTGGTAGGCATCACATAGATTTATCCCCAGGAAACCCTTTCATTATCAACATGAAACATTTATAGAAGGATGTAAATTTCAGTCTGATGCTACATTTCATTTTACACTACAACATTTAAAAGAGTTTATTGTGCTATAGGTTAAAGGGAACATGGATGACTGGAAAACCACTCTCTGGAAAGAAATTAATGTATATAAAATGGACATGGACACCAAGAAGTATGCCAAAGATATCAAGGGCCTAGATAATGAAATGCGGGCATGGGATGCCTTTATAGGGTTAGACAACATGGTGAGAAAAATGATGATATCTCTGCGGGCAGTGGGAGAACTTCAGAATCCAGCCATCAGGGACAGACATTGGCTGCAGTTGATGATATCAACCAAGGTATTTCAAGCTTAAACAGGTTTACACCAACAGAGAGCATCTTACAAGAAGTGTCTTACATGCTTTTGTTTTATAGGTGGAGTTTGAAATGTCTGATAAAACCATGTTTGAAGACCTGCTGAAGTTGAACCTGCATAAATCTGAGGATGAAGTACGTAGCATAGTTGACAAAGCAGTAAAGGAGTCCGGGATGGAAAAGGTAAATAACAAGCATTTATTAAGTTTTGTAGTGATTGTAGATTTTGGTAAGTTTATTAGATTACCTTTGCTGCTTGTCTCCTTGTAATGATATGATGCATGTGGTTGTTAAAGATATCGCATGCGATTATTTAAAGATATTTAAAACTGTCAGATGTCTCAAGAAAGATAGCACTGTTACAGTATATGGTGGTGAACAAAATACATAAATACATATTTTTAGCATCACTGATTAATATTTTAGAGCATTCATTCTTATTTATTCCCAAAGAGAAAGTTATTAGTATTTTAGTTAGTGTTAGTTTGTTAGTTTAGTAACTTATTTAGACAGTACGTCAGACACAATTCATGATGATCAAAGGTAAGTGTGCTAGCCACCTGGTCAGCTTTCATCTGTAGTCCCTAGAAGTGCTGTCTTATTTTTATACAAATGACAAAGTTCATTTATAAATACATTTGGCAGGCGTTAAACATGGTAAAATTATGTTGTTAATGGAATTTTATGTGATGAATTATTCAATTAATTTCAACATAGATTATGAGCACTATTCACTATTTAAAATTCAACTTGACAGTTACAATGTGGAGATTTGAAACCACATTCTGCTGTGATAAGAAATATGCATTTTTTGTAGACTTTACATGAGCTTGACAACACTTGGAGTGCCATGGTGTTTGAGCACGAGCCTCATAGTCGTACAGGCACCATGCTTTTGAAGCCCAATGAGGAGCTGGTGGAGACATTAGAAGACAACCAGGTGCAGCTGCAGACGCTCATGACCTCCAAATACATTGCCCACTTTCTGGAGGAGGTGTCAAGCTGGCAGAGGAAACTGTCTACTGCAGACTCGGTCATCTCCATTTGGTTCCAAGTGCAGCGCACCTGGACTCACTTAGAGAGCATTTTCATTGGCTCTGAGGACATCCGCTCTCAACTGCCTGAGGACTCTAAACGTTTTGATGGCATTGACATTGAGTTTAAGGTGTGTAGAAAAAGGAAATTTATAATGTATATGAGTCATTTTAATTTTAATTAATGAATTATCTTACTTTGCCTTGAAGGATATTATGGCTGAAGCAGTTACGACTACAAATGTGATTCAGGCTACAAATAAGAAGGGTTTTCTGGAGAAACTGGAAGATTTGGAAGCTGGGTAATCACTTTGGAATAATTTTTAGTCTTTTAAATTTTTCAGTAGTCAATTTTCTGTGTAGTAGGTCTGATACCCATTACAGTTTCAATGGAAAGGAAAAAGCGAATCTAGACCAATATACCACTTGAAATGAAGGCAATGAAATTAACACTGAAAGAACAGTAAGTGCTAACCGGCCTTAGTGCCCAAGCAGAGCCACAGGGCTTTAGCCTGAAAACACAGCTGTCATCCTTGTTATCAGGAATGACTCTTTCAGTGGGATGGAATCTCAGAAAGTCATAGTTTGATGTGAACCAAACGTGAGTTAAATGGATAGCTGCTAATAATACTGGCTGACTACAATATAGTGAAATGGATTATTATGCATGTTGCCAAGAAGGACACGAGCAGGAGTCTGACTTATTCAAAAGGGACTTTAATAACCTGTTCAACACAGTTTCAGTGTTCAAACACTCATCATTGGTCTTCTATCTGCATAGGAAATAAATATGTGCTCAAGGCTTCATTTAAACCCATGGCAGCCCAAAAGCTGTTGGTCAAACAGCCTGAAACTTATTGAGCCTGTTTTTTGCGAAGAGAGAATAGAAACTGCACACAAACAAGCAGGATACCAAAACTCTGACAGAGAACTTAATTTTCTCGCTGTGCCATTTATCCAATCAGTGGTGATGCATTGGCACAAACATCCAAGGACTGTCCTTTTACATGTTCCCCCCACTGTGGGCGTCCTAACGGAGCTGCAGACCTTGGATGAGATCCACAATGATGACTGAGCTTATCGCTTTCCAGGGAAACCACAACCCTGTGAGCACACTACACTGTCCTCCATCTCCACTCCCCCAACACTCCGCCTGAACCTCCCAGCAACAAAGCTGTCACTTTCCCTGTCAGGCAGTCCTCAGGTGCAGCACCAGCCCACTTCCTCCTCTGCCCTCATCTATTGCCTCATCTCCACTTCCATCCCCCAAACCATCCCCTAAGCATCAAGCTCTTCCACCATGTGCAGCTCAAAGAAAGAGACAAGCTCTCCACCTACTGGAATGACAACTTCGCTCTCTACTCCAACACCAACAGGAGCACCATGCACCAACCTCTGCTGTACAGAAAGAAGACACCCTATTTTCAAATAGTGCGCCACATTGATATTCTTCAGGGTCCCTGCTGCTACAGTGATGACTTCAGCACTACACATTTTCAAAAGAAGCTTGTTCCCTGCATGCCTGTAATTCTCCCATTCCAGTGCTTACCACAAACAAAAACAAGGAGTACATATCAGATACTGTAAATGTGTCCAACCTGCAGTATGTAAGATGTTAGCTTTTCAATATTTATATTCATATAATCTCATTGTGATTTTAGAGCCAATATCTGATTTAGAGCCCATTTATATTATTACCCCATCTAGGCAATAGAGGCAAAACGGCAATAATGAAGACAGATAACGTGACAATCACAACATACAGCTGGGGTGACCTTGAGGAGTTGTCTGTCAAAAAATTATAAAACCTACATTAAATAGAAACACCAGTTTAACTAAATAACTGAAAAACAGAATAAACCCAAAATAAACTGGAAACCACATCCTACTACCAGCAAGTAAAAAATATCTACCTTTTATCAGGCTGGCAAAGTGTGAGAAGGCCCTGGCAGAGTATCTGGAGACTAAGAGGCTTGTTTTCCCCCGATTTTACTTTGTGTCCTCTGCTGACCTCTTGGACATACTGTCTAATGGAAACAATCCTGTTGAGGTGATTTTCTCCCAAATTAATTGCTGACATTGTTCTGCTTTTCACTTATTTTTACATTTTTCACACATCCTTCTTTGACTTCTAGGCTAGCAAGCATTTGTCAAAGCTGTTTGATAGTTTGTCAAACTTAAACTTTCAACCTGATGAAAATGGAAACCCCTCAAAACAGGCAGTTGGAATGTACAGTAATGAACAGGAATATGTGAAATTTGATCAAGCCTGTGACTGCTTAGGGCAGGTGAGTAATGTTTCTGAGCACAGAAAAATGTAGGACAGGAGGAATTGCACGACAGATTGTGACATAAAAATATTGATCCAACTATATTTTCAGGTAGAAACATGGCTGAACAGAATCCTGGAAAGAATGGTGGAAACATTGCGAGTTGAATTTTCAGAGGCTGTCCCAACATATGAAGAGAAGCCCAGAGAACAGTGGCTTTTTGACCATCATGCACAGGTCAGAGCTGCATGTACTCATATTGCATAGATTTATATGTAGTAATTAAAATGATGTGGAATCTGTCTAAAACTTATTATTGCATGTTCAGATTGCATTAGCTACCACTCAAATGTGGTGGACCACTGAAGTGGGTATTGCCTTTGCAAGGCTTGAAGAGGGACTTGAAAATGCCATTAAGGATTGCTTCAAAAAACAGGTTTGTAGCCTCAACGAATTCTGAGAAACAGTTATTTTGTATATACCAGGTTTGTGGTCAGTTTCAGTCTAACTGCCTTGCCAGTAAACTTTCATAAAACTACTAGTCTAGGCAGTCTGATGACAGTGATGCCTTACCTGTGTCAAAAGACTGCATCTGGATGCTATTTCAAGAAACTACCTAAAATTCATACCAACATTATAAAGCACTGAATGTATTACTATAGTTTGTTTTAGTAAGATGTTAGATTTTTACTCCTAGGTTTCTCAACTAAATGCCCTGATCACACTGCTGATTGGTGAACTCACTAAAGGAGACCGGCAGAAGATTATGACAATCTGCACCATTGATGTTCATGCTCGAGATGTTGTTGGCCAATTGATTGCTAATAAAGTGAGTGTGCAAAGGTCTTACATGAGAAGTGTGGTCATCTAGAATGTTTAGTCTGTACACTGCATTGTATTTCTTGCATTCCTTTTGAAGCTCACTGAACAACAAAATAAACATTGTTTTCTCTCTTTTTTCCAGATTGACAATGTTCAAGCATTTATGTGGCAATCTCAGTTGCGGCATCGCTGGGATGACACCAGAAAGCATTGCTTTGCCAATATCTGCGATGCACAGTTTAGATATTCATACGAATACTTAGGCAACACCCCTCGTCTGGTCATTACACCACTAACAGATAGGTATGTCATTGGCATGCTGATATTTAAGTAGTATTTGTACTACTACTTTGTTTACCTGACTGCATTCTTTTGCTGAATGTTCCTGTTACAGGTGCTACATCACTCTCACCCAGTCTCTGCACCTTATTATGGGAGGAGCACCTGCAGGCCCTGCTGGAACTGGAAAGACAGAGACAATCAAAGATCTGGGAAGAGCCCTGGGCATTATGGTATATGTGTTCAACTGCTCTGAACAAATGGATTACAAGGTACATGAGAGACAAATATTTAAACTCACAACCAGATATTACTTGCATATGTCCTAAAGTCTGACAGCATCACTTGTTTGTGTTTTAAAGTCTTGTGGAGATATTTACAAGGGCTTGGCCCAGACTGGAGCTTGGGGTTGCTTTGATGAATTCAATCGAATATCTTTGGAGGTGTTATCGGTCATAGCAATGCAGGTGTGTGCTTTTTTTAGACATCCATAATGAATAGAATTAAATTTGTATTTTTATATAAAACATTGAATCAAACCAGTTATAGATTAAGATATAAAGTAGAAAAAACTATATTAGAACCAGGCTTTTAGTTATTGTCACGATACGGGGGCCCCCTCCGTCCTCAGCGGCAGTAGTTTATGTTGTCCTGTTGTTGTTGCGTTGTGTTTGTCCCTCAGGTGGGCGGGGCACATTAGGTTCCCAGCACCTGAGGGTCATTTGTCTGTCAATATTGTTTTATATTTGTACCAGTTGACTGCTAGTTATTGTTTCCTTAATTTGGAGTATGTCACGGGTTTTGTGTTGTGCACCTTCTCTGTTAATTTCCTCCTTTTTCCCTGATACTAGCGTGATCACTTTCTTTTTATTTTGCACTCCTTGCCCGTCAGTTAATTAGTTGTTAAGTTTCTGTTTTAGTGTTGTCTTTGCTTTGCCATCACCAGATTTAATAAAATAATACTGAAACATCAACTAAATAATTGAAAAAAAATGTATTATTAAATTTCAGGTCAAGTGTGTCCAGGATGGCATTCGAGACAAGAAAGATATAATCAGTTTCCTTGGGGAGACCATTAAATTGGTCCCAACAGTTGGTGCCTTCATCACCATGAATCCTGGATATGCGGGTCGTGCCGAGTTACCAGAAAATCTCAAAGCCCTTTTCAGGTACAGGGTTACATTTAACGGTTTTAATTTTCTTTAGTTAGTGGGATGTTTTTCTATATTTTTCATGTCTATACTTGTACACAGCTGTGTCTTCTTGTATTCGGTACACAGGCCATGTGCAATGGTTGTTCCTGATTTTGAGCTTATTTGTGAAATCATGTTGGTGGCAGAAGGATTTATTGAGGCTAGAATTTTGGCTCGGAAATTCATCTCACTGTACAGCCTGTGTAAAGAGCTGCTTTCTAAACAGGTTTTTTCAATTTACTCCAATTTAACTTTATTATTCTGAATATGTCATGGCTTTGTACGGTTTTTCACATACTAGTTTTTGTTTTAGGAATTTCTTTCTCTGTGCAATGTAATTAAATTTCTTAGGATCATTATGACTGGGGTCTGCGTGCCATCAAGTCAGTACTTGTGGTGGCTGGATCCTTGAAGAGAGGAGACCCAGGCCGGCCAGAAGACCAGGTGTTGATGAGAGCCTTAAGAGACTTCAACATTCCTAAGATTGTAACGGATGACATGCCAGTCTTCATGGGACTCATTGGGGATCTTTTTCCTGCCTTGGATGTGCCCAGGAAGAGGGACATGGCTTTTGAGAAGGTTGCTGAAATGTTTACAGTCTTGAAAATATTACCACACCAGTTTAAGAATTACAGTAGATGATTGTTTTAAATGTTGTAGACCAAAGGTTCAGTGTTTAGTGAATGTATCAAAAACTAAAGCATTTTCTAAGTGACATTCTCAGAATCGGCTCATTTCCTCAGGTGGTGAGGCAGTCTGTGCTGGATTTGAAACTTCAGGCAGAGGACAGCTTTGTGCAGAAGGTAGTTGAGATGGAAGAGCTACTGGCTGTCAGACATTCGGTCTTTATTATTGGCAATGCAGGGACTGGCAAGTCTCAGGTACATAGATAACCATGATTATCTGATTATGCTCCATGCAGTGTTGAGCCTGTATTTGGCATTTGGTGTACTCAGTAAGATTTGTGCTTTGGTGACACATGGAATTTTAAATCTCTCATAACCTCTTGCAAGTTACTTCTTTGAAATTCTGGGAACATTTTTTCAATAATTTCTATTATCCAGAAATATTACTCCTTGTGTCTTTTTGAAGTGTGAATGCTACATAAACAACAAGACAAAATCATATAAACATAAAATTGGTTGTGTATACTGATTCTGAACATAAAAATGGACAACTACGCAGAGAAGCGTGCAAAAACAATTTGTAAAACCATAAAATGTAAAAACAAAAGTATTTGGTTTTTATGTAAATATGTTCTGCACAATTTCTGGTAATTCTAAGTTCAACCTTTGCTCATTAAAAGTACAAACAGCTGTGGACATGTTGCTTCCAAAAAATCCATTGTAATGCTTAGGCTAAACATCGCCATGGAATCATGCAGTGCATTTTCAAGAGTCAATTAGAATATATGTAATGCATTTAATGTCCAGCTACGGCTAGTTGTCACATTAAGCACATTTTTGGTTGAACAACAAATGTAGTAAACACATTAACATTCGTATACTCACATTGTTGCTTTTTACAAAATAGTAAAAAATTTTTACTGCGTAAAGATTTCTGAGATATACTGTTATTTATTATACTGGGATTACTTTTACTGTTCGTTTTATTGGGTTAATGTTAGTTCTATGTAAATTATGTTGCCTATACCTAGGCTTTTTTGCTTGCACTTATATATTGAAAATGCAAGCTCAATGCACATTTGATAGATTAATTAATTATTTATTGGCTTATGTCAAGTTGATATAATTATATTTACATGAGATCAAACAAGGAATTTAACATAATATAATTTATTATAGAATGTCTTTATTTGCATACCCTGAAATTCCTCTGTGAAATTCCTGGCACCTCTGCCCTTTTGTCCTCTAAAATAGACTACGTAATTGCACTGTATTGGCACAGAAGTAAAATCATGCTGTTTAATGTAAATGTACAAGAGTGTGTACCAATGCTCTAGCGTTGTATTTTACATGTGTCATTAGATGGTGTTTCATTGTGCAGAAAGACAATAATCTCAAACATAGTGTAGAACAAGCAGTGGAGTTTTTTAGACTGAAGGTAAAAACAAACCCAAATAAACAGGAACTGAAAATGGCTGTCCAGATCTGACAGTGCAAGTGTATAAACAGGAAAGATCCCCAACAACTGGTGAAGTGTGGAATGCCTTCAAATATACACTAAACTTTTGTGTGAGGATTTTGATTTGTTGTTTACCATTACTGTTGTTGTGTAATTTCACTTCCACTTCAGAATATAAGCATCCAGAATTGTCTGTCTAGGCCCATGAAGTGTGTTCATTTGACCTGAAAGATACTTTGTTATAAAATGGTTTTCTGGACCTAAGAATTATCATAAATTGTTGTTCACAATAACATTTTTTAGAAATTTCTTTTGGTGGTATTTGCACTTTTAGAGATGCAATTTGAGGTTGTAAAATACGTTTGCAGTATAGTGAGGTTTGTTTTTTAAGTTATAGCTTTTGCTCTTTAATTTGGAAGGTTCTGAGGTCCCTGAACAAAACATACCAAAACATGAGGCGTAATCCTGTGATGGTGGATCTGGATCCTAAGGCTGTTACTTGTGATGAGCTCTTTGGGATCATCAACCCTGCTACAAGAGAGTGGAAAGATGGTACACTGATAAAATATTCTCCTGTTATCTGGAGTGCTGAATGCTATTGCAATGTTTTGTTATAATGCAATGTTTTGGATTAGGTTTGTTCTCATGTGTCATGAGGGACTTGGCTAACATGACTCATGATGGGCCAAAATGGATTGTGTTGGATGGTGACATTGACCCTATGTGGATTGAGTCCCTCAACACAGTTATGGATGACAATAAGGTATATGTGGTATATTGTGGATCAACCACACACTTCACCACTCTAAGATATTGCCATGATGTTCCTTACACAACTGTGGGTATTTGATGTTGCTCTCTTTTCCCATGGCCCTCTTTGTCCTGTCCTTGGTGTGTGCAGGTATTGACTCTGGCAAGTAATGAGCGTATACCTTTGAATCCAACCATGCGACTGGTATTTGAGATCAAAGATCTTCGAACCGCCACTCCTGCCACAGTGTCTAGAGCTGGAATCCTCTTCATAAATCCTGCTGATCTGGGCTGGAATCCGTACGTCCTGTCGTTATAAGTCAAGCAGTGTATTTGTTTCATAAAAAAATTACTTAACCTGTAAAAGTATAACATCAGTCATGCTGTTACAAAATACAGTTAGTACACATACCTCTTACCTTTTTTTAAACCTTTAGAGTCGTGACAAGTTGGATTGAGAAGCGAGAGGTGCAGTCAGAGAAAGCTAATCTGTTCATCTTGTTTAATAAGTATCTACCAACTTGTTTGGAAAAGCTCAAATTCAGCTTTAAGAAGATAACACCAATCCCAGAGATGACACTAGTTCAGACACTCCTATACCTCATGGAGTGCCTCCTTGTTCCTGAAAACACTCCATCTGACTCCAGCAAGGAGCTCTATGAACTCTACTTTGTCTTTGCGTGCATTTGGGCATTTGGAGGTGCAATATTTCAAGATCAGGTCTGAAGTCCCTTTTAAATCTGCAACTGAATGTATTCAGAATGTATCCAATAATAGAATTATTTAATTTTATGTTTATATGATTTATGTTTTATATGCCTTTAGACTTAACAACGTTCTTATTTATCAGCTTATTGACTATCGTGTGGAATTCAGCAAATGGTGGGTCAGTGAGTTCAAGTCGATCAAGTTTCCATCACAGGGCACAGTGTTTGACTACTACATTGACAGAGATTCAAAGAAATTCACACCTTGGACACAGAAAGTGCCAAAATTCACTCTGGATCCTGACATCCCACTTCAGGTGAATTAGTATTGTCGGAGGCTGTTTTATGTGTGTGTATAGTCAAAAGAATGGGGGGAGTAATGTTTTCTTTGCTCACTCAGGCCTCCTTGGTTCACACTTCTGAAACCATTCGGATCCGCTACTTTATGGATGAGCTGATGGAGAGAAAGAGGCCTGTGATGTTGGTGGGAACTGCTGGCAGTGGAAAGTCTGTGCTCATGGGAGACAAACTGCGCAGTCTTAGCACAGACCAGTATGTGATTCAATCTGTACCTTTTAACTTCTACACTACATCTGCAATGCTTCAAGGTGTGCATCTCTCTATTTTAGCATTCTTTTTTTTTATTGTTTTGTTGTTTTCTATTATTTATTTTTATTTTGTAATGAATTTTGGTTACATTGTGTTTCTTGAAAACATTTATTTGATTATGTAATTATATTTTAACAGACATTTTGGAAAAGCCTTTAGAGAAGAAAGCGGGCCGTATTTATGGTCCCCCAGGAAACAAAAATTTAATCTACTTCATTGATGATATGAACATGCCTGAGGTGGACAAGTACTTCACTGTAGCTCCTCACACACTCATTCGCCAACACATGGACCATGATCACTGGTATTATAATCACTACCACATGATACTAAACAGTGTTGACTATTTTCATTTTTGTTCATCTTCTTACTCTTGATTCCTTTCTCTAATTATCTTTAGGTATGATAGACAAAAGCTCACAGTAAAAGACATACACAACTGCCAGTATGTGGCATGCATGAACCCCACTGCAGGTAGTTTCACAATTGATCCTCGACTACAGGTAAACCTTGATGTGCACAGTGTCATTTCTCCTCAGCAATTTACTATATATATATATATATATATATATATATACATACATATATATATATATATATATATATATATATATATATATATATATATATATATATATATATATATATATACATATACATATACATGTTTAACTTTGTATCCCTGTCTGTCAGAGACACTTTTGTGTGTTTGCTGTGAGCTTTCCTGGCGAAGAAGCCCTCTTCAGCATCTATAACACAATTTTTTCACAACACCTGGAGATGAATGGATTTCCTATTGTACTGAAGGAATTTTGCTCAACACTTGTCAATTCAGCTCTTAGTGAGTTTGGCATTTACCACATGTTTCACAAGTAATTTGGGAATAACTGTATATACAAAAAAAGTGATTTTATTGTCTTTAACAGTGTTTCATCAAAAAATAGCAACATCTTTCCTGCCAACTGCCGTCAAGTTTCATTATGTGTTCAATCTTAGGGATTTGTCCAACATTTTTCAGGTATGTAACTTATATCCTGTTTGGGTCAGGTGACCAAAATACTGAAAGATGAGATTTCATAAAACATAAAATGAAAGTGAATGACATACATTCAGATGCTAATTTGCTAATATGAGTATTAGCGTATGTAACGCCGCAGGCGTCATTGAGCAATAAGGCAGATGCAAATTCTGAGAAGAGCAAGATTTATTAAAGGGCATTCCATATTCGGGGTCATATAAACAGGCATTGGTCAATTCCATGAGAGAGTCCGACAAAGTAGCATAACCTGAACGTAAAGACATACCGAACACAAAGAACAACAAGAAACCATAACTAGACACAGAATAAAACACAATATCAAAACAGGCTGTATGCAAAAATAAAGACCAGCACAGACTAGACACAAGTAGTTTAAATACACCAGACTAAGAAACACCTGGATACAATTACTAGGGGGTTGGGTTACAAAACATGAGGAGGGGAGGGACTAGAACACGCACATGGATAAAGAAACAAAACATACATGATTGAGAGGTGGGGGAGGGGCTCATTGTGACAGTGTAACACTAGCTGATTTTTAGAGGCATAGCATTTGTAGAGCACAAACCATAGGTGTCAGGAAAAAGCTACCGTATTTTTTCACATACTTAGGTTCATGGCCTAAAATGAATTCACAATACTAACTCCAAGCATTAATGCAAACTTTGGTCTGGCTGCAGGGTCTGCTGTTCTCCACTCCAGACTGTGTGAAAGCCCCTCCTGATCTGGTTAGACTGTGGCTTCATGAATGCAATCGGGTCTATGGGGACAAGTTAACTGATGAGAAGGACAATGAGCTCTTTGAGAAGATTCAGAAAGATGTCTTTAAAAAGTGCTTTGAGGTAATTTTATTGAGGTGGAATATGTGTGGCACTTGTGACAGAAACAGAATGCATATTGACTCTTTTATGCCTGTTCAAAACTAAAATGATTCTTTTCTCTAAAACCTTAAAGGACATGGGTTCAGAGATGCTTTTTGAGAAACCAAATATCTACTGCCACTTTGCGCAAGGAATTGGAGACCCAAAATATTTTCCCATATCAGACTGGGTGGCATTAAATAAATTGTTGGTTGAGGCCTTGGATAGCTACAATGAAGTAAATGCAGTCATGAACCTGGTAAATATCAGTGTTACAGAAATCACTACATGCAGGAAATTGGATGTAAAATTGGATGTAATGCTTTTTAATTGTCAATATATAAAAAACAGTTTGCTCCAAATGTGTAACTTTTAGCCTGTTGCTTTTAATAAAGTAATTTTGAAGGTGTTTTAAAAAGCTCATACTATTTTGTCTGTTTAGGTCCTTTTCGAGGATGCCATGTCCCATGTTTGCAGGATTAACCGTATACTGGAGAGTCCCAGGGGCAACGCACTGTTGGTGGGAGTTGGGGGCAGTGGAAAGCAGTCGCTGTCTCGTTTAGCTGCTAGTATAAGTGATCTAGAAGTCTTTCAGATCACCCTCAGGAAGGGCTATGGTATCCCTGACCTCAAGGTAAACACTGATTCATGTTTCACTGATTTATTAACAAAGTACACTGAAAGTATGTTGCAAGCCTATGTGCTGAACACAAATGACATGCACAGTGGAAAAGGGTGTGGGGATACCATTTAGGTAGAGCATTGGCTGGTGCATGATAGTTTCCATCTTACTGCATTATCCCCAGATGGACCTAAATGTACAGTGCATGAAGGCTGGTATGAAGAACATTGGAACAGTGTTCCTGATAACAGACTCCCAGGTGGCAGAAGAGGAGTTCCTGGTTCTTATTAATGATCTTCTAGCATCAGGAGAGGTCCCAGGCCTGTTCCAGGATGATGAGGTTGAAAATATTATTGGTGCTATGAGGAATGAAGTCAAAGGCATCGGTTTGCAGGATACAAGGGAAAACTGTTGGAAGTTCTTCATTGACAGAGTCAGGAGACAATTAAAGGTGACAGCCTATTGTCATGTTAAAGTACTGGCATGTCAGATAGCATGAACCATTTTGGTTTTTGGATGGACTAAGACAGCATTGTATTTGTATTTATATAATTTATACACATTTCCAGACATTTGTCATTTTATGGAAATGGGCCTTTCCTGAAAGGAGCTATTGGAAACATGGCACAATTGTACAGAAAACAAAATTACCATCTACAACCTATGATATTTGTAGCGTAGGATTACTTAATAAAGCGATAACTTTGTGTTTTTTTTCTTTTGTAGGTGATATTGTGCTTTTCACCAGTTGGCTCCACTCTAAGAGTTCGAGCTCGCAAATTCCCTGCTGTTGTAACCTGTACATCAATTGACTGGTTCCATGAGTGGCCAGAAGAAGCTCTAGTGTCTGTCAGCTCTCGCTTCCTCTCTGAGACAGAAGGCATTAAGGTGCAGAGCAAGAGACTAATTAACACATTTATTGTATTTCTATATGGAACCTCACTTAGTTAGCATGCATGACAGTGCACATTTGTTTGATCTGCTAACTACTGAAGCTAACTACAGATGCTTTCCTTTTTTTCTTTAGCTTGAGATCAAGGACTCCCTAAGTCAGTTCATGGCCTATGTTCACAAAACAGTGAATGACATGTCAAGGTTATACCTCCTATCAGATCGACGCTATAATTATACCACTCCAAAAACCTTTCTGGAGCAAATTAAACTTTATCAGAATCTGCTTAGTGTGAAAAGGACTGAACTACTCTCAAAAATGGATAGACTTGAGAATGGACTGTCCAAACTGGAGAATACCTCAGCCCAGGTTAGAAGAAACTGAATTAAGGTGTAGAAGAATTTAGCCACAGTCTTGAGTATGAACAAAAAGCTTATAAATGTTTAACAGGTAGATGACCTGAAAGCTAAACTAGCAGTTCAGGAAATAGAACTCAAACAGAAAAATGAAGACGCCGATAAGCTAATTGAAGTTGTAGGAGTAGAAACTGAGAAAGTGTCCAAGGAGAAGGCCATTGCCAATGAAGAAGAGCTGAAAGTGCAAGTTATTGCCAAGGTAAAACAGTTACTTCAAATGTTGGTAATAGGAGGATTTAAATTTGGTGTGAAGAGACCTGAAATTCTCATTATCCTTTGTATTCATTTATAGAATGTAGGTGAGAAGCAGAAGTCTTGTGAAGAAGACCTGGCTAAAGCTGATCCTGCTCTACTGGCTGCACAAGAGGCTTTAAACACACTGAACAAGGTATGTGCCAATGCTCACACGCTGAAAGGTGACATGCTGGTGCAAATGAGGGAGTTATTAATAAGAATACAACAAAACTGATATTTACATGAACAAATATTCACCAGCTTCTTCTGTTCTGCAACTGTTATATCCTGCAGAACAACTTAACTGAGCTGAAGTCGTTTGGCTCTCCTCCGGAAGCTGTGGTAAACGTCACTGCAGCTGTGATGATTCTACTTGCTCCAGGTGGCAAAATCCCCAAAGACAAGAGCTGGAAAGCAGCCAAAAACATGATGGCAAAAGTAGATGCTTTTTTGGACAGTCTGATCAATTACAATAAAGAAAACATACCTGATGCTTGCATCAAAGCTTTCCAGTGAGTGTTCTAGATTTTTTGGATGTCTTATTCTTTCTCACATTCAAGGACAATAGCGATCTTAATATCTTCCTTTCTTGTACATTCACAAAGACCCTTCAAGAACGACCCTCAATTTGAGCCTGAGTTCATCCGCTCTAAGTCTATAGCTGCTGCTGGTCTCTGCTCATGGTGTCTCAACGTTGTGAGGTTCTATGAAGTCTACTGTGATGTGGAACCCAAGAGGCAGGCCTTGGCCCTGGCCAATGCTGAACTAGCAGCAGCCCAGGACAAACTGTCTATCATTACATCCAAAATTGCAGTAAGTGGTGTAGTGACAAATGGCCTGAAACACGCAAAAAACAAAAATGCAAGTTACGTGCTATACATGGCTAATATTAGACTTCATTGTTGTTTCTGAAATACATGTGTTTGATGCTTTTAGCATCTAAATGCTAATTTGGCCAAACTGACCTCTGAGTTTGAGAAAGCTACAGCTGCCAAACTGAAGTGCCAGGAAGAAGCCGATGCTACAAATAAGACTATCTCTCTTGCCAACAGGTACGGATGACATAAATGCTTATAGAAATTTACATCAACATTTGAAAAAGTTTGATATGTTATTGCATGCCAGTTTTTTTAATTAGAGCGCCTCCCGACAAAGACTTTTAACAATAAACGTGTGTTTAGGCTTGTTGGAGGTTTAGCATCTGAGAAGATCCGCTGGTCAGAATCAGTTGCCCAGTTCAAAGTTCAGGAGAAGACCCTCAGTGGTGACGTCATGCTTATTTCAGCTTTTGTGTCATATGTTGGATATTTCACAAAGAAGTACCGCACAGACCTCATGGACAAATACTGGCTGCCTTACCTGAAGCAACTTAAGGTAAGAAGTATTTAGAAGTTCTAATGTCCCACTTTACAGTTCAAACTGCTAGTACATTTTATTCCTGCATGTCTATTTCAGGTCCCCATTCCTATCACAGAAGGTCTAGATCCTCTCACACTTCTTACTGATGATGCAGACATAGCAGCCTGGAGCAACCAGGGCCTCCCTAGTGACCGCATATCTGTTGAGAATGCTACCATCCTCTGCAACACTGAGCGCTGGCCCTTGATAGTAGATGCTCAGCTCCAAGGGATCAAATGGATCAAGAACAAATATGGAAACAACCTCAAAATCATTCGTCTGGGACAAAAAGGGTATGGGTTGACTAAAGGATCATTTAAAGCAGAATTTATGCTTATTTGTCCATTTGTCCTTAGAAACTACTTACATTGCTTTATCCATGTGGTAAACAACAACAAAAAATTACTGTGTAGTGTAGACATGATTTGTCAAGATGACGAATCTTGGTTCATGCATCATGAAAGTTCATGACAGCACAAGATTATAACAGATTTCTTTGTGTATGTAACAACCATTAAATTTTTTGAGACAATTGTCACCATTTTTTAAAATCATTTTATGACATTGGAGCATAGCTCAGCTCTCTAGACACATCTCCCTTATGTAGGGAACCACACATGCTGGATGTTTAAGTAGGGTCAGCTTTATTACAATTTTTTTAATGCTAAGTGGAGACATGGTTTATAATGTCACCTACAAAACATTTGTTCTCCAGATACCTTGAAAGTATAGAAAATGCTGTATCCAGTGGAGACATATTACTGATTGAAAATATCAGTGAGACTATAGAGGCTGTGTTGGACCCTCTGCTTGGAAGGAACACCATTAAGAAGGGAAAGTAAGGGTTCTGACACTGGGTGTACTCAAGGTCTTTTTTAAACAAGTGAAGTTGGCAGTTTTAAAATTGGTTTAAATCTACAGGTACATCCGTATCGGTGATAAGGAGGTAGAATACCACCCTAATTTTCGACTCATTCTTCATACAAAGTATTTCAGTCCTCATTACAAGCCAGAGATGCAGGCACAGTGCACATTGATAAATTTTCTGGTGACACGTGATGGGTTGGAGGATCAACTATTAGCTGCTGTGGTAGCCAAAGAGAGACCTGACCTGGAAGAGCTTAAGGTAAACAGTGCCACCTCGCATAGAGAGGGTGTTTGTAACATGTTAAGATGAATGGGAAACAGGTCAGAGCGGACTGTACAGAAGTAGCAGCTTAGATGTTTTGAAACAGTGATATTACATTCAGATTATGTTCATGTTTCATTAGACCTGTTATATGTCCATTGGTTACACAGCGTCCTGCCAGAATGAGATGTGTCGTATACATTGCAGTCAGGCACACAGAAATCTCTTCGTTCCATTGTTTATATTGCTGGGTAATCAAATTCCTTCTTACACTTTACTGACCCTCAGGCTAAACTGACTAAACAGCAGAACACCTTTAAGATCATTTTAAAGCAGCTCGAGGACTCTCTGCTGGCTCATCTCTCAGCTGCCTCAGGTAACTTCCTAGGTGACACAGCACTAGTGGAGAACCTGGAAACCACCAAGCACACTGCAACTGAGATTGAGGAAAAGGTCAGAGCAACTTTCATGAGGCAATTACAACATAAAATGACCATCACTTCTACTCACTGAAAACTACCGATCACTTCTAGGTGTGTGAAGCAAAGACAACAGAGACAAGAATCAATGAAGCAAGAGAGAGCTACAGACCTGCATCTATTCGTGCAGCTCTGCTGTACTTCATTCTCAATGACCTTAATAAAATCAACCCCATCTATCAGTTTTCTCTGAAGGTCAACATTTCTCTCTACTCCTTTTTAATTAATAAGTAGAGAAAGTAAATAAAGATAGTTGTTGACTTTTTTGTCAATATTTCAGGCATTTAGTGTGGTGTTTGAGGGAGCAATTTTGCGCTCCGAGGCAGCAGAGGATGTAAAACAGCGAGTGAGCAACCTTATTAATGAGATCACCTACTCTGTCTTCATGTACACCAACCGATGCTTGTTTGAGAGGGATAAGCTGACATTTATTGCTCAAATTACCTTCCAAGTATGTAGATATTTTTCTGTTTTAGTCTGTTTTAATGTCTCTATAACATTCTCCTTAACTTAGAACATCATCTCACAGTCAGATAACAATATCTCAGAATGCATTTCTAATTTGCTCTTTATCATGAGATACTGGTCATGAAGAAAGAGATCAACCCTGTAGAGCTGGATTTCCTGCTGAGATTCCCCTTTAAAGCAGGCCTTGTATCACCCGTTGATTTCCTTTCCAACCAAGGGTGGGGTGGCATAAAGGTTTGGATAATATTGATTTGTTGAACCAGGACTTACCTCAAAGTAGTTTAAATATGATAATTAAGTTAAGTACCACCACTTAGAACTGAGATTCAATGAAAACCTCATTTGACATGTACACTGTAGGTTTTGGCTGAAATGGATGAGTTTAAGAACCTGGACAGAGATATAGAAGGCTCTGCCAAGCGCTGGAAGAGGTTTGTAGAGTCTGAGGCTCCAGAAAAGGAGACATTTCCTCAAGAGTGGAAAAACAAGACTGGCTTACAGAAGCTGTGTATGATGAGATGCATGAGACCTGACCGTATGTGCTATGCTGTCAGGTAGGAGAATTACCTGTCGATATGACCTGTTTTGTTTATATTAAAAATCTATCAAGAATGTAATTTTAGAGCTGTTATACATCGAATAACATCTATGTCCAAATAAATAGTTTGAAATAATAATATTGACATAAATATTATTTACGAATCTGTCATTACTCACTATAATGAACCATGCAGAAACTTTGTTGAAGAGAAGCTGGGGACCAAGTATGTGGAAGGCTGCAGTGTGGAGTTTGCAGTGTCTTTTGAAGAGAGCAGCTCAGCCACTCCCATGTTCTTCATACTGTCACCTGGAGTTGATCCCTTAAAGGATGTAGAGGCACTAGGTCTGTAGAAGCTGTGGAGAGCGAGAGTCTGTTTTAATATTTCCATGACTTCCTAAGTAAACTTCATTCACCTTGTAAAGTGTTTTACAGGAGGTGGACCAGTTAGGTATGACCCTAGAAATAGCCCATTTACTAACTTACTGTTAGTAAGAACAGTATGCTCCTTAATATGATATAGCCAGCATATCATACAACAGTAAAAATATAATTTTAAAACTGAACTTTAAGTTTAAAATGAATATGCTGCATTTCTTTAATATTTTCCATTCTTAAAAGAAAACTATTCTCCTGCAGGTAAGAAGATGGGCTTTACCTTTGATAATGGAAAATTCCATAATGTGTCTCTGGGTCAGGGCCAAGAGGTTGTGGCAGAGGCTGTACTTGACCAGGCAGCTGTAGAAGGACATTGGGTAATTCTGCAGGTATTTGCCAGTAGAGGGCACTGCAGTCACTTTCTAGAAACTACTCAGCATGTAACTAATTTCCCTTGCCAATTTTTTTTTTGTTTGTTTGTTTTTTTTTGCATTTTCTTTTTAGAACATCCATCTGGTAGCAAAGTGGCTGGGTACTCTGGATAAGAGGGTAGAGAAATACAGTATTGGTAGCCATGAAGATTACCGTGTGTTTTTGAGTGCTGAGCCAGCCCCTACACCCGAGTCTCACATAATCCCACAAGGCTTACTGGAAAATGCTATCAAAATGACCAATGAGCCACCCACTGGCATGCATGCCAACCTGCACAAAGCACTTGGCCTCTTCAACCAGGTAAACACAGCAGTTGCAGTTGATAAGTTTCAGGTTCTATTTAACAACAGCTTAAAATGAGCCCATTTAGTATGTGTACAACTTTGTTTCCCCTTTTTTAAATGTATTTTTAAGGACACCCTGGAGATGTGCTCAAAGGAGTCTGAGTTCAAAGTCATTCTCTTTGCTCTGTGTTACTTCCATTCTGTGGTGGCTGAGAGACGCAAATTTGGAGCCCAAGGCTGGAACAGGTCTTACCCTTTTAACAACGGAGACCTGACCATCTCTATCAATGTGCTCTACAACTACCTAGAAGCTAATGCAAAGGTCCAAGAAAAAGAAAAAAACCAAACATACACACATAAAAACAGAAAGGCCAAATGTGTTTCAGCATTGTTAATATACTCTAGCGTACTCTCCCGGTTTCCCTTTTCCCAATACTTTAGGTGCCCTGGGATGACCTCCGCTACTTATTTGGTGAGATCATGTATGGTGGGCACATAACTGATGACTGGGATCGAAAGCTGTGCAGGACCTATCTGCAAGAGTATGTGCAGCCAGAGATGCTAGAGGGGGAACTGCAGCTCGCTCCTGGTTTTCCTGTACCACCCAACTCTGACTACAAGGTCAGTTTTATCTGCTGTAAATAAAACCTGATGTTACAAAAGGGGGCAGGGAGCACCGAGAATACAACCTGACGAACGACCATGACATCATCAATAAGCGATGAATACAACGACTAGAACGAGACACTGCTGGAAACGAATCAAGACAGGGCATGACAAACAGAAGGGTCATTCATAGAAACAGGGTTCTTCAAGAAGGACGACACAGAAACAGATGAGGAGGGCGAATACCAGCTGTATATAGCTGTAATAGTAAACTGAATAATTTCCTGAAACTATTCAATACAATACTGAAATGTAAAAGTCATACGGTTATAGTAGTTTTTTCTCCAGTTTAACAGATTTCACATATATCCTCAGGGTTATCATACATACATTGATGATATGTTGCCACCTGAGAGCCCATATTTGTATGGCTTGCATCCTAACGCTGAAATCGGCTTTCTGACAATTACATCAGAGAAGCTGTTCCGTACAGTGCTAGAACTCCAGGCTAAAGAGTCTGACTCTGCTGGAGGTGGTGGAGTTTCTACAGAGGAAAAGGTTTTTTATCTCCCTTTTTTCTTTTTTTGTAATAAATGTTCAGAATGTTAGATTGCATACTGAATACATAATGGTGTCAAAATGTAACAATATGTTAGGTAAAAGGCATCTTGGATGAGATTTTGGAAAAGCTGCCAGACAACTTTAACATGTTAGAGATCATGTCAAAAGTGGAGGAGAAGACTCCCTTCATCATTGTGGTATTCCAAGAATGCGAGAGGATGAATATACTGACCAAGGAGATCTCACGTTCTTTGAAAGAACTCAATTTAGGTCTTAAGGTATTATTTATTTATTTATTGTTTGTTTTTACATTTATTGTGTGCATCGACAAGACATACAACATAAATACAAACATAAAATTCTGGTGCATGCTATGGTGAAACATTGTGGTTGTCAGGGAGAGCTAACCATCACTACAGACATGGAAGAGCTGGGGAATGCCCTTTTCTTGGATACCGTTCCAGAGTCCTGGACAAAGCTTGCTTATCCCTCTCTTCAGGGGCTGGGAAGCTGGTATGCTGACCTCGTTCTGAGGGTCAAGGTATGAAAAATACATATTCTTAATGTCGCAAACATAATTGCAAGAACTAGATCTTTAATGAGTTCTATAATACCAAAGACGCTTCAAAGCCCCCATAAGAGCGTATAATGGAGTTCACATACATTATCTGTCTCTGTAGGAACTGGAGACATGGACCGCTGACTTTGTCATGCCTGCTACAGTTTGGCTGGCTGGCTTTTTCAATCCACAGTCTTTCCTCACTGCCATCATGCAGTCTATCGCTAGGAAAAATAAATGGCCTTTAGACAAGATGTGTCTGGCTGTAGATGTAACTAAAAAGAATCGGGAAGACATGACCAGTCCACCCAGAGAGGGTGCTTTTGTCTATGGGCTTTTTATGGAAGGTGAGACGTTTTGATATTTTTATTTTTCTAAGATATATCTCATTTGAAGTGACAACCAAATTTTTATTTTTAGAAACATGACCTATAGAACCAAAACACACATTTTTACCATGAAAATTAACACATACTATCAGACTGCACTGAAATCACTTTTAAGGCTTGTTAGACCAGTTGAACTACAGTTGAACTACAGCTTTACAAGTAGGGCATCATACTCTTTACTCAAAGTTTAAACAGCTTTTCACTCACCACACTGCATTCTTTGAATTTTCCAAAATATTACGTTTTAATAGAAAATTCTAATTTTCTAATTCGTTAACCACGGACACACCAAATGAAAATGACAATACTTCACATAATGTAGTAAGTACTATAGAGATGAGGTTTGTATTAGTGAAAAGTGCGTGGCATCTGTATAAAAAACGATGGCTGAATTCAACCCTGGAGCATTTCAATGATGCACAGCCATAGTATCCTCTTACACAAAAAACACAAACTGATTTAATTAGTTTGATAATTATCAATTACTTCATGAGTTTAATCACTTTGTAGTGCAGGGAAAATGTTACATTAATTTATTCAGTCAGCCAGTCAGTCTGAACTGGGGGTAGAAAAAAATGTAGGAATAACATTGACCTTTAAAATATATATTTTTTGGCACAGGGGCTCGCTGGGACACTCAGTCCGGCGTGATTGCTGATGCTCGTCTAAAGGAGCTGACCTGCCATGCCTGTAATCTTCATCAGAGCCATTCCGGTGGACCGCCAGGAGACCAGGAATGTATATGAGTGTCCCGTGTACAAGACACGCATGCGAGGGCCCACCTTTGTTTGGACCTTTAACCTAAAAACTAAAGAGAAACCGACCAAGTGGGTGCTGGCAGCCGTATGCCTACTTCTCAGTGTCTAGACTCAGTCTAGTAGACTGTGCCTTTATTTGTACAGTTTGCAATGACACAGTGTTTGATATTTCACATTAAAAGTGCTAAAATCTGAAATTCACTATTTTTATGTTTAAAACTAAAATTTTACTTAAAATATTACACTTATACACATAAGGTGTAATTTATTATTTATGCTTTATTATGGTTGTTGAATGCAGACACATTCACATGGGGGCAGTCTAATATCATTATTAGACAAAAAAATCTAAAAAGGCATAACAGAACTTCAGTCAGAGACCATCTGTTTTGTTTTGTTTTCTTCTTTTTTCCTTGGTTAGGGGGACTTACCTAAGTAGGTAAGACTTACTTAAGTAGTCCACATGCTTTTGAAGGATTAATTCCTTGCTGAAGTAAATTAATATATAGTTTTCTGCATACTGTTTAGTTTAATATATTACAACTTGCTTTTTCACATTGCCGGCAATGTGATAGACTTCAGAGGGTTAAAAATGGGTTTTGGGCTGGAAGAACCACTGCAGTGACATTGCACATTTTTAAGAACCCACTGTCTGCCAGTTTGGGGTTTGTGTGCATCTATATTCATAGAAACTTGGCATGTGCTTAGTAAAAAAGAAGAACTGGTCAGACAAACATAAAAGGAGGAAAATACTTCACCACACAGACAGAGACTTGGGTCTCATTCGGTCTCTATCAAATATCACTAACATCTGGTATATATACACTACTCACAAAAAGTTAAGGGTATTTGGCTTTTGGATTAAATTTATGGAAAACGTTAAAAGTTCACGCTACAGTGATATTAGATCATGATAGTATGGCATTTAAGTAGAAACATGCAATGGGGATTTCCTCATCTCAAATAATTTATTGAAATAAAAGCCAATAACAGTGGCTATATCCCAACAAAAAAACGTCAATGTCTCAATAACTTGTCATGTGCTGTTGAACATCAATTACAGCTTTACAACAACATCTCATGCAGTTCACAAGCTGAGGCATGGCATCCCACTCAGGTCACTAAGGTTCTGGGGTACAGAGTACGAGCCTCTACACAGCGACTCAACTGATCCTGCAGCTTTTCTATGGGATTCAGGTCTGGAGAAAGTGCAGGCCACTCCATGTGAGGTACCCCAGTCTCCAGCAGCCGTTCCCTAATGATGCCACCTCGATGACGTGGAGCATTGTTGTCCATGAAAATGAAATTAGACCTGTGTTGTTCATGCAGAGGCACAATGACTGGATTAATGATGGTATTCAAGTAGTATGGGCTTGTCAGTGGACCATTCACAAAGTGTAGGGCAGTTATGTATCGACTAGACCAGACCTGGGCAAATGCAGCGTTTTCAACAAGACATGGACTGCCAAGTATTTCTTTACAGAAATTAAAGGTAATGATGTGTGCTTAATTTGTGGTACACAGGTCACTGTGTTGAAAGATTATCATTTGAATCGTCACTACACCACCAAGCATGAGGAGAAATACAGAAATTTGACTGACGAAGAGCGCGCAAGTCTGATGCGTTGCTAGCAAAACTGCAAACCCAACAAGACAAAATCGCCAGAGCCACCTCAGACATTAAGTCAGATTTCAATGCACTTGTTCAAGGCCAGAGCAGACTGGATTATTCTCACTGAAGAGGTAAAATGAGGTGGAAAACATTACAAGTTCTTGTTTGTTGTATTGCTCTATTTCTATAAACCTATTCAGCTGTCTGTTGTTTTTCATTGTTTGTAGAGATGAATAAATTAAGTTCAAGTTATCGTTGGTGTGGCCCTCTGACACAATTCAGGTTTCTCATGTGGCCCCTTGTAAAAATTAATTGCCCACCTCTGGACTAGACACACTTGCCCACACTGTAACACCACCACCACAGGCGAAACGCTAAGCTCAGTGGCCACTTCCGTCTGAGAACATCCTGTTTAAAGCCTCGCAATGGCGAGTTGTTGATCAGTTGTTAGGTTTCATGATGTCAATATGTTAACAGCATGATGAGGAGGACTGTTTAAATACCAATTCTAATTGAACCAGGAAAACCATTGGTCATTTCATGGATCAAACATCTGTTGTGAATTTTGCCATTAAGTTCCTTGTTAGAGAACAGCAAGCTGTGCAAAAGTACTGAATCACTGAACAGTTGGACATGTACATTCAAACGTTTAGAGAAGGTCACATTAAGTTCACCTTTAAAGGTTAGAGTGCATTTTAGGTCCATCCTGAAATGTCACCCAAAAGCCAAATATCTTTTTGAGTAGTGTATATCTAAATACATTTACTTCACATGGAGCCAAAGTACCTGGTCATTGAACACAATGTGATTTTTAGGTTTTACAATTGTAAGGAATGTTTTATCCTGCTCCACAACTTCTTTAACTCATTACTTAACTACCACACCCTCATTGAATTACATCAATGAAATTGTATAGGGCAACCATTAGAGAGCCCTTGTATTTGATGAACCAACCTGGTATGGACTGTAAGAAGTTCGCCAATTCAGGCAATGTGGGTTCTCAGAAGAAGTTCTTAATGAGAGGAGTTATCAGCTTCACCCATAGCTTAACATAGCGGTCAGGCTGCTGAAATGTGGAGTTTGACACCTCTGTTGACCTCCGGTACAACAGGCCTTGCTCCTGGAGATAAGAGTGTAAACAGATATAAGTGTCAATACGTAAACATTAAAATTTCCCCCGTTTTTTAGCACTTAAAAAAAATCAACATTAAACAAGTATGTAAGACTCACACAAGGAAACTGGTTTTCAGTAACTTAAGCACCTGAGTGTTATTAGCATGCATGATCACCTGACTCTTACTGGCAGCAAAATTGCCTGACTGTTACTGGCAGTTGTGAGCAATTAAAAACATTATGCCTGAATGAATGTCTGACTGGAAATGGCAGATATATTTAAAGATCATCAACAGAAGAAAAGCACACAGTGCAGTGACATCTTATTGTCTTTACAATCTTTGCCAAAACTACTAGATTTAAGATCACAGTATAAATCAAAATGACTAGTATTAATATTACTGCACAGCAGTACAGTGAATGGAAACACCTTCTGTTTTTGTCCCTGAAGTACATGCTGATGTTTCATTGTTCACATCTGTATAGAAGCCTTAGTCTTTATTTAAGTGCTGACTTTTAGACTATCTTACTTCTACATTAACCAGTGTTTAGAATAGGGTGTTGGAGGTGGAGTTTGGAATGTTGACTCATCAGAGAACATCATGACTGACCATGCAATAAACTTACATAACCTACATTTGATAAGAAGTGACAGGAACTTCAAGTCATCCAGAGTTAAAGAGCCTTTGAACCCATTTATGGTTACTCAAGCTTTATTACCACTTGTATAGGTTTCCCAGAAGCATCACGTGGCCTTTGTCTAAGGATACTAAACAGTAAACTGCTGGGAGTATAGTGGGTGTATTAACCAACATCAGCAGAAAATAAGGGAAAGGTTGTGAGTGCAATGTACCATTAGTAAATGATTACATAAGACCCAATATTTATAAATAATATTTGCAATTAGTGAATTACTATTCAAATTTAGGGTTCCCTAAGCCCATTATGAGAGACTGGATCTAACCTGTTGTAGCTGGGCTTGGAGCTCCTCGTTATCTGTTACTAGGGCAATCTGTGCCTCCAAATCCCTGTGCACAGAGCGATAGCCAAAATTGGGAGAGCCAATAAGAGTGAGAGAGGGGCGATCTTTCCCTTTAAGGTAGTACCATAAACCTGTGAGAAATTGAAGTGAGATTTAATAGGCTGGTGAGGAATAAGAAAAGAAGAAAAATCTGGAAGAACAATCACATTAACGAGATGGTTTCCCATCACACTCACAAAGATGCAAGCATGTAATTTCAATCAAGTCAACTCATCAAGAGCAGCATTTCAAAGAAATATTCAGTTATACTGTGCCCAGTCAGACAAGGTTACGTGTGGTTTCTTGGAGAACACAGAAGTGTTTTGAAGCGCTAGGGCCTGTGTGAGCATTACCCGGCTTAAACAGCATTATTTCAATTTGGCTACATTTCACTGCTGGCACAGGATTCGTGAACTCAACACCACGTGACCTCCATTCAGCTCTTACAGGAAACTCTGAATATGAAATATGATACCTCAGCATTTCAGAACAAATAGATCTTTCCATATCTTCATTTCAAAAGACATAGAAAATTCACCAACACAATGTCCTGTGTATTTTTCCCCCCATTTTACATCATGCAAATGATATGATCAAGAACCAAACTATGATGTAAATACTTCAAACAAGGAAGACCTTGTCTTAATTCCACAAAACCATCACAGTGAAAACTATTTTGCCCTAAGGTAACATTCTTTTTGGCTGAAGTTGAATATCAGGTAGCACAGCTGACGGGAAGAAACTTATTCCTCAGGATTTCCTTGTATGTACAAAACTATCAATTATGTATCCTAAAATGCCTTCAAGGTAATTGGAGTTCTCCCAACTGTACTAGTTAGAGCTGTTTCATATGTACGTTCTCTCTCATTCTCACTCAGGTCAAGATGCTCATTGTCTTTCGCCCGGGGTGAATAGGCCCTACGTAGGCAGTGGGCCCGCGTCAGAATGCCAGCTAATGGTCATTGATTCCTTTTCCTGCTCAACCAAGGGGACCTCTGCACCCTGTCTATTCCCACTTCTGCTTCTGTTTACTAGAAATGACGGCATTGACAAGACTTTATCTAATAAGCAGGACTTCTCAACAGGAGCATGAAATTGAATTCCACTGATGCTGCCCATATTTACTGAACTCTGGCTCCCTTTCTCTCACTACCTGCTCTATTCTTGTCTCTGCTCCATCTCAGCTCCAGGTCAGACAGATCTGTACACGCATGTGTATTTGAGGCCATTTTATCCATGCAGAATATTAAAAATATTCAGACCTTGAAACTGCATATGAAAATCACAACCATCGATTTATTTAAAGAAAAAAATAGCACAGCAGTCACGTCTATGAAAAACAACAGGAAGAGGAGGAGGCTCGAGTTAATAATGATGCTTTTGGCTCCCATGGTGCTTTCAATTTGTTCTAATTGATGTCTTGGAACAGTTGCCTCAAACTGAAATGCCTCAAAATTAAAGAAAAGCCTCTGCTCTGTGCATTCCATTGGTTTACAGAGAAAACACCAGAGCCTCAGACGGCTGAAGCCGAGCGGGAAAAGATCAGAGGCCATCCCATCAGACCAGGGATGCTGGGAAACCTACTCAGTGCATTAAAAATGAGTTTTCCAGGTATCCTGAAGTGTCCGTCGCAGGGTTTAATGGAAACTTAACACCACTGTGCCTCTAATAATACAGTGTATTTAAAGGTGATGGTGTAAATACAGGGCGAAGAATCATATTCCACTCACCCTTAGCATGGAATGTCCAGTCAGGGCGATGGTACTCATGTAGCCGGACACGACCCTGTTGACCCAGCGTACAAACCTGGAAGAAAGCAGCAACAGTTGTACGATTTGCCACGAAAACAGGTTTAAATACAAACTGTTCACAACTATTCACATATATTGGCCTTCATAATCAGAATCTTTGCTCACTTTGCTATAGAACTGACGGGCGAGGTGGACATAGGCCTCGGGGATGGCCCCTGCGACTCCTTTCGCACCAAAGAACCCGTTGACCTGTGGGGAGGCCATTAGGATGCGGTAGTCTGCTGCAGCTCCCAGCACCAGCCTCATGTAAGTTTGTGTCAGGTTGAAGTAGCCAGACGTCAAGTAGACGGTGGAGTCTCCGGCTGCGTCGGCAAGCAGTCGCTGCGTGACCTCCTCATCCAGTTGGATGCCCAGGGGCTTCATCTGTACAAGAGGGAAGAGCCAGGTGTCGCTTTGCTCTTCCCCCAACTCCAGTTCAGAGTCCGAATCTCTCGAGTGCTCCGACTCCAGCAGCTCCTGCCTGGCCCTGGCCACATTCATCACCTCCATAATTCGCTGATGCGCCGAGGCCGAGAAGTCAGCCCGATTGCCTGGGAATCAGAGTGAGATGTTAAAAGTTTTGGATACATCGCTTCCTGTCTGGATAATCTTAGCATTAACATCAGGCGAAGACGTACTGCAATAGCAAACGACATTGGGCACCTTTTAGTGTTTTATAAGCAGTCTTGAAGAAAAACAATCCATTTTACGGTTGATGTAGATACATGTACTGAACACCACCGCCAATACTACTTCTTCAGTTGACGCTGTTGCTCATATCTAGGATCTTGCAAATGCATAATCCAAACCTCAGAGACATGGGTCAATAACTGCTGACCATCTGGAAAGCGCTCTGTCAAAGCCTGGCGCCTCTGCTAGACATAATGTGCCACAGTGAGTCATAGAAAGAGATGCAATCTGTAAATAATGAATTAGTTTCTGTATAAAAGCGCAGTGTTTTCGTAACATATGGGCAAAGCTTCCTGATCTGGGGCCAGTTTGGTCGTGCACTCCACAAGAAGGATGTGCTGAGAATGACGTGGGAGAGGCTGATCGGAAGTCTGTTTGCTGTCTGAAGAAGGGAAGAAAACCCACAAATATGTGTGGAGCAAAACAAAAACTGCTTTGATGGCAAAGACAGGGGCTTTCCCCACAGGCTGCAGACCAGCAACCCCAGGCCCTCACGCCCTCTGAGGACCAAACACATCCAGTTAAGAGGGCCGTGGAGTTCAGCCGCTCTTACCGACAGGCAGGAGGATCCGATTACTGGAGCTACACTGGCAATGAACTGCAGACTCAGCGGATGGACTTCTCAATGAAGCATCTCTCCAGTTTAGTGGAGGAGCAGCTTGCAAGCTCTGCCTTTATCGTGCCTCTGCATCATTTTTTACAATTTTTTTTTTCACCTAAAAGGCACAAGGGCTTAAGAGTGAACGAAATCAGTACTGCAAATCCACATACAGGTTTTAGCGGCGTTCCATTTTCTTTTTATTGCTTTTTGACCGTCACTGTCTCCTACTAATGCCTATCCTTCATTTATGGATTCCACACTCTGCCCATCAGCGCATCTCTCCTCGACATTACCACAGTCTCGACAGGCTCCTGCAAGGCCTATATTCCACCTTCCCGTCTCTGTCCCCTGTCCACTCTCCCTCCCTCTGCAGATCATTTACCATCAGCAAGGTGACATCATCAATCTATTTCTGGGTCCCGTGACAAACTGTAGTCCCCTTCTGGCATGGTTACGTCATGGCCTGGTGCTGGCTTCACAGTGCAGGTGCTTGGGTTACGTGTAATCACTCACTCCCCTGCCGTGGTCCCCCATGAGCCGGCGGAGCAGTCGGGAGTGTAAGACACACCGCTGCTACCACCAACATCTCTGAAGCCTGCCACGCACCGGACTGACTAAAGTCACGAACCTAGAGCTATGTGGAAATAATGAAAAGTGCAGGTGTTACACGGAAGTAAATGGGTGGGGGAAAAAGGCCCTACAGGATTAGTGTGGGAGGACACATGGGAGTGCCACGACACGCCGGCCAAAACAATGCAGAGCTCTTTTCAACTGTGTGGGTAAGCTGGCAGCCTTCTAAAGGGTTTCTCAATCGCACGGAGGAGTTCCTCATTCAACTGGATGACATGATTCTTTACATTCCCTCAGCATGTAATGTTTTAAGTACTTGCCTTTGTAGGGGTGCACCATTCCTTGAACCACGTGGACAGTGTTATCATGCTCCAACTGCAGTGAAATGTCACTCACAGCATGCACCAGTTCAGCAAAGAAATCTGCCACCTCTCCACAGTCCTCCACCAGCAGGTAACGGTCCTGGCGGTTAGTGAAGTACGATTCACTCAGATTGGCCCTGCAAATACAAATGACCACTCCATGCTGATTCTGTCCACTCCACTGGTGTTCATCGCCGTTTATCTCCGCACCCAATCTGACGCGGCGATACGTTTATCGTGGCTGGGTTTTAAAGTAAAAACAATAACACACTGACGGGCCAAAGGTCATGGTAGTACGTAAAGTGATTATGAAGTGTCAACAGACTGTGGTAGAAAATAGCATCAACATTTAATGCAGGAGGCCCCACATGCATCTCCCACAGGTCAGTGCAGCTTTCTTTAGCTTCCATGAGATATGAGAATACTTCTGTTGACATGACACGATGACATCAGACACAGCGCCTCACCTGGGCTTGTGAGGTTGCTAACTGGACCTCAACATGGACTGGCAACATGTGGCATGGTCTGATGAGAAATGGTACCATTTGTTTTGGGCTGATGGTAAAGACCCCATGAAACCATGATTGTACACAATCCCTGTCCCATGACTTTTGGCGTGTCAGTGTATAATACGAAACCTGAACCAATAATCCACCACCGTTGAATCATATTTAAAGTAAAATATACAACATATGAAGAGTGGATGGTGCTTTCTGGAGCGTAGCAAAACAAACATATTTAAAATGCATTAAACTGAAATGTGCAATCATCTACTACGAGAAATGTAGAAATGGGTGTGTGCCTTTGTTCGACTCTCCATACCCGCTGATAATGAGACTGTTGTCAAACAGGTACACTTTGATATGCTGCACGCCAATGGTCTCGTTAAAGCGGTTGGGGACGAGGAGGCGCAGCAGGCCGCGCAGGTCTGGTGTGTGGTACAGAGCCACTCGCGTTTGCGCTGGGTAACGCTGCAGCAAAGGCAGCAGCATCGTCCGCGAATTATTCTTTCCTGGAAAAGACAAAGCAAACTCGCACAAAACAACCCCCACCTCGACAGGGACGCTCGGGGCTTACGTCTTTAAATATGTTGCGTTTTAAGACATTACATTAGAAGTGCAGGCAGTAAGTAAGTAAGGACACCGTGAAATAAGCAAAGCAGGTTGCGTTAGGAATTACAAGCGCGGGCCGCAGATCATTCCACAGAAAGGAAGTAGGGAAGTTGAAGGGGGTTTTCCTAAGCACTTTAATTTCCTTCTCAAGAATACAGGCGCAGTGATCATGTTATAACATGCTGACACGTCACCTGTGCTCTCCAAACTGAAGACATAAGCAACAGTTGTTAAGAGAGAGCAGGACAAAGGAGTTGGAGGAGGACACTAGCCTCTCGATCCTCTGCTGTAGTCCAGCAACACAGACACTTTTAAACCAGAAGCAGCCTGTTCCTGTGAGCGCTGGAGTGCCTCCTCTATACAATCAACCTGCATGCAAAGAACGCCAAAGTTAACAAGCAAAAAAACATCATTACCAGCTACTCTTGGGATCTCTATTAAAGTTTACAAGCTACTGTCTGCAAACATAATTAATCAGAATCAGATTCAGAATTAGAAATACTTTATAGATCTCAGGGGAACATTACATGACACCCTCACTTTTTTAATGCATCAGTAGTGCCTCCCCTGTCTTTGAGAAACTCTTATATGAAGTAGACTTTCACTGAAACAGGTAGTACATGAGGAAAACATACAAGATCTTGTTCTAGTGGTCCTGTGCCAAGATACAAGGACGCCATCACTACTCGATGCTTGGCTGTCTTGATGCGTGCCTGCATAAACACATATGTATGATATCTTAACAAAAATCTTATTATACAGCTTAGAATTTTCAACAGTACACTGTTTGTCAGCTTGGAGGGCGATTCGTCCCATAGGGGCTAAGAGTTCCCCGCTGAAAGATTATGGTACATAAGAGCAATGTGCATTATGCATACTCCCTGACAAACTTGGTAAATAAAATGGTTTAGGCTGTTGAAAAGCTAGTCTGTGCAGTGGCTATTCCATTGCTACATCTCCATGTTACCATGAGAGTGCCAAAAAGCCCAGGAATGCATCCTACATGAGTGCCCTGTTCAAGGGTCTATGTCTTTCAAATATTAAGAATAGTGAAGTCGACAGCTTGTTAAATATGAAACATCCTGTTAAGAAATAATGCTTATCGTTATAAAATTACTACTTGGCAGTAACAAGCAAGAAACCAAGAAGAACAGGCTTAACTTAGACTTCTGTAGTTTCAAAACTAACACTACTACTTATTAAGCAATGGGGTCAAATGATGTTAGCAAGTGTGGAATGTTATACTGTAATGAATAGCTAAAAAATGTCAGCAACTAGCAAGCCATGTAACTTATCAACATCAGACTTACTAACAAAAGACAAAAATATGGAGATTTCCTGGTTTGGGAATGAAACAGACTACAGTATTTATTCACAAACTAGTCAGACTGAAAGTATGCAACCGTTCAAAATGCCTTATTATCATTCCATTTATCAACAGATAAAGAGAACCAATAAGAAAAACCCAGCAGCCATAATTGTGGTAGTTATACTGAACAATGCTGATATTCAAGTCACTGAGAAAAAACTGTAGGCTTCATAATAGATCCAAGTTCACATTTTACGTTTGGTGCACATTTTACGTTTGGTATCATATATTAACAATAGTGTTCAAATTATTATCAAATAAAACACTACAGAACGCTACAGTTTTATAGCCACACCCAACATTTACTCACGGCAGTTTATTCATTCTAAATCACAAACAGAAAGTAACAAAACTTATCTTAACACAACAATATTTTTGCTTAATTTCTTAAATCTACTGCCAAACACTTAAAGTAGTTCAGAAAATCTGGAGTTGTCTCCTAAGAACTGGCCTGGATGTAATTTTCATCATTATGATATGAAGTTCTTCAACTAGCTGCACATCTTTCAAGACCAGGAATTCAGCTTCTTTAAATGTTATACATTCCCGCCTGTCTAAACAAAGAGCATTCTGCCAGCAAACCAACTATCTCTCCTGTAACCTTTTTGAGAAAGATAAATGTGATAATAATAGCTTGACATTTGCATTCCTTTTGCTTTTTATAGGTACACATATTCACAAAGCACATTCTCTGGCCTGAATAATAGCCCTTCACAAATCAATGATGGTTTTAAAACAAAGGCATAGACCTACTGGTTATGGGTCTAACTTTCACACCCAGAAACATGCACAGGCTGACACGCACACCTTCATAGCTTGATAGAACTCTTCCGGGGAGCAGAGCACGTGGATGCGACCCCCGGGCACCTTGAATGCCGGCACATGATCAGCAATCCAGCGGAAGCAGGAGTGAAGCCCCTCGGCTCCAGTGGAGCCCGGGGACCTGGAGCAGGCCAGCGGCACGGGGGCTGCCTCAGCCAGGAGAGGGGCCAGGAGCAGCAGGGAGGACCTGCAGGGGCCCGCAGAGGGGAAACACACAAACAAACAGCTAAAGGAAGTCAATACAGGCAGAGAGGTTTCTGGCACAAGTTTAAAGTATTAAAGTATAAACTTGTATTTTAGTATAAAAGTATTAAAGTATAAAATGACATGAATGGGGCTGACTACGCTTTGAATGAATGAATGTTCAATTTATATAGCGCCTTTCGAGATATCCAAGGTCACTTTACAACTTTAACACAGGTATACATATATACCGGCAATAACCCGGCAGCCAATTGCGCACAGCGTTCTCTCTACCGGAATCCACAGCCCCCCGGGGGACTGAATTTGGTGCAGGAAGGGGAGAGAGGACAGACCCTAGTGACAGAGCACCATCCACCACTGGACATACAAGCACACACACATTCATGCACAGACACTCAGACAACTGTTTTTATTGGACATGAAGAGACACACAGTCACACACTTTGTCAGGGACTGCCAATTTACCTGACCTCCCTGTTTTTGTACTGTGGGAGGAAACTGGAGACCCCTGAGGAAACCCACGCAGACACAGGGAGAACATGGAAACTCCACTCAGATAGGGTCTTAAACCCAAGACCCCAGTGCTGAGAGGCAAACATGCTAACCACCAAGCCACTGTGTTGCCATGTTGTCGCTTTGCACAGAGATCTGTCAAATTCGTCATAATTGTGACATGCGTTCAGATTGACATGAAATTCTGGTATTTCAAAAAGCGTCGCTGAGGGAATAATGTAATTTCTGGTGAATTCCTCACGTCACAACCCTCTGGAGTGAAATCTTTGTTCCTATTTCAGTTCCGCCTGATGTCAGCAATGTTTACTAATTGATTTAATCCATTTTGGGGGGTTTTTGCTGTGTTTTTTTTTTTTACTTATAAAAATAGTCACTACCTCATTGACAGGTTTCTTTGATCAGCTCCTGAACTGTGCTAAAGCAGTCTGAGGATGAGGCCATGTTAAAAAGTAACTTTGTGTGATGACATTTCTCCATGCTCAAACTCCAATATACTTTCTGGAAATTCTACTGACTTAAAATGACAAAATCAAAGCAACACTACAAAACCCTTGTCACCTGTTCTCTTCCAGTAAAGTGAAATCAAAAACACACTCTGAGATGCTGGTCGGCTTCAAGGGCTGATGTCCAGCAGAGGTGGTTCAACACCACATTCGGCTGGGTGAGTGACAGCGGTCTGTAAAGAATGTTAGCCCTTTGGTAAAATGACAGTGCTAAACAACAGAAACCTTAGACATGCTAAATTTAATTTCAATGTGGAACTGATTCATTTCAAAATGACACTAATAATTTGAAAGCTGTACAACTAGCAGTCTTGTTTCTTTTCCAACACTTGATGATTTGAATACATTCAATAACACAGTAGCAAAAGTACTAAAACAGAAAGGCAAATTTGTTGCCAAAGGCTACTGTACTTAGATGACAGGAGGGCGATAACACTGAGATGGCACGAAGACCAACTGTGAAGCCCCACACAGATTCGCTGCCAAACACCAAGGCCATCTGAAGTTCTACATAACCCAGTCCCAGACATGTTGTTCTCGGCTGAACCAACTCTCACCACACAAACATAAGTCTTTCTTCTACAAACAGAAAGAGGGAGGCACCTCTTAGACCAGCATGCACAAACACCATGACCGAGCAGACTGGAGCCACCCCAAAAGCAAATAAATAAAATGCAATAAAAGACATATATGAATCAACGGTTCGGTCTACACTTTCGGTTAAGATTTATGTTCTGAAATGTGACCGCTACGGTTGAGCGATGTAATTGGCATATGATGACGTCTACAAGGGGAACGTTGGGAAGGATGATGATATTGTGGGGGGGGTCAGGAGTCAGGTGGAAGCAGTAGTCTACAAAGTTAAGTTCCATGTTCCTATACATTTTTCAATGTATATTCAATTAGTTAATTGAGTGTCATCACGTTGCTGGTTCAACATTGTGTCAGCCACCAACAATGGATGGTGACATTGTCCATCAAGCTGACCTTACTGATCACTGTAACTGGTTCACAATCCAAACAAAGCACCTGTTCCATTTAAATACAGCCACTCTAACCACATATTACAAATTATTAGCTAATTCCCATGAATGGCAATGCCTTCTGACAGCGCATTCAGATTGCATTCTGCTGTGATATTCGATCACCATGGCAACTGCACCACCAATTAGTTTATATGCGCACATGCACTATAATCCAAATGTTTAAAATGTCCAGCCACAGGCCTTGTTTTAATGCCAAAAATTATTGAGACAAAAGCATAAACTGTGAAAGAAAGTAATGGTCAAACATCTGGATTTCCAACTTTTGTCAATATCTGTTTATGTCAATGTTGTTCAGTGAAGTCATGCCTATAAGGGCCAAGCAGGATATTACATTTAAGTCCGCACTTACGCATGTTACACTTAAGCATGATTCAGAAACAGTTCACATAGTAAACAAGCAGACAAAATTAAATAGGAGTTACGAGATACAGTTGGGGTTTCCTGACATTTGGTTTAGAAACTGCTTAATGGATTGTCATCTTTAATTTAAAAGTTCTGTCACCCACATGTGATTGTGGCAGTCATTCCAGTCTTAACAGTAGGCTTTGGTTTTTCCCCAGACTCTAGGAGAGACCATACACAAAAATATATCATAGGTAGAGAAACCATATACCAGAAGACTACACTTGCATAATGTCAGAACGTATCCCAAGATATACACCATATTTGCCCCTGAAGCACACACACACCAACTTTCTGCAGAGTCAATCACTACAGACAACCTAACTTCATGTGGCTTTCAGATTAGCTCAAGAACAGTGCACAGACAGCTTCATGGAATGGGTTTTCATGGTCGAGCAGCTGCATCCAAGCCATATATCACCAAGTGCAAAGAGTCGGATGCAGTGGTGTAAAGCACGCCGCCACTGGACTCTAGAGCAGAGGAGGCATGCTTCTCTGGAGTGACGATTTGCGCCTCTCCATCTGGGAACTGAATGGACGAGTCTGGGTTTGGCTGTTGCCAGGAGAACGGTACTTCTCTGACTGCATTGTTCCAAGTGTAAAGTTTGGTGGAGGGGGGATTATGGTGCAGGGTTGTTTTTCAGGAGCTGGGCTTGGCCCCTTAGTTCCGGTGAAAGGAACTCTGAATGTTTCAGCAAGACATTTTGGACAATTCCATGCTGCCAACTTTGTGGGAACAGTTTGGAGCTGGCCCCTTCCTCTTCCAACATGACTGTGCACCAGTGCACAAAGCAAGGTCCATAAAGACATGGATGGCAGAGTCTGGTGTGGAATGAACTTGACTGGCCTGCACAGAGTCCTGACCTCAACCCAATAGAACACCTTTGGGATGAATTAGAGCGGAGACTGAGAGCCAGGCCTTCTCGTCCAACATCAGTATGTGACCTCACAAATGCGCTTCTGGAAGAATGGTCATAAACATACTCCTAAACCTTGTGGACAGCCTTCCCAGAAAAGTTTAAACTGTTCTAGCTACAAAGGGTGGACCAACGTCATATTGAACCCAAAGGATTAGGAATGGGATGTCACTTAAGCTCATATGTGAGTCAAGTATCCGACCCTTCCTTTCTCAGGAGGCCTCCCAGGTGCTTGTCCAGTCTCTTGTCATTTCAAGGCTCGACTACTGCAACTCGCTCCTGGCTGGTCTTCCTCTGCAGGCCATCAGGCCCTTGCAACTGATCCAGAATGCAGCAGCAAGGCTTGTCTTCAATCTACCCAAGTTCACTCATGTCACTCCACTGCTGCGCTCCCTTCACTGGCTTCCTGTGGCTGCTCGCATTCAGTTTAAAATTCTGATGCTTGCCTACAAAGCCAAAAATGGACCAGCTCCTCCATACCTTATGGCAATGGTCAAAAGTCGATCCGCACCTCGAGCCCTTCGCGCTTCAAGTACGGCTCGGCTTGACCCACCATCCCTCAAGATTCAAGGAAGACACGCGACAAGATGCTTCTCTGTCCTGGCACCCAGATGGTGGAACGAACTTCCACTGGCTGTCCGAACAGCGAACTCTCTCGCGGTTTTCAAACGCAGACTGAAGACCCATCTCTTTGTAAAGCACTTATAAGCACTAATCAACTGAAGCATTGGTATAAAGCGTAATTGCACTTTATCTTTAGGAACACTATAGTATTGCACTATACTGCATGTAGTCTTGTAGGTATTTCAGTCTTGCTAGGTATTGCACTGTGTCTAATCTTATTTTGTTGTCTTCTTTCTAGGCATCAGCACTAGCAACGGTTTATGGCAGTGCTTGACCTCAAGTAGTTTGGACTTAAACCTGTTTATACTAGATAGAGATGCATATTCTGACTGAACACATAGTACTTTTGTAAGTCGCTCTGGATAAGAGCGTCTGCTAAATGCCGTAAATGTAAATGTAAGGAAGGTGAGCGAATACTTTTGGCAATATAGTGCAAGTCACTAATATGTGTCAAGCAGAATTGATCGGTTTGCTTAATTCTTTCCCTTTACACAATATATAACTAATTACATCTGTAAAATAAGCCCCCCCAATGGAACTGTCATGATTCAAGCCATTACACATTGCACATAAAAGACAGCAAAAAGAGAGAACTGCAATATTGGCAGAAAACATGGCTGCCTTTATAACTGCTTTCACTTCAATTATCAGTGTGGCTGTTGTGGGGAGTTGCAGGTTCTCTTCTCAAGTGTACAGAAGAATCATGGCTGCTCAAATATAACCCAGTGCTTAGAAACACAATGTATTAGACTATCAGACGTGAGAAAATGACCCTAAACATACCACTGCAAAAAAGTCAAATCTTAAGACTAAAGACTAAAAGTTAAGCATAATGGAATAATGTCTGCAAAAGCAAAACTGCTAAGAATAAATACATGGTCCTGTCCACACTTATTGAGCTCCCTGTACACATTATTTTGGGTGTGTGACATTTAACAGGGCTAAGTGTGTAGGCTTTTGCTTTTACTGTGCTTACTACATAAGTATGATGTTACAATCTACTCTTGGAGTAAAACTAATTTCATGCAGCGTAGTTATGTTGCAACAGATTAGGGTGGGGGGGTTGGGATGGTCAAAATGCAATGGAAATTCCATCAAAAGTCTATGAGAAAATTCATGATGGGACTACTCCAAAATTAAAACGTCAGCCTCTTATTTGAACAGATTCTAACGAACACCACAAGCACACTGACTCACTGGCTTCCATAACGAGCTAGTTAACCTAGATAAGTTACCACTTCATCCAGATAGCGGATGTGATTTGATTACTGCAAAGATCCAAGCATAGAAACAACAAACAACCTAAACACAAGGTACTACTGATTTTGGCTGATGACCTAAATGATGCGCGAATATACTCATATAGCTAACTACAGTTTGCCGTCTATGTTAAATTTCTAAACTAGCCCATTAACAAGGAATTGTAGAGTACCGATGTGGTCGTACGACATTTCACAGAAAACAACCAGAATAAAAACTGAAATAGATTTTTAAGTGTACAACAATAAAATCCGGTAAGACAGCACCGATGTCGAGGTACTTAACCATACCAGACCGTCCTGTGCAGCACATGAGCTGCTAAGATAGCTAGCAAGCTCTAGCTAAATACCACGCTTCAGTACGATGCTGTTATTTCATTTACTCGTGCTTTCCTATTTGACTAAGCATAGTCTGAATTTACCCTCTTCTCTTGTCACGTGTCCTAAAGAATCTTTCCGAGATTTTTGAGAATATTCCAAAAAGAGCAGGAGTATAAGTGTGCACAGAATGCACAAGTCTTCTCCACGTCATGGGGGCCGCCATTTTCCCCAGAAGCTTTTTTGAACACTAGAAACTTTATGTTTGACTTTAGGGACAATCAGACGAGCGTCAAACGTCCATCACACAGTGCGGCTATACTTCGTACATTCTGAAATTGTATCGGCCAGTGGACAAGAAATTACAGTTATACACACACATATGAGAATGATTATATTATATTCTTGACGATAGCGTTTTATAATTAAGACGTTAACAAATACAAAATGGATGTAGATACCACAAGATAATAACGTTAGCGAAATCTATTATATATATTATATATATAAATACACATATTATTGTAACCAGTTATTTATGGCTTTTAAATGCATGAACCTTCCGTTGTCTTACTTCCGTTTATACCCTTTAGATGGCGTACAGGGCAGTATCACCAAGTGAGTCCCATACATACCCTGTAGGCATTTTGGGTATAAGCATTTCACTTCATTTCGAGAATGCTGGTAACGACTCAAACCTTTCTTCTTCTTATTATTATTGCATTATTGCATTATTTGCATGCGTTGCTGTGCAGCGTATATATATATATATATATATATATATATATATATATATATATATATATATATATATATATATATATATATATATATATATATATATATATATGTAATGTATATGTGTGACATGTTTACGCATCGGCTAATTTTAGACATTGCAAAATTGTTTTAAAATGCTTTTTTAAGTTCTTTTTGTATGCGCTCGTCCGAGTCTATATAGCTAGCTAGCTAATTCTGCAAGGGAGCTTCAACTTTTTCACCTTGTAGCCTGACGAGGAAGGGGGAAGGGAGGACTCCGAATACCAGGAATCGTCCCGTAGAAAAAGGTCACGCTGATTATTTATTGGCAGTCCGCCAAGAGAGTGAGAGTGTGTGTGTGTGTGTGTGTGTGTGTGTGCGTGTGTGTGCGTGCGCGCGCGCGTGCGTATGTGCGTTTGTGTGGTTGCTTACTGGAAAAACGGAGGGGGTGGAGCCTTTTAGAAATATCAGGCTCACTCGATGAGAAGAACAGTACTTCCACTACCCCTCATCGGGGGGAGACGTGAGAGGGTTTTCAAACTGAATACAAATTGTCTGACACAAAACCTTTCACAAGACCATCACTTTCCCAACGCCATTTACAACGTAGACTATTTAAAAGGATCACACAAGAAGCTATATAGTTCTCTGTTTAAACGCAAGTTCAAGATTTGGTCGGATAAGACTTTCAAGGTAATTATAACCGTTTTGCTTATTATGTCCTCTTATGAATAACGTTTTATGCAAGCCATATTAAACCTTTGTATACCTAATCTGTGAAGTATATGGCAGTCCATTGCTATGCATTTTGTGTCGAACCGCGCGTGATTTGCATTGACTAGTTAGATTTACTTATCTCTTAAGCGCCGGCTGCGAGATGTTACCAGGCGATTTTCGGTTACCGATTCTGCCTTTGGATAAACTCTGAAGAGATGTCTAGAGTTACACCCTGATGCCTCGAATTAGCATTTTCAGTTTTAGAATGAAAGATGCTCGGTTACCTTTCCGTCCTTTTGTGTCAATGAAACACAAGAGAAATGAAACACGAAAAAATAATGAAACACGAGAAAGATCCCTTTAGATATGAATGATGAATTGGGTCATTCACAATAAACAATAAATGGAGAACTTTATTCACATATCTTGCTTTTCAAAAGCCCATGCGAGAAAAAAGTGTTGCCTGGATTAGGTGTACGTAGCAGAGCAGTAACTAAAAGTTTCTCTTACACACGTTACCTTGTATCTACACACTGCATAAGATGTAGAACATTCACTCATACCCAATACATTTATCCTCTATTACGAGTGCTTTGTGAATATGTCCCATTTAAATCTGTGTCTGGATGGATAACATCAGACATGCCTAAGAGCTGGCACCTACAAGCACATAAGACGTGTCATGCATCCACTGCTGTCTGCCAAGCAAACACTTACACATTTTCCTCTCTTTTGCCTTTGCTTTTAGCTGCATGCCATACCCATTGAGACATCATTGCTCCTGGATGTTGAGGAGGCGTGGGAGCTCTTGTCTTTGCTTTGCTGCTCCCCGGTGCGTGTGCACCCTGGCTGGGACAGCTCCTCGGCCCTGGACCCCAAGCGCCAGCGGAGGCTGGGCGGGACAGGGCGCAGGCAGAGCGCCATGGTAACGCACAGCAGGTTTGATAGCGTCATGAGCAGCAGCCCCTTTCAAGGCGGAGTGTGCCGGCCCCCCCACCGCTTCAAAACGTTCAGCTCCAGGGCCCAGTATCAGATGGTGCTGGCAGCCGTGCAGAAACTGCAGGAGAGCGGCTTCTACTGGAGCGCCCTGAGCGGTAAGGAGGCCAGTTCCCTGCTGAGCGCAGAGCCGCCCGGCACCTTCCTGGTGCGCGACAGCTCCGACCACCACCACTTCTTCACCCTCAGCGTGAAAACGGCCACGGGCACCAAGAATCTGCGCGTCCAGTGTGACACCTGCTCCTTCTTCCTGCAGACGGACCCCAGGAGCTCGCAGGCGGTGCCCGTGCCTCGCTTCGATTGCGTCCTGAAACTCATACACCATTACATGCCCTCTGCCCGAGGTGTGGGGGCCGAGTCAGTGGCACAAGCCGGAGTGGAGAGTGTTGGGGGCAGCGGTGTGGTGGATGGGAGTACATACTTCATCTACTCTGGAGGAGAGAAAATCCCACTGGAGCTGCTACGACCTTTGGCCTCCAGCATGTCCACCCTGCAGCACCTCTGCCGCAAGACTCTCAATGGCCACATAGACGTGTCCACTAAACGGGACCAGCTGCCTCAAACGCTCCAAGAGTTTCTCCAAGCGTATGACGCGCCCATCTAATAAGCGCCACGTGGTTCTGGAGCACAGAGGCTGAATCAGATTTATGTTTAGATATACTGAACTGTACGGGCAGTGGTGGAATTGACCAGCAAAACCCCACCAGAAGCTGGAGAGCAAGGCAGTATTGGGATTTATTAAGGGTCCGAGCGAACTGCTCCGAAATCTTTCAGTATTGCTGGCCAGCTGTGGCCTACTGTGCCTTTGACCGCCATAGTGTGAACTTTGGCAGGTGGCTGCTGTGTGATGGACAGCACAAAGTACGTACTGGCATGCGACGGGACGAACTGTTGAACTGACAGCAGAGCAGCCATGGACAGGGGACGGAGCAGAGGGGACAGTCTTCTCCTTTTCGCCTACAACGTCTAATTCCCGGGTTCGTTTGGAAAACATTCGGAAAGCACTGACTTGAAGATTAACACAAATGACAGACAGTCAGTTCAAGGGTTAAGTGTGCAGCTGGGATTGTGCAGCGTTTTTTTACCATAGGAAAGGAAAGCTCAGTCTCACTGCTTCATCCTCAGTTGACATTTTGACTCTGCTGAAAGGAGAGTTCTGGCCACTGGTGTTTGAGGGGCTCAGAGCTGCTTGTCTGCAGTGACATATACATTTCCACTGAGGCTTGCCAAGTGTGACTGCCTCATAAGTGGGCATGCGGAGGCCAAGGGGGCGGTTACTCACTACTGGCACCGCTGTGTCAACACTGGCCACCGTGCCGGGTCACAACACGAGACTGACGCTTGAAAAAAAAAAAAAAAAAGAACTTGATACAGAAGGATCAAAACAGACAGGAGAGACCTGTTACTACAGGCGGTTTCAGCCCCTGGTCTACAGCTTGCTCTGAAGGAAAACTCAGTGGTATGTTGTAACTTTGCCCTCGACAGGAGCCAAAGCAAACCATTTTGGTTTTGCTGGGAAATGGCAGATGATTATAGATCAACACGCTGGTGATGAAATTACAATACAATGCAAACTTCCAAGAGTTGACAGTTAATGTGCTGTGCAACAAAGCCAAGCACAGTATGCAAGACCCTTATTTGCTGATCCTGGAGTTTGACATGGAGGATTACGTTCCTCTACAAACAGGAACACGTTTGTTCTGTATGTGCTAAGGAGAAATTTGTCATGCCTCATATTGCCCATTCAATAACAGTGACGTAGTGTTTCTTTCAGCAGGACATGCTGTCTACCATTAATTGAATGTATGTGAGGGAGTCAAAGGAAGGGCTTATGGTTCCACTTGTACTTCTTGCTTTTTTTGTATTTTGACAAATTGAGATGTTTACATGTGTCACCACAAGAGGACAACATGTTTTGTACTCTGTCTTTTATAAAGATGTGGCATCTTAAGGTCTAGTCTCATGACCCAGAGTGCAAGCTTGAAAACAAAGGCATTACAACAGAAAATGCAGCAAGGAACTTTGCACATATTTATATTTATAAAATATTTCAATAATTTATATTAAAGAGTAATATTTTTACAAAATGGATTACTGTGTCCTTTAACTTCTTGAAGAAATGCATGCATATTTTAATTAATCGGTTACAGATGCTAGCATATACGATTTAACTTATGCTTAAGTTTTCTGTGCAAAAAATACATTTCCCCTAAGCTAGACACACACACACTCACACTGATGGAAATACCACACCACAACTCTCTCTCATAAACAAAGGGCTGAGGTTCACCTTTTTCAGCTCCTTCATGTTTTGTTTGTGTGCTCACAGGATGTCACCTTGTGCATTCTCTTCAGCTCAAAGCCAAACTCTGCACCTCCTCTCACCTCAGTGTGTTAATAACTTCCTTTATAAGTTTATCCCACATCATGTCAAACCCATTAAAATAAATGCGTAATCAAAACATCAAATCAGGATGAAACAGTTCTGAAAACATTAAATACATATTCAACTATTCTTACATATGCTCTCATTCCATCCTGTCAAATCTTGTACAGTGCGTGACATAAGATGAATTTACCACTGCAGTTAAATGCAACACAGATTTGTATCCTCTTTTCTCAAAGGATCAGCCTCACAGATCTTAGCACTACCAATGGCTCATTGATTACCAACTCAACAACTGATTATATTGCACTGTAAGTAAAAGCTGTTACCAGATCTCTATTTCTTTGTTATTGCAATTAGCACACTTTAAAAGTAGCAGTTAATGGGCCGGCATTTAAAAGTAGAGTGAGATGTAATCTACAGTACTGGATGAATTCAATGAAGTCAAGATGGATGCATTAAATGGTAAGATAATCTATGTGAGTAATTTAGCAAATCAGTATAGTAAAATAACAGTTTTGCTTGACTGAAGGGTCGGTTCCTTTCACAAACATGAACAACACTTTGCATTTGCTGTTGTTACAACACTATCGCAGACAAGTGCGTGTGAGAGGATTAAATCAATAGAGTAATTAATTGCATTGTTTGTAGGCTCAGTTTTCCCACACAATCATCAAAGCTTTACTTACTCTCTGTAAGCATCAGTAACATAGTGACAGTAAGAAGTACTGCCACTGATTTGATTATTTAACTGGAGAAAAAACAATGCTTGATACACCAGTGCAAATGTACTTAGTTCAACCATCTTAGAAAATAACTGTCAGACATATTCTACAAGATTTTATAAGATTACTGTAAGAAGCACAATTGCATTTATAATGATCCACAACGCCAACTCTCTCTTCCCAGTAGCTGAAATGACTGGACTACAGGTACGTAGTAACACCAGGTAAATAGGAACACTTCACACTTCATTTGTAAATACATTTTTGCCATTGAGTATTGTATAACAATGGCAATATAATCAATATTTTGTAAAAACTATATATATATAAATATATTGTAAAAATCTATATATCACTTCGCTTGCAGAGCCAATGAAAGACCTTCTGTCCGAAATGTCCTGTATCTCTTAAACCTTAGTGTACCTTACTATATATACAGTATACATATGTATTCCTACCCACCACCTCTCAGTCACAGACAACAGCATGAAATTATTAAAAACCATTATAATATACAATATACATATTTGTTGTGGGTATACTGTAGTCATAGTTATCATCATTACCATGTGTGAGCATAAACGAGTGTGTGTGAGTGTTGCAAAGTAGCATCTAAAATTTATTTATTTGCATTTTTGTGTAAAACCACTTTTAGATAAATCCTATATTAAAATGAAATGTATCCGAATACCACATCTCCTCATTAGCATAATTTGTAAAACTATTATAACACCATATAGTTTATTTAAATGGAAACACATTCAGGTAACATAGTACTGAATTAGAATCTATTAGTAGAGTATTCTGCTCATTACTGTCAATAGTGCTAGCGCTTTAACTTTGAAGAAAGGCGTCTGGTGAACAAGGGTAGTGAAGCCATCTTAAGTCTAATTGTTCTCCTGACCGCTGAAACCCCCCAGTGCTAATTGACAGTTACCAGGTTGACTAAGATTTTGGATCACAGCTGATGAAGGATCTGAAATGTACTGTACACTAGAATCTCTCTCTCTCTCTCTCTCTCTCTCTTTTATATAAAATATACTATATAAAAGAGAATAATAGACAATATAGACAATATAGATGGGCTGTATTCTGTAACTGTGCAGCTATAAAATACACCTACAAGATCTTGATATCCAATAAAGTGTGTGTGTGTGTGTGTATCAGGGGCAAGCACAAACAGTGCATAAAGTGGAAACCCCTTCTGCACAACTCCTCCCAGTAAAGTGTTCAAAATGCATTACAAATACAAACACAGTTCTCAGAACAAAAGCAGGCAAAAGCAGCATATATACGGCAGGCGAGATGTTTACCAGACATACATCTCATCATTTGGGTTACATGTACACTTTTTCCTTTCTTGCTATATGTGTGGAGTTCACCAATCCTACCGAATTATTGTGAGATTGTCACTGAAATCTAGCCTTGACAAAGGTCTTTCGGTTATATAGCATACTTGTCACTCACTGGTAGCCACCATTCAAAGTCACCTCACTCAAAGCACTTTGCTTGCAAAGCTGATGAAGGGCCTCTGTCTGAAATGTCCTGTGTCTCTGGAAACTTTGTGTCTTCACTACAATTTTTAATCTCTCTACCTAAGTACACTGCAATAACTTACCCAGAATCCGTAATCTTCTTCAGAGATATATAGCACGTATATTCTAATACTTATGCTTCATATATTTAAAGGGTTAAAATTGTAAAGTTAGTCTGATAGCAGTTTATGGTAGTCAGTTTATTGAGTTGTTTTTTTGTTTTGATAACTGTGAATACCTGTGAATTTCCTGAAGAAGCAGTCTTCTGCTGTATGTTCACCTCTGTGTGTGTGTGTGTGTATATATAGGCCCTTCTAAGGAGCTGATTCAATGTACTTGTGTGCTCAAAGTGAATTTTTTTTTTTGCCAAGATTCTTATGTTATTTTTTCTTTTTTGCTCATGCCTGAGAATTATGGGTAAATTCCATGCTCATTAGTGCCAGCCATACAAACAGAAGCTGTGATGTGTGTGAGTGTGTGTGAGTGTGTGAGTGTGTGCTGGGCCCAGGGAGAGGGGTACATACAGGGAAGAGAGGTAAATTCTGTGGCTGGTTTACATTACAGGAAATATTTTTATGTTACAGAAAATGGGAGCAGACACACACACACGCAGATGGACACACAGACACGCACATACATACAGATTGCATCATACGTTTCCACTATTTCTCGACGTATTCTTTTCACGCAAGTTGGGAAATATTCACGTTTTTAACATTCACTTTTGATTTTTTCCCATTCTGTTCCTGCTGTGTCCATAAACAAAATCGACAAAGCTGTGAGTCTATGGCTCAAGCAGTCAGCGCGTGCCAAACCCAAAGCCCCGGGGGCAACTGAGTTCCCGACACCTCTACCCCCGCAAATGCAGCACTGTCTTCATGTGCACAAAATATAATGATTTTCTTTCCTCTAGACAAGATACACTCTGCAGGAAGAAAAACAAATTATAGCAAAACTGACATGCTGAAAGTTTACATCTTCAGCTATCAACAAGAGCCATAATCAGGGTTTTCCTGTAGATTAGCTCACAGATGTCCATTCTTTGCCATTACTGTAAACCATTCTGATGGGTTTACTGGAACCCTTAGCATATACTACAGTGCAGCACTCTCCTGAGTTTGCATTATGAAGCTTGAACTATTGGACTATTAATTTCCTGAACACAGTGACTTTTAACTGGACTGAAACTCTTGATTCAGACATACATTATCGTGATTATCAGTGTTAACAAATTATAAGAGCTATAATCTCACATAGAAATGATTGGTATTGTGCTTATACAAACAAGTGTGAGTCAATGGGTAAGATTAATTTGTGCAGATGGGCCGGGAATGCTGCAAATGAACTGCCCATTGGGATTAATAAAGTGGTCTGAATCCTAAATCCTGAATACACAACCACTGTGAATTAATATTTCATGCATAAGCATTTTGCTTTGAATAAATATCACATCCAAAGTGTGACCACATCAGTTGATCTGTTATAAAACCGAAGCAAACAGACTTTACACACAACATTAATTAAGAATTGTTTTCTATGCAGTGAAGTTCATGTAAATACGAATGACTGCAAGAATCCCATCGGCACGTACATTCTAATACTCAAGTTTGTGCTGCATTTATTTAAAGAGTTAAAATTGTAAAGTTAGTCTGATAGCACTTTATGGCAGTCAGTTTATTGAGTTTTTTTGATAACATTGTGAATACCTGTGAATTTTCTGAAGAAGCAGTCTTCTGCTGTATGTTCACCTCTGTGTGTGTGTGAGTGTGTGTTTGTGTGTGTGTAAAAGACTCACTAAGAGACTAGAAGTAACAGGAGTGCAGAGGGCTTGTGTACGCTGGGAGGTAGTCCAGTTCTCTTGTGTGTCAGCCCCATATTGTGGTTGACCTAACAGGAAAGGAATGTGAGGCTGTTTTTTATACATCCTGTATGACTGCAGAGGCCCAGGGAAGACTATGAGTGTGAGTGTTGCGTCTGTGCGTCTGTGTGTGTGTGTGTGTGTGTGTGTGTGTGCATGTGCGTGAGAGAGAGTGGAATGTGGAATGCATAAATACTTGTGTTGCATATTCATATTAATGTATATCAATGCCAACTGTGTCACAAAAAAGAAAGAATACATTGTGTACTGTATCACTTAAGATTCCTTTCAGACATCAAGGAATCATCAGACTGACATAACTGCATTTACTGTAAGTGATTGGTCCTGTTGAAAATTCAAGACAAATAAAATGTGCAAAGCACATTATTGTTCAGACTAATTATACTACAGCTTCTGACTTCTCCACATCCATATGTGGCCTTGGTCTGGCGGGTGTGACATTTCTGCAAAGCAGTTCTGCTTTGCCATCATTTCCACTGGTTCATGACATCAGCATCAGGAAACTGCTGTCAAAACACTGCTGAACCTAGTTACACTGGCTTGAGAAGATGTATAAACCTACATACATTTAGATGCCTACACACTTTACATGTGGACATTACACATATACGCTACAGCTCTGAAATGTGATTTAACTGTTTAACACTCTTCTCCCAGAGGGCCAGTGGAATATCCCAGTAAGAGCTGTTGGGTTAGATCTATATTGTCAAGATGCAGAGTGAGTTTTTTTTACGCTGAGAGAGCCGATGGCTGGGCCCGTGTTTTCTGCAGGGGTTGTTGCGTTGTGGGAGGTCACAGTGTGCAGGCTGAGATGAAAGATTGCTTGTGGGAGAGATTTACAATAGGCACTCTGTGGTCAAACAGTTAATGGCTTGTGGCAGTGCATAGCAGTGTGTCTACACACGTGAGAGACCGAAAAGGAGTTATGGAGAATAATGAGAATGGTGAGACATGGATTCCACTTCATTTCAAGGTAATCATGCATAGCAAAGAGCTGAGTGCCTCCCAGCTCCCTTACCTTCATAAACCCTGAGTCCACGCTGACCTTCTGCTTCTGCTGCTCATTCTGTCTGCACGTCTAGTCCATCTGCTCAGATCCTCAGTCCTTCTCTTCCTTACTTCTAAGTGTCTTTGCCTCTACCCTTTCATCCAATCCCCTAACACACACACACACACAGACACACGCACATGCACACACACGCACACACACGCACACACACACATCCATAGAAGAGACACATGCATGCATACAGATATACACATATACACACCCTCCATCCCGTCCTCAACTAACACACATGGTTCCCATTCCCTACATACCTCCTGTGCCATCAGAGCCTGGTTTCCAGGAAAGAGGCTCTTTAATTGAGTTGACTCTTTACTGCTCACATGTGTGTGTGTGTGTGTCTGTGTGTGTGTGTGTGTGTGTGGACGCATGTAAGAAAGAGAGAGAGAATAAAAAAATATTTGTTTGCATGACTGAGTGAGAGAGACAGAGGGGGCAGTGCATATGTTTGTGTGTGTGTGTGTGTGTGTGTGTGTGCGTGTGTGTGTGTGTGCGTGTGACAGAGCGAGGACACAGGAAGGGGCGGGCAGAGCGGGAGCTCATGCTCAAACTCACGTTCCTTTACTATAAGACCTCATTTCCCCCCTCCCTACTGCTCCCTTTCTCCATGCGTGCTTTTCACTGCTTTGAACAATGTCCTGACAAACGACATTTTTTTCATCACTGCTTGAAAGTTGTACGAATTTTTGATATATGGGTATCATAGCAGTGGCCATAAATGTAAGTCTATCAGAATAATCCAAGGATCTGAACATTACTCATATTGTTTTTTGTAATGTGTGCAAAATGAATAACATGTGCTGTGGACCACTGTTGCAAGGACACTAACAGGAAAGAACCACCTAAATACAGTAACCAAACAGAACCAGAAAGTCAATCGCATTGTAGGAACACAGTCAAATGAAGTCAAATGAAAACTGAACGTTGTCTGAAAAAGGTTGCATCACACTCTTACCTTTTGCACTGAGATACCTGCAAATTCAAAGTGTGTTTTGCGTATTTACACAGAGACTGAGAAAGGGCCACAGAATATACAAACGCAAATATGATATATGACTATAATGCATTTTATTGACTTTTTGATAGCCACCACTGTAAAAACTTTTTACTCACAAATTTAAATTATGCAGGTGGCTGTGGTGTACTAGATTTGTCATAAATGTATGACATAAACATTAAAATATTTGCCAAAAAATGTATAAATACACATTAGGAAGATGTGAAAAGATCTGAGACAATCTCAGTATATTTTGATGTTCACTATAGCACGAAAATGAAACGCTGTCTTGCCAGTGGACAAGAGGAAGAGAAGCAGAGGAATGTAGACTGTTCTAGACCTGTTTTAGACCTGTTCTAGACCTGAGAGGACTGGAAACCCAAGAAGTAAGCGGCGCTTTCTGTCTGCTTAGTTCAAAAGAATAAAAGCTGATACCAGAATGTTTGATTAACGCTCCTCACAGATGAATATCAAGCCACTCACCACACACACCTGCAGCCCCACTAGAGCGATTCATACACCGGTTAGACTAAGTAATGCGCATACGTCTGTGCTGCATTCCCATTCGCACGTTTGCCATACGTTGAGTGCTTATGCAGAGAGGAGGATAGAGGGGATGTGTGGGTGGCTCGAAGAATTCTCACACAGTAGCATGTGATGCAGTGATACAGCAGACGTGCATGGGGGTGTGAGAGAAAAATGAGCTGATAGTGTGAGAAATGAAAATAAAGAAGGCATGAGAGGAAAAAAACACAATGTAAGTCACTGGTGTAGATTATCTGGTAGATGCTTCTGCTGGTAGTTTTGTTTGACTTCTGTTTCACCTTTGGTTCTGTGGTGGTGGAGAGTCAGCTTACTGGAACATGAAGAACATTCTTCCATGGGCAGCATACATCTTTTCTATTCAAGCTGATATCTGACACGATTTTTCTCCTATCCCATTACCAAAGGTATTCATATAACAGTGACCACAACCCACATTTACAGCTTTAAAGAAAAACTTGGTTTAGGCCACATTTGAACCCTCATATTTCCTGAAAATGGAGAAGCCACAGCAGAATGTGTTGTTTCCTAGATATATGTGATGGTTAACTAGAGCCTGCTTCCTTACAGGAATGCTTCTATGTGGATCCAGGGTTATTTTGAAATATGAAAAATGAAATCAGAATAACTGTCAAAATAGGCAGGTTGTGTGCTTAGTGGATATACTGTGCCTGTTTCATACACAGGAATCTTTGAGCTTGTAAAAATTATTAATCATAATAAAATAATAATTATACATTATGACGGCAAAATTAAGTGGACATCCCTCCTAATTACTGAGTTCAGTTTTCACAGCCATGTCCATTGCTAGCAGGTGCATAAGCTCAACCAGATAGCTATGGGTTCTTCATGCAAAAACCCTGCCAGCATAATGGAGGAGATCACTGATATGCAAATCCCCTGTGCTCTGTTGCATCACTCGCTACAGAAGGACTGTGCGTGGGGAGCTCCATGAAATGGGTTTGCATGGTTGAGCAGCTGCACATAAGCCTAAGATCACTGTGCACAATGCCAAGTGTCAGCTAGAGTGGTGTATAGCAAACTGCCACAGGACTCTGGAGCAGTGGAACAGTGTTCTCTGGAATGATGAATCACACCTCACTACGCATGATGGATGAACACAGTTTGGTGGATGCCAGAGGAAGGATACCTGCTGGAGTGCACAGGGCTAACAACTAAGTTTGGTGTAGGAGAAATAATGGTGTGGGATCATTTCAGGGTTTGGACTAGGCTGCTTAGTCCCAGTGAAGGTTGATATTAATGCTACTGCATATGAAGACATTTTAGACAATTATATGCTTCCAATGTTGTGGCAACAGTTTGGGGAAAGCCCTTTCCTGTTCCAGCATGACTGTGCCCCTGTCTACATAGTGAGGTCCATAAAGACGTGGTCTGACAAGTTTGGTGTGGAGCAACTCCAGGGGTCGGCACACAGGCCTGACCTCAAACCCACTCAACATCTTTGGGATGAACTGGAATGTCGATTGTGAGCCTGGTCTTCTCATCCAGCATCAGCGCCTGACCTCGCAAATGTTCTTTTGACTGAATGGGCACCGATTCCCTCAGACACATGCCAAAATCTTGCGGAAAGTCTTCCCAGAAGAGTGCAGGCTGTTCTAACCACAGAAAGGTGGTGGTGGGGGTGGGGAAAGGGTTGGGCAGAAACTTCATGTTTAGCGCACATGATTTTGGAGTAGCATGTCCAGCAAGTTCATATAGATGTGATGGTCAGGTGTGTAAATACTTTTGGCCATGTAGTGTACCAGAGGAAAAAAAACGTTTTATCTCATGACACATTATTCAGCATATTCAAAATGCTTCCATTTAGAAATACTTTGATATACATGCAAAATGGATAGTAAAGGTTTATATAGAGTAGTGTAATGCATGTGGTCAAAAGTAAACAAACATTTCAAGACATCTACTGCTGGTGGAGTTTCCTTTTAGCACGAAGCATAGGTAGGTTTCAGATCAAGCATGCTATCAGAGTTGAGTGACATACCACACAGCTCTTACCCAGTATTAGATTTTAGGCCAGGACAGTGTGGGTTATGCAGAGTCTATTTACAGGCAGTGCTTTCCTCTGTCAAATCAAATCAATACTTTTGTTTTTGTTGTTAGAGTACTCTTTGTGACATCATCCCCTCGACCCTCTCTCCCTCAGCAACTGTTGACATACAACGTGTACTATACATACACAAATGTACACATGCATACACATATTCTGGGTTTGCATTAATGAAACCTAAAGGCGGGCTATAGCTGTGCTTTTATAGACTTTGCCATTGTTATACAGTTGATGAATAAAATTGAACAAGTTTGAAGTATGTGCTTCTTAAGCAGTTGTAAACATTGTGTCTGCACATCTCTCTGCCTTCCTCAGTTATCATCTGACTACAGGACATACACTGTGGGTTATTTCCTCCTTTTTGCTAATTATACATACTGACCTATAAGATTGTTATTTTATTTGTTGGAGGAAAATAGTTGGATTGAATGGCTATGGCAATACTATGCTTGAAATACTATGCTTGAATATTTCTGGGGCCATGTTTGAATATCTTTAGCTGTCCATCCTACGGCATGGATCTGCGCTTCATCCTGGCATTTCCTCAGGAACGCCCAAAGCATAATAATTACTCGATCACTAATGCATCTGAATATTGTTTTAAAGGTCAGAAGCTTTAACAAGAGAGGCAATGTAATTAAAAATATGTTACTGTCATATAAAAACAGCTAGGCTGCAATAGCATTTTTAATTTTCCAGCCAATAATGATCATAGTCATAGAGCTTCCATGTTAAATTACAATCTTTATTCAAACATTTTGAGCCAAATTTTTTTTACATCTTTTTGACCTTGTATGTTTAATCAGTTCTCACAATGACAAGGCTCACAATGAAACAAATCGTGGTAATCAGTGTGTATGTACACTTCCAATGTACATGCAGGAATTATTTCTCAACCCCCCACAGCCTTAAAAAGGAATTTCAGAGTAACGGCGTGGTTGCCGACGGCAGCTGACGCAAACGGAACAACTATAAGACAATGTGTCTTCCTTCCTGAAGAGCCCCAGAATCAAGCTGACCACAAAAATAGAAGGCCACTAAACTCTCCAAAACAGATGGACAACAACATAACATAGTAAATACTGCTATTTGCAACAAGGAAACAAAGGAAAATCGAATGCAAAAGAAAGTGTTGACAAACATTATAGGACATGCTTGTTCTAACACTGACATATATGGGAGGTATCGGCTGGAAGGACAACAAAGACAATCAGCTTGTGAGGCATACAGGAGTCTCCTTTGGTTCATATGTGTCATTCCCAGCTGCTGTCTGGGAAAGAGAGAAAAGCCCTCACCTTCAGACATCCATGGGAGACTGTGACTCAAGTCCTGTTCCACAGCGCTATCCTGACCCCACCCACACGGTCACTGACTGCACTGGCTTCTCTTTTACACATAATGTGCTATTATTATGAACAGTAACTAGAAACCTACAGACAGTGCTCCACACACTGACAGTACAGACAAAGAAAACACAAGGTTATTCAATTGATTTTTAATCCAGCAAAAGAGAAGCTAGTCTACACGGCCCTTGTGATGTGCATTACAAGGCAAGCTTGTCCTTAGGTGGCATTACTATGGTGGAAAACCTTAAGTGGAAACCTTACTATGGTGGAAAACCTTAAGTGGAAACCTAGCTATGGTGGAAAACCTTAAGTGGAAACCTAGCTATGGTGGAAAACCTTAAGTGGAAACCTTACTATGGTGGAAAACCTTAAGTGGAAACCTAGCTATGGTGGAAAACCTTAAGTGGAAACCTAGCTATGGTGGAAAACCTTAAGAGGAAACCTAGCTATGGTGGAAAACCTTACCTTAAGTAAGATTTGAGTTTGGTTTCTCTATAGGTGCAAAGAAATGTCCAGTCATTCTGTTCTTGTTTTAAAGATTTCTTTTTATGATAAAAACATGTACACCGCAATCTGGATGAACCTCACCAAATGCTTCCCCTCCTTTGGCCTATCCTATTTGGAAGTAATAATCTCTGATTTATTTGATTGCTTTTCATTTCTTTGTCAAAACCTCACTATCCCAACAAAATAGGACAAAAACAAACAGCCCTGTCAACTTTCCTGGAAATACTAAGCTCACCCAGCAGAGGGGCACGATCCCAGATGTCATGTTGAGTGTGTGACATAATGACGACACCTCAGTGACCCGTGCCTGGGGAGGCAGGGTGTGTTAGCTATTAGATAAGAGAAGCTCATTGTTGGGAAAATAGGACAAAAACCCTCTTGACTTGGCTTGGTTCTGTAAACAGAGTATGGTTTCCTGGCTTTGCTGAGTGGAGATTGTGGTCTTGGTGGTATTGTGTCATTTTAGGATAGGCAGGATAGGCAGTCCTGCTACTAGCTTTGTCTGTATGTGTGTGTGTGTGTGTGTGTGTGTGTATATTAGATTCACTAGCTTTGCTTATCAGAAGCTGCATAAGATATTTCAAAATCAATCACTTTATTCACCAAGCATGCTACACAGGTGAGAATAATTTACATCAGTGCAAGTAATTAGAGAGGAGTTACTGTCATACAGAATAGGGGGTTTGATGGTTTACTTTAGTGCCAAGTGTCTGCTGTGGTAAAGGAATGCTACACCTCTGGGGTAAAAGCTTTTTGTGCTGGCTTTGATTGCCCTGAGTTTCCTGCCCTAAACACCCATTATTACCTTTAAACAAGACTAATCACATTTTCTTGGATAATGTGAATTATGTATTTATATAATGAACATTTCAGAAGAAAGGCCGACCCTACTTGTGACCCTTAGCATCATGTATTACTATGCCTCATACCAACACGCTTTGCAAACCTCCAGTACTGCTGGGAATAACAAAAATAAAAAATACAGTAGTTCTAATTCATCTCTGGTGTATTATTCTGAAGATAATGTTCTCTTTTACTGCTGAACCGGCTTACACCTTCTCTAGTTACCTTATATCCTATGCCGCTCTTTTTTGCCATATCTACAGCTACAACTACAAAATATTTCTGTAGGAAAAGGAAAAAATTAATATCAACACAAAATTATATAGTAGCACTGGTACTGGTACTAATTATTGTCAATGGAGACACACACACACACACTTACACACACACGCAAGCATACATGCACATATACACTCACCGGCCACTTTGTTAGGTACAACTTGCTAGTACCGGGTCGGACCCCCTTTTGCCTTCAGAACTGCCTTAATCCTTCGTGGCATAGAACAAGGTACTGGAAACATTCCTCAGAGAGTCTGGTCCATATTGACATGATAGCATCACGCAGTTGCTGCACATCCATGATGCGAATCTACCGTTCCACCACATCCGAAAGGTGCTCTATTGGATTAAGATCTGGTGATTGTGGAGGCCATTCAAGTACAGTTAACTCATTGTCGTGTACAAGAAACCAGTCTGTGATGATTCGCGCTTTAGGACATGGCATGTTATCCTACTGGAAGTAGCCATCAGAAGATGGGTACACTGTGGTCATAAAGGGATGGACATGGTCAGCAACAATACTCAGGTAGGCTGTGGCATTGACACGATGCACAATTTGTACTAATGGGCCCAAAGTGTGCCAGGAAAATATGCCCCACACCATTGCACCACCACCACCAGCCTGAACCATTGATACATAGCAGGATGGATCCATGCTTTCATGTTGTTTACACCAAATTCTGACCCTACCATCCGAATGTCGCAGCAGAAATCGAGACTCATCCAGTCTGGCCATTCTCTTCTGACCTCTGGCATCAACAAGGCATTGGCGCCCACAGAACTGCCGCTCACTGGATATTTTCTCTTTTTCGGACCATTCTCTGTAAACCCTAGAGATGGTTGTGAAAAGCCCAGTAGATCAGCAGTTTCTGAAATAATCAGACCAGACCGTCTGGCACCAACAACCATGCCATGTTCAAAGTCACTTAAATCACCTTTCTTCCTCATTTTGATGCTCGGTTTGAACTGCAGCAGATCGTCTTGGCCATGTCTACATGCCTAAATGCATTGAATTGCTGCCATGTGATTGGCTGATTCGACATTTGTGCTAATGAGCAGATGGACAGGTGTACCTAATAAAGTGGTCGGGGAGTGTATAAAACAGACTACCCTTCCTCTAGTGTTAGGGTCGTAACTACCGTTTGTAGGTTTTAAATGCCTAAATTTGTTTATTACATAAATAAACTACACACTACATAAAGTTGTTTATTGCATCAAGACTTTTTGACTTTGTCAGGAACTTCTATTTAAGCAAAATTTACAAAAATCTTTTTACTAAATAATATGCCTATATATATATATAATGCTTTTGCTAAAATTATGACATTTCTGTTGTTAGGGTAGAGTTGTGTATACTGTTGTGTATGCAGTCAATAGAAAGGCCCAGGGGGTCACAACAAACATATTAAAACCAATACTTTCATGGATAAGGAAACCTAACAACGTAAATAAAGAGGTAAGAAACATGGAACCCAATTAATGTTTTTGAACATGCTACATATCATATATGTACATAATACTCTGCAATTCTGCACAATGCATCTAATCGATGAAATCACATGTGGCAGTACATTAAAGAGCAACACTAAAAAATAACAGAATCACAGAAGACTTAAAGACAGAAGCTTAAAGTCTGAAAATGACAGTCCAGACAGTCGTGAAAGTGAAGTCAAAACAGGAATCTACTGTATGAAACAAGTGTAGTTAAAATTGAGAGGGAGTGAGAGGGAGTGAGAGGGAGAGAGAGGGAGAGAGAGGGAATGAGAGGGAGTGAGAGGGAGATGTTAAGTGAAGCGAAGGCAGGAGATCTGTGTTAAAAGCACTCAGGGGTAAACTTTGTCCTGATTTCTGAGCTTTGGTGCCAAATATACTGGCCGTCTTTAAACAAACAGTTCCTTTGGCATGCAGAGACTGTGGTGAAAGTGTGTGTATTTGTAACTGATAACAGATCTCATAAAGATAACTGCAAAAAACAAATAAAGATATATGTGAAAGCCTTGTTTGTTGTACCAGTTCAAAAGCTCTTATTACATTTTGGTTATTACCTTTTTGTTATTGTATCTTTTTTATATAAACTACATACATTTAATATTTCTTTATTTGTATCCATTTTGGAAAACTGTAAATAAGAACTGAAAAAATGGCCATTTCCACTACCATGAGGCTGCAAAAAGCAACTTTTAATCCTGAATTATTTTGTGCAAAATCAGATCACAGCGATTAATACGATATCAATTGATCACTGTATGCAAAATTTTATTTATGCACAAATTGTAACTTAAAACACGGAAAATATGCTATGGAAACAAAAGAGTGTTAAATTGTAAAATGATACTTGCACACACAGTAATTTCTTGAGAAATTTCATAGAGCTCTCTTCTTCAGCTCACACTCTGCTCCACTGATCTCCTCTATTATCACCCACTACGTCCAGCCTATTATACACTCTAGATAACAGCGGAGCTGTACACAGAGGTCTGGCATGTTAATAACGTGTTCTGAACCTGTCCCATGTTTTTGAAGTGAGGATTTGTGTTGGATAGTTTGGTGTTGGATAACTGCTACAGTTAGTCCTCAAACTGCCATGTTCCATGTGACCCTGCGGCAACCAAACAGCAAAAACAAAAGGGTTGTCCTATAATGTATAAAAGTCACACACAAAAAACTCTCAGATAAAGCAGCATGAGGTTTTTCTGTGGTTTGTTTAGCAATTTTAGACTTTTCTGCAGTTCAGAGTTGACATAAGGACATCCCTTAAGGCTGGGGAGTGGGGGGTGCTGGCATGGGCTATGTTAAGGGATCCTTGTATAGACTTATAGGCTGTTTCTGACTCACTCTCACATGTGAACCAGCAGTTGCACATCACCCTAAACTGCAGAGTCAGACTCATTTCACAGCAGATCATATCTAAACCCACAGAGCAGCTATATGCTAACCACTACAGTAGGAAACTCAGCCACTGAGTTTGGAGATATAAGACAAATGTTCCACAAACCTACAGAGAGATGAATTTTTCTTATAATCAAATGGAAAGTACCATAGCAAATGTAAACAAAATACCAAGAAGCAGGGGAAAAAAGCTTTTATCGAAGATTCTGAGATGCTTTTGGACTGAGGTTGAGGAAGAACTGGGTTTTTAGGAGGCTCTATGAAGCTTTGGGAGAGAAGAGAGACAGGTCTGAGTCACCTCCAGGAACAGATGTGTCCTCACACGCTACACTCAGCCTTTACGTGCCACACCGTGCGTCATTACTAACCTCCCTTCACATCTCCATGGAATTTCAGACCAGTTAATAATTAGGGAAAATAGTGTGTGTTGTATGTGTGTGTGTATGTATTTGTATGTGTGTGTGTGTCTGTAGACAAATTGGTTCAGTGACAAGGCATACCTATAAACTAAAATCCAAAATGACTCTCACACATGCACGAGGTTAGGATAGGTTAATAACATTTTAATAATAGTATATTTGAATATTTACAGTGTTGAAAAGATAGACCTTTCCTGTAATACTACTGAATAAAGGATCAAAGCTGAGGTGAGCATGTTACTACATGCATATTATAAAGTGATAACTTTCATACTTTACAACTAATGCAAATAAAACTAGATAAACCATAATGCCTCCTAAAACTTTTTCCATTATTCTTAAAATAAAGCTATATAATAAAACTACTCTCAGTTACACAGACAGACATTTTGTGTGATTTTCTTTATTGGATATGAAATTTTTTAATAAGAGGAAGTGAAGGTGGGCTTACTTTACAGATAAAAGCAAAGCACACAACACAGTTCATCGCTAAAGACTGAACAGTGAACACTGACAAATGAACACTGAACACTGACAACTGAACACTGACTGGGTTCTACAGGCCTCTCCCACACCTGTATGTGTGAAGGTTTCCCACACTTGTGGTCCCTGTTTCATTAGGTACTGTATAGCACTGTTTGTTGGACCACTGGCTGCTTCACTGCAGAGTTCCACCTCTAGTTTCACTGTTGAAACTGAGTGAGGGGTCACAGCTCACCACCGGATTGGGCCATTGTTGGTGGGAAAGGGGATGCGTATTTATTCAGAGGGCAAAGGGCCTGTTTTTCACATTCTGAGTGAAACTAAGCAGAAATAATTTTAAAAAGAGAAGTATAAAATAAAATAAAAACATCTAAGTTCATTCTCAAATATTAAAATGATTGTGGTAGAGGAAGGATGCCTGTGAGGTTTACAATGGCTAATTAAACTTCACAATGGGAAGAAAGAGACGGCATGTCCTGTGGATGTCAGTGAACAACATATCTGTGTAACGTATTTAGGTTCACAGCAGGAGGCGAGGGTAGCGAGCCTTGACTTTTATTATCTTCCATTCTTAGAATAATGTACAACACAAGTAAAGGCACTCTGCCTTGAAAAGGAGAAACAATAAAGCGATTCTTTAGTAGATAAAAGGTGTCGTCCAGGGCAGCAGCAGAATCTCCTGGAATGTCAGCGAGTGGGTTCCTTCTAGGTAAGGCCAATGTGCAGCACTGAACGACAGGACCTGTGGGCTTAAATAATAACCTTGAATACCGTGCACAGGTGTCAGTACAAGTGAGCCAAGTGAGGGTGTGACGTGTTCGGGGTGTCCTCGCGGGTGCCCTCTGGTGGCGATCCCGCCTTCTCACCGTGACAATCTGAATATCTTAATTGTATTTACAACACATTACAAAGCTTGGAGTGGAAAAACTAGTTCACCACGTTTATTTTCATGAAGCACAATATGTTCCTGCCTTGTAACAGTTTGTGAATGGAAGTGTTCTGTGTTTGGACAAGTGTGTATGTGTAATGGTGGTGGTAGTGGTAGTGGTGGTGGTGGTAGATTTAGGAGGTGTAATATCTGCATGTGTCAGGAGATGTTCTAACCAGTCATTGCCCAATTCAGTCATTCAAAGAATTGCTTGCAGACACTGAGATGACTCATACTCCCTGTCAGGAAACCCCTCCCCCTCCCACCACAAAGTGCCTTGAGCAAGACATGGCCTGTGGAGCTCGATTGCCAACTTCAGGCTTACGAGCACCAGGTTATCATCACATACCTCTCGGATTGGTTGACTCCGCTTCCCCCTCCCTTACGTTTTCTGATCTGAGTGAAGTCACCGGAACCATACATGCCATGAAGCACAGCTGTCACCGTTGCAGCAGTGTTATCACAATGTTGATCAGCCAGGTTTTCAGGAATGCAAAAGAAGCATAAGCATAATTATGGGGTTAGTTTAAATCTGCTACACGTGCAGTGTGAAGTGTTTTTCACTCTTGGATGCAAAACTATCTTAATGAGGAAAAAAGCTTTTGTTCCTATCCTCTGTAATCCTCTGTAATCCTCTGTAATATTAGAAAATGACTGTCTTTTCACAGTGCTTGGCATACTACTAAACATATCGGAACACAAGGTCCTTGTAGAAAAATGCCAACATAAGCAAGAGTTTTCTTTTCTTACTGTTTGATGAAGAGCTCTGGAATTTGGGTTAAAGCTCTGTTGTGAGCAGCAGCTATGAACACGCGTGCTCACCATGACGCATTCTCGACACTCGCTGTTTATGAAACCATCTCTTTGGCCTAAACAGAGAGCCTTTGAGTTTGAATGGAATACAAATAAAGGTTGTCCCCATAGCAACTTCACTTCTTTTGCATTGACTGTGGTGCTGGTAGATCTGCTGAGAGTGAGAAGTGGTCAGCGGGAAAAGCCTTCAGCCTCATGCCAAAGGACCAGCCAGAAGCATGACTCACGCTTTCCCTGCAGTGTAAAACTATGGTGCATTCCTCCGTCAGGCAAAGGTTGCAGCTAAGAGTTGACCAAAAAGAGATGTAAGCACTTTTCTCTGTTCTCTGTAGCTTGAGCCCTTTGATTCTGTACTCGTACCAGAGATAGTTCAGCTCTGCTGCTAATGGCTTTGTTGTGATTTGATTCTCAGAGTTTGAAAAGTTTGAAAACTTGCTGCAACGTTTTTGTGCCTTAAACAGCGAACTATGTTATTCATACATTTTCCTGTTTAAGGCAAGATTCAAATGGGGTTTAGACCATGGAAATAGCCTCTGGTGGCTTACCAATGTAACTTATATGCATGCGTATCTAACTACTACACGAGCAAATATTGTAGTCAGGTGTAGAGAGACCAGTTCTAAGTTGAGCATATCATAACAAAGAACCTTCTGAAGTTCCAGGAATCGTGGCTATGTAATTCTATGAAAGCCATTGTAGATAAAGCCAGAGGCATTCCAGGAACCAGAGGTAGGTTCAGCCACATTCCTTCACATCGCATCAGCATCTGCCAGACTGACCCTGCTTTGCAGTTGGGCAGAAAATAACTAAAATTCAACAAGTCCAAGAAACTTTCCCATAGCACGTTTAATTGCCTTTTAAAGGCAGAGCATGTTGAGTGCATTACACATGACTAGTGTTTGCAGAGTGCATTGTTAGACAGGGAACAAAATAATATTATATATTATATTATATTATATATTGCATTATACTGGAACATTACTGGAACATTGTAAAGATTCCAGATTAAACATACTGCTAGAACATACTGAGCATACTAGATTAAACATACCGCTGGAGCATACTATACATACTGTATTAAACATACTGCTGGAACATACTAAACATCCAAAGATACTGCATTAAAGATACTGCTGGAACATACTAAACATACAACACTAAGTGTGCTACTGGAACATACTAAACATTAAACATAGTGCTGGAACATATTATCAATAGTTAATTAATCTTATAAACCATAGTTAATTATCCATATAAACCATAGCATTAAACATAGTTATGGATCAGTGGGATTAGAGGCATTTCTACTGCCCCATGCCCCTACTGCCCCATCAGTTACATATACTGTATGTCACAGAAATCACACTATTGTGAGTGATATGTGTTAAAAAAAAGTGACAATAATGTCTTCATTCTCTTAATGATCACTCACATTGAACGAATCAGCACTAGCTCTGTCCTATGACTGGGGTTTGTCGTGTCTCTATAGGCCCTTACATGTGTATGAGGGTAAGGAGAGAAGTTCTTTGCCATTTGTTCTGATGGACTTGCTCTTCCTCTACCAGGGGACTCATCTCATGTCGCTGTTTCTGTGCTCTGTCATTTTAGCTGACACACAAATAATCTCATGTATTAACTACTTTAACGACCTGGCTTTTTCATGCATTACTAAAAATGGGAAATAACAACTTAGAACTTGGAGTTAAGAAATTTCCTGCAAAACTAAATGAAAAGTATTTCTTTGTCATTGGAAATCTTGCACAAAACATTCCCATATTACATAAATCATGCTGAAATCACTCTGAATCACACATCCATTGCCATATGATAACTGCCTGTGATTTCAACTTAGTAAAAAAAAAGTAAAAATTCATTACATCATTTAATCTTGACCATACACAGCAAGAAGCAAAAATGCCATTCGAAAGAGACATCGGACATTTATAAAACAGAGGTTAATTCTAAGAACATACATTTAGGTCATACATTTGTATGAAGTAAATATATAATATGTCTAATTATATTTAAGAATAATTCTGATGAGTCTTTAATTACTACTAAGCATGCACAACCGTCTATCTGACATGTAACACTGGTTTATCTTGTAGGGGGCCTAGGGGTAGAAATCCCCCTACACACAGATGTCTTCCCTTTTCATGTCTTTTGATACTCCAACCAGCATATCCAAATAATAGCAATGATCACAACCAGATTAACCAATGGTTAACCAATGGGAACAGTATGCTACCAACCGAGATCAAACAAGCCAGAAAAACACTAATATTACCAAAATACAAGCGATCAGTTTTAATGCCCTTTTGCGGGAACTCCTTAAAGCACACATTCCCAGCTGTGACTATCTGTTTCCTCCAGAGACAAAAGGACTACCATCGGTCACCACCCTTGGGTTTTACACCGGAATATCCTGCATCCCCTACAGGAACATCACATCCACATCCTGCCACCCCTACACTTCTAATTGCAATTAGTGTATATATATATATATATATATATATATATATATATATATATATATATATATATATATATACACTGTATATACTGTGTGTATATATATATATAGTGCAAAGTGCGTCTCTGGAAACGTTGTGTACTTTACTACACTTTTAAATATCTCTAGGTATCTTAGCTAAGGATACTTACCATATATAAATAAATATATATATAAATACATATTATGAATAATTAAATATTAAAAATGTATCATTACAAATGGTGAAAAAACTTACATTACAACGATCTTGACATGACAAGAAAAGATATTTCATGTTTTAAAAAAGGCTGGATAGAGTAATTATAATTATGGACTAATACAATGTGACAAGGTGATGTGAAGCAGATAATGTGAAACAGGTGAAACAATGGTGTTGTAGTATACAGGGAGGCCTGGTCCTTCAAAAGCAAGAACTGAGGCGTGCCAACGTGCCAACAGATGCATCAGTGAGTAACCCAGCTCTTTGTGAACAGCACACCCCAAAGGGGAGTTAATAGGGGTTTGGACATTTCATCCTCTATAATGCACAATATAAGAAAAAGAGTCAGGCTCTCTTTTCAGTGTGATCTCAGATCCCTCAGACATCACCTAGAAACTGCCATGCGTCTGGATATCATGGCTTGACATACACTTGTCAGTCAACATCAATTAATGTTGCATCCACAGATACAATTTAAGACTTTATTATGCAAAGAAGAAGCCACACACCAATGTATGTACCCCTGACTGACTGACCTCAACCATGACAGGCAGAAACACAGTGACAATGTGTTTTGTCACTTAGCATGTTTACAGAACAGCGTAAGTAGAATTTGCAAGTCACTTCTTTTGTTTTTATTTTTTTGTATTTATCATTTTCCAAACTGTTCTAACTTTAATGCACAAATTCATCTGGGCCTGGTGGTATAAGATCCTGGTTCCACTGGATCTTATACTTATTGTTCTCCACCACTCTCTGCATTTCCTCCCATTTGGACTTGTGGGTATCTATCACGTTCTCATTTGTCTTGCATATGTTCCTGTGTGTGATGCCTGCCACGTTGTTGTCATCATATGGAATATTCAATATAGAAAAGAGAGAGATTGAGATAGGATTCATATCATATGTTATTTTTTTGTTTTCTTTTTTGCAGTATGAATTCCACACAAATAGTCAGAATAATCTGCAGTCAGAATGTTGCTTGCACCATTTATAAAATCTATCCATTCCCAAAACCACAGCAAGTGGCCAAACAATACTTCTCCCAAATGTATCCCACTGTGTGCTCATGTGATGCTGTAGCCTTTAGCTTGGTTGTACATCCTTCTTCTTTCTATAAATTACACACAGCTGTGGCAATATGTCTAATTGCTTTATATAAAGTATTGTATTAAAGCCATAAATTAACAATGATTATGTAAAGAACTATTATATCTAAAATAATGGCCCTTTTCATTGTCTTCACTAATCACAGATAAGGGAAGAACCTTGAATATATGTCTTAGGTGTTCTGAAAGTTCTGTAATATTTGCTTTGTTACATGAGCAGTATCCTTTATGTATGTATATGTTTTGTCCTCCATCTTAGGTTTAACTGTTAATTTGATATGGCAATGTCACAACACCATCTGCACCATCAACACCAACACCATTTGCCTCAGACCAGCAAAGAGCGGGGAAACGTCTTTATCGCTGATTTGGAGAAAACGTCCTATATCGGCTTTGACTCAAACACAAGCATTCCTGCTTGTCGTACGTGAAAGAGAACCTTCTGCTTTAGTGTGAAGATTCAGTGGTTTATCATTGTGCTATAAGTGCTGTAAGATCTCCGCAGGCTTAACAAAAGTATCTGTGTGACTAAAGCTGCGGTTCCTCAAAACTCCCATCCCCCCAAAAGAGACTCTACCTTCTGCATTATGCATCTATGGTTTGTTTCAACCACTTCTTCATTTAATCTTACATCCCCTTTTAACTTAACATAGTACCTAACACACTATTTCCCAGAAACATAATGAAAAAAAAAACTGCATGTCAAGGCTTTTTGGATACCATTTTTTTTTCTTTGCTGCTGTGCATTATTTAGTATGACATTTATAGAAAGTTTGCAAAACTCAGTGTAAATGAACCATGTCACCACGTTGTAAGTGAGTACTGAATCTGACATTGCAGTGCAGAAAGCAATAGGACAGCTACAAGTGTTGAGTTTGAAAACAAAGCAACACCCCCCCACCCCTCACCCCACACCCCACCCCCCTTGCTTAATGCTTTATGGTGCTCCACTTCAGGGAAACCATGTGACTTTCCACACAGCACTGGGGGAGCAAGACAGAAGGGGAAGAAGAAAAAGGGGGCAGAGGATCAATCAGGGTCCAGTGAGGATGTATTACACAGTGAAGGCTGAAAGACTGAGAGAAGGAGTGAAAGAACAAAAAGGGGAATAGATGGGAGACGGGTAGAAGGAGGTGAAGGAGAGGAGCACGTAAGAGTGATGGGAGAAGGTGGAGTAGCTCAACTCCGTGGAGTAGCTAGCACTTAAGGCTGACAGAAATGTCCTGCACGGCTGACAGAAATGTCCTGCACGGCTGACGGAAATGTCCTGCATGGCTGACGGAAATGTCCTGCACGGCTGACGGAAATGTCCTGCACGGCTGACGGAAATGTCCTGCACGGCTGACAGAAATGCCCTCACTTCACAGCTGTGTCCTCGTCACTTACCAAATCATGGTAAACTCTTAGAACTATGAGTTTTAGGGAAAATATATCTAGAAATTAATTCCGCAAAAAAAATTACTACTGTGTGTGTGTAGGGAAAATGTTAGCACAAGTGGGCAAAATGTGGAGACAATAATAAAGTATGTGTGTATATTTCGGAAGTAAAATGTCAAATGGACAAAATCCTACAGATTAAAGATGAATGGGTATGTGGCTACAAAATTTGTAGACATTTTTAGGATGTTATGACATTTCCCATATATTTTGCAAATCTAATTATCCATCTTATAAATTACAAACATATGTAGTGTATGAAGGGCATATTTCATCTTCCTATGGCTCTTGTCAAGGATCACTTGGTTGTTGCTTGCTGTGGCAGGAAAGGGTGGAGGGTTAAACTTTCTTTTGTACTGTTGCCGTAAACACTCCACCCAACACAGGGCCATTGGAGCCTGGCCTGAGCTATAGTATGGTGCTGGAAGAACGCCCTAACTCATCTGCTCTATGTTCAGTCCCCAAGCATGAAACGATGCACCCCACGCTGCACGACATTCTGGCCATTTGGGGTTTCATGATGCTGCTCAGATATATTACAATGGAAAAACATAAACTGTATGAGAAACAGATTCCAGTTGATGGGAATGGAATTCAGTGCCTTATGTGTTGCACATAAACATGTGACCTGTTTCAGAACTGGCTAGACAAGGGAGATTTAGAGGAAATTATTTGTGTCCACAAGTGACCTTTTGTTGTTGTTTTTTAACAGTTTACACATTATTGAAAACCTATGAATTTCTGTGCAAAACAAAGCGGAGTTTGTCCTTTGTGTTTGACTTCCTGTTCAGGACCAGTGAAGGAGAGAAAACAATTAAGGGTGCGGTGAGTCCTGCATGCAGGTGGAGGTTTTTTGAGGGTCAGTGAGTCCTGTGTGCAGGTGGAGGATAAGGGTTTCCCCAGGATAACAGAATCAGAGTGGAAGCACCAATGAATAAAAGAATTTAAAAAACATGCTAATAAAGCAAATGCCTGACTAGAGTCATGAACACAGTGCTACATGATTATGGTGAAAAGGAATCAAGTGATTATCTCTGAAAATGAAAAGTGATGACACATTGATATGTACAGTATTAACAAAATGAATGAAAACTGGATTCAGGCAAAAATCTATTTATACAAGTTAATTTATACCTGTTTATAAATCAGTGAATATGACATAACTTGAAGAAACACATTTCAGCCCACGAAGCAGTAGACACAGACCTGTATAAGTCCTTGAAAATTCATGTTCATGCCATGGTGAAAAATGTCATTCCAAAATCAGCTGACTCTAATTGTGGCATCTCAGGGTTATACAGGAGACGTAGAGCTTCATTTCATTTGCTATAGTGTCCTGCAGGGAGTGAGTGAGCAACTGTATGTGTGTGTATGTGTGTGAGAGAGAGAGAGAGAGAGAGAGAGAGACAGTGCAAAAAAGAGCACAGATGCCTCACATAAAACTTGTATTAAAGTCTTTTACTGGAACAGCATACCTTGTCATTGGCTTGTCATGTGTGTCAACTGATAATCCGAGAACCATAACACTGTCCATTTAGTGCTAAATGTTATTAGTAGACTCATTATCACAATATGCGTCAAGGTCCAACATTTCAAGATAAGTCAACCATGTGCTTTATATAATTCCAGGAAAAACTGAACGATGCGGTCATGGCTCTCTACGCAAAGAGCGAGGATGTGTTCTGAACGCTGGCATTGTGGCCTAGCAGCAGAATCTAATTTACCACATTGTCTTGGACAGGCTGTCCTTATGAGCACGTTCACCGAAGAGGGACTGGCTACACCTTGAAAGAGAAGAAAGTGGAAGAGCACCATCCTCTGTCTGCAGCCAGAGCCTCATGTGTGATATACACATTTGTATGGTCTATTTTCAGCCTTGGGGTTTATGGTTATTGGAAAGGCGTCACCCTCTCTCTGTGCTTTCCGAGAAGGAGTCAATATTTCTCTGTCTCTTCCTCCGTTCACAGCTAATCCAATTTTGTGTCAGAAAAGCGGCTCGACTGAGAGAGGCACAACATGTTTCTGAAGCATGTACAGAACAAGTTTGTCCACACACAAACACACACACACACACACACACACACACAAACAAAGCTAGTTGTAAAACCTGGAAAAAAAGAACTATTCGTCCGCTTGAATAGTTCAACTGCTTACCATCCATAGAATTCCAGTCCTTCAAAAACAAAAAAAAAAAACATTACATAACTTAAAGAGGGTTGTTTCGTCTGCATACAACCAAAATAAAAGGAAATAGTAATCTCAATAAAACATCCCAAAGTATGAAGAAGGAATATTAAAATGAAAGCAGTGCGAGAGCAAACTGATGGATATTGGACATGAGTTAGAGCATGTCACTGTATTTCTGTAAAATGCAGGGCCAGGATGAGTGCAGAACGAAGACCAGCGCTTTTATGGTAAGACCACACACACACACACAGACACACACACAGACACACACACATGCACAGAGAGAGAGAGAGAGAGAGGTTTATGTTTATGAGAGAAAGAGGTAATGTCAATGACCCTATGACTTATGTAACCTTGCTGGAGAGTTCAGATAAAACAAACAGTAAGAGACTGAAAGCATGGATCTGAACTGCAGTCCCAGAGGCGTTCACTATAACAGCCCTGAATCATGTGGTCTCCACAGCCTTTACTGGAATACCTGTTGTGGAATCCCAGCCACTGCCAGGAATAAGGTCTTGAGAAAAAGAAAACACACACACAGGGAGAGAAAGAGGGAGAGTGAGTGAGAATGAAAACAATTGCAAAAGAGATTTAGGAAGTATTTGTCTGCTGATGCCCTTGGTACTATATATTTTTCCTAATGGAAATGAAATAAATGATATGTTCCTGGAACTAGCTGACAGGTGTAAAGGGGAGCTGAGTTCAAAGCTGTGGCAATCAGCTTAAACAGTCTGACAGAAGATGAACTGCTGCACTTAATACTTAGGAAAATGACAAAGTGCAAAGGTCTGTCAGCAGTAAAATGAGACACCCTGCACATGGGCTGCAAGGACAGTGAGGCTTGAGTATATGTGAGTGTAGCTTTAACAGGCATTTACAAATGCAATGATTTTTAATGGAAAATCAGTAAACCCTGAGCTATGATTTTCATTCTACTGTACTGACATTTTTTTAGTATAGTTCAGTAACGTGATTTTGTGAGATTTTGGTCAGTTGTTTGTTGTGTTATGGAGTTTTTGGTAAGTGTTGTAGTGTTAATGAGACATTTTAACTGTTAAAGACTGCTACAAAGTTTAAGAGTGTTAGAAAAAGGGGAGGGTCAACGTTGTGTTTGTATTGTTGCTGTAAACACTCCACCAAAATAGGGACATTTAATTTAGATTGCAGCCTTAGCTATGTTGTGATCATTGAAGAATGCCCTAACACATCCACTCTATGTTTAGCCAGTATTAATCAAAGTCTCTAAGCGGGAAATCATGCGCCCAGCCCTGTAGGACAACCTGCCCATTTTGGGTTTCACTATGTTGGTCAGATATAGTGGCCGGATAGTGTAATCAAGTCTCATCTTTTAATCTGATGTGGTCAAATGCATCAGAATTAGGCATCTGAGTTATTAAATGTGTTTTATGTAGTTTAAACATAACTGTGCATTCTGAATAATTGCAGTTGGGGTTAATGGTGTAAATCTTCCCCCCAAATTAATTATTAGAACTAATATCAGACATCACTAGACTTTTACGCACTGAATCTGCAAGCAAACGACAAGAATTCCACTAATTTCAAAACAATCTGGAAAAGTCCCCTAAAGAGCCTCCTATAGAGCCTTCTAGAGCCCTGTAGAGCATTCTAGAGCATTCTTAGCACAGAGTCTGTGTCTGTAGAATTGGTGAAAAAGTATGCAGTGCAATAAGCAAAGAGATTAGTCCTGTGAAAAGGAAGTGAAGAATAAAGTCACCTCTCACCGAACCTCAACAGCACTTTTCCCAGCCAAGCACTTTTCTGTGATCACTGTAGACCAAAACTCTATGGAATCTAAAGCATATTTCATTAGAAAGCACAGAGTAGGTGAATCCCTAACAGATGCATTTTAAGAGTGTGCTATTGTACAGGGAGCCCTCCTCTGGGAAATTTTGCAGACTTAACCATCCTAACAGCCTCAAACACACGTTTACATTCAGAGCACCTACGACATGCACACTGGACTCCTTATGTAGCTGCAGTACCTGATGTCATGGCAACCGAGAAGTGTGGCGCTAGACACCCAAGCCACAGCTTTCAGTCTGAAGTAGTTCCTGCAGTAGTTCTGGATCGTGCACCACCTGCAGTGACAAGACCAAAAGCCAAAAGGAGGCTGGCTGCCATGGCATTGAGCCAGTGGCACAAATGCGCTCATTAGAATACAATGTGAGTACAGGATGCCAACAGACACACCCACCTCACCCCCCCCCTCCCCCCTCCCCCCTCGCCAGACCTCTTACTGGAAACCTGGGCAGCTGTTCTGCTCACTTCCACAGCTCAGGCTGACACCTCCTGTAGACTTTTATTAGCGTCATTCTAACAACGTTGGCCACAGGAAACAGCCAGTAAAGGCCTGGAAACCTCTACTGCAGGCGGCATGACATCACAACATGAGTAAGGTAGACCTGACCATCTGGGTGGGATGGTTATAAATAAGACCACATTACTTAAACTATTTAAATATGACACCAGAGAGTCTGGGCACATTACAGAGCCCTTCTGACCTGTGAGGTTATTGTCTATTTGGAGTAATGCTGTTAAGTAACATGACGGATCGCAAGAAAAATAGGCCGTGTATTGTGATTGGTGTGGTGTTCATAATCCTTTTCCATCTGTTGGAATGGTTGTTATATTTTTTTAACAGAATAAACTCAGAAGACATAATGCAAATAATAAGAGTAAAAGATCTGTAATAACTAGTCCATCATTTGTTTTTGTGTTTCTTCCCTATCTGCCTAAATTAAAACATATTACACTGATGCATAAAGATGACCATCACATAAGTACTGACTATATGATATTAATTGTATAACCGCCTAATAACAACAACAACAACAATAATAATAATTTTTGTTGTTGTTTTTATTATATGCAAACAGTCAAACTGACTAATAACTAGTTGACCAATGCGCAAGAGTTAATGTGATGTATTCATATAGGACGAGTGCGCCCTCACATGGAAAATTGTAAACAATGTTTTGGTTAACACGTTCTTTATCAGGGATGATCAGAACGAACGAACACGGCTATGCAGAACCTTTAGGGCCTGATATTATCACCTACACACGTAAGCATGGCTAGATGTAAACATATTACCTGTGCACATGACATATGCAAATGTCAAAGTTTGATGTATAAAAATATGTGTGGGACAACCACCTAATGGGGGGTTAAGTAACAGGCTTTTAAATATGACTTTTTACCAACCTGAAACTGAATACCTTTAGCTTTACGTGTTTTTTGAAGAGTCAGATTTACAAATATATGAACTCAATAGAGTAGCTTAAATTCACCATTACGTTGCCAGCAACCAACTGACTGCTGGTTGTTTCGTATCTCATATCAGAATTCTCTACACAAGCGAACGGTAATTTGACGAACGGTAATTTATATATATTACTATTTTATTTTGTTACTATTTTATTTAAGAGTTATTTTCAGTCCCGTCGTTTGAAGCAAACGTTTTAGCTCCGGCGTTGGTACAGTTTAGAACTTCACATTTTGGTTAAAAGTCCAGTTTTCAGAATGACCTTTTGCTTTGATATAAAATCTTCATAAAAATCATTAAAAAGTACGGATCACTGCATTGAACTTGGGCTCAGCATTGCCCCTACAGTCAGGCAGAGGTACTGTCTGCGTTACCTCGTGCTTTTTCATTGACAGATCAGAAAGGTTAAATGTATTATAGACTTGTGAAATACATTTAATATTTTATGGAAATTGAGGACATATATAACTTATGTGACCACTGGAGGACTTTAGAGGGGTAAGACAGAGGGCATATTGGCATGTATTTGTTTTAACATCTGTCTATGCATCTCCTCCGCAAGGATCTTAGGAGGACAACAGTGGCATTGCAGTGGATTTCATACTGGATGCGAATCTGTTCAACACGAGGAGATTCCATGGTATCACCAAACTGTCCAAACACCAAGTCCTCGAACTAGGGGACTGTGCTGGGGACTGTGCTCTTGTAGTTCTTGTGATCTTGTAGCTGTGCTCTACAGTCCCTGCGGACAATAAGAACCTCCACCTGCATACTAAAGTCTCTGTATACCAAGCTATGTGTAATCCCACCTACCCGTCCAGCGTTGAAGCCTTGCTCACTTATCACCATTACATCATGTTGCTTGTTTCCCCATAGGATGCTCACAACACACCCTGGGCCTCCCCTGGAGGGACTGTGTGCCTCACACTGAGATCCATGTGAGAACCAACTGGAGAAACACTGAGGCCAACAATTACCCAGCATCCACTTCACTGGCTTGGCCATATTTTTAGGACGTCCCAGAACAGACTGCTCCTCAGAGTGCTTTATGGTCAGCCAAACCATGACAGGATGGTGATGAGACAGCGGAAGCACAACCAAGGATGCACATCCTACTCTCTACACATGCCAAATCTGTTGTAGAATCTGTGGCTCCAGGATTAGACTACTGAGGTTTTTAAGAACCCACCACTAAAGGTACTGAACTGAATGTTATTATTGGAGTTAATGAACAGCAAGCAAGCAACTCTCAACTTGTTGAAGATAAGGTAACATCAATGAGACAAGGGCAAATAATGTACATGCAATGGTTTCAGTGAATGCTGTGCATGTATCCATCATGTAGCCTATGGCTCTGTTCAAAACAACCTACTGTATACTACTCATGTACTGATTGGGCCTCAAATCAGTATGCAGTATGCGACCAAAACGAATTTTTCCAGAACGTGAGCACAGCCATCTTTATGATGTACTGCACCCCATTTTGGCGCCCCAACTAAAATTCTCCCTGACGGTCGTCGTCTTGGATACTGCTCCTTCCCCCACACAAAGACTGTCAGAGGATGGCTCTTGCTTTACACTGCAAACTCTGGCACAAACCTGGGCCGGGTCTCTGGTTCTCCCCTGCCCAGTCTAGATGAACACGCCTCTCACTGCTTGAAAAGTCTGTCACCTGATGCTTATTTGTGCTATGGGGATTTTTTGCATGCTCACAGACTGTTGTCCTGTATGAGAATAATCTGTGATCATATTTTTTTGTCCCCTCCTAATGTTATCTCTCTATGTTCCTCCCTAATCTGCGAAACGGCAGCGCGTCCCTGTTGCAGCAGCCGCTCTGAGATCCCGGTGCTTTACACTGAGGTCCCAGAGGAATCAGTTTCATCGCCTTGTACTTGTACAATGTGTATGACAATAAAGTTTCCATTCCATGCAACGCGGGCACTTTAAACATCCAATTCATAAAAAAAACATGCCAATGTGGAGAGAGATTGCATCTGATAGAAAGCAACTGCATTTTGTACTGTTCACTGTTTAAAAATGAGAAAATCCACGAACTAAAAGCTAGATAAAAATTTTTAACTAAAAATAGCTAATAATTATTATTAATATTACTTGTTATATCGCATTAGCAGCCTTTAATTTTACTAGACTATCCTACAATAGGCAGGATATTGTCAGTATTAAAAGCACATTTAATTGTAAACATTAATTCAGTATAACTGCAGTAAAATCATTCCTTGTTGTTAGGGACAGACCATGATACCGAGGTGCACACAGCCTGGTGAGCCTCTAAAGAGGTTTTGTAAAGCTGCACAAAAGGTGTTTGAGTAAATTAACGCAAGCTTTTTTGCTTTGGATCCATCCACTGGATACTATTACACACACTATGGATACCACTATGCAGTATACAGTATGTAGTAGGCCATTTTGAACATAGCCTATGTTTCTCTTTCCTACACAAAACACTAAGGTGCCTTTAAGTTAAAATTAAACTTTCTGACTTCCATCCTATTAAGATGAAATAACAATGCTTGTATGTACGAAATAACAATGCTTGTTTCAAGTTCAAAATTTTACTTGAAAAACTGCATTTCATACTTCCACAAATGTCCAAGAATATGGTTAGGGTTAGTTCTCAAAACTTCAAAATTTTAAAGCATTCATTCCCAATGTATCTAACATGACACTGCCACCTAGTGGTCTGGATGTGTCAGTGTCAGCATCTATTTTAAATGTGTGTTGGCGGCCGTCAGAATTTGTGACCCCAGTTTAAAGGCTGACCTGTCCATCTCTTTCGTGATTTTTTTTGTTGTCTGCAATGGTGAGGGGATGGTAAGTCTCTTGGAAATTTGTGGTTGTTGTTTTAACACTAGTATCTGCAGATTCAGTGGGGTCACATATTCTGATGGTCAGAATTTGTGACCCCAGTTTAAAGGCTCACCTGTCTGTCTCTTTCATGATTTTTATTTATTTATTTTATTTTGAAAAAGTGAAGTGATAGTAAGTCTCCAGGAAATATTTTTTAACAGTAACAAACCTGAAGATTCAGTGCGGTCACATTTTCAGATGGCAGCTGTGTTAAATGATGACTCGTGTGCAAGGATGTATGTGCAAAACCCAGGCATCAGCGTAGTTTACGTAGCGTTCGTAAAGCGCTCGTGCCTGTGAACAGAAACTGCGAAATAGCGCCCTCTGTGGTCACAAAACTCGACGGTCACAGAATTCGGTGTAACACCTGTTCATTTGAGGGCTACAAATGGACTTCATAGAAAAACAAAGACAAAAACAAACAAATAAAAATTGTTTGCAACTTTGTGATGGAAAAAAATAGTGTTTACTCAATACTTTAATTTAAAAATGTCACCTATGACAAACTTAGCAAAATGTATTGTTAGTAGACAAAGGAAATCACTGCCTGTAATGTATATTTGAAAAGATGATGTTTTGATTGTAAAAACAATAGGCACGAATGATGAGTCATTACATAGGTGGTTATGTCATGGTCTGTATATCAAAGGCAGAAACCCATGCAATCATTTTACGAATATGGACTAAATGTAACATTTAATGTAGCCAGTTTTTTTTTACGGTCCCTTATTAAAATGCAAATATATTCGCAAATCAGCTTTTGGATTTGATGTTTCGATAGCAATATGTTTACACATGTAATTCATTATGTCTACATGAAAAGACGTTTTCGCATGGAACCACATAAACTGTTTTTGTCTGTAAACAATTGATGTTAAAACATTTTTGTCCAATGTTTGATACAATAATACAATTCTATTGTTGGGAAACACGATAACCAAGATAAGATTATCTAGTAGAAAAAAAAAACGTATCGACGAAGCATGCTCTGTTATGCATGCCTTAAGGAAAAAAGAGCTGGTCGCTCGGCAGCTACTCTGTTCCGTGTCTTCGAAGCTCGCTACGGTAGGCGAGTGTAAAGCCGCAATTAAAATCTAATATGACTTTTAACGCACTGTGTATTCCTATTCGTGCACTTACACGTTACATAAAATGCCGCCCGATATTGCGCATTAATCGTCGCTGTTTCGGAGTGAGTGCTGCAAGACTCTACTATGAAACTGCAAAGACAGCAGACCAGCCGGTTGGCAGAACCGGGTCAACCCCTGTTCGCACAATAGATCTTCGCAGTGATACTGTCACCACGCCAGGGACAGTGATGCGCCGAGCCATGGCAGAGGCAGAAGTTGGGGACGATGTGTTCGGTGAAGACCCAACAGTTAACGGTTAGGAAGATCAACTACTTTTTAATTAGCACTATGATTGTTTACGTGAGATATGCAGTAGCATCTTAGTTGGTAAAAAAAAAATAAACCTGCGAAGTCCAGGTCCAAGGTCGATGCATATTACTGGTTAACACTGATTATACGTTAACCAACAATTCCTGTGATGCCCAGAAGAGGACTCTAAACGGTTTTAAGAAAGAGCAACAAAAAAAAACGCTAGTCTTGTCTAATCCAACTCTTAAGCCTACTAAAATGACACCATGACCTGCATAACACATACATCAGAAATAATAGAATTTATTAAATAAATGTACTATTAATGCTTGGTTTAAGAATACAGCTGTTCAGGTTCCGAGTCTGAAAATGTATAATTTCAGATGCAATTCTGTAAGATCTATATGTATTTTTTTCTCCACGCCTTTTGTAGAGCTGCAGAAAATGGCAGCTGATATATTTGGCATGGAGGCAGCTTTGTTCGTCCCTACAGGGACCATGAGCAATCTGATTGCAGGTATGATTGGTTGATGGCTCCCAAGGGTTAAGGGTTAAGGGTTAAAACAGGGAGTGAAATGGACATACGTAATATTTTCACCACAATTTCTTTCAGACAGAGAGGGAGGGGGACTCACACTCAATTGTCTGTTAGCTCTTTACACTTGCTGACTAAAGACTTCTGGAAAACCGCACTGCTCATCTGAAACCATTTTGAATTACAGTAATTATCCCACATATTTCTGGGAGTTGTAGTTCCACAAAGTTTCTGAAATGTTTTAGCATAATGACTTTGCTCTACACATATGGGAGTAGGATATCTACATCCAGGAGGTTGTAAAGAGACCAACATTTCTCAGACCAACATTTTTCTTTCCACAACGTAGTTCATCCTGCTGTCTTTTTGTTGAATGTATTACAAAATAGTAGTTACATGTGATGTAATCTTTGGAGTGCATTCTTGGAGTATTCTGTCATGCGGTTTTACAGCTCTGTGTGTGTCTGTTTCAGTCATGCTACACTGCAGGGAGAGAGGGGACGAAATGATAGTGGGGGATCTCTCTCATTTGCACACGTATGAACAAGGAGGGAGTGCTCAGGTATGATTCAGAGAGCCTGCGCCCCTGAACTAATCTTTCAGTCAGCATGCATTTAATAACAGGACAAATAATTGCTGGTATATGTCTTCTGATGTATGCCATGTTATCTCAAGTGTCTGATTCTGGAGTGTGGGCTGCATCTCCCTAGCTTGCAGGTGTACACTCCACTACAGTCACTACACTGGCTGATGGAACATTTGATCTGGACCAGCTGGACTCCAAGATTCGTCACGGTTACCCTGATCCCCACTACCCTCGTTCCCGCCTGGTGTGTGTGGAAAACACACACAATATCCTTGGTGGACGCGTGCTCCCACTCTCCTTCCTGCAGGAGGTTAGAGACACGACACTACAAACCCTAGTTAAGCAAGTCAGAAATGAGTCAAGACTCATAATGTGCACGTGCAGCTTTTCTGTCTTAGCAATGCATTTACGGCTACATCACAATGTCTCAAAACTCAACTAATCCCCACTGATGACGAGTTAAGCCTCATGGAGTGTAAACACACTCCGTCTAAGCATCCACCTTAGGACAGTCGCTTCGCCGTGTGTTTATACTTGATTCTGGTGGTGTGAACAGCACTCCTTGCCCCCCCCCCCCTCCCCCCCTCCCCCTCCCCCCCGCAGCTGCGCTCCGTGGCGGAGACGTACGGGCTGGCGGTGCACATGGACGGGGCCAGACTGATGAACGCTGCCGTGGCTCTGGGTGTGCGGCCCTCAGTCATACTCCAGCACTGCCACAGCGTCAGCGCCTGCCTGTCTAAGGTACGACCCCTGTTTGCCACGTCTTCCCCTCCAACCATTGGGTCTGTAGTAGTGTTTACGTTGATCCATGAAATATGGACGCCTGATATTACTTAGCTGTATCATTAATGCACTTGTCGACAGCCAGAGTTAATATTCACTTTCCCTAATGGCAAGCTGTACAAATAAGCCTTCTTGGAAATTTATTCTGTAGCTGGAAAAGGTGATACATATTCCTGGATCACAATAACAAACAATAACAAAATTATTATTTGTTATTATAACAAATAATAATTAAAGAGATATTTCCTCCAGTTAAATCAAAGTGCCTTTGTGGTGTCCCAGTGGTATTTATATGGCATATATAGAGCAAAAGCTCAAATTCAGTAGGAGATCATTCTGAATCTTTGCAAAAAAAAAAGGAAACACATTCATGATTACTGCTTAATTATGTCCTTTCATTCGATTTTCCAATAAAAATTCACCTGCATAATGGTACTGGAGAGATGTTATATAAGCTGATATTCTGTGTCTGCTGTCCAGGTAATCAGACGTCTTTGTTCATTACAACATTGATTGTCATTGCCATCAACAAGCCTGTAATTACATTCTGCTATACAGGATTTGAAATTTCCAATCTCTCTCTACAGAAGTGAGCTCAGCATTGCTTTTTAATTCCTTGTTTGCATGCAGAGCTGAAGTGAACTGCATCACCACTTTCCAGTTGATGTAATTTTGAATCTGAACATCATTGTGGATATTTGCATTTTAATTATGAGGCTAGTTTGCATCTAGGAAATTAACCCTCTTGTTTACATAAATTAACTTTCCGACACAGAAATATATCAAATAAAATACAAGGACATAATTCCAACAGATGTATATCAAACTGTGTTTGCCCTTACACAAGTCATGTTAAAGACATTAAGATGTTAACCTGCTTGTTCTGTAGCTCTGTTATGCTTGTGTCATGGTTTACTCCTATTTGGAACTGTGGGGTTGTGGGTAGTGTAGACCAGTCGAGTGTGTAGACTTCCCCTAAATAGAAGCGGGACAAGAGGTTCCAGCTGGTATTTTATTCACAACATTACCTTAACCAATAAAAGTGCCAACGTGCTCTCACACAAGATTAAAACAGTCCACCCGCTGAGGATCCCATCTAAAGATACTTTCGCGCTCTTCTGGCGTCACATTCATCAGGCGATTAAACTGAGCATTCATTAACGACAGTAATGTTCAGTAGTGTTTATAACTCCTCCAACATTAACACCTTATCCTCATGCTCCCCGCCATAACCTGGGAGACCCAGGGCCGCACACCAACGACCACCCGGTCGGCAAAATTACCAGTGTTCTCCGCACACTCCCCAGTTGCTGATTTCTGCGGCCTTTTAACCTGCCTGGCTCCTCCCACTGATCAGCACTGACGCAGCAGCCGCTCTGGGATCGTGGTGCTATACACTGTGGCCCCAGAGGAACTTTATTTCGTTGCTGTGTACTTGTGACAATGGCAATGACAATAAAGTTGAATCTAATCTAATCTAATCTAATCTAATCTGGGCTGGTCCATTCTGCACAGACAGGGGAACAACATTACACAAACCAACAGAAAGCCTGTAATCACTTCGTAACCATGCCGCCAACCCTCTGTGGCGTCAACACATCCATGATACGTCACAATCTCTATACCAAGATGAATTATCTGCACTTCTTGACTCATCTCGAACATCTCGTCCCATGTTGTAGTCGTAAAACATCCCCTTGGATCCCACATACTTTCTGCATGCTCGCTTACCCGGAACACGCATGCATTCTCCGAGAGCCCTGCAAACACATTACCTCTGCTGGTGACGGTGCTCGCTCCGTCACAGGAACCAATACAGTCAGATCACTTTTTAATTAATTTTAGGACAGCTATTACATTTTAATAGAAGCAGACATTGACAGATAAATGATCAGTGGCAGTAAAAACAGTGACTGGTTCAATGACCAAAAACTGTGCAAAGATCAAATGAGTTTGTTGGCAAATGTCTAGACAATCAGTAGGCTACAGGGAATCACCTTAAACAAGGCGTTTTGCAGACGTCAACACCCAGAATTCAGCGTATGTCCGAGCAGGTCTTTCTCATTGGCTTCTTTGCTGTGCCTGCTGTCTTGGTAGGGGCTGGGGGCACCAGCTGGCACCATGCTCGCTGGGTCCGAAGACTTCATCCAGAGAGCAGTGCGTGCGCGTAAGGCACTGGGTGGTGGAATGCGCCAGTCAGGCATTTTGGCAGCAGCTGGTAAGATTGCCCTGAAGGACATGCCTGCTAGGCTAGGAGAGGACCACAGGAACGCCAGGAGCTTTGCTAAAGGTAATTCAGCTTTGCCGAAGCCGGCCCCAGGACTTTAAGTACAGCATGGGTTACACTGCAGCTAAACTCACGTGCACTTAACTGAGCATGGGTTCTGATAGATGCATGTTCGCAGATCAATTTCATATTAGAATCAATTTCATATTAGATCGGAAGTGAAGCTCTCACACTCTGTAGGTCTATATTCTACTACATTATATACTCAGCAGGTCTATATCCCACTACTCTATACACTCTGCAGGTCTATTTCACACTACACCATATACTGTGTAGGTCTAGGGTCTATACACACGATAGGTCTATATCCTGCTACACTATACTCTGTAGGCCTATATCCCACTGCACTATAGACAGAAATATCTTAACCTAATCTTTTATACTCTCTGGTTAGATGGAAACTACTTCATTAGACATTGTTAGTTTTTAAAATAGCCTACATGTTTCCAAATGCACATTTAAACAAACGCTTGTTAAATATATGGCTATTAGTTGTACTCAATCGGTCTGCAAAAGAAATCCCACGAGGAGAACAGCAGGCTTAAAGCATTGTAAGGGCTAATGAAGTGCTCCCCTGAGCTCATTGAAATGCTTTTGTTTTCACCTGCAGCTCTGACACAGTGCAGTCCTCCCATCTACCAGGTGGACTGGTCCACCATAGAGACCAACATAGTGCGATTCGGGGTGCGTGCCCCCGGGCTGAGCCCTGCTGCCTTCTGCCGCCTGATGGGAGAGGTGAGCCAGGGTGAGGACGAGGCTCTGGGCCATGGCCTGCGTGTGCTCATGTTCCCGCACGTCCAGGAAACGGTGAGAGCCGTGTGGCATCTGGGCATCAGTGAGGAGGACACTCGGCTGGCCGCAAAGAAAGCTCAGTTTGTCGCTCAACGGTACGGCTCAGAGTCAAAGATGGGCAGATGATGCCACAGGGATAATACACAAACAATACACTAGCTGCCTAATATAGGGAGCTGACAGCCGTTCTAAATCAAAGTGACACACGTTCAACTGGAATCAGCACTTTAATCTTAGTACTTGATGTTTCTTAACGTAATGAGTGTGTTTTTTAAATACTAATTTCATGCCCATGAAGCTGTCAGTCTAATTTTGTAATTGTAGAACGTGAGAATGCCTATTATCTCTCAACATGAATGAAACATTTTGATCTGTATCCCTAGGATACCAAAACCTTGCTGTTGAGTTATGCAGTCCAGACATATATGTATGTTGCCAAAAGACAAATTTTTAAACATATAAGCAAACACCAAATAGAATTTTGTACTTCATATTTTAATATCTGCGTATGCTAATTAAAAAAATAATAAAAGCATTATTTAAAAAAAAAAACATGAATAATGTGATAAATAATCAAGTCCTGGCAATGAGCCTCTAAATTCCAAGGCATAAATAATCAAGAGACGTGCAGTTCTCTTAACGAGGCATTTATGTTTTTAGAGTAATTTGCAGTCAGCGTATGTGATGGTGTGCATTAGCATGTACCCTGCTCATTATGGAGACCAGGAAGGGGTTGCATTGGTCGTGCTGCATCTCGAGGGGATCCCAGGCGCCCGTGCCGGTCATCGCTCCTAGTTCTCATCCTTCAGATGCAGCGCCGTTTGATGTAGTTTACAACTGCACAATGAACGTGTCGGAATTAATTAAGTTTTATGTACAAAAAGTCATAAACAGCACTGCGTTGCAGATGTACTTTTATTTTTAATTTCTCTCCTGTGCATATGTAGCTTGGATCTGTGTTAACTTTGATGGCTCCATCATTAGTTGCCCATGCCAATAATGTATCCCACGGTTCCAAATTCAGCATCTTACATCTTTAGTAACTAATGTGTCTCTAATGTTTCTGAACTGGGACTTTAATTTAATCCACACATTTATATGCTTAGAGTAAAAAACATAATCGAACTACTTATATTATCCTTTTTGTGTATTGATGCAGTAATGCTGGGAGGTTTGGGTAAATGTGCTAGTCACTGCAAAACATTTTAGTGACAGTAAGGATTAGCAGTTTCAGTTGTTTTTTTTTTTATTAAAAACAAACACACAAAAAATACATTAAGTTAAAATAAACCTCTTCATTCAAGAGAACCATGCCAGAACAAACTGTTCTAATAAATGCCGCTTGAAGCATTCAGAAGAAATAAACGAACAGGTCAAAGATGACGTGGAGAAATTCTGCGGTCTTGCTTTCATCTAAGCTACTGTGTTTACATGTCTCCTTTTCACATCACGTTACGGAGGCCTGCTGGTAGTGGACTAGGGGAGTGAGAGGCAGTGTGGAAGAGGACATGTGCACTCTGGGGCTTTCAATGAAACCGAACAGGTTTGTTTGTGGGTTGTTTTTGTAATAATCTAATCACCAAGTGTCTGCAGTTCAGCCTGTGCTTGGTCTCTCCTTCGGGCTGATATGCCCTGTCCCCCGGGCAATCGCCACAGCACGCAGTAGAGACTCTAGTTAGTCAGCAGCTGAGCTTTTTAAATGTATTTAATTTTTTTATTTAAAGAAATGCATGTGAAAGCTTTCAGTAAGATGTGAGTAAAGGTTATTGAGGAAATACACAAAATAACTGAGAAATTACCAATAGGTATTATTATTAGTAGTAGTATTAAGATGTGAAAACAATGCCCAATTCCAACAAAGCTAATTTAAATTAGCTTTGAATGCCGAATTTGAATGCTTCCATAATCAGCAATAATTGGGTAATTACATAAATTCTGAATCTACTTTCAGGACAATAAGTATTTCACAATGGACATTTTTAACAATTTCTAATTTGCAACATTCTGAAACTACTTATTTGAAAAGAGGAATACTAAGATTAAGTCACAAACACAAGCACTATTGCTTTTTAACCTGCCAACCACATACAGTAATTACCTTGAAAAGACTGGTTGGGACATGAGCCATATTGGTCTTATATAGGGGCCCCAGTCTCCTGGTACTGGGTTAATTGGGCAATTCTGGCAGCAAACAGCAGGAGAAGACCAGTTATGACTTCCAGGATGAAGGAGAGCCAGGCCATTCCCATTGACCAGCCGAATGAGGTGTGAACCAGGGCCATCTGCTCTGGCCCTATCCTCCTTTCCGTCTCCTCCAGGGCCTGCTGGGAATAGCTGATGTACAGACTTACACCAGAGAGTGTGAGAAGACCTGAGAATGAACTCAAACACAACACATAGACATAAAACTTTTTTTTTTTTTTACAGTATGCATTTTAACCTTGTAACTTTGAACTGTTCATGGAAATGGATAAACTGCGTTAAATGATGATTATGTAGCCTTTATGAGAGTAAATATAAAAGACACCATGTAAGGACATTTGCTCTTTAACAAAAGTGTAAATTTACATTAGCAGACACACTTGTCCAGAGCGACTTATAGAAGTGCTTGGAAGTCTTTCAAATATCAAGTATTGTCATGTGACACTAGGTCAGTGTTAAGAATACCGTCAGGCTGATGACCTATTCAGAGTGGGAAAGAACAGTCAAATATTTTTAAATGCATGAGCTTAGTGACTCAGTGTTGTTAGTAGGGATGTCCCGATCTGATCTCAAAGATCGGAATCGGGCTGATCAAGGCATTTTTTGATAACTTTGATAACAAAAGAGTTGCAATTTTATTTTGGTATTCAGGTTTTACTGTAATGCTGTTAAATAACATTTTTTATATTCAAGTTAAGCTGCTACACTACTTTTGAGCGAAATTGTGTGTGCATGTAGAGATTTTCATTTAAAAAAAATTTTTTGTATGGACATGTTAATTTTTAGTACATAATTTTTACAGTGTCACCGCATTAAACAAAATTGTGTTGTTTTTTGTGTTGTGACTGAATGTAAAGTGGAACTGTGATTATAGGTTTACTACTACAATCCTGCAGTAAGTTTGTTTACTTTCATTTTGTAAAAATAAACATTAAGCAATAGCGTGGATGCAGGCTTTTCCCCCTAATGCACTGCAGAGCTATTCAGTTGTTAAACATATACGTTGGATTAATTTTAATAACTGTAATGTACAAAGTTTGCACTGTGAGTACAGTATTATCTAGTTCTTATCTAGACAATATCGTAAGTATCGGTATGAGTCTCGGTATCGGAAGACACTCAAAATTAATGACTTGAATCTGGGACAAAAAAGCTTGATAGGGACATCCCTAGTTGTTAGTCTTTGAAGAAAGTGACACAGCTTTATAGACAGACAGTGGAAGTAAATTCTGACACCTGGGTGCCAGGATAAAGTCTTGATGCATTGTCTTCTGTGTGTCATGACAGATAATGGATTCGTCAAGCAGTACTAGGGAGCCTCTATTTGAGCCAAAGACAGCATGGTAAAGAAATATTAAAATATCTTAAAATACTAACTTGTTGTCATTCTGTTAACTTTCTCATGCATGTCATCTCATTTTCAGCCATTTGACAACTGTTTTTAATTACTGTTTAATTACAGATTAATTTCATATGCTGCCCAACATGGCCAGAGAGAAGCTCATGTCGGCCCAGAGGTGTTTCTCAGACAGCAAGCATCAGAGTCATATAATTAGATCGGCATTCTGCAGATCTTTAGCTGCACATGCTAGTTAAACTCTGATTAAATGAGACTGGCTTTTCACATGAGCCATAACACAGAAGGTAGTAAACTGTGAAATTATTGCAAGTTCTAATTAGCAACAGCAACAATGAGACAGGAGCAGACACGCTGCATTTGGAATTCATGCCAGTGTATTTAAACAGATAATGTGTGCTCATTTATTTGCATTAATTGCAAACAGATAGGAGGAAAGCTGTAAGATGTAAACCTTTTGGAATTTTGGATCCATCAACACCCCAACATAAAACAATTAACATAAAAATGCAAACTAACAAAAGCAACCACAACAACGCAGCCCTTTTGGTTGAAATGATTGCTAAGCTTGGGTGATATGATCAGGGTTTAACCCTTTTTTTGCTGTCATGTGGTGATCAATTTTGGCCCAACATTTCAAAAACACTAGTGAGACTATAAGAACTGAGGATATGACATGTCAAACTCTTCCACACTGTGTGTGTGTGTGTGTGTGTGTGTGTGAGAGAGAGAGAGAGAGAGATTTGTCACCAAGGATAGTGTCTTATACATATCCCTTTTGCAATCAAGACCTGGTAATTATATATTCATGAATGTGGTCTTTGTCCTGTATATGAAGTAATATCGCCCATGTCAAATGAACACTGGTAATGAATCCAAACTGAATTCATTTAGATTCAGATTGCACTTTTATTCAGAGCCATTACAGCACTAATGATTTTATTGGGCACTCCCTCCCTTGTTTTGAGTTGTGTTTGGGACAAACCCAGGAAACAGCAGAAGCAGCACAGTTCAGAAGACAGCATGACAGAGAAAATGGCAGACATTAAGACTTTAACAGCTCATTTCTTTCCAAGTTTGACAGTATTAAACATTCTCCACGCACCCATGATTGTCACTGCAATTAGTGCAAATGATTAGTTGCTGGCTGCCCTTTGTATGTTAAGACAAAGCTCCATGCCACATGCTTCTGATCCACAGGCTTTGAAATGCAATTACGTGTAGCAAACACATTGTAACTATGCAAAACACATTGTTCCTATAAGAAAGAAGCAATTTTTTTTTTACCAAAACACAAACTCTGACCTGACAAGGAAAATCAGTTCATGCATGATCTGACTGGTGATTAAGGACACCTTTTCAGTTTTTGGTTAATTCATTTCTTTTTGATCACAAACACCACCATCATGCCTTTGTGGCTTCACTGGAACATTACAGAGCCCTGTTGCTTATTTCCTCCACTCTGTAAGACAGCTAATATACAGGGCCCTCCATAATTATCGGCACCCTAGTTAAAATGTGTTAAAGCCTTAAAATAAGTTATTTTTTTCTTGCACAAGCATAATCTCACACTGAAAAAATTAGGAAAAAGCAAAGCAGTGTAAAAAATACACACACACACACACACACACACACATATATATATATATATATATATAAAAAAAAAAGAAATAGTTTTCCCATAAAATGACCTGTTCCACAATTATTATCACCTTTAATTTCATGGAAATAAATGTATTTGAACCATTTATGTCATTTCTGCTGTAGTTTATAAATTGGATCAAAGTATCTAGGAACCTTTAATTAGTAATTCATTGCTTCCTGTTTCCCTGGGGTATAAATATGGCATTACACAGAGGCCTATTTCTCTTACTCACTCTTAAACATGGGAAAGACAAGAGAACATACTACTCAAGTATGACAGATGTGTGTCAACCTTCATAAATCATGCAATGGCTAGAAAATAGCTACTCAACTGCAGATGCCCTTATCTACAGTCAGAGCAATCATCAAAAAGTTCAAAACATCTGGAACTGTGACAAACAAGCCTGGAAGAGGACAAAAGTGTATCTTGCCACCACACACAGTGAGAAGGATGGTAAGAGAAGTAAAAAGTTCTTTTTAATTTAATCAGATGGTAGCATCTTGAGGTTACGAGGTCTCATAAAAAACCATCGGGTGCTTTCTACATGCCAACAAGCTGTGTGGGAGGCATGCATGGACAAAGCCATTTCTGAGTTGTACTCATAAGCGTAAATGGGTGGAGTTTGCCAAGCGGTACTGGGATTTTAACTGTGACCGTGTGCTTTGGTCAGATGAGACTAAGATAGAGCTTTTTGGCAACAAACACTCAGTGGGTAACACCAAGGATGAGTACACAGAAAAACACCTCATGCCCACTGTTAAGTATGGGGGAGAATTGGTGATGCTCTGGGCCTGTTTCTCCTCCAAAGGACATGGGAACCTTGTAAGGATACATGGGAACACGAACTCTTTGAAATATCAGAATAATTTTGAATCAGAATCTGGTGGCCTCTGCCCAGAAGCTGAAGATGGGTCATCACTGAGTGTTTCAGCAAGATAAGGACCCTAAACATGTGGCCAAATCTACTCAAAAATAGTTTACAAGGCACAAAATCAAGCTCCTCTCATGGCCATCTCAGTCCCCAGACCTCAAGCCAATAGATAACCTGTGGGGTGAGCTGAAGAGGAGAGTGAATAGGAGAAGACCCAGGACGATTTAGAGAGGTTGTGCAAAGAGGAATGGTCGAAGATCCCTCTTTCTGTATTCTCCCATCTTGTGAAGAGTTATAGGAAAAGATTAAGTGCTGTCTTGTTGGCAAGGATGTACAAAGGAGGTTGTATAAAGTACTAACACCAGGGGTGCCAATAATTGTGGCACATATGATTTCATTCAAAAGATTTATTTCTTTTTCCCACCAAATAAAGGCACTTGAATTAAAGTTTAGATTTTTCTTTTTTTGCATTGTCCTATATTCTTTTTTAAAGAATTTATTAGAAGCCAAAGAACACTTCTTATCCAGGGGTGCCAATAATTATGGAGGGCACTGTACATGATGTCTAAACAAGCAATGGGACCATTTTCCCTCATAAGTATTAAGAGATAATGTTGTGTAATAATGTCAGTCTCAAGAACCCATAATAACAAAACAATTATTCCGAGTTCAGTATATTTTAAGGTAGACAACCTTTCACATTAAAGGTAAACATGAACTACATAAACTAACATTAAACATTAACAACTAAACTAACATTAATCCCACACTTGCATTCAGATGTTTTGGAGGGCTGGAACTTACTGCAAACAAGAAAACAGGAGGCAGTTCCTATGAGGAGAGTCTTACTCTGCGCCAGAGAGCTGACCACGCCACATATTCCCCCAAACACTAGCATCACCAGACTGAGAGGCAGCAGGATTGCAATCACATTATGCATTCCTACATGAAAAAAAGAAATAATTACCAGTGTCAGAGCACAACAAATCATTTACAACCAGCATCATGCAACCAAAGGGTGATGTATACCAATGTGAATTTGTGGTTCACTTCCTGTAATGTTCATTGTGATCAGTGGTGGCTGATGGGTAAAAGGTAGTGTGTAAAACTGTTGCTGTTCTACATCAATAATATAATTGCATTTAAGCAAACTGAGAAAATATTCACTTCTCTGTATTACAGTTAGGGGACATACATACACTTACTCTGCATTTGCCTTTCTGATTCAGAAAATCCTGATGTTTTTTTTGAAGACTGAACATCTGTAGTCAGACAGAACACCAGAGCAACAAACGATCATGTTTTACCCTTGAATGGTTTAAATCCAGACATATGCACATACAGACGCTGAGCATGCCCTCCACCCTCCTCCCCGGTTTATTAGACTACTGTCATTACATAGTGTTCGAACAGCATTTAAAATCTACGTGAGGCAAAAAGTATAGACATACCATCATTCCCTCCCCAAAGTCCTGAATGAAAGTGCTCCGGGTCGGTGTGGTTCTGGCGGTTGTCGTCTATAACGTACCAATACTCAGTTCCAATGGCGAATGCCAAGAAACTGAAGCTGAGAATCCCCATTAACCCAGCGGTGATGACCACGCATCCAAATCCTACTTTCATATCGGTAGGTTGTTACGAATATCAAACAAACAAAAAACTAAATCGAACAGCAAACTTCTGTCACTTGGCACTCAGAATCACTTATGTATGAAATGCCCGCAAGCCACTATTCAGTTATATGTATACACTTCGTCACACAGCGTCTGTAAAAAAAAAAAAATGCGATCACGGCGCCGTAGATTTAACACGAAGGACAGCGCGAAAACGCTCAGACTGCTATAACGGGAGTGGATGGTCGGGCGCTCGATTCTACATTCCAGCGCGCGATTACGCGTGGTTACCTTGAACTGAGGTAGTTTAATTAACTTCTGATACGACACCGGATTATGGTTCAGCATATATTTATTTACACGCCCATCATATAGCTGTACAATAGGGATTATATAATTACTACTAAAAAATCACCGACATTTTTTGTTGTGTTAAAAAAAACAACTTATAAATATTTTCATAGATGGGTAGCTTTAAGGGTTAAAATAATCCTTAATTAAGGTAACAACAGTGAAAACTGTCCAAGGTCTAGATCAAATGTGTCTGGTCCATAAAACAGTAAGGCTACACACGAGCTCGCCGTTGTCCGTCTTCATTCTTCACCCATTGCAGTCTGGATGATCTGGCCTCTTTTCAACTTCACAGCCTCTTCAAATGCATCAATGGCATGGCTGCATGTCTTTTTCTAAAATAAACAAGGTATTCATTTTCTTTCGGTAACTTCCTGTTACTTCATAACTGACTAAATTAATATGACAAGTGGATTTGAGGACTTGTAATTCATATACACTTTCGTAGACGCAGGGAAAATTATGGTTTACACAAAACCAACAGCAGAACGACTAAAGAAATACAAGATGTGAACCTTGCATAATCAATAGAAAGACTACAGTGTGCAAGTGATCAAATAAGATGCAGATAAATTACTAACAAAAAATGTAAATCTATGTCATTATGCACCTGTACTTATAAGTCATCAGCTGCGATTATTGAGGTCAAGTTGAGAGCAATATAATGAAAAGTCATCTTAATACTTACAACAAACTAGCTTTAGGCAACGAAGGTGAAAGTGCGGCTCTTGACTCAAGTGAACCTAATTGGCTGGTCAAGTGAACCTAATGGGCTACCCAGTCTAACAGCTGCTTGAGGTCTCTGCTTTGTGCCCTGCTACACTTTGACCCTCTTCCTAACTAGATACAGTAGTCCACTGCACAGAAAATCAACATAGCCGGTCATCTCATTTGCTCTGTATTTTGTACATGAGACACAATGTTGCCTATTACAAAAAACATCTCAAATATATTTTAATTGGATTTATCTAAATCTTTAAACAATCCTGGCCCATGTTTGTCAACACAACCTTCACCACATAAATATTACAACAGAATCACAAGATTTGTGCCAACCAATTAAATAACCAAATATGAAGTAGCTCTTACCCCTAAAGCATCAAGCAGTCATGCCATTGTTATTTGTTAATTAATTTTTTATATCTGAGCATGTTTTTCAAAGATCACAAACATGATTTTTGGATTGGATAAATGCACATCTACAGTTTTTTTTTACTATTATCAAAGAATCAGATTAAGTCACTGAATGCAAAGTGAAACTTACATGAGACTGTATTAGGACCATGTGTACCACACAGAAAGTTGGCATGGCTGTAAGTCGCAAGTTGCTTCACAATTTAGGGGTGGACAGCCTGTGTCCTCTCTGTGCACACAACAGAATACTAGCCAGTGGACTGTAAGGAGAGTTTAGTTGCTCCCTCGTACTTACGAGAACAAATTTTTGTCTCTCTTTTTGTAGCCTGAGAAACTCCTCCACAGTTAGACTCTCCAATGACTTCTTCAATTTGATAAAGTTGCAGTTGGGAGAATGTGCTTTATGTTCCTTTCTGTATTATACAAAAGAAAACATACATTGATATACGTTACAAACGTTCAAGATAACAGTAGACAGCAACAAAAATGGTAAGACTGGTGAGACACGTCGTGTAGAGGCTCACTCCGGGTCGTCTTCAGGTTCCCAGCCCTCCAGTTCTTTGAGACAGAAGAAGCACTGCGCTATGTCCGGGCTGTTCTCCGAGGGAGTGTGAATAAATCCTGCTTTTGCCATCTAGAACAAGTGTATTAGTTAAATATTAAAAACATCCCATCATTACAAAAAGTGAGCTAACAAATAGCAGTATAACATCATCTGGTTTGTGTGTGTATATATAAGGCTGGCTAGATAATTAAATAGCTGGCCTGATGTAACTTTAATTGGCTCTGCTTAGCTAAGCTTATTTCCATCGACTCACATTCTCTGGGGTACAAATGCAGTCCTCTTCGAATGGCCACCCAGCGAATGTTAAAAGCCTGCTTTCATAGAAATACATCTTTATGTGGTCGTCGTTAATAAGATCCATATTTTAAGTAACTCCCTAGGTTGTCCGCTAGCAAACAAGCCAACCTTATAAGGTTTCACAAAAACGCAAAGGTTAACCTAACTAGCTAGCTATGTCAGCACTTCCCGATGAAGTTTAAATTTCCGAGCAGACGTTTTCATTGGTTAACAATTTTGACGCGCATGCGCTATTTCCATGAGCTATAGCGACATCTTCTGGAGTGATATAATGACACATAGAAAGATTAGGGAGTTCAGAGGAAATGCAGTCATGCCTTATATTGCAATGTAATTAAAATTCCCCATCTTTCATCACCAGTTCTGTTCAAATATGCACCACTGGACACAGGGAGCCAAGGACTTGAAAGTGTTTCAAGCCATCAAAAATCAATGAAAGAGTTCAGAGAAAGAAATACTCACTGAGCAATCACATGATTGTAAACAAGTGCAGTGACAAAGCCTGCTACACGCTAGTTTTGGTAACCGTGTACTTTGCTGGCTCATACGGGTATAAGTGTCCAGTACTCCATTTACCAAAATATTTGCATAACATTTTGTTTGACTAAGAAAACGCAATATTTATTTAGTTATTATTTAACCAGGAAATAGGATCTCACTGAGATTTACAATGTAGTTTTCAGGAGAGTCCTGGCCAAGACATTGAAATATTGAAAAATATTATTCAAGGTCCCATGGACAAAAACGTTTTTTTCTCAATAAAATAGTTTAGAATCTTCAAGCTACGTTACATTCCCTAGTTGTGTGTGTGTGTGTGTGTGTGTGTGTGTGTGTGTGTGTGTGAAAGAGAAAGAAACTGTGTGTGTATGTATGTGTGTGTGTGGGTGTATGTGTGTTAAACTGGAATTCACAGAGAAAATTAAAAACAGAGTAGTAGTGGTAACAACACCCTTTAATCCATTTGTCACTGCTTTAGTCCTTAACTTTAGTCAAGACATTACATACAGCATGCATTGGCAAGAATTAAAATATAATTAAATATAAGCCTACAAGGAGATAGATCATAGCAAAAAATACTGACGAGAGCTCCTTGGTCAAATACCATACAGACTCAGAGCTTTTCTAAAGCAGTGGTGTCAGAGAGGAGCACCTCTGTAAAGTATTGGTTAGACAATGTATAAAATGTTCATTGCCCATGGGTGGATGTTCTACGTACATATAAGTGTGTCAGATAATGAAGGGCAAAAGCCACATTAAAACATTTAGTGTGATACTTTTTTTTTATAACAAATAAATATTAAATAGCGTGGGTTTAAATCTTTCAGGTCAAAAGTCTAGTGCACCATCTCAATAAGTATCAAGAGTAAGTGGTGTTTAGCCTATGGATAATTCAGAATACTGATATTGAAATAAATATATTTTCCCGCCACATAGTACTGCTGCTTAATAATTATTATTATAATAAAAATGTCATGTCCAGTTCTACTCCCGTAATACGACCAAACGTTTCTGGAATCAAGAGAGGGAATGTCTTCGATATGTCCACAAGGTGTCAGTATTCCCAGAGAGATGAACTATCTGCTGCACCTCCATCGCATTTCAACGTGCCCCCTTGGTCTCCACGCAGGTACTTGCCATTCTTGCCCCTAATTCCTATGCGGCCATGATCTAAGAACTCAAAGCAGAAGTCTTCTGGTGTATCTCCATCAGAGCACACCAAGGCATTGCTGGACACATACCAGAACCTCCCTTCTGCACCTGTAGAATAATGATATCTTAATTAATTATTATCCAAAAAAAGAAAGAAATGCACACATACATTCATAAATCTTTATGTTCTGTGCAACTCTGACAATCAAATTAAGTTAATCATGGGTTTTGCTGGAAAAGAATCTTTACATTGTTTACTGCAGTTAACTAAAAGATCACCTTTAATATGGTAGGCCCCATTACTGAACTGAAATGTGAAGATATCATAAACAGAGCGATTGGCATCCAATGTGTTCGAGTTTTTGTGGTGGCACACATATCCATTTTCACCCCGTAGGATTAGGAAGGGCCTATTAATCAGCTTCAGAATCAACTTTTCATTCTCACCTATGAAAGGTATAAACAACAAAACGACAACATTAACAACTACAGGTGTGCAGCCATTCATTTCAGATCAAATTCAAAGTTAAAATAATAGCTGCATATTGTTATCTAGCGTATTACCTACAAGGTCAAGTTGAGGTTTGCAGTGTGATTGTAGTGACTTAGCTGTGTTCTATATTTAGCACCTCACCTATCAAGTCACTGACTGCACCAACACAGCCCTACTGAGTCACTGACTGCACCAACACAGCCCTACTGAGTCACTGACTGCACCAGCACTCACCTATTGAGTCACTGACTGCTGCAAGCTGACCATTCTTCTTGGTGCACACATATTTCCCATTGCTGGCTCTTAGTGCCACACGCTGACCAAGCCACACAATGTCAAACATGGTGTTGGTACCTCTGCACAACAATGAGCAAAATACACTCTTTAAAAGACATATGGGCCATTTATAGAAATGTCTAAATACATAATGGTATGCATTGTGTAACATGCACACAATAATAGGCTTACCTTCATAACTGTTTGACATTAACAGTATTAAAACCTAACAAAGAGGATTTTACTACCTCTGATGGCTGTGACTATCTACAAGAGCTGCACTTGAGAGTAGTGTGAAGCACCAACAGCAGTGACAGTACTCAGAATACAGCTACTTACACTTCTGTAGCTGTCGACTGAATGCCTCCATGAGCAACCAGTGTCCAATAGTTGCCTTCATTTGTTCTGAATTTGCATTTCTTGCTATCCCTATCAATCTCCATTTGAAACGTCTCCATGTCTGTTTCATCGTCCTGGTTTGCTGAGACGCTCACACCTGTGAAAGGACGAGTTAGATATGATGATATCTAGCTGTGTGGGTCTTTTGGCTGATGGCAGCTGCACCTGGGTGGCTTGGATGTTTGTTATACCTCATCACTGAGCTTCAGCATTTTATTATAGACCATTTTTTTTTAATAGTATTTCAAAAGAGTCACAGAATGCAGTTCCTGTTCTGCCAAAAGATGTTTGTACTAAGAAGTTGTGTAGCAATTCTATATGTGAGTTGTAGAGTTCAATACTTTCTACTCTGGGTCAGTTTGTCTGTTTCTGGACTCTTTTTCCATTTGTGTGGAACTGAAGCAACATTGCTCTTACTCGAGTATGTTTTTGGTTGCTCTATCCACCTCTGCTTCTTCACAGCACACAGTAGGTAAAAGTGCTATGGAAAGCTAATACTAGGTAATGAGACACTACCTGCTTCACCCATGTTTAGGCTTGTGAAGAAAAAGTGGACATGACATTACCACTGCCATTAAACGCAGGCCTATTTGAAATGACAGTGGCAAAGAGCCTTTTTGAACCCATACGTTTTCACATAAAGAAGACTTAGCGCAAACCTTTGTCTTCTCGGATGGGTTCAGCACAACACTCCTGTCTTTTAAATCAGTTGTGAAACAAAGCCGTAACGGTTTCAACGCCCGAGGCGGAGTGCAGGTGCTCAGGCCCAAAGTAGACGCCTCCAAAAATACCCCTTGATCATTTTCTTAATCCTTTAATAAGCCAGATCCTGAGCGCCCGCCCCCATCTCCTCCACCCATCCTCCTCCACCCTTCCTCCAACCCGAGCCTCCACCCCTCCCCCTCCCCTCACTCGGCACCCTCATAATGCCCTGTCTGTGGAGAAAGGCAAAGCTGCACCGTGGGCCATAATAAGCCGGTTTGAGTGGTGCATGTACAGCCCTCCAGCTCTGCCGCCCGAGTCCTGCAGCGGGAATGAAAGGAACAAAACGAGGAGGCTGACGTGACGCCCGTGTTTTGGTGAGACGCAGCGGGGAGCCCGAGATACCCCGCGCGGGGAACGCAGGACTATCAGCCCAGCCTGCAGACATGCACTGCTCAGCCTCCCAACGCCTTTTCACTATTTCACAATTTTATGTTTGGATTTTGTGTGTGTGTGTGTGTGCATTTCTGTGGATTTGTCACCTAAAGCATATATCTGTTATTATCATATATTGCAGACTGAATGTAATTTAATAAAGCATTCATTTCACCCCTTCTGCCACACAAGAAACAGTTGGACTGCTCGGACTTGAGCTGGAACACATACACACACTACACTGGCATTTCAGTGATGACCACAAACCACTTTCTAATTACATCAGAATATAAAAAGTTGCAGTTTTTTTTCTTTTAACTTTTTCGATCAGATAACGTTTCACTCTGCCACTTCATCTTTGCGTCCCGTTACACTTCATTTTCCAATTTCATGTTTGATTCTGCTTTACCTTTACACATCAGACAGAACGCGAGAGGCCAGCTGTGACTGCACCCTCTCCTTATCTACTGGCTTGATCAGGTCTCTTCCACGGCGTGATGACCGTAGAGCTCAATCCTGCACACTGCAGAATGACCGCAGGCCCATCACAGAATACTCCCTCTCAATTTACTAACCCATTTCTGGGGAATGTAACAGGACCCAGAGACACAGAGACAGGCAGAAGGCCCTCTGCAAACTGGGCCAAGCAGATCACTTCGTGTGGACTTTTTCAGTGTGTGCATGATTAAATCAAACAATGCTAATGGTGATTGCACGTGGCACGGTTTATTTAGTCCAGAGGCTGGGTGAGAAATCCAGGCAAACAATTTCTGGTGCTGGTTTAATACCAACACAGCTAGAGCAGGTGTCATCAGTACCCCATCAAGACATTTTCTGAGAGACTAATTATGCCAGTAAAGTAATACTCCTGTGGTTTACTACTTGTCATTAACACTCTAGTCTTATTGTTCGTTTCATTCTCTCTGCCCTCCCTCCCTCCTTTATTAACGGAGGACGTTCCAGGACAGTTTGCACACAGATCACATCCTATTCCCCTTTTCACTTCCAGACATTCCAGTGTACCCCCAGCAGTGGAGGGTGCTGTGGTATCTGTCCACTAGAGGGCATTCTTTAAGTGATAAGCGCGTGTATTGTCCTGCAGAACCTCACCGTAGCAGCCCAAACCCACTCCTTCAGGACCTGCTGCGGCCTAGTCTCACTCTCCTCTCATCCCACCTAACACGATCTAACGTGTCCCCCATCCGAGCAAAGCCATCCGGATGATCATAGAACTGGTTTTGAAAAAGAAGAAGAAAAAAAAAAGCCATCCAGTGTCACTTCCCATTATTGATTATAAGATCATCCGAGTTTGTGTTGCATCCTCGAGTGAGGCGCCCATGGCTTAATGAACCTCAGACCCGCGGAGCTGATTGGAGGACTTGTCGGAAGTCATCTTGGCCTCCCTTCATCATGCCGAGACTCTCTGGGAGAAATGAACTGCTGCATCCATTAGCAGAATTACTTTGCTTAATTGCTTTTTGTATGGGATGAATATGCAGTAGATGGGGAGAGATGCTTCTTTCTCATTAGCTACAACTACTCCATCTGCTGTGCTGCGTTCCCTCTCTATTCCTCTCCCACTATTGCAACATCTCAATCTTGGTGAAGCATCACTGACTCATTTTTCACGAGGCATCATTTGAATCCATTGTCAATATTTCAAGAGCAGAAATAAATCATTATATTTTGTGAACTTCATTGTTATTCAGGACCATTGATTAAAATCAAAAGGGTGAGTTATTTAACTGCTTTTAATTGTGCATCCACTGTTTTATTGATCCATTTATCAGGTGTGTATTTTTAAGCTCAAATAATTCTAATGATGATCAAATGCTGCCAAGCACAAGTCCAATAAATCTTATCAATCAAATCCATCAAAATGCAGCAACCTTATGTGCAGAGGACTGTAAAAGAAATCACTGTTAAATCCTCTTCTTGACCCTTACAATTGATCACTAGCACATACCTCACGCTACCTCCCATCACATTTTTAGACAGAGAAATGCAACTCCCCTGTGTGTAAAACAAAGTCGCCCAAACATTGTGATCGGTGGGCTGAGTGGTGAGCCGGAGACCACGAAATAACTAAAAAAAGCCATTTTTGTAATTTGACCATTAAGGTTCCAGTTTGCACGACCAGTTTGGTGTAAGCTACACTCACGAAGCCTAGTTCTATAATGAGATGGGTAAAGGTTTTTGATATATGATCACTGGGGGATGCAAGACCACTGGGTGCACCACCACTCTGCCCCCATGTGCTGTGACTATTCATCCTATATGTACCTCATCTTACTCTCCCTGATGTCCCTTGTTCTGTCTAATGTGGTTACACTTTCACACTCTCCATTGTCCTTCGTCCCCGTTGGGCCTGGTGGCCCAAAAGACCGAACTCTCCCCGAGGATTCTCTCATTTGCCTCTCCGCGGAGGCCCTTTTCATTGCGTGGTCCCCCAGAAAAGTAGCGGAAGGCTTGTGTTTCTGAAAGCAGACTCCATCATCATTGAAATGACCCTATCCACTCAATTATTTATCACACCTTGCCACCATTGTGTGTGTCTGTGTGTATGTGCCTGTGTGTCTATATATGTGCGCACATGTTTGTGTGTGTGTGTGTATTTGCATGTGCATGCGCGTGGCTGTGTATTGATTAGAGTGTGCCTATGATCTTCCCATAAACATAAACAGGGGCTGGAAGTGTTGCTCTGTGAGAATGAATGAGTAAGTATGTGTGTGCTTCGGGATATGCTGCAGAAGTGGATTGGAGACAACGGGATCCGTTACTCAGCCAGCTACTCTTCCCTGCAGTGCATATTCAAAGCCAATCAGTTTATTCGGTAATTTATCTATTGCAGGTGGCTTAAAGTGCTTACCAGCAACGCTGCGGCTGCAGACAGGGGGAACGGCTGTGAGGTTTTCATTACACTACGGGCAGCTCGTCTTAGATGCCTGGTCAAAATGGAAAATTATGCAGTGTGTTTGATGTAAGTTTACTTAGCCAGCAAATAAAATAGCAGCATCTGGCTGAATAAGAAAGCAGTGGCCAGGTGAAGAGACAGTCGCCGTTTATTATGCTGCTAAGGTCAAGCTTGTGAGCAGGATCTTGCATTCATTAGCCTTGCAATAACATTACAGCACATGAAATTGCAACATTTGCTATATATACTAATGTGGAGATGTATTTCCTCTAGCCAAGAATGCTAACTAAGAACATTTGTTGATGCTGTGCGTGGTGTAAAACTGCATTATGACAGAAGCCAAATGACACGTGGAGCAGGACAACATTATTCATTAGATGAGCCCAGCTACGATTATTCACCTTTTTAAAAGGACTTTCAGGAAACCTATGAAGCATAAAAGGAAGTTTTGTTCTCTTTGTGTGTGAAGACTTACTGAAGCTTACTCTACATTTCATTCAAAATTACTGCTACGTTTAAACGTAGATGGGAAAGCTTTTTGGTTTCAGCTTTTAACTGGCTTTTATCATCTTCATCAAACCAATAAAACCTGATTACTTCAGCAGAACTGAGGCCCTCCAATATGGGATCAAGACAAATACATCATCTAGGGTGTCAGAACCCCTTACAGAGTTATTGTGTCACGGTGAGGTGAAGCTTCTCTAATAGAATAGCTATATGTCTTTGCAATGTAGTGTTCATACCTACTATGTTTGTGGGTCTCATTTGCTAAATTATAGTTCTTGTTAGCCACTCATCCAAGCCTATTAGATAATACCTAGCCAATGTTCATGTTGGAAACTGAAATAATGGATCCTTACAATTATCAAAAGCTGTCTACTCCATGTATACACAGAAAATAAATAATTCTTAACATGATACCAATTATACATTTACCTAAATCACATAATTTGCCTTGCCTTATAGCTGCTAATCTAAAAGACCCTCATATATTCTGTCACCTTATATAATTGGACTGTAGGATTGTTGCATGCCAGAGGTTAGTAGCATTATAGCTTTGTTATGGTATGGTATAAAGACAGCAAATATATGCATAAAATATATATGTTCAGCACAAACGTCTGTCACCCAGACAGCCAACAGAGGAAAAAAACTGAAACTAAAGAGCATTTACATGAATGTTGATTTACATGTATTAAAAAAAACTCCTATACTATGCAAACTATGTTGCTGACTATCCCAATTCTCATCCATGTTACCCATTTTCACCAGATTAATAAACATTTGAGGTGCTGCAAATTGATAATGTTATACTACAGCTTATTTCATGGCAAAACATTAGAACAAAACCAAGGTATAAAAGTGAACAATTGACCAAAATGAACTACAAAGTCACACTCCTCCAGTTAATTCTACACTACAAATCAACTACAAAGTCACACTCCTCCAGTTAATTCTACACTACAAATGAACTACAAAGTCACACTCCTCCAGTTAATTCTACACTACAAATGAACTACAAAGTCACACTCTTCCAGTTAATTCTACACTACAAATGAACTACAAAGTCACACTCCTCCAGTTAATTCTACACTACAAATGAACTACAAAGTCACACTCCTCCAGTTAATTCTACACTACAAATGAACTACAAAGTCACACTCCTCCAGTTAATTCTACACTACAAATGAACTACAAAGTCACACTCCTCCAGTTAATTTTACACTACAAATGAACTACAAAGTCACACTCCTCCAGTTAATTCTACACTACAAATGAACTACAAAGTCACACTACTCCAGTTAATTCTACACTACAAATGAACTACAAAGTCACACTCCTCCAGTTAATTCTACACTACAGAGAAAAAGTGAACGCCCTTCTGGGATCTTTTCTTGAAAATAAATTACTTCAAGATTGCAAAAAGCAATCATGTTGTAAACCTTACTAGAGAAGGAAAAGCCAGCTCTGGGCCAAGCTGTAGGTTCAGGTATCCAATGGGTGTCAGATGACTATGACAGAAACAGTGGGCTGTTCCATAAAACTACTATAGGGGGAAAAGAGAGAGGGATAGAGAGACCACTGCCAATACATCACACAGTTCAGGGTAACTTTTAGATTATGCTTCTCTGAGGAGTCACTCACAGTTTATCAACACGTTAAGAAGTCTGTGAAAGTCATACACTGTATATATATATATATATATATATATATATATATATATATATATATATATATATATATATATATATATATATACATAATATATTATGAATACATAATGTATATTTTTTACTTCATTAGACTATCTTGAACTTTCTGTCTGAAAATATTTGGCACAATTCAACCTATCACTGACTTGTACGGGACATAGAAATAGCATGGTGTGGTAATGCTTCGACTCTAGAAAAGCACATAGTACTGGTGTAGGGAAGCCTCTATTAGTATTAATTACCTTGTCGTATTGAGACAAATTTCCTATTAGTGGCCTGAAATACCACCTGTGGATGGCTTTCCTCCAGATCAAACAGCTCATCCTTGCCTGGTTTGGAGCAGCGTCCTGAGCGTAAGGTACCTGTTGGCCCCATGGGGCTCAAGTACCTCCCTTCACAGTCTTTGAAGGCTAATTTGCCTTGTTTCAGTTCCAGTGTGTATCCTGTTCCACGGCCATTTTCAAACGACAACTTCCCATCGCTGCTTAAGAAGCGACTATCACTCGTCTTTAGGCAGTATTTGCCATCCACATAAACCAGGGTCAGAAGGGCATCGACACCCCATGGAATGTTGCTATCCACTGCTATTTCACCCTCGGGTGCGGACAGGTGGGCGTAACGTTTGCGGGCTACGCTTAACAAGTTTGCCTGTGGGTGAAGGGCCAGGTGCATTGCCCAGAGCTCAGCCTCGCCAATCGTTTGAGCGAAGCAGGACAGGTAGTCTTCCGAGCCTCCAAAGAAGCGCAGGTGCCTCTCGGACTGAAGAGCCCAGCGGCCATCTGACTGTGCAACTATTAAAAACCTGCAATCACACTCTTGGCTCTCAGCCTCGCAGCTCACCTTGCCATCTTTGTCGGACGCCAGGTAGCGGCCCAGGTGGCTGCGCAGGTACACCGCACGGCTGTCTTTCTCATCTTGCTCGAGTGTCCAGATCTGCTTCTTCTTGAGGCTTGGAGCAGAGGCGTTCACTTTGAACCCAAAAGCCTCAGCTGTCAGGTAGCGGTTCCCGTAGTTAATTAGCCCGAATTGGAGCTTGAGGCCTTTACTGCCATTTATGGGCATTGTGGTGTTCAACTCAGGTGAATGCACGAGTGGATTGTAAGTCCAGAGATGAAACTGACTGCCAGAAGTGGTATCTGGCCTTCCTGTGTTGATTAATTTGCCTCTAAAAACAGGTGACTCTCAGAGGATGAAGTCTACTAAAGCCTCCTAATTTATCTGTTGTGCCTTCTTAGCTTCCTTTCTACTGATGTGGATCTCTTTCCTTTATTAAGTTGGTCCTTGGCTATTTTCGTCTTCTTTTGTTTTTTTTTTTTCTTTTCCAAGTCCTTGGTCTCTCCTGGTAAGAAAAAAAGATAGCTCCTGTCTCACTCCCCAGAGAGCTTGCTAAGGCTCTAGGTTTTTTTTCCCTTCTGTTTCCTAATCAGCTCAGATTAAAATCAGCAGGACTCAACACCTCAATCCAGTGAGCTGCTGACGTCACCTTGATCCCACCAGGTTCTTCTCCCTGCCCCTCTCACTCTCTTCCTCCCTCTCCTCACTTGCCCCTTCTCTTTCCCCGTACAAACCTTATCCTCGGTCTTTGTCTGCTGTTCCAGTGGCCACCTGTGGGATTACCAAAATAGTGATCTGCTAAAGAGATGTTGTCCAGGGCCACGCAGCACAATGTGGACTTCTTACTTCCTCTCTTGTCTCTTCTGTCCTGTCTGTTTGATTAATTTCTCTCCTTCATTTCCTCTTCTCAGGTCTTCATTCATATCTTAGTTTTCCACCCAACTGGTCTCCAGTTTGATTGGTGTATCCTTTAAACAGAGACATCTTTGAATTGAAGCTGGTGCCCTTTGAGATCTCCACGGGCAGACCCTCATCAGGATGTCAACATTTTCTGTCCCCACGAGGACAAACCAGGCAATTTGGGCTGCTACTCACTACAAATGCTATCTAACACTGTAGCCACAACCACAGAAAGGCATTATGTACTAAACGTACTAAACATCACCCCTTTACCCTTTCGTCTTTGCCACAGTTATTTGTATTTCTCTTTTATCCTACTTTCTCCTCTTTGCTGGTTTTATTCCACAGACCCTTTTGAGGCCCTGTAATCCACCCTTTCTGTGGTTCCTGTGTCTTCATCCTCTGCCCTAGTCTCCAGCTCTTTGCTGATGGTGATTGGACAGAATGCTGGGTAACCAGATCCCTCCCCCAGCGACAGTGGCCTGACTATGGGATCAGTTTTCCAGCACACACTTGGTATAGAGTGACATAGGTTCTCTGATTCCAAGCTCTGGGGTTCGTCTTTTTAGGGGGCCATACACATGTGTTCGAATATTTAGTTGTGAGGCAGATTCAAAGATAACAGATACATTATATAAAATAAGCTTTGGCTTCAAACTAGTACGTTCACTCAAACTAGTAATTTAAATACTTTTTAGTGCTCTTTTTTAATAAGTTCACATGAGGCCTGTATAGCACCTTGTGGATTCACTACTGTACTTACTATTCATTGCCATCAAATACCACAACATTTACTATAGGAAAACTTCAGAAACCCCCTAATCTTTTTTCAATAATCCCACTGAATTATTAACCCAATCTAATCCATTAGCAGCTCCGTCTCATCTTCATCTAGTGTGTTTTGAAAACAGGACCATAAACCTCTTAATGTTATGTAAATCAGAGAGGGACATTCATATACAGACAGAAATACATAAACTATCTTTAATAACTACCAGTAACCTATGGCAAAGGTCTTCCTTTATCTTATCTCAGTATCACTTTAAACAGTTGCAATCTGTCCATGAATTCTTAATGCAAATAATGAGGACACATTTATGCATGTAAACAGGCAAATACACACACGCTCACACAACACAACAATGAATTTTCTGTCATCAAAAATGAACAACAGCCTTTTTGAATCATTCCCTTGTCAATCTCATTTACTAATTTCCTTAAACTTACCTCATTCCATTATGCTGTCTATGCATTGTCTGTCTAACTAAACACTTCTCTGACTGGGAGGAGTGAACTTGTCAGTAGACAGTAATCCAGAAACAGCTTGACTGACACCTTTGGCTTTGTTGTTTGACAGAAAGAGGGTACTGTGACTTGTGAGTCAGATTAATTCTACAGTCTGTACACACAGCCAGATACAACACCTCAGGAACTCTCATGTTTTAAGTATTTGTTTGAACACATTAACATAGTGAGAGAGCCCCCACCATAAGACATTAAACACATAAATGTGTTTTGTGTGTGTGTGTGTGTGTGTGAATTTATAGTGGAATAATTTCACCAGCAAATCATGACACATTTGTCCAAGAACTCTGAACTTGTATGGTTAGAGTCCAGCATGGTGAATTCTATTCGGGTACACTGAACCAACAGATCTAATCAATCTATTAGAGCAGGTGAATCAAATAATTGTGCTGGTGCCCCTATAGATTGTTATCAAAATCAGATTACTCATGAATGTGTTGTACTGGGTGAAACCACTAGAGGACAGTAGAGTTACAGAAGTACATTCTGTAGGAGTATAAGTAATGCATATGCACTCTCTAGAAATCAGGCTTCATTTGTTTGCATTTTGTTCCTTTCTGACAGCATTAAATATGTTGGTTTTAAATGTAATTTCAGCCAGTCAGTTAGTTCAGGGTGTAGAGTTTGAAGTGTGAAAGATCCTAACCATTCACTGTATGAAACACACCTCATAAACTTGAGAAGATGAGATTTGTTTCTCTCCTAACAAAATTTAAAACATATTTCATAGAATTAGATCCATGATTTGTCCACCAGGGGTTAAACTGTATATGATAATATTTTATATTGCAAGAGCAACCTGCATTCTACTTTACAGTATACAATCTACAATGAAAAGGAAAGGTCCATTATAATATCAAATCTACAACGTGAGGAGCTACTCTAAGAGAAAGCAAATCACCAATACTCCTTACTCTACACTTATTACAAGCTGTGGAACACACACATATGGTCAAGAACATAGATACTGGAACTTGCTGTTGTCTTGACATGCCGTTCTACACTGAGGAGCATTACCCCCCTGCAGGGGGGACTTTCTCTTAGCTCCTATTATTTTTTCACTACAACAGACTACTACATTATTATCACCATTGTTATATTTGTTGATGTTCTGCACCAAGTGCATTGCCATGGCCCATTACCTAGGCCTGACCCAGTGTGTGCGGAGTGGTCATGTGTTGTGGTGCGTGTGTGTGTGCGACACGACTGCAGCAGCAGTGGCTCTTGATAGGCGAGCAGATGTTTTTGGGAGGCCAGCCCTGCCAGGTTCGCTCTGAAATGGTGCTTTAGAGCCCATTACCCTGCTCCTCTGATGACACTCAAATAGCTATCATTACCACACAGCCTGGGGAGAGAGTACGACTGTCAGAGAGAGACAGAGAGAGAGAGACAGAGAGAGAGAGAGAGAGAGAGAGAGAGACAGAGACAGAGAAGGAGAGAGAGAGAGAGAGACAGAGAGAGAGAGTGAGAAAGGGAGAGAGAGAAAGGGAGAGAGAGAGGGAGATAGAGGGAACAAGAGGGGAAAAGAGAGAGAGAGGAGTGACTAGAATAAAGATAGAGAAAAAAAAGCTGGAGTTTAAAAATGAACATTTCAGAGTTAACAGCCTCCAGCTTTTTCTACCCTATTAACTGCTGCTCTTCCTCTGCGCTGTTGGGAGCGGCCCACTATCCCCAACACTACCAGCTCATGTACACCTCCATCACTCTATGTCTCTCTCTCTCTCTCTCTGTCTCTCTCTTGCACGCACTCTCTCTCACTCTCTCTCTCCATCTTTCCGTCTCTTTATCATCTCTTTCATTTTTCTGTCCCTTGCATCCTCCTCCACCTATGATCTTTTCTCTCCACCCTCTACCAATCTCTCTTTCTTTCTACCCCCTCCCCCACTTGCCCTTTCCTCACCCCATCCTCAATTTTTCTCACCCACCTCCCCTCGACTCCCTCTCCATTGATCTCTGTCTTTAGAAACCAAAGACTCATTTCCATCGCTCCGTCTACTCTCTATCTTTCCTTCTCTCTGTAGCAAAGACTCTGAATCCTTTCCCTCCTTCCATCAATTCTGTGCTCTCATCCTCAGCTGTTATCCATTTTTATACTCCCCTCAATCTCCTACCACCTCATCCCCGTTCTCTGTATGACGGAGGCATGTTTCAATTAAGACGTGGCAGCGCAGAAAAGGGCAGATGGCTCTCAGACTCGACGTCCGGTTAGCTCAGTCACCTCTGACCAGTTCATTCAGCCCTTACCGTCCACGCGAGCTCTCGTCACTGTTGCTTACTTTAGAGACTAAGAGTGCTGAACGCAATTTCTGCTTCTAGATCTGAAATGAGTTCTTTACTGATATTATTGTTTCTTTTTCAGCAGTGGAATAGGCTTCATGTCAACTTTAGGGGTGGGGGTTCACCGCTCACACCATCCAGCCTAACACATTATATGAATAGTGTGAGCAGGAATCGAAAAAAAACTATGCCTATGTTTCACGGTTACCGTCACTGATCTGAGTATTGATGTATGCTTGAGTGAAGAGCTCACTCATACACCAGCATGAGTAGATGTGGCCATTTGGAATGTTAATGTAGGAAAATCAGTCGCTTATGTTACCTCTAACAAACTCCGTGCACTTGCCCATTCATGAACATTAATTGTCCATACACGTGCAGTGTTGTGCAGTGAAAAGAGAAGTGAAAACGGAGCGCGCCAAAGCGAGCAGCAGCAGGTTAGATTATTTTGGCCGCTGATGTCACTAGCTCTACAAGGGTCTGGAAACTGCTGCGCAAACCATGCGGCTGTTCGTGACCTCCGCGTCCACAATGGCAGCGGTAAATTGTTCCTCTACTACATAATTCATAGAGGGTAAACGGCAGGAGCACTCGCCATCACTTAAGTACCTGTGGCTGACCTAAAGGTGGCAGTATTGCTTTATGTGTTGGAAGGAGAGCACATTAAGAGTCTTACGGGGGGAAGGCGGGAGATTAATGCTCGGTTTGTCAGTCTTGGTGCCTCTGTGACTATGAAGATGATAGGATAATACTCTGTTAACTATTTTTAACCATAATTTTATTGCCCACACAAATGGGACCTTCCACGGATCTGTAAAAGAAAGAACAAGATTATGTACATTTTGTCTAAATCAATGTAGCAATTAAACACATTTCTAACGTTTTTGAGTTGATGGACATTTACCCTGCACGCGGCTGTCTTAGTCATACTGCCGATGCAGTTTCGTCTGTACATTACTGGCCTACCCGTTGCCTTCGTATAGTGTTAGACAAACAAAACATTTGTTTGTTTTCCCCCAGCCTTAACCAATCTATTATAACTTAATTAGACATGCATAGAATTTAGTGGAATTTTTTAAAAAGCAACAACAAACAAAACAAATAAAGGATCATATATTATAAAACATGTATGTTTCTAACAAGTTCTAACAAGTTGTGGATGTTTATGGAAATATATAAATTATAAGAGGATATAAAGAATAGTTTACTATGCAAAGAGGTTTACATTTACATTTAACATTTGTATCTCATTCTATTTCAATCAATAGCTTAAATTTATGATAAGAATAATTAAAATTGTCAATAAGATATTCATGCTTCAGAAAATGGCCAAGCTTTAACGTTATACAGGAATGGGTTAAAAATTGAGCACGTCACAATGAATAGAGAAGCGTATGAAATTGCCAACCAATCCGTATTGAGATTAACACTTTGTTTCTCTATGATTGGTTAGAATGGATTCAATGCATGTCCGTTGATAAGTACAAGATTTTTGTCCCACGTGGGGCGTAGGATCGTTGTGGAGCTGCTATAGGCTGCAGAAACATCAATAAACTCCTCCTCGCATCTTGAGATTGGCTAAACCGTTCGGACTAATACCCGCCTCCTCCCTTGTTCTCTGTCAACGGAAATACCCCTTCGCGAGCTGGGAGCTAGCGAGCGCCTTCGGCTCGTCGCTTCGCATCTACGAGACGGCGCGTGAAACTAACACGGTTCTGACATTTTGAGCCGCAACTCTTAACAACCTTAATATGATTTCCTTTAAAAACATGATTATTTGATACGATATTTAACTCTATATTTTCTTCGCCCTTGCCTCTGTCTTGCAGCATCAGGCGAATATGGTATTTCAGTTTTATTCCATTCAGCTAAACCTTTCTCTCTCTCTCTTTACCTCTCTCTCTCTCTCTCTCGCTCTCTCTCTCTTCTTTCTCTCTTTCTCACACACACACACATACACACACGCGCAGTTACAGTTACATTGTATCATTGTGCACCAATATTTGACATTACTGCAAATTTGAACGCACATCAGACGCCTACGCCTGCTGATCTAGCCACATAGTTGCGCATCCGTAATCCTGCGCGTCTTGATATAACGTAACATCCTAAGCAAATCAGACAACGGACAGCCTGTGCAGCACACACTGTGCGTGTCCACACTACACTACTTTCTAACATACAATTTTAGGCTGTTATTGCAAATATTGATCTGCTCTTGTCCATCTGTCCAACCGTCCACTGAATTTGGCCAGTGCGCTCGTGCGCTCGTGCGCTGCAGACCGACGGCAGCCAGTGTGAAGGCCACACCTGAGCTTTAGGTCAGACAGACGAGGTAAGAACCTAGGCCTCCGATTTAGCTGGCTCTCCGTCTGACAGATCTGACTTATTCGCATCCCTACCCAAGATTCACACCCCCTCTCCCAGCCTAACCTTGGTTTTCGTGCAATAAAAACCTGGACTCAGCCCACTAGTGGTGTGGCATGAGGTCTGTCTTTAGGGAAAGGGTAAGGGTGTTTTAAATACAAACTCATCAGTCCTTTATACTGAAATTACTGCAACCAGCAAGTCTCCCCTACATTCCAAAGTCAAATTGTGTTGGATCCAGCTGTCATTGCGCACTCTCATTATGTCTGCAACCAGGACCGACTAAGACGCCTGACGTGCTGGTTGGATGCACATATTTAGTCTCCTGGTGATGATTACCATGGTGGTTGCCGTAGCGATAATGTCCCTTTCTTAACAGCCTTCCCTATTTCTTCTCTCATTCATGCCTGACCAGTGGAAATGCACCTTGGCATTCTGGAGCAGTTAATGAGTTTAGAGGGTGTTTTTTCTTTCTTTATTTAATTCTCTCTCTCCCTCTTTCTCTCCCCTTCATTCATTCTTTGTTGAGTGATGATTATACACATTTTTATATTTACTCACAAACATGCCCATTTACAAGAACACACATGCTTTGTCTTTCTTAGTCTGCACTACACACATATCACATGGGCATAATCCATGTCCTGACTCAGACACACTTATCTATAGACCTTTTCTTTCTCCCTCTCTCTCTCTCTCTTTCTGTCTCCCTCTCCCTCTGTGTCTCTCTCTGTCTCTGTCTCTCTATCTCTCCCTCTCCCTCTCTCTCCCAGATGCTGCCCCGCTGTGATGCCTGAAGCTAAGCAAGCCAGCAAGATTAATAACGAGCCATGCCTCCCGAAAGGCACGGCAAAAAATACACTGTTTGCAGAGGAAAGAGAGAGTGAGTGGGTGTGAGTGGGGCAAAAAAAGAGAATATGTGTGTGTGTGTGTGTGTGTGTGTGTGTGAAAGAGAGAGAGAGAGAGAGACTCTTTTTGTTGGCAGGTTAGTGCCATTCACTACCTCTAACGCTCACACAGACCCTCCCCCGGGGCCCGCCGACATGGATTAATGTGTTTAGTACAATTATTTCATTTATTACTGTCTGGAGCTTTTTTCAGATAAGAACATTTTTCAGGTTGCTAACCATTATTACCTCCAGGACTTGCCAAGCATGGGGGCTCGCGGTCAGAAGTGCTTCGCTCTCTTTTGTTAATGCTTCTCGCCAGCATCTGTTTCACAGCTCCGCTGAAAGATTGAGAGGGGGAGAGAGAGCTCCATCTTTCTCTTCTTTTCCTTTTTTTCTCTTCGTAAACCCTACACGTTTACTGTAAGTGGAATCTATGCTGCTTAATTCCTCTGCTAATATCTATTGTCTTCTCGCCCATTCATATTACCTATAAAAACACTGTTTTTTGAGCTCCTATATATTATGCTCACATGTACCATGTTTTTTTCTGATATGTATTCATTTTAATTTCATAACTTTGCTGTGTTTTGCCTTTTTTAATATGGATCATGGGAACTGGGAACAGGTGTGCCAGTGCCACTAATCCTCAGCAGGTAGTCCTATAATGCTCACACAATGGCTGCCACTCTGAATGATGATACCTGCTTCAGAGGGTGGCACAGCGCTTAATCTATCAACCTACCCACCATGCACCAGGCCCCAAATCTCCTCCCCCTGTGTGGATCATCCCCTTGAGAATTTTAGATCTGGCTTTGGCCTGCCTGCGCTGCAGCTCTAAATGACATTGCAAGCATACACACCTTTAAATGTTGACTGCCATTCAGTGCTACTCCACCTGCAAAGACTAAATTTAGGAACTTGCCTTGAAAATCGGAGTGTTTGCAGAATCAGTTGGCTGTCGTGCTGGTCAGGACAGCTGAGGTGGACTGACCCTGCCTCCCGCCACCTCTCCTGCCTCCCTCCTGCTGTTCTCCTTTCCTTTATTAGCATTCAATTCTTCCGTCCTTCCATGCCCCCATTTCTACATTTCCCAAGCACCCTAGCTTTACCAGTACAGCACGAAGGCCAATTGCGAAGCCGGCAGGAGACCAGCAGCCGCTTGGGGTTATTCACATCTGTTTGAGAAAGAGTATAGAAAGCAAGCAAGAGGCTCATAAACACTCATAGACACCAGTGACTAAGACCCATCTAGGACAGATTTCTGCTCTACATTTTGAGGTTTGATAATGCTTGCTAAATAAGGGTTTATCTTATTGGTCAGACAAACAGAAATATGATGGGTTTAATGTTACTCCTTCCGGGTTCCGCAAGATCACAACTCTCTGGTTCAGAGACCCGGGCACTGGGTAGTCATGGCAGTGCGTTGCCACATCACCCACTTTGATGGCGTCTCCGATGTCCCCGAAGGCAGAGGTCAAAATCGGGGCCTAGGTCAGCCACCCTGGCCTTGCCTTTCGCCACTGTTGTCTCTGGCTCCAGCGTTCATCAGATGGCAGGGACGAGTGTGTGTGCATGTCCCACAGAAAGGGCGGCAGTGTGGGGAGCAGGGTTCCCAGGCAGCTGCGGTGGGCTCTGAGTGATGATGGGACCCTGCTTTGTCTCACAGTCCCATGCTCTCGACCGTGGCCGCCTTCACCCAGCGCTGATTGAACAGGGGTCACTGATAAAGAAAGACACACATTGTCATCATTTATCTTGCAAGGCTGGTCTGAAGAGACCCCATAACAGTTTGTCATGATCCCCCCCCCCAAAAAAAAAACAGTCTGTATTCCTCTCACTTCGTCTTACTACTGTTCATTTACCCTAAGACAAACGCCCCTTCTCTCACCTTTGGATCTCAAAAGCCCGCCTCACGCCACAGTAAGAAATGTAACGCACTGCACAGTAGAGTTCCCCGAAAAATTACAACACAAATCCTATTGCTATAATTAGAGTACTTGTTTTCCAGCACTAACAATAAAAACTGCTTACCCAGATGGCAGGAAGTCATGGCTTTTGCTCTGAATGAGGAAAACGTTCATCAGAACATGAAAAACAGGTATTTCCCAACAATGGAAACAATAACACAGGACTGAATCTTTCAGCATCCCCTCTGTGTGATTGATATCACTTTACAACACATATTGCAAGAACGGACTTGCTCAGAATTTGGCTGCATTTCCAGCGGCGTGACTGCAAGCCGATACGTGGAGAATCATTCTCCTGCAGCAGATACTGTATCAGAGAGGATGCTGCTCTCGAAAGTGAGAGTGAGAGCAGGCTCAGAAATCTCATCTGCCTTTCTTTCTTTTTTTTCCTTCCCATTTTCTTTTTTTTTTTTTTACAAACATTCTTAAATCCTTCTAACAGGATTGCGAGCGGCTTAAGAACAGTTTCACATCGCGGCGGCGCAGCCGATTACATGCCGCTCGAAGACAACCCGCTCTTTTGTCGCTAAACCCGTATGCTCACTCCCACATGTACCACTGGCTTGTTGTGCTACGCCAGCAAGAGATAATGACAAGAAAACAAGCGTGCCTTCCACAAGACAACACACTGGAATCACAAGCCCACCCGCCCCGCCCCTTGCCCCACCCCCTCACCCTGCCCCCTCGCCCCTCCGCCCGTATCCCTTCAGTGCCCTCCGCAGGCCTGTCCTCAGGCACTCCGTGCTGGATTCTACATTCTTCTGCTCTCAGAGGTCCAAGTGCCACCTGGTTCCATCCGCAAAGCCCACTTCGTTGTCACACGGCTGGCAGGAAGGGTATCGAAGGAGCGGACGGCTGTGAATTAATTAGACGTGGAGAGTGAGATTTAAAAAACGGGGACAAGGAAAGTCCTTTTGAACTGTACTTATGCAGATGCCGATATTTTTTGCTTGTTCGGAGAAATGTCACGAAAGTAAATGTATAGCTGGCAAAGGGGGAATGTGATGCCTGAGATACGATAGTTGAGGTGCATTTTGCGGGCTTGTAGTATGGAATGTCTTTCTGCGCTCGGCTGAGATGTCTCTTTGATAAGAACTCAGCACCCACGGAGTCAGTAGCAGGCAGCAGAGAGAGCAGAGCGCGCATTTCTCCTTTATGGGGTTTCATCTCACTGGCATTCGGTTTATGTGACAGAAACCATGGCGATCCTCCGCAGTGTTCATAGTTGCCTTTACAAACAGGCACGCGGAGTGACGCAATGAAGTCTGACTGAACCGGAGGCCTCACGAGGGTTTACACTGTCACACTAATGACAGCAGACGCACAAGGGGAGGAAACACGTTCAACCTGTTCTGTATGGTTTTGGTCTTCATTATAGTGGAAACAGGAACTGCTGACTTCTGCTGAAGACAGTGTCTGTGTTGAAAATTGTCATTGTCATAATCCACACACACCAAATGGCCACAGGAGAAAAGCGCCACTCCCGTCTGAAATGAACATGAATGAATGTTTCCTGATCCTTCACTAAATATTGGCCTTGCTTTCTTTTGCTTAAATATATTTATTTTTCCTGATCAGTGCTTATATACATTCATCAGAACAAGTCCATTCTGTCCTTTAGAGAGAAACGCACACATACACACAGTTTCTCTCTCTCTCTCTCTCTCTCTCTCTCTCTCACACACACACACACACTCATCATGCTATAAAAGATTTATTGCATGGTGTAATGGGGTACCTGGTGAACAGCGTGAGCTGGTGATTAAATGCAGGTCTGTAAATGTCACTGGTTTTTAATGCCGTGGCAGCAGAGACACTATTTTTATTTTTGTTTGGTCTTAATTGTCACTGCCGGTCTCCTTGTTAGGCTCTTTGCTGCTTTATTACATCAGGGCATCCTTGGCATCATCTGCCAGAACACTTCACATTTAAGAAGCTTGTTCCGAAGCTTTTGTCAATGTGTGTGTGTGTGTGTGTGTGTGTGTGAGAGAGGGAGAGAGAGACAGAAAGACAGAGAAAGAGACAGAGAGACAAAGAAACACGGTGGAAGAAAAGTGTCATATAAAGAAGTGAGAGGTAAGGGGGCAAAGAAAAAGGAGAAACAGCTATCTTGGATCCATGACAGAGAGAGAGAGAGAATGAGTGTATATGTGTGTGTTAGAGAGTGAAAGAGTGAGAGAGAGAGAGAGAGAGAGAGGAGGCCAGGAGACTAGTGAGAGATGGAAGACACTACCTGGTGGAGGGAGGGGATCGGGCTGTAGTAGCATGGAACACTCCTGGCCCTCCCTGGCACACCGAGGTTTGTTTATTCTCCGCTGCGCTGCAGGGAGAGTGCTGGCTCTGTGCCTGGGATCAAATAGAGACGCTAAAGCTGCCACATGTGGCAGTGGGATGGAGAGGCAGACTGTGCTCGCCTCCAACTTCCAGCCACCTCTGACAGGGTGGAAATATACGGCTGCAAGTGCCTCCTTTCTTAATGGAAGTGTGCCTCTTTCATGGATGAGACAGAGAGAGAGAGACAGGGGGAGAGAGAGCGAGACAGATGGGACAGAGAGAGGGAGTGAGAGAGAGAGAGAGAGAGAAGCTGTTTCAAAAGCAGCAGGCACGGTTTGGGGTGGATGATGGTCTCCTTGTCTTTAGAGTGCCTATGTACATGAGGCACTTCTCCAGACGTCCGCCTTACTGTCTGCCTCTAGGTCGACTCACAACTCTTCCCAAACTTTATTCACGTTTCCATATGAAAATGCACGGTATATAAACGATCACAGGAAAGGATAAAACACGAGGTTCTGGCGCAAGAAGAACATTCTGTCCTTTAGAGGTTCCTTATTTTTTCCTAAGACTAAAAAAAAATAAAAAATGTGCTGAAAACTGTCCACCGTGGTGGTGCACATTGCCACCAAGTTTTCCTCCATCCCCGCTCAGCAGAACAAACAGCAGCCCCAGTGCAACCCCGTGCAGCCTCAAATTGGTGAGATGGTGAGGCTTCCGTCTCTCCTGCTGATCCCAATGCAGTTTTCATGCTTGCTGATTTGCAACTGGCATTCGCCGTTCCCTCCGACACTTCCCCACAGCCCCTCCTTCCACTGGCAATTAGTCGTGTGACCGTAGAGGATGTCATTTGGCATATTTGGCTATGTGCAGATTGAATTAGCTGCAGGGTGGGGCTCAGCTCTAAGTCAACTGATTATCTGATCATCTTCTGTAGAGCAGTGATGAAGCAGAGTTATACCACAGGCAGTCCTGTTAACAACAACAGCAGTCCTGTTAAAACACACAAACACACACACCTGAGAGGCTGTCCATGCTAAATCAGACAGGCATTGTGTGGATATGTAACGGGAGGAAGATGAGGAAGAGGAGGGGGGTGTTAAGGAGGGAAAATCAGATGCAACATAGAACAGATGGATCCTCTGTCTGAGTACTTGAGACCCTGATTAAGTGATTCTATTGTGAGACACGTCCTTTTTGTTAAACCTTTGTGAATTCTGGAATACACTAAATACTTGATCTCTTTCTCTCTCTCTCTCTCTCTCTCTCTCTCTCTCTCTCTCTCTCTCTCTCTCTCTCTCTCTCTCTCTCATTGCTGTTCTGAAATTGCTGAATTCAGATTCTCACCAAGGCCTTGAACTATATTTACTTTCCTCTCTGTCTGGAAGGGCAAGATAGCAAGACTCAGGTGATAAGCACCAGACCCAGTCCAATACCTTTTAACTTAATTCTGTTTGCACATGAGATCAATTAGCTTCTCAACAGAGTTGTTTCTCTGATTATTCAGCCCTGTTTTCAATTATAGCGTGATGCTGTGGGCAGCACACACACACAGGCAGCCAGCTCTGACCGAAGATGGCTTAACACTTTCCGCGCTCGGGGTAATTGTGGTAGGTGGTGTCACGCATTGGTGAGCGCAGCCGCAGGACGGGGGCACATTTCATACGACTGAAATGGATGTTTCTGGGTTTCGTGTGCCAGGGCTTCGTGTGCTGGGGTTTCGTGTGCTGGGGTTTCGTGTGCCAGGGTTTCGTTTGCCGGGATTTCGTGTACAAGGGTTTCTTGTGCTGGGGTTTCGTGTACAGGGGTTTCGTGTGCTGGGGTTTCGTTTGCCGGGATTTCGTGTGCCGGGGATTCGTGTGCTGGGGTTTCGTGTACAAGGGTTTCGTGTGCTGGGGTTTCGTGTACAAGGGTTTCGTGTGCTGGGGTTTCGTGTACAAGGGTTTCGTGTGCTGGGGTTTCGTGTACAGGGGTTTCGTGTGCTGGGGTTTCGTGTGCTGGGGTTTCGTTTGCCGGGATTTCGTGTGCCGGGGTTTCGTGTGCTGGGGTTTCGTGTGCTGGGGTTTCGTGTGTGGGGGGTTTCGTGTTCCGGGGTTTCGTGTGCTGGGGTTTCGTGTACAGGGGTTTCGTGTGCTGGGGTTTCGTTTGCCGGGATTTCGTGTGCCGGGGTTTCGTGTGCTGGGGTTTCGTGTGTGGGGGGTTTCGTGTGCTGGGGTTTCGTGTGTGGGGGGTTTGGTGTGCCGTGGTTTCATGTGCTCGTGACGATCCCAGCGCAGCATTTCTTAACAGCCACGTGAGTCAGCGCAGTCTCCTTCTCCCTCGCTGTGCTACAGAGCACACCATGTACTAGCTGTAGGAATCCAACACATCATGCAAATCAATCATATGTGCCCAACACCCCACTCACAATAAGGGCAGAAACGGCCCTTTTATGGCCTCATGTGCATATCGTCTTTCTGCTCCAGGCTAAACTGTCCCTGCTGAGGCCAGAGCATTGTGAAAGTGCTTGTTCTTCTCTGTTTTTAATAGTCATGGCCCTCTGGTATCGAGCTTATAAAGCAATAAGCTAAGCTTGTACATTTTACATTGGCTCCCACATATGTTGCGGAGTTAATCAACTTTGTTGCTTGTTTCACCAGGAATCATAACTTCCAACAGAAATCTGAAAAAGTTAAGCTAAGTGCATGTGTACATATTCAACAAATCGTGGCAGAGGTCAACAACTGGAAGTTTACCCGCGGCCACCGTGGTTTTGGCCTGGGGAAGAAAAGGACGAGCTGGTGTGAGATGAGGGGGGAATACAGTAAATAAGCTGACGGATCGGGGCTCCGGTGCGTCGCTGGGCTAGCGGCCTCTCCGCAGCTCTGCTTGGCCCAGCGGTCTGGGGAATGTGTGTGTGGGGGGGGGGGGTTAGGTGGGACTGTCTGCTCCTTCCCTCAGAACTTCAGAGGGTTAACAACCCTCTAGCTCTGCTGTCATTAGCCATTTTTCAAATGCAGCCGTAAATCAAGGCAGTGTTTACCCAAGAAGCCCTAATCATCAATTAAAAGCCCCATTATGTGAGCGTGTGCATGAGGCATTGTCTGCCCGCTGTTCCCTGGCTCTGCTGATGAGGCCCATGGCATGCACCCTCCCCACTGCACACCTTCCCCCAGACTCGCACACAAGACTCTGCTCTCGGGGGTCCGTTGCCAATGGCGATATGAGCTCCATGCCCTCATCCACCTCGCGGCGGTAGGGTGTACGTATTTATCTCGCTGTCTGGCTGTAGATAACTTCCCTTTGAACAGGCGTCCGCCCATGAGGGCGCATGCACGTGTGCCCACGCGTGTCTGTGCGTGTGCGTTCATGCGTGTTCTCCGTGTAGGCACATTGTACGCACAGCGGTTGGTGTTTGGACGATTCCGCTGCAGCAGTCACCTGGCTGATGCCGGCCCTCTGTGTGGAACACAGCACCGAAGAGCGTCCCACCGTCCCTCACCGCCAGCCTTTTAACGGCCGCCGCGATGCCTCTGAAGAGCCAGGCTCAGATCAGCCAGCCCACATCCCACACCAGCGCTGCCTGCCTGTCCTCTAAACAGGTGTAATGGTGCGGCAATTTCTTTGCCGCCGCGGCCGCGGCCAGACGCGAGAGAGCGAGAGAGCGCGGTCAGCGCAGACGGCACCCGCCCCGACTCGCTAGCCCCCCGTGCGGGAGTGACGAGTGGCGGCAGTGGCGGACAGTTGGCGTCCTAATTACATCACCGACGGGTCGTTAGAGGGAGGTCACTGCACCTGGCGGCCGACTCTCCGATGGCGGCGGAAGAGCCGCCGGTTCTGACGCAACCCGATCAAACTCATTCCATCTCACACCGTGCCATGGGGGGGTTGTGGAGGGGGGGCAAGGGAACGGGTTGGGGGATTAAAGCAGCCCACTTCATTAAGAGTGAAATCAACATGCTGAAACAAATAATGGCTCGGGCAGCTGGTTTAAGGCAGCCTTCAAAATGAGCAAGCGCGGGATACGGCGGGAACCTTTCTCCCCGCACGTTCCCCCCGGGACGTCTCTTAATTAACGGACGGCCACTTCAGAGGACACCCCTAGCCATTAATGCCACATCACAGACCTGACCACATCGCGGGTGCTCATTACCAGTGCCGAGGGGCAAGACGAGGGCGGAGGTTTGCACACACAGACATCCGTCGCAGATTCCACATACATGTCTCAAGCGACTCATTTGTTTAAAATTTGTGATTCAATCGCCAAGAGATATGATTGGTGGAATTTAGGGCCATGAGTCTGCAGCTTCAGCCCTGGGTGGACTGTTCACTGGCCGTACGAAGGGTGGCTATAACGTGAGCCACCAACATGAAGGAGATCACTGTGTTAAGAGATGGATTTAAGTTATTTGCAGAACAGTCTGTAATTAGTGATGTTAAATGCAAGGTTTCCATTCTGCCATGTTGCAGTTCAGAGAAACCAGGCTAGGATTTCACTGCTTGTGTTTTGAATGGTCAAGTGCAAAGCTATTAAAAAAGATGTAGTACGATGTAAAAACTGCACTGGTCGTTTCACACAACATGACCCATAAAGTAACGATCTGAAAACGACAGTTAAATGTAGTTCCTCATTACCTGCAGACCCATAAAAACATCAGTCTTTCACAAAACCTCCACTCTGCCCTTATGTCCTCAAACTCAAAATTTAAATAATGATGTGCTTATTTAGGGTTCATTTCACAAAATAAAAGCTCTTGGCTCTCTTTCTCACACAAATGATCTGATAAAACATGTTTCAGGAAAGTATAGTTTTACTCTAGATGTCACAAATAATTTTACACCAATAATAATTTTTACACTGCTGCTCCTTGACTGACAGAGAGAGCTTCCGCTGGACTAATAGATCGATCACCTCCACTGGACCGAGAGAGGGGGAGAGAGAGACAGAAGAGAGAGAGAGAGGACTGAGAGAGGGGGAGAGAGAGAAGAGAGAGAGAGATCACCTCCACTGGACTGAGAGAGGGGGAGAGAGAGAGAAGAGAGAGAGATCACCTCCACTGGACTGAGAGAGGGGGAGAGAGAGACAGAAGAGAGAGAGAGAGATCACCTCCACTGGACTGAGAGAGGGGGAGAGAGAGAAGAGAGAGAGATCACCTCCACTGGACTGAGAGAGGGGAGAGAGAGAGAGAGAGACAGAAGAGAGAGAGAGATCACCTCCACTGGACTGAGAGAGAGAGAGAGAGAGAGAGAGAGAGAAGAGAGAGAGATCACCTCCACTGCACTGAGAGAGAGAGAGAGAGACAGAAGAGAGAGAGATCACCTCCACTGGACTGAGAGAGAGAGATCCTCCACTGGACTGAGAGAGAGAGAGAGAGAGAGAGAGAGAGAGATCACCTCCACTGGACTGAGAGAGGGAGAGAGAGAGTGAAGAGAGAGAGAGACCTCCACTGAACTGAGAGAGACTGAACTGAGAGAGAGAGAGAGAGAGAGAGAGAGATCACCTCCACTGGACTGAGAGAGAGAGAGAGAGACAGAAGAGAGAGAGAGAGATCACCTCCACTGGACTGAGAGAGAGAGAGAGAGAGAGACAGAAGAGAGAGAGAGATCACCTCCACTGGACTGAGAGAGAGAGAGAGAGAGAAGAGAGAGAGAGATCACCTCCACTGGACTGAGAGAGGGGGAGAGAGAGAGAAGACAGAAGAGAGAGAGAGATCACCTCCACTGGACTGAGAGAGAGAGAGAGAGACAGAAGAGAGAGAGAGATCACTGAGAGAGGGGAGAGAGAGACAGAAGAGAGAGAGATCACCTCCACTGGACTGAGAGAGGGGGAGAGAGAGAAGAGAGAGAGAGATCACCTCCACTGGACTGAGAGAGGGGGAGAGAGAGAGACAGAAGAGAGAGAGAGATCACCTACACTGGACTGAGAGAGGGGGAGAGAGAGAGAGAGAGAGAGAGATCACCTCCACTGGACTGAGAGAGGGGGAGAGAGAGAGAGAGAGAGAGAGAGACAGAAGAGAGAGAGAGATCACCTACACTGGATTGAGAGAGAGCGAGACGGAAAGGAAGAGAGAGAACACAGAGAGAGAGAACACAGAGAGAGATGGAGATATCACCACCACTGGACTGAGAGAGATGGAGAGATCACCTCCACTGGACTGAAAGAGATGGAGAGATCACCTCCACTGGACTGTGAGAGAGAGGCAGATCTCCTCCACTGGACTGTGAGAGAGAGGCAGATCTCCTCCACTGGACTGAAAGAGATGGAGAGATCACCTCCACTGGACTGTGAGAGAGAGAGAGCTCCTCCACTGAGGCACACAGAGAACATGCAGGAGATCGTGACAGCGCCCACAAAGGGTGATGTTTCCAAATGGCTGTTATTTCCATTGTGTAAGGCCATTATTGTCTTCATCTAATGTGTTTCCATTAACCACATAAATGTGCCTCAATTCATGCAATGAACTGCTGTGTTCACTTTGCTATACTAATTTAGACTGATATTCACACCTCCCTCCAACAAAAAAAACAATCAAACAAACAACAACAAACAAAAAAAAAAACAAAGAAAAAAGCAGCAGCTTTTTGTAAAACGATGCCAGATGCAGAATGGGCGCTAGAGAAAAGCTGTACGCACAGCCACACACACACACACGCTTTACTTAACACTCACCACCTCTCGGTACACATTATCGCTTATGACCTAAAGCTTATGTACCATAATCAATCCAAACCAGACCCTGCCTGTATAGAGTGTGTGGAGCCAGGGTCTGGTTTGGGTTGATGAGACTCACCCAGGTGCAGTAAACAGCGCCAGCTAAAGGGGATGATGACAGAGCAGCAGCAAACTGGTTTAGTGTGACTGTCTGTCAGACAGTACTGCCTCTGGCCCCCTGACACACCTGTGTTATGGTTTAGTGTAAAGCCTGTTTTCTGTGTGTGTGTGTGTGTGTGTGTGTGTGTGTGTGTTTGGGATTTGCTTAAGGGGGTTGGTAGGCTGGTTGAGCAGGAACTGCTGAAGTAGCAGGTGGGCGCTTTCAGTGACAAAACAAACTCACGGCGTGCATTTGTGCTCTGGGCAGCCCACCTCTCCTCAGCGCTCTGCACCGCGCCGCCTCTCGCACCGCACACTCTCCTCCGCTCATCTCCACCATCATCCCAGCCTCTGCCTATCTGTCCCCTTCTCCTTCTCGCCCCCCCCGCCACTTAATCTGGCTCTATCTCTCTGCCTCTCTTTCTTTTCTCCTGCATATCCCCCCCCCACCCCTCCACCACCCCCTGTGGAGGACACACACACACAGTGTGTTTACGTTTCCACTGTACCAGCCCTCCGACTGCACCTCCCCAAGGCCGCCTCCTCCGTGCCCCAGCATCAGCCCCTCCCTCCTCCCCCTTCCTTTCTCTACGTTTTTTCAGCCCTCTTTCCAACCACTCTCTCTGGGGTTCTGCCTCTCTCCATCCCCTCTCTCTCTCCCTCTCTCTCTCTCTCTCCCTCTCTCTCTCTCCCTCTCTCTCTCTCTCCCCCTCCATCTCTCAGTACTGGATTTGCCCCCTGCCTCCTACAGATCTGTTGTTCTTGCTATCTCAGCCCCTCCAAATCTATCCCTCTTCCTTTACATTCCTTCCCCCATGTCTCCAACACCTCTAGTCCCTCAGTGCTCTACTCTGTCACTCTGACACATGCACATGCGCACACCCACCCCCACACACCCACACACACACACACACACACACACACACACACACACACACGCACACACTCGCAATAACCAGCAGGCAGGGCAAGCCATATAAGTTCCATTAATGACATTGCCACAATCTGTCTTTATATACAGCAGCACTATGCCTCTCAGTCATCCAAGCACAACCACTGCTAGGTGGCCAGCTGTCCAACCCCCAGTGGATGGCCCTGTGAATCAATCACTGCTGCACTGAGGAAAGAAGAAAAAAAAAACAAAATTAAATTTCTCAAAAGCCTTGGGTTTGGATATTTTTGTAATTAGATTCAGTCGCTTGTTTCATGACATTGATTCCACATCTACAAATTTACAAATTAAAGAGTGTGTGTGTGTGGGGGTGGGGGGTGGAATCATGTTTCATAGGATGACATTCTGGGGGGGGCGATTGAACACGTTTCGCGCAGTCGGTGATGCCGACGGCCATGTGGGCGTAGCTGGGGGTCCAGGCCCGCTGGCCCCGGGCCCTTGAGCAGGGAGAGCGGCATGCGTGTGTCCTCGGCAGAACTCTGGCTGTGTGCCTGTCCGGGTCTGAACCGATGCGCCTGTCTGCAGGCGGGGAGCGATCGTTTAAAAGCGAGGCTCACGTAAATGCTGAGTTAGTGAAGGAACTATTTGATTTAGCTGCGTTTAAAGGGCTTGGCAGAGCGGCGCGCCGTGCCCCGTCTGGCCGTGGCGGTGACGGCGCGCTGGATCAGCAGCTGGTGGGGGGTCTCATTTACACCCCCTTGGGAGTGTTTGATTGACAACTTAACATAACTCCCCTATAAAAAAAAAAAACACCGCGACATGTTCCGCATGCTTTTCGAAAGGCAGACGGGACGTCGAGGCAAAAAGGGGAATTCTACCTTGCGGAAGAAGAATTGGGTGTGTAGGGAGTAGGAAGTGGCGTATGCCTCTTAGGTGTGACCGTAGGCAGCACTCCCACAGGCCCATTGGAAAAAGACAGACACCCAATAGAAAAGCGTGTCAGGGCAGTGCTAAGAGAGAGAGAGAGGTTTTAAGGCTCCTGCAGGCTGGATGTTCTCTGCGCAAACTCCGTTCGACAGTATAGTTATAGAAGAAGGGAATAAATTGCAAAATGGAAAGCTGTTGAACAATCAGCTCGCTATTTCGGACTTGTGCAACATGGCCGTTCAGCTTTCGCCCAGAAACACAACATTAGCTGTGTTTCGAAAGCCAAGCAGCAGAAACCATCAGCGCTCTGCTGTAGGTTGTGCTTTTGCAACTCCGCAGGGAGAGACAGGCCCTTCGGGGGTTTTAGTGCAGCGAGTGTGTGTCCAGATCTTTCCCCTGTCAATTTCAGCAACATGTTTATGGCATGAAGTACAGGAAGAATTCGCCAGGAGCAGAAGACTTTGTCTAATGTGGCCTGTGGAGATTAGCTATTGCTTAATATTCACAGTTGTGCAAACTTGCTGATTGTAGAACGTTGGTTGAATTCTGACACGCCACATTGTGGTAAGCATGAGTTTGACTGCTCACAGGAGTTAAGCAAGACCAATAGTGAAGCCTAACCTTCAGAAAGGAAGTGACTCATAGACAGCTTGGGTTAAAATATTTGCGTGCAAGACATGCCACACCGGCCTTCCATCAGTGACAGCCTCTCCGTCTCTTACAATAACACAGACTCGCTGATACATGAGAGGTTTATGTGCAGAACAGGGACTGTGGAGAATGACAGTGTTTTGGGAGGACGGAGGTTTAACTTTACCGACAGTGGAGTCACTATCATCGCTTCAGTCCACGTCTGGTGATGATACCACACTGGCTCCACTCATGAGAAGACAGAAACAATGGAAGCTCACCAGCATCACTTCTTGCTTTTTGCACATGGCAACTTGCTGATTCTTTGTGAAAAAATCTGGAAACACTATGATGGTAATAAGTATAGTGCAGGACGATGCCCGAATCAGTCTGAATGCACAGTAGTGAAATCCCCACCACACTCATCAGACCACCCCTGCCTCTGATTGCACTTCTTCCAGAAGTTTCCAGGATGGTCAGACCCCTGCAAGGGCTCCCTCTGCCATCAGTGTTTGCTGGAGGGTTACCATGGTTACCAGTGACGGCCACCGCTGTGTGTAACTTTAATGAAAGATGTGGTGGGGGAGGGAGGAGGCGTGGAATGGGATCCCCCATGAATTAGAATGCCACCGTCATAACAGCAGCACGTAGCTGGTCAGTCCTGAGCAGTGGTGTGACTGTATGTGCATGTGTGTGTGTGTGTGTGTGTGTGTGTGTGTGTGTGTGTGTGTGTGTGTGACAGATTTTATCATTTTAAAGTAGGAACCTTTTGTTGAGTATACCATCAGACTATGATTGATGGGACTGGGTGTGATTCATTGCAATGAAAGGATGGAGAGTCATCACTCGCGAAACATGCACGCACACACACACACACACTCACACACGCAAACACACACATTAGTGATCAGCTCCTTTACCTCTTAGACATACCAGATGATAATGTGACACATGTCCATACAAATGCACATATTCTTTGAATGTATAAACAGAAATGCATATTCATTGCAACAATACACATAGTTACAGACATGCAGACATGAGACGCACAGAGGCACAGATTCATGCTTTTTCTCTCTCTGCTCCCATAACTCCTCACGCTCTCTCTCTAATACGTACACACACATACACATAGGCACACGCACACACAAGCACACACCCCCCCCACACACACACACACTGTCATCTGTCATAGTAGTTTAGATTGATTACCTGCCCAGGGTGTGTGTCTGCCAGCAACAGAGAGTGGAGCAGAATGGCTGGGGGCTTTTCTAGGCTTGTTGTCTCTCTCCTGACTCAGCAAGACAGACAGACACTAATGCACACACAAACACACACACACACACGTCCCGACTGGACGGGAGTATGCTGGGTAGGACTGAGCTGACTAGCTACTGCTGATGACACTGCCACAGTTCTTATTGGCTCCTTGGGGGCTGCACTTGTAGGATGTGTGGTTGTATTAGCAAACGCTGTGCTCTTCTTTGAGCAGCCTCGAGTGCACGTGTAAGCTTGTTTTGGGGCGAAACTGTATATGTGTAGCCAGGACATGTTCTTCATGTGCATGTGCTGCTTGAACCTGGCTCGTCTGCTGAGAGGCAGCAGACCGCTGCTCTGTGTTGGGGAGGGTGGGGGTGGGGAGGGTGGGGGTGGGGGTGTGGGGAATTGTGACATCCCGCTGCTAAAAGCCTCTTTGATGTTATGCAGCACGCCTCCCTTAATACACCTCTCTGTCTAATCTACAATTTTAAAGATAGGAGAGCATGGACATGCATGCACATACACACACACACACACACACACACAACTGTCTCAGCGTGTGAGCACACACACACACACACACACACTGGCATTCTGCCTAGGCAACATGTCCAGACTGGCCTCCCCATTGACTGCTCTTCAATTTTGGCCACACCTCTGCTGATGGAGAATGATGAATGTGACGACAGAACCTCTGGACTTTAGAGGAGAGGAGAGGAGAGGAGAGGAATAAATAGGGAGGAAGGTGACTATCCCTCAGTCTATGCCGCTTAAATCTCAGAATTCACAGTCAGCTCTCTGTCTACAGTCTGTCTACAGGACACTTCCTGCGGTGCAGGCCAGATGTTCCGCATATCTCTTTCCGTACATTTCGTCTCTTTCTCTCTTTTTTTTAAAAGCATTGCCACCAACCATCTGCTTTTCAGGGAGTGGCTTCCTGAAGAATACACAGTGGAAAAAGAGCAGCGTATGAAACAGCAGAGTTGCAGGCGTGCTTGTGGATTAATCACTTTGTAAACAGAGGCGTACAGAGACACCACACACACACACACACACACACACACGAACGCGCAGCCCAGCTGCGGCTTGTGAACGGTGCTGGGCGTTTGGAGACAGTAGGTAATCCAGCATATCACTGACTGGAACCTTCTCTCCATTACAATGCTCCATTGCAAAAGAACAATCGCTTGTCAGGCTGGGATGAGTGCGCCTACAGCCTGACACTGCAGCCGGGCGCACATGTGCGAAAACCTTTGATCTGGCCTTTTTACAGTGGTGCGAGGTCACATTGTTCTGGGTTCTCTCCCTCATTGCTCCTTTTATTACACGCTCCCATAGGCGCATGCGAAAAAAAAACAGTTTTAGCCAAATATAACAAGCATGGCACGAAAACAGCTCACATCAAAGTTCGGCCATTACGAACTTCCTGCTCAATTTGCGCGGCGCGGCGTGAGGCGGAGTCAGGCGTGCCGAGGGGGTTTTTTCCGGCTGGTGCGGGCTGGGCAGGAGTGTGGGCACCTTGCTTTGATGAGGCGGATGCCTGCGAAAGCCGATCCGGGCTAATTTGTTTGCGGTCGCGAGACACGCTGAGAGAGGTGGAGTCCTAACCCTTCTAGAACATCAACCTGGCATTGGGGGAGGTGGGAGGGTGTGTGTGTGTGTGGGGGGGGGGGGTTCGGGAGGTTGCTGCCAGCTTGTGCCAACATGTGTGAGTGGTTACAGGGATCGACCACCACCAGACAACTTAAGCACAGGGAAGTGTGATGCCAGAGGCCCACGAGTTCCACACACTTGGAGAACACAGCCTGATTCTGTGGGTGTTCTCTCTCCACCTTCTTTGTCTCTCTCTCTCTCACTACCAATCATACACCCAAATTTGTCTGTCTACGCGCTTGAAAGGATGTTCACAGTATAAAAAAGAGGTTTAGAGTGCACGCCGAATCATTAATACAAACACACATGCGCACATTCTCTTCAAATGAATTCAAATTCAGTGTTGCAATTAGCCTAAAGAGCTTTTTCTCCTCTTCACATCCATTTACACTAAATAGAATAAAACAAGTACATACCAGAAAATGCATTAGATAGCAACATATTTTTTCCACAATAACACATGTAACTTCACTAAGAACAAAGAACATTCTGACTATCCGAGAGGTGGTAGCGTTGTGTTTTTGCATGTATTGTCTGTGGCTTCATAAAGGGAGTCATCTTCCATTCTACATTGACAGTAAATATATTTTTAGTTGTTGGGCCGGGAGGAGGAGGGGGGGGCATGGGACAGAGGTGTGTTAACGGAGCTGCAAACCTGACCATCCCCTGGGTGGTGTTGCTGAGTTAGTGTTGCATGAGCGCAGCGTACGAGAGAAATCAAATATTCATCTGTGATAAACCCACAAGGACCGCGGCCTCCAGCCATTTACGAACAGCTTTGGTCTGGACTCTCCCAGCCAAGGCTGGTGGTGCGGAAGCCATTAGTCAGGACAGATGCAGGAACGTGCACGTATGCATTCACCCTGCGCATGCACGGGACAGGGAGCCATGCTAATCATGACATCACAATGCCAAGCCCCGAGACTCTCCGGTGTCTTTACCCGCGGAGTGTATAATCGCGCGCTACTCAACGGAGCGAGAGGGACGTGAGAAAGCTGTGAGGTGGATGACAGGCTGGCCTAGCCGGCCCCCGCGTTCCACAGCTGTGCGTCTGTGCGCGGGGGCAGAGTGAGAGAGAGGGGGGGATGTGCGGTGGGGGAAGAAGAATGAGAGGAGAAGAATAGCGTGGTGGAGGAGTGGGGAGGGGGGGGATCGCTTTCAGCTCTTCTGCTGTGTGACTTTGTGCAGTCGTGCAAAGGCTCTTACACTGCTGCTCTCTCCACCCACCTCTGGGCCGCCTGCCTCAGTTGAAGGGGGCTGAGAGAGCCGGGCGTCCTGCTTCCTCTCTCTGACTGCGCAGCTTCGGTAGCAGGGACAGGGGTCTTGGCGGTGGGTCTGGGCGGGTGGGGGATTAGTAGGCCGGGGTGGGGGTGGGGGTAGAGGTGTGAGTCTGAGTTGCCATGGTGGTGGAGAGGGGAGTGGGTCTGTTCTTTAGTGCTGTGATGAATCACCTGTGGGCTGATGGAGGAGGCCAGAGCAGAGGCTACGGAGCCTTCACACACTGACTATGATGAATGTAGTAAAGAGGAGTCTTCTCTCACACGCTGTCGACGTCATACACCTCCTGTACTCAGCCCCCCCCTCTACACACACCACACACACAGACACACACACACACACAGGAAGGGCAGGAATTAGAAGTGTGCAAACAAAATCTTTTTAGAGTAATTTTATTTCATACTCAATTTTACCTCCCACACACACTGAAAACACACACACACACACACACATATACATGCCCGCGACATGCACACACGCACACACACATGTGAGCGCACACACACACACACACAGACTAGAGTGCTCCATTTCATCACTTTGTTTACATCTCTCCCAAATGTAAATAGTGAGATGGATGAGTTCAGTTAGGTCTTGTGGTCATACTTGCATTATCAGACAGACATAATACCCCCCCCCCCCCAAGTAGGTGCCAGGCTCATCTAATGGAGTTCCCAGCAGCACACATCTGAGCTGCCTGTGTGAGATGGAGAGATAGCGCTGCGTGTCCCAGGTCTGGCCCTGCAAACATATTCATCAGGTTCCTCAACGAAAACAAAGTACAGAGACTAGGACTGAACTGTTTAATCGGCTGCACTATATGACTCATTAAGAAGTGACGAGCATAGATACTAGTAGCCGGACCTTAAGGGTCATTCTGACACATTTTTAAACAAAACTGCCTGCATCTTAGTTCTCTCGCAGAAGACGTACATGGAGATGGTGCCTGCATCTTCCGTCATGGCCTCAGAGATCTCCCTCAGAAGCTCCCCCGCTGGGGCGTCTATCCCCTCCTGACCACTGCCCTCCATCTCCTCCCCACCCTCATCCTACTAGGCTCAGCCCCAGGAGTTGTGCTCCCTGGGTTGCCTCTCTGGACCTCCCCCCCCCCCCCCACCACCACCACCACCACCTACTGCCTGGGGACATGGTTGCATTTGCATAGCTGGCTTGTCTGACAAGCCACAGAGTGTGTCGTTTGGCCGTGAGAGGTATGCGCCAGAGCTCCGTGCCACGGCTGGGGCTAGTTGTGGCACACTGTGCCAGCTCTGCCCCTGCCGCCTGCCTGATTTACAGCCCAGCGGAGGCCACTGCCACCCCCAGCTACCAGCCGTGTGCTCCAGACCGGCGTGGGAAGGAGGGAGGCGGGACAGGCGGGGATGCACCGGAGGCCAGAGTGACGTGTGTGTGTGTGTGTGTGTATTTTTACATTAGCATTGTTGGCAGCACAGAAGTGTTGGAGAGGGGAAAGTCATACAGATGGGGCAGGAGGATTACTGTAAGGGGGCGGGGTTTAGAGGAGCACTGGGTCTCAGGTTTCTGATGGATTTTATGTAGGTGAAACCCAGCATAGGTGACGAGCAAACACACACACACACACACACACACACACACACACACACACACACCTGCATGCATGGGTTTGACCGAACTAGGCGAAACATTTTGGTTTTATGTGCTGCAAACAATTAATTTCAAAAGACCATGAAATTCCAGTCCATGAAATTACAATCCATAAAGCAATTTCAGGAATTGATGTGTCATAATCTGTCCTAATAACATGTTTCTAGTGTCCTATTTCTATGTCCTGTTTTTTTATATGATACTAACCATCATATTTCAACATTTTACGCAATGTTTTTTTGTATTTTATTGAATAACCTTAATGACATAGGTGTCTGTTTCAGTTTCATTTAAAACTACCCAAGAGTATTTAAATAAACAAATAACAAGCAAATAAATAAATAAACAAAGCAGAACCAAATGATCACAGAGTGTTGTGGTCTTGCCAGAAGTCCCACTCTGCCCTGGAGACAGCAGGTGAAGATATATTTATATTTCTCTCTCTCTCTCTCTCTCTCTCTCTCTCTCTCTCTCTCTCATGTCTCTCTCTCTCTCTCTCTCTCTCTCTCTCTCACAAAACACACACACACACACACACACGTATACACGTGTGCGCAAAACCACAGCCTCTCCTTCCCCCACAAATACATTCCCCAGCAACATCTCAACAAGATTTACAAGGTGTGGATTTAAATATGCTCCCATAAAAGTGTCCACAGTATTCCAAAACGTATCTCAGCCGGACAGTTGGAGAGAACAGTATCTTGCTATCCTGTTACTTCATATAAGGTTAGATCCTTCTTCTTACGGCTCAGCTTGACAAAGCCAGACAAGGTGCGGTGGCAGGAGGAGTAACCCGCCTTGGTCACCAGCCGTGTTCTCTCGTTTTCCCCTCAGCCAGATAAAACTCACGACATGAGGGGCAGCCTAAAAACCGAAGTGCACAGAAAGAGTCAGAGACCAAGAAAACCTTCGGCACACGCCGCTCTTACGAAAGAGCAGAATATATATATATATATATATATATATATATATATATATATATATATATATATATATATATACTGCAACCTAATACTACACCAGCTCAGTCGTTATGCCCATTGACCTGAATGTGCCAAGGATGGATATGCCGTGTGTGCCGCAGACTCATGGAGCAGCGCTCGAGGATGGATGTATTGGGTGTGCTGGAGGGCTTCCATACCCCCCTCCCCCGACACACACCCGACCCCTTCCCTCTCGTTCAGGCAGAAGCGGTCTGGATCACCGTGACCGGCACGTACGGGCAGCTGACAGCCATTCATTCACGCACAGGACTCATAGAGCACAGGCTCATGGATGGCTCCTTTATGGGGGAAGGAGAGAGAGGGACTCAAAGGAAACGCAGTGAGTCAGAGCGCTCTTGGAAAGAAGATTGTGAGAGGCCAAGTTTAAAAAGAATGAAAACATTGACAAATATTGCATGTATGAATATAATGGATCGTCTGTTTTTTTTCAAACACACAGAGAAGGCTATTAAAATATTATTAACTTGACATTTAGGTACCATGAGGTCTATGGAATAGGCTGCATTTGTTAGCTTCACACCATGTGAATAAATTGACCTGAAGTCTCACATTAAAGGCAATAGGACTTTTCTTTAATTGTATCTTTGACAGTACAGTGTTTAGAGAAAGACAAATAAACACAGTTGTGTGGGCATTTTACACACACAAAAAACCCACACAGTATGTAAATAAGACACGTCTTCCATTTAATGACAATGACATACTTACCAAATGTAGCATATGATTCAGCAACTTTGTTTGGTAAACATCAAATAGTTAACTCAGTCACCCTGAAACAATGGCCTATTTCATTCACTAGAAAAAAAAACACTAACAACATATTGTTGAGTACACAATAATCTTGATTACACCATCCCATCTAATTAGTCGAATTATTCAGCTCACGTTTCAGTTGTAGCTTCCTGCGGTGCTAGACTTTAGCCCTGATGTTGTGAAGAATCACATAGCGAACACTGCATATGCTAATGACAGCACTTCAACAATCCTTCCTTGGGATTTCTACATTCCTGATACTACAGTGATTTTCAATAAAACCCCCTGTCGACAACCCTTTTTAACTTTTGGTTTCTCAACACAACAGTCCTTTTGCTTTTTAGAATTTGCTTAAACAACAAACATAAACACAAGCACAAAAGGAGACGACCAGCCCCTTGACCAAAAGATCTTCACTTCCTGTGATGTTCCCTCTTTTTCCCTTCAGGACTGCGTGTTTGCTCTGGTGTTCACGCCAAGGCGGCAGGGACCATCCACCCAACAGCTGCACAGGCGGAGTGACTCTGTGGGAGAAAGGAAGTGGCTTCCCTTTGGCTGTGAAGACAGGAAGCTCCTTTTTTACTACTATCTATCTATCTATCTATCTATCTATCTATCTATCTATATATATATATATATATATATATATATATATATATCTGTATATATATATATATATACACACATGTGATGTTTGTCTATTCTTTTTTGCTCTTTTTCTTCAATCAAAAATAAAAATACAAGAATACACTGATAGTTGAAGATTACATTGGGTGGGGAAATTATTATTTTTTCTTTATGGTCATCCAAACGTTTATGTCCGTGTGCATTATGTATTGTTGTGTTCAATTTCATAATCCTTGAACTTGTTCAATTTTTAAATGATCTGATTACAGGGATCTTGCAGCATAATTGCAACCATAAATCAAATTTATTTTCTCAGCATGAACCCCTTTCCTGTTATAGCATTATCTGCATTATTTCTCTGGTTATCATTAGGGCCAGAAGCATGTTGTGAGAGCAGGAGAGAGGAAGGAAGAGAGCAGGAGAGTGTGGGGCCGCAGGACGGCCCGGGGAACATTAATAACAGATCTGTGCGTCTGTGCGTTCGTTCGAAAGGCTGCACTTAAGCAGTATGAAATTAACCAATGATGTGTGATCTGCACTGACGGGGAGCGTGCCATCCCCCCACACCTGCGGCTCCACGCGGCGTGTGCGGCTACACACACACGCACCTCACCTGAGCTTCCCTCTCCTCTGCAGGTCATGTGTCTTTGTTTAATGGCCAACACAAATCCAGACTCTCTGTTGTAACATGCGAGCGCTGTGTAGGTCACCTCACCCTAGAGCTCCTTTTTTTCTCTCTTACAAGGATAAACATATACAAATACTTTTCATATGCACACACACTGCTTATAGCACCAGAGATTCTACCCTTTTCTCGTTTCTCCCCTCCTACACTCGGTTCATTGTCCATCCCCTGGTGCACGCACACACACACGCAAACACACACGCGTGCGCCTTTGGGAACTGTCAGCTGCTTATAAGCATATGATGAATGGGCTCTCAGACCCCTTAAACCAATACCTCCATCAGAGAAGTATGTGCCTTTACCTCCCTGTCAATGCTGATGCGTTCAGGACCCCCACACTCCTACCCACCACCCCCACCCCCACGCTTATACCACCCCCCTCCCCCCCATCCCAGTGCCACTCCCTCAGTCCCCAGAGAGCCGCTCGGCAGGAAGGCCAGACAAGGTCATGGGGAGGGCATGGCGTTTATGAGGTGAAGCTATTTGCCTTCTCACACAAACGCCCACCATGGCAGTGTCATGGCCAGACCTCAGCTCCAGGACAGGGAGGAGGAGGAGAGGGGTTAGGCATCCGTTATAGGCAGGAACTCACACGCGCACACATAAACACGCAAAAAAAAAAACCCAAAAAACAAACAAACAAAAACAGCATAAATTATATACTTCCAAAATAACACCTATATAAACTCTTCACTTTATTATAGATGTTTGGTGAGAAAAGGGGAACATCACCATTGAAGTTTAGAATCACTGAAGATTAAAATCTGTAAACTAGCTGTTAAAATCCTTCAAAATCTTTCAAGCAGACACATAAGGAAAGACATGCAGTCTCACATGTGAACATTCAACATGACACACTGACTTGGCTAGACCTTTAGCCCTATCAAATGTAATCTCTCTCTCTCTCTCTCTCTCTCACACACACACACACACACACACACACTCGTTCCTATTCCAGCATTGCCACATACTACCCCCCCCACACACACACTCGTTCCTATTCCAGCATTGCCACATACTACCCCCCCCCCACACACACTCGTTCCTATTCCAGCATTGCCACATACTACCCCCCCACACACACACACACACACACATTCCTATTCCAGCATTGTCACATACCCACACACACGTTCCTATTCCAGCACTGTCACATACCACCCCCACCCCCCCACACACACACACACACACATTCCTATTCCAGCATTGTCACACCTTTAGTGAGTGCTCCTCCACTGAGCTGATTAGCTGTAGGTCTTCAGGTCAACTCTACCTTCCAGAGCCAGTCAGCCTGACGTGGAGGACCATCCCATGAGCCTGTACCGCTCCCAGGCCCTGCTCTCCTCCAGGCTGTCCGAGTCTCCAGGGGAGGAAAACTACCTCTAATGCTCTGGATAAGCAAATAGAAACTTTCAAATGAGGAGTTTGGGTGAAGCTTCATTTGACTTTTATCTTCACTGCTGTTTCTCACAAGATTCAGAGAAATGAAGGGTGTAGGAAATGCACCTCTGTGACTAATGTTTGTCTTCTAAAGTGTCAATGTGTATGACTGGTGCATAATGTGTTGATGGATTAAGTTTAAGAAGTTAAAAATAGATAAATTACATTTAAAAAAAATTATTTTGATTAGAAAAATCCCAATGTTATTAAAATCTAACCTTTACAGTATATTGCATGCTGATTTTTTCAGCGGTACCTACGATTTTAACAGCCTGATATCCTACTGAAACACAAGCAAAAATAAAACTATGATACACAATTAGACAAAAAAAAAAGAATTCTTAAAAATGGTGCTTAACCGTGGCTATTGTAATTCAAAAAAAGCCCACCGCTCCAAATTAGAAATAATGGGTGTAAATCTCACGCAGGATATATTTAACTAAATGTTATAATCACTTCACATTGTTGGTGGCACTCACCTCTCTGTGGGGAGTGTATCAACTTTCCTCTACACACACGACCCCCCCACTCCCATGTACTCTTGCAGTGGGTGGGAGAATATGATGTGATTACATTACATCCTTAATGGGTCTATTCCGTTCTAAAATTCAAACATTTATGCCACCTGCAGTGCCTGCAGGCAACCTCTCCTACACTGCTGGCTCCAGCTTTTATATTTGTTTTCCCTTTCCCCCCCCCCACATCCATGTCCCTCCTCCTCTCCCTCTTTCTTTCTCTAAAACAGACACACACGCACATAGACGGAAAACGACCCGCTGATCCCCGTGGCCTTGGCTGGCCAGCTGTCTGAGAAATGGGAAGAAACAGCTGAGCTTCGGCACAAAGCACACGTGGGTCATCAACAGCCTGGGCATGACCGGTGACATTTAAGAATCCCTACCTGCATACATTACCTACATACATCCTGTTTTGTGGAAAGATACATCCTCTTCTGTACGTGAGGAATGAATATGAATATATAAAGATAATATAAAAAAGGCACAATACATTTTACCTGAGAAAGCATTGTGACTTCTAAACAAAACACTCCAGGGTATAATAATTTTGATGTTTTTTAATGAAATGCAACACAAATGCAATAAAATTAAGATAAATAACTAATGCAAATATCTCGGAGTTATATTCCCCACAATGTCCAAAAGTACATTACCCCGAAAAAATCCATTCCCAGCGGGTCTTATATTCAGGGTTTATAATGATTCCATGTTTTTATGAGGCTTGAACTGTCTGGCAGACTGCAGATGCCAGTATCACAATATTCAGTATTGAATCCAGTGTTTATTTATGAAAATAACATTTTCTTTTATAGACCCAAAAAGTGACATTACATGGACTTTCACATCTTTTTTTAAAGCTTTTGCTTCTGCAGTGTAACAGCGACAAAGTCGTTAAAAATGTAAAAATTCTTAAGAACCGAAAGGCATTTCTGTCATTTTCCATAAGTCTTCAAGGAACAGTCTTTACAGGCTTGTATATCCCACAAACAAATGTACGACAAAGACAATGGAGAAAAGAAACAAAAAACAAAAATAAAAGTTTTTTTGGCAAAGCAGGAATAAAAAAAAGTGACGAGAGGCAACATTGAGATTTGATCCGTTTTAAAACCACACCATCTCACACAGGTTCTGATTGTCCTTCATGATTATGCGACATGGGGCCTTCAGGAGCCTTGGAGTGTCTGAAGTGCCTGTTGGTGTACTGCAGCGCCCAGCCTCACACCACTGCTGTTACCAACCCTAGAAGCACAGGCAGCAGCACCGCTAAACATCGCAGAAACGCAGAATCACTGTTACAACATAAAGCTGCTTCAGCCACATTAAAGCAAACTGAAATGGTAACTGCACCATAGCAACTGTGAACATTGTCAATTATGTAAAGTACATCAGCCAATAAAATTGCAGGGCTCCCATGCCTTAGAATCTATTTACACAGACTTCATTCATTTTACTAGAATCAGTAAAAAAAAAGGAGGTGCTTTGGTTTGTGTTTGGGAGACCAGATTTCTTAAATTAGCTACCTGTCTACTTGGACAACAACAGTTTAGTCCATACTGTATGGACCGATATAGGGATATATTGGCAATACATTGTCTTGTATGTCTTGAATACCAGGAGTCACAAAGGCTTTGGTTACACTCACGCCCCACACAGTAGAAAATGCAGCACACACGTGGATTCTGAGACAAGGCTAAATGAAAAAGCAAAAATAAATGTGGAAAAAGATAACGATTAGATGGACACAGATAGCCTGTTCTCCAAGAGTCACTCAAAAGCTTAGTGGACTGTCCAGTCCCCCTTTGCAGTACAACTTCTCATGACCTTGTTCCCGTAGAAGCGGTCACATACAGTGCAGGGACGGTGTCTCTTGGATCACGCGTCCTCATAAAGCAAGAAATCCCAACCAAACTTAAGAGTTCTTTAGTTAAAAAAATAACACAATCAAGAGCAACAAAGAGGGTTAGAGTTCTCTCTTCATTTATATTATATTTACAGTTGATACCTTTATATATATATATATATATATATATATGTGTGTGTGTGTGTGTGTATATATATATATATATTCATTTATTTATATATTTATATATATTTATATATTTACACACATCAAATAAAACAATTGTACAACTATACACCTGAATAAGATACAGTAAGCAAGAGGTACTGAAGTGTATGGCTTGATTAGAAAAAAAAAATCATTCTTTTTTTTTTGTTTTTTTTTTTTTTTTTTTTTAAAGAAAAAAATATTTTAAGAAATTTTAACTTTAAATTATTTTTGTGTTTAGTTTTCTGGGCATAAAAATTCCCTGGAAAATCCCTGGATGCCCAGAAGGCGTGGCCAAAGTGGGCCGTCCCCCTCAGACAGGGGCTCTCTCACAGCAAGGTGCCATGAAGATCTCTGAGGCTCCAGGGGACACCCAGTTCCATCTTTCTGTGGCTGAACTCTGTAAATGCACACGTTCTCCCTTGCACTTTCTCTCTCTATCTCTCTCTCTCTCACACACACACACACACACACACATACACACACCATGCCACAGATTTGGTCCAGCTGGGATACAGAAATCCTGGTGACCAGTGTATAGTGAACACAGCTCAGTTCAGGGATTCCATAAGAATAAATCTGTGTTTCACATCTGCCTCAAGACGGTCAGCATAAATACCCTCCTTACGTCCAGTGCCTCATCATTTTAACTGAGAACTAATTCATCATTCCTTGGCTGTTGAGTCTGTGGGGAGGGGGGTTGTCATCCATTAAAGACCAACCACTCTACCAAGTACTAACTATCAGGGTTGAGGTGAGCGAGGTGCTACCCCAAAGCAGACAAGCAACAGCACCTCTAGCTCCCATTCCATGGAGTGCTAGTTTAGAGTCCTATTATGGGGCTTGATCTGAGACCATTCCAAACACAGTAAAACTCGATTGTCAGCCCTTTCAGGACCCTCCTTCAAGGAGGCAAAGATTCTTCAGTAGTACATCCATATGACAGAACGCTAGCAAATGATTGATACTCCTTCGGCTGTGACCAGCTGGCCACTGGTGGGGTCATATGTTCCAGCCAGGTAGTACAGGTCATGTCTGCTGCTGCTAAGCTTCCTTGTGCGACTGAGACGTTCGTATTCAGCACGGCTGACCACCTGGCACTTATGGGAGATGGTCTGGACATCATTCTCATCCTCGTGGCAAGACTGGTACAGCGCATGCTATGAGAGCAAAGGGAGAAGAAAGACTAAACACTCGTACAGGTACTTGTGCAAAAGAAGAGAAGAATTGAGTACACTACAAAAAAAAAAGAATGAACCAAAAAAATTCAGAAGAAATTCATTGACTCGCAAAGAAAATGCAATTTTTACAGTACCTTGCCATCCTGGTGTCTTTTGCCTAGTTTAGTCTCTTCAGGGTGGTAGAACCACTTCACTTTCACAACCATGTTGCTGGCCCAGGATTCCCAGAGGCTCTCAATGCGGCCAATGTACGGTAGGTGAGGTCGGCCAGAAGACAGAAATACTGCACAGTCGCCCACTCTGACTGTTTCTTTACCACGGACAATGGCTTTGTAGAAGAGTTTCCGTGCCTTTCCCTTAAGACCTCGTCTCTGATGACAAAGACATGCAACAGGGCGAACATTTACAACATTTACATTTATAGCATTTAGCAGATGCCTTTGTCCCAAGGCACTTATAAAAAAGGAACTGAAAAGACTAATTTATTTTACAAAGGTCTGAGCTCAGAAATGGCTCTGCGCTCCACTGCATCACAGAAGTAAACACCATTTTAGTTATGAGACTTACCTGAGTGGGGTTCCCAGACCACCTCCATAGCTGATGAGCTGGAAGGAATGAAGATGAATTAGGTGGACTGTCTGAAGAGGACATCTTTTGCTTTTTGGGAAAAACCTTGGAGGATCTGGATTGCACTGAAGTCAGGGAGTTGCTGGGAATCTCCTTCCTCCTTTGATGCTTGCTGGTGCCATTGTTGGACATGGGCTTTTGGTGGGTGACTGCCATGTTTTTGGCACTAAAAGCATGCTGCGTCAGGGCAGTCGGAGGCTCAGGGTGCTGCTGCGGTTGAAGCGCCGCATGACGGGAAGTCAGACAACCCGGAAGCAGAAGCCGAGAGGCCTCCTCTTCATCTGAGCTGTAGGAGGAGTCGTTGTCCGAGGAGCAAACGCTCGAACTGGACAGTGAGCCTGAACTCGATGAGCTTGATGAACCCGAGGAGGATGAAGAGTCAGCCAGGCGAGACAGGAAGCGTCCAGTATTACGCACCGCTGCTCTCCTAGCATCTTCCTCCTCTTCGTCTTCGTCCATATCTGAGTAGGAGCTGAGACAATCACTATGGCAGTTCAACCCATAGTCTGCATACTCGCCGAGCCCTAGACCGTGAGAGTGCTTCCGCATGTCTGATGAGCCCTTGAGAAGGTGGCTGCCACTCCTTTTGCTATCTTTTACCAGTAACATGGGCTGGGAGTAGTCCATCTGAGTGGTTTGGTCTCCCATACCCTTGTTCCCAGAGCCCTTTTCCATTCTCCCCACTCTAGAGTCAAACTCTGAATTTCCAAGAAGCATGAGTGCTTTTCCATTCTTTGTCTTTGGGGAGGTAACTCCTTCATGGTCCAGTTTGACCAGGTACTCTTTCCTGTCTCCTGTCCTTCTTCCCCGAACATTTGGGGTGCTCTTGTGACCGAGTAGTAAGCCAGAAGAAGGTTGCTGATTACCAAAGGATGTATAACCATTAGCGATACTGCTAAAAGAATCAACCTCAAAAGGTGTGCTAAAGATTCCTTTAGCTGGCGTGGACATTGTGGATCCAAGCAAGGGAAACATGTCTGTCTCCTTCTCTTTCAGAGTTTTCCTTGACAGCCCGTTGAAATGGAACAAGTCCAGGGAAGGTCTCTTTTTGGACATGGCAACAGCTGGCCAGGTGAGCAGAGAGTAGGCACCCCCACTAATATTCTCAGACACACAGCTCTTTGGGTCTGATTTTTGTCTACCTGTAAAAGACAGAAAAGAAAAAGCAAATGAACAACAAACATACGAAACCCTTCCATCAATCATGTTACAGCCTATTTGCGTTTGTTACATTCCATTAACAAACAAAGTTCCTCTATAGAGACCTTGTGGAACTGTGTGAAATCAATATGTCTGAGAACTTTAAACAAAGTAAATTTGACTCCATTCTATTGTGCTTTTTCAGATTTTATCTGCTGAGTACAAGTAGCTGTAATGGCAGATTTCACCCTTCAGTTAGCCCTAAGGCACTTCTATGAACTCTACAGTTTGCATTATAACCTAGCCCTCGGGCACTTCCTCCATCCTATTCACATACAGCTATTTGCTCAGTAGGTCACACCTAGTTCCTCTTGTTAACCACACATCAAGTGATTCAGGTTTTGTAAACAGTGACTTTGTGAAACACTGACAAAATACCATTATCTTTATAGAAAGATTATTAGCAGTGATATAGGTCATTTACTGACTGTTAAAACTCCAAAGTCTAGTTGTGGATTGTCTCAAGACTGCAAGAACCTCAGTGCTGTAGTATTCTATGTGACTGGAGTCCTCTTGTGGTAACCTACCTGTCTTTGCCTTAATGAGAGTGTTTCCTGGGTCTGTGCTGCCATGCCACTCGAAAGACACATCCGTGTGTTGAGTGCTCTTCTCCTGAGTGGATCTCTTCTGCCTCTGGCGGGTTGGAGAGGCCAGGAGGGCCGGCGACGGCTCTGCACCTGCAGTCCACAGATTACACAACATGTCAAATGACATATATTCATCCAAAGAGTCTTAGTGGTAATCAACATAAATGCAGTTATTCTCATTTGCACAATGAGATCGGAAAATCAGCAATCGCGGCATACGTACAGTATATCTGATAACCAGGGGGAAGAAGGCGAATGTTGGGCCGGGAAATCCAACCCCGATCTCCATCATCAAATTCCACCATGACACAACCTTCCTTCTGCTCTTCTCCAGGACCACCTGTGCAAGACATCAGCCATTTTCCACTCAGAGATCAAGAGCGTCAGAGACAGCAGAAAACAAAGTCTAGGAAATGTGTTTGTGTGTGTTTCTGGGTAGTTTACATTTACATTTCCTTTTTTTTTGTATGTTTACACGATTTCTTTTTCTTTTTTTTTTACCTCTACGCACATATCCAGGATATAAACAGCGTGAGCGTTCACTCCAGTATGCACACACTCTTGTTCCATCAGTAAGACCTTCTACTGTGTCCAGTCGCACATCCAAAACCTGACAAATGGACACAAAGTGTGTATTTTTCACAAAAGATGCAACGCTAACATCACAGCATCTAGACAGCTCACAGAAAGTGACTGAAATGTTAATAATTCGTCAGCGAGTGAAGGCCGGGTTAAAGATGGGCTGATAAGAAGCTGAAAGGATGCAAAAAAAAAAAAAAAAAAAACAGTCGACTTTTATACCATGGCACAGAAATCCAGCACACATCTTCACACCCATTTTAGCTCAACCCCCTCCTCAGAGGCCACCCGTGGGCAACCCTACCTCCCAAGAGCTTGTTTTGTGATTTTGTTCCACTGGACACTTTTTCAGCCTGAACTCGGTATCAAAAGACAGGAAATCGGCATCAGTGAATAGGCGTCTGCTTGGGAACAATGAAATAAAAGACGGGAGGGGGGGGGAAAGAGGCTAAATCGATGACATTATTGTGCAGCTGCCAGCTTCCCTCCTACTACACAGCCTGTTCTGGCACAGGGAGTGCACTGAGCTCTCAGGCCTGGCTCGAACAGGGTCTCTGTGGTGAGGGCCCTTTGACGAAGCAGGCGGGCAGGGGATTTAGCCCTTGGCCTGGATCTGCAGGTAGCAGTGTTGGAGGCCAATGGCTGATAAGAAACTGAAGGGCAGCAAGGGAATGAAGAGATATCAGTGAATATGGGGCACTAATACGCATTCGCAGCTATCTGGTGAGCGAGGGACTCGGTTTAGCGCGTGGTTTGTTTTCACGAGTGCGTTCGCTTGCTTTTTTTTTTTTCCCCGATAATCGTTTCTCAGGTGATGGGGAAAATTGACTTGGTACAATACAATAAACAGCAACGTCAAAGGTGTAGTTGGGAGGAGTTAATTAAATATATCGTTCTGAGTGTGTCTGATTAGATGTGTAAGTCTCACTGCCATCCCGCTTTAATTACAAACAACTGCCAACAATGCTGACGCACTGATTCAAATACACACACAGACACACACACACACACACACACATGCACAGGCAAACGAGACTGATCAGGTTGCTGGTGAGAACAATGCCAAGCTCCCAGGCAGACTGAGCTGCAGGGGAAGATTGGTAAAGAACGCATCAAAGCATTCACCATGCAAACACCACTCGCACTGTGTATCTCGACAATAAATACACACACACACACACACACACACACACACACACACACACACACACACACAACACAGAGACACACACACAAAAAAACCCAGGCAGCCTTCACCTACACAGGGAAGTTTTTGTATTGTTTTTGTTTGTTTTTTAATAGCCATGTAGTGTAGTGGTATGTGGATTGTATCATGAAGTGATATCTTAAGAGATTTCATACTGCACAGTGCTGAATTTGAGTACTGCATTTCATAATCCTGTGCTGTCTCTCTAATGTGTCACAGAGACAGGCGGGGGGCTGGGCTGCTGATAGGTACTCCCTCATGTCAGAAGCTTGCTCAGGCAGAGAGACTGTCTATTTTTTTCCCCCCGCCATGAAACAGAGACAGAGAGATGACTGAAAGATGCAACACGTATAATGTATTCAAATGAATGCGTGCCAACAAAGCACTGTTGGTTTATGGCTTATAATCAGCCCCTCTCTCCCTGTCGGCTTAGATAAACTATGCATGTAACTGTAACCCACAGTTCAGCCTCAAATATGTTCATAAATAAATAGATAAATAAGTAGTAAAACAATAGAGTAATCTTCACTGTAAATTCGGCAGAGGGGTGGAGCAGACCTAACCAGGAACAGTCATGTGCTGTAATGTATTCTGGCTACAGTGAACTGCTGGTCTGAATTAAGGGTGAGGTTCTAACCTGGAGCAACACAGCATTACACGCAACTGTGCGTTGAACAGGCCTCTCCTATCAAAATACTGGGACTCCATGCAGGAGAACACATACAGATTCACATGCAATAGCACACACCCTAACATACTGCATCTCCACCTCTACTACAACCAGATGTCGGAATGTTTCCTTGTTGATGAACTTGCGCTCAATGAGATAAAAACAACGAGCAATAAAATGCGCATATGTAAAATACACTGCACGCCTTAAGTCAGACTTGAGCCCCACATACATCAATCATGACAATTTAAACAGTTAGCAGCCAAGTAACTGTAATGCGCACACACACACACACACACACACGCGCGCGCACGTGCAGATGTTCTGCTCTGAGCTGCTTTAGCAGAGACAGGGTTGGGCATGAGGTTGCCTCAGAGGTCACCCGCGGGCCAGGGCCGTGTGCTGTGCGGGAGAAGGGCGGCCCGTGTCGCCGGGTTCGGGTCGGTGGGGCCCGCACGGAGCCCCTAGAGAGCCTTCTGAAGAGCCTCACCGCTTCCTGAAGCAGCTGCTCCAGCGAGTAGATCCTTGGCCTGTTTCCTCTCTCTCCTTCAATCACAATGCTGTAGCTGCAATGGAGAGAATCAGAGGAAGGAAACGACAGTAAGAGCAAATTACAGTCCTCCGTTTCCTTTTTCCACTGCTTTTCTGTTGTTGTTTTTTTTTTTCTTTTTTCCCCAGTGCAGATTACAGCTACGCGGGCACGGAGAGCTAAGGGCCTTACATGTCAGGCAGGTCCAGCGTGCGCACGTAGGCGGCATACAGGAGCTCATCCTCCTTTGAGATCAGCACTTTCAGCCCATCCCGCAGTGCCTCCTTGGTCAGGACACAGTTGGGCAGGACTGGACACAGCACAGAAGAACAAACCCTTAAAGCGCAAACCACTTAATGTGATAATGTAGCACTAGGAGAGCCGCAGCAACCACTGTATTTCCTTTTGGTCGTGTATTTTATTGTATGTGCCTCTAATGCATGAAACCTTAGAGATATGTTGATCTGTTTAATTAAAGTGAAAGCCAATCCAGAGTGATTTCACTCAGTCTGCGCGTCTCTCCGGGATCACATTCGAAAGCCGCACTTGAACGCGCGCTCACCTGCCGCTGCACTTCTCTGTTGCTCTTCCTCCTCATCCTCCTCCTCCTCCTCCTCCTCCTCCTCTCCTTCAGAGAAGCTGCTGTCGTCGTCTATGCGGAATCCCTCATCCGCCGCAAAGCTCTGTAGCAGCCGGCTGACGGCTCGCCCTTTGACCTGCTGACGCGGGCGCAAAAGCGGAACGTGAGCCCCAGAACAGGCCTCCTCAATCTCACCTGCACGCGTGCACGCCGGGACATGCACAGGCATGTGTGCACTCCCGTTCAACCGCTCGCATCCGCACGCCTTTAATTCTGGAGCTACGGGCTACAATTCGTGACTTTTCATTTCAATCTCAAGAATTATTCATACACAACATTGGTTATTGCTCCATTCTACACACCCCGAGCAGGTTTATTCTTGTGTACAGTTTTGGCTCATAGCATTGCTCAAGACTGCACCATATATTATAGTGACACTATATATTACAGTGATGGCTTCACCACTGCAGAAGACGCCCACTTTTCTATTTTACTACTGTGTCTCTAGGGCAAGGCACAGGTTATGAATACTCTATGTACAGGCTTACGTCTTTGTTCTATATCCATTTTCTCGTGGGGTGCAGTACCCTCACCACACCAATGGCGCGCCCACTACGGGCCCTATGATTAGGCAGCCAGAGTCCTCTGGCAACACCTTGACGGTGACCTCATAGAGGCTGAGGGTGACAGCCATGACGCCTCTCGAGTAAATCTTTTCAAAACTATTGACTGTTTTATTTAGACAATGCATGATTCAGCCTGCGAATTAGCAGGTGGATCCTGTGTTATCTTTATTGTGGGCAGATTTACGAGAGGCTGTGACGGTTCAACTCCATGTCAGCTTGCATAATCCCTCTCAGCACGATGAGTTTTTTTATGGGTGCCACAAGTCAGTGAGATTCAGGCCTTCGTGGCAACAGGACAATGACAATCTCGGTGTGCTGCTTCGCAATGGGCCAGCACCTCTTCTAAGCTCTGATGCAAAACAGCACTGAAATCCAGTCGGAAGGTCTCACCTGTTTGCTTTTAACACAGGCGCTTTGAGAAGGTTCAGCGTCCAACCAACAGCTTCTCCTCTGAAATGAACATAGAAATTCATCAACACTGGTTGAATAGAAAGTTTTGTAGCTTTGGTTCTATGAGTTAAACATTCTACTGACCTTCCCAAGGATAATGGCTCCCTTCCTAGTCTTTCCCAGTGTGCAGGGGATGGATTTTAGAACACTGTTAAGGCCACAGCTCGTGTTGTCTTGTGAGCCTCCTCTCCACCTGTGGCCACACGGTCTCTTCTCTGCCTGGGGATGAGTCCTGTGTGCACTGACCAGCGTTGGCCTACAGGGGGCGTTTCTCCTGTCCTTCACATCTTCCTTGACAAGCGCCACGTTCACAGAGCCTAAACAGGGAGTAGAGTTATGATTTGGTCTTAGCATTTTTCTATTAGTTTGGTCTGAGAGTGTGTTCTACTCACCATGTCCTAGTCGCTCCTTCTTACTCTTGGCCTTCTGGGTAGCGTCCAGCTCGGTTATGGAGGATGGGGAACCAGACGGCTGCTCTTTGGATGATAGATTTCTGATGTCCTCTGGTACGTCTTCGCTGTCATAGATGCCATCGTCTTCCTCCTCTGTGGGATGGAAGATCAATTTAATGGATTGACACCCTGACTGGGCTCCAATACTCTGTGGGCATCAGAGGCAATTACTGTAACAGTACGGTGAAAACTTCTCACTGTACAATTTGTTCGATACTTAGCAAAGTTCACGTTATGGAAGTGGGTGTCAACATTTAGAGGAGCTACGGCAGTCGCTGGTTTTGAGTCTGCAGTCACTGAGGCCCATGTCACTGACAGGTCTCACCACAAAACTCCTATTGACCACCTGCAACTCGTGGCCCATCTCTGCGATCACCTACACACTCTCACGGACACTTAGATGCCCACGTTCCAGAGTCACAGATCTCTCTTGGCAGTTTCCCACTGTAGACAACGTGTCTCGGATAGAGCCGAGATGGCACAGTGGCAACAGTGTCGAGTGTCAACGCAGTGCCAACACACTTGTCACTTATGGGGCACTCTCAACACTCACATGCCTGTGAAATGTGAAAAGGATAAACTTTCAGGGTAATTAACAGAGCACCCACAATAAAGTTGGGCTAAACCGCAGGCTTAGCTCACATTAACATTCATTATTGCTCTGGCTTCGTTCTCACTTTGTTCACTCATGCACCTATTATTTCTCCTAAGTGCTGATTCAAATATGGAGTGGAGCAGGTTGGAGGTTTTGTCTGTCTGGTTTTTCTTTTTTTCCTCTGGGTGTGACATTCTAAAAGCGGTGCGATGTCGTCTCATGTTGCAGCTCAGGTTTTAGGGAGACATGCCTGCGGAGGAGCCGTTAATATTTTTAACGGCGTGACAGACGAGTGGGTATGTCGCAGGGTCCGCCGGTCGACATGGCGGGATACATCTCATTCCATGCGCAGACGGACCATAACTCACCCGGCTCGGACACCTCGCTGTCCAAGGGAGAGACGTCCTTCCCCCTGTCCGAGGAAGAGACGTCCTTCCCGCTGTCCTCCTGCTTGCTGCCGGCCAAGGGCGAACTGGGCAGCAGCTGCTGTGCTCGTGTCTGCAGGTGAGAGGAGGCGTGGCCCAGGCTGACCTTTGCCCTCTGCCCTCTCCGCATCATTATCCTCCGCCCATCTGAATTCTGACGGGCTCCTGTCTCGCTGCTCCCTGTGAGACGGGACCATGGAAAAGCTAATGACAAACTCTGACTGATCTGTTACTAATAAAGACCCTCCTAGAACGCTTAAATAGGAGAAAATAGTTTGACAGAGTTGATAGAACGATGCTTAAACTTTGACGAATTTGTACATCAATGGTTTTAAAAGACCAATAATATCTGTGGAGATCATGTGCTGAGGTGCTACTCCGATCATTAAAAGGATGACAACTTGATAATTGTTTTTACAAACCACTTAAAGTACCGTGTTACATTTGTGTAAAATCCCAGAAACAATTTGTTTATGGTTTTGTTTTCGTCTGGGACTGTAGGGAGGTGCTGTTGTGTGGTTTGGCTGGCACAGTGCTGGGAGAATACCTGTGTCACTGTGGGCCCCGGTCTTGCTGCTGTGGACGTGCTCTGCGGAGCCGCCCGATGTGGGCTCCTCCCGGTGACGGAGCATGCTCTCCAGCCTGGAGCCACGCTTGGTTTGGGCCTTCTGTTTAAGCTGAGCCATCTTGGAGCTCAGCAGTCTTGGCCTGCCTCTCTGTCGACAGGGAGCCTGCATTTCAAAGGCAAAGAAAAAGGAAGGAGAAAGGGAGGGAGAGAGGGAGGGAGAGAGGGACTAGGATTGAAAATCCTGGAGCCAAATATGAAATCTGTCCTTCGGAGCTCCTTATGAGGGAGCCTCGTCTCTTTAATCCTCACAATGTGTTAATGTACGTGACTTCATGGCTGTCCCTATACGCTTCTCATTTAAAACCACTGACAGGACTGTGTAGCACTGGTGAAGCACTCACCTGGGTGGTGCTGAGGTGGTGGTAGGTGGCACTGGTCATCTTCTTCCTCTTCCTGTGCTTATCCCCGCCTCCGGGCAACTCTTCATCTGTAGCCAGGAGGCCAGGTCCCGCCCCTGCCGACCTGTCCATCACAGCGGAGAGAATTCGTGAGGGGTGTACGGAGCGAGGGATGAAAAGGAGAGATCAGAGGGGAGTGGAGGGCTTGCGTTCGCTCTTCGTAGCTTTCTAATAACCCTCTTTTCTGCCTTTGATGAATGGAGTGGCAGGGGCCCCTTTCCTTGCCGCATGCTTGAAAAAATGGGATCTGACAGCAAACTGTGAAATATCTGAGCGATGTGCTGGTTAAGACACCACCCACTCATCACTTTGTTTGTTCTTTTCACCTCTTGTTTCTCTCTTTGCCTATTTTCTTCTCACTCTTTTCCCATTTAGCGCCAATGGTTTTAAGGCTGTGGATTCCAGCGTTACATTAATACAAGCCCCTCTTTCTTATTACCATATCAATGCATCCCTTTCCATACAAAGAAGCACAATTCAGTGGCCTTCAGGAGGGCCACTGTGAGTGTGTGTGCGTGTGCGTGCATGCGTGTCTGCATGTGTGCATGTGTGTCTGTGTGTGTATGTCTGCCAGCAGACCTATTAAATTGAAATTGGGCTGAGCTTATATACACGCCATGCGGCCCATGGCTGGGCCCTTGTTTGCCGTGTGTGAGTGTCAGTGTATCCCCCCTCCGTGCTGCAGACAGCCACTTCAAAGCCGCCACAGGCTCGCCTTAGTCACCGCTCAGAGGGGCGGGGCACCTGCCACCCTGCCTGTCACTCATGCTGGAATGACTGGCAGCTAAGTGTCAGAGGCTATAGTGGCGTGTGGTTGGTGAATGCCGTGCCCCCGTGTACCAGTGACGGCTCGCGCGGTGATAAAGCAGACAGACCGCGGAAGTGCCCCTTGTGAGAGGCCTATCTGTCTTCTACCCCAGGAACATGAAATGTTCTGTTAAACACTCCACTCGGCAGCCTAACGGCGGAATATTCCGGACTATGTGCGAGGGCAGGAAGAGGCATTTGGAAGGCAGCGCTGGCTGGGTGCTATACAAGACCTCGGGGGGACTGTGAAAAAACAGGAAGCGCGCACATGCATGAGGATCCACAGATGCACACAGGCCCCCCTCAGTGTGAGCGAGGGGCGCTGCCGCGTTGCCGCGGCGCCCACGGGAGCCCCACACAGCGCAGCGTCGGCTCCGCCGCACCTCCCTCTTCCGCTCAGCTGCCCCAGCGCTGGCTGCCTGCCCTTTACTCTGGCCGGCGCTGTCAGAAGGCATCAGTGTCCTTGGCACCCGGAACCCCCCCCGTGCAGTGGCCCCCGCTACAGAGAAACCTCCGCCAGGCCCCAGCACGGGGGGTTGATGGAAGGGTGGGGGCCGCCTGCGGAGAGAGCCTGGAGATACACGGCCAGGACAGATGGGTGGGTGTGTGGGTGGGGGCAGTGTTGGAGGTGGGGGGGGGCTAGAGTAAAAAAGCTCAGTGGGGAAGCTTTTACTGACAAATAATCCAAAATGTTGGCCGATAATATTCGTTGACTAACCTTAGGTTAAAATAAGGAAATGAAGAATAAATATTGCAATAGATCATTGGCAATTTTTTTAACTGTTTATATATTTGTAAAAACAGCCCAAACACACATCCCCCCCTCCACATGTACACACAGTCGCACACACACACACACATGCACACTTATATACACGCAAACCCAAATCATCACTTCTCTGTTCGACACACACCCATCCCTTTTCCCACACTGTCATGTATAGAGAGCAGAAAAGGCACAGAAAGTGGAGAAGAGAGAGTCACAACCAAGAGGTTCAGCATAAAACTAGAATGGAAACGAGAGAAGAGTAATAGAGAGAGATGGTGAGGAGAGATAATGAGACAGAGAGAGCAAAATAGAGGGGGGGGGGGCAGTCCTGAGGGAGTCTGTTGGCTGCTCTGAGCTGCTGGGCTGGATCGATAGACACTAACCTCTATCGACCTGCCCTCGCCCTCAGCATAGACGCAACCATCTAGTCTTGATACCCAAGCCAGTCACCCCACCACCCCCAGTAACCCCCAATAACTTTAGACCCGACACTCCTCAAAAACATTCAAACAAAGCAGCCGTGGAAGTGGAGCTGAATCATAACACATGCAAAACCCTGCAACCAAGGAGAGGCTACAACCCCAGACTCTCTCTCTCTCTCTCTCTCACTTTCTCTCTCCCTCTCTCTCTCTCTCCCTTGATCTCTCCCTCTGTCTTATACTCTTTTGCTTGCCCTCTCAGTCTCTGTCTGTTAGGATAGCCATGTTGCCCTCCAGCTTGGCTCACTCATGCAGTGGCCATTAGGGGCCAGAAAGAGGCCTTTTCTTATCTTAAGAAAAAAGGATAGAGCTTTGCTCCGTGCAAGGGAAGTATTCTTCTCCACACAAAGTGCATCTGTATTCCACGTCCGCCGTATTTGAATATAGCGCCAAGCGTCTGACCCTCCCCCGCCTCCCTCTCCCCAACGCCACGAGAGAGCAGGTCACCGTGGAAACTCGTGCGTAACCTGACACTAGCTCGGGAGTGAGCTTTACTAGATGATTGTTTGGGCCCTGTGAGGGCCAGGGTGGGACGGCCTATTAAAGCCCAGTGTGTGAGCAGAGCTGACAGGAACGACCCTCCCCCTGCCACGCCTGTCGCCGCCTGGCGGCGACCTTCTGACCTCCTGACCCTCCATGACCCCGCTGGCCCTTGTGTCAACCCTGTGTCACATTCCTGCTGTTAGCAGCCAAGCCAGTGGGAGCGGAGAGCATGTGTGTATTTGCGTGTGCGTGTATAGAGGGGGTGGGTGTCTGAGACACACTGCCGGAGAATTCTCAGCCCCCTAATTACAAAGGCCCTTCTCCTAAGAGAGGTCAGGATTACACAGTAATGCTATTCAGAGCAGGGGATTGATTAGAGAGAGAGGGAGAAAGGGAGAGAGAGAGAGAGAGAGAAAGAGAGAGAGAGAGAGAGAATGAGTGTAGTGGTAGCCATGTGAAACAGCAGTGTTATTTTTCCAGTAAGTCAAACACACTAACTCACTCAAACACACGCATGCAGCCAGCTTTGTTTTCACAAACACACCATCACACTATCACACACAATCAATCACATGCCTAGCTGATAGTTTTATAATGCACATTTTCACAACATGTAACTTGTAAAGAAATGCCAGTAATAAAAGTGCCGCGCTCCTGCCCATGAGGTCTTGGTACCTAAACATATGTGTGGAATAGCACACTCCCAGCATGCAATGCGGAAGGGCATGGACTGGTCAGTTTGTGCCTCCCAACATCCCTGCTCCTCACTGAGTCCAGCTCTGTGGCAATGGCTTGACTGCCTGTCAGCACTCTTAACCTTTCCAAATGACCTCTGACCTCTCATACCCTCTGTTTGACACCAGGGAGCTCTGCACTCCACAACACAGGAGGAGAGAGAGAGAGAGAGAGAGAGAGAGAGAAGAAGAAGAAGAAGAAAAGGAAAGAGAAACAAAGAATCTCACGGTGGAAGAACATTATGGCCCATTACGGCCAATAAAAGTGCCCCGCTTTCTATGGTCCAGGGCTCAGATGCTAAGGCCGGCGTTTACCTTCAGATTAGCCAACAGTGACTCAATTTGTTTGACATGAAAAATACATCAACAGCACATATAAACCAAGAGCTGTGTAGTGCCTCCCTTACCCCTCCAGGCGTCCCGAAACTGGACTTTACGACTCTGATCAATTCCAGCGGCGGGACGTTGTCAGTGCTTTTCATTTGCCGGGGGGAATTATTAATGGCTTAGATAAATGTGGCGTGGGTAGAGCACGTGCAATTAAGCTTCAGCTCTGGCTTCTCATTAGCGCACCGCTAATCAGCCTAGCCCGTAAACAGGAGGTTTCTTAATCAGCCAGGGTAAACCGCTTGGACCAAGTTTATCAAAATGTCTGGAGCCCAGTGTAAATGGAGGTGCATCTCGGGAGAGAACGTCCATTCATCACAGCGATAACTTCCTGCTCTGACTTTGCGCAGGCATTTGGACACTTAGTTTTAACAAATTAATATTGTTGGCGCATCAGGGGTTAGGAGGAGTCGTAACACTTGTAGATAATCAATGGAAGTGGTAAATATGAGTAATGGTCGGCTCTTTGCACTGATTAAGCACTTAGTCTGTCTCGTTTAAACTGGTACCAGTCTTCAAGCTTCATTTACTTACACACAATGAGTGGCAGAGACCGCGCCAGCACGCTGTGTTTACCGTGGCAACAGTGTGAGGTCACACACTCTCCCGCACACATGACCACACATGCATGCACTGTGCACATGCAAGCGCACTCGCGTGCGCACACACACACACACACACACACACACACAAGAATCAAATGGAGCGAGGTGGGGCACAAGCTCCCTGGAAAGTCTGTGCTTGGCTAATTGAGAGGTCTGTGCTAGGCTAGTTATCACTCATCTCACTGGAGCTCAGTTGGCTGCTAACTCCAGAATATGTACATTTCCTGCCACTACAGACACAGAAGCTCCTCAACCAGAAGATATGTGCTGCCACTGGCTGCCGCTTCACACACAATCACAGCATGAACACGAAAAGCAGGAAAATAAAGAGACGCTTAAAACCAGTCTGGGAATGAGCTTACGTTTGCCTTTGATGTGAAGAGACCTCGGTGGGTGACTTCACTCACTCACTCGTTCACTTGCCATCTCTCTCGTTCTCAGCTTATGACACACGCAACAGAAACTCACTTGACTCTTTTGAGCGTGTCCGTAGGGGCAGGTGGTCCGGCGGTGGGTTTGCGCTTCCGCGGCCTTCCAGGACCTCGACGGGCTGGGCTTCTTGAGGTTTCTTCTTTCCTGTGACACCACACACACACACAGGCACATACACAGCTTGTCAATCACTCTAATTCACACTAATGATGTTGTATGCAGGAAAACGCTAAGCTGCATTAATTGCTAGCGTGTCCAGAGGAAGGGGCTTAAGTTGGCATAAGGGTCTTAACCCACTGGTCATCAGCTTAGACAGGACACTGCACTCACTGGGTGGTCTTCAGTCTGAGTGAAGAGAGAAGGGCTTGGAGCATACCCTGAGGAGTGAGTTCATGCCACAGATCGGGAGGCCAAGTGTGTGTGTGTGTGTGTGTGTGTGTGTGTGAGGGTGGTCTGCAGTTCACTCACTGGTGGTCATGTTTTCTCTGTAGCTTGGCCAGCTCCTTCTGTTTCTCCTTGTAGCGCCTCTGCAGTTCAGCTAGCTGCACCCGCATCGCTAGCTCCTCCCTGTCCAGCGTTTCCAGGACCCTCTTCACTCGACATACCTGCAAGCCCCGCCCACACAGCCCGAGCACAGTGTCAGCGTGTCCTCTGGCGCAACTGACATCATCTAATTTGATCAGCCTGGAACCGCTTTTCCACACAAGGCTGCTGATAACTCAATTTCATACTAAAATATGATTCAATGATGACATGTGTCAGCTGTATGCCTCATGCTTGTAAGCACATCACAAAAAGAAGCAGGGGGACAGGGGGCGTGGTCAATACCGGGTCGTGGCGCGGCGTCCATTTTGCACTTCCTGCGCAGGTTGAGCACTCGACGTAGGGGCGGGGCTGAGTCAGCAGTGGTGGGCGGAGCCTGTTCCAGTGCTCGTGCTGCCGCAAGGGTTGCCAAACTTTCTAGGTCAAAGGTGAAGGTCTCTTCTCCTGCAGACACGGGAGATACAAATACGAATACAATTTTAAAAGCAACTGCTAAAAAATGTCTGCCTCCGCAGGAGAACACAGAGACAGATCAGAACGTGCGCTTGGGTGTGGGCGCGTGTGTGTGTGCGTAGGTGCATGTGTGTGTGTGTGTGTGTGTGTGTGTGTGTGTGTGTGTTCAATAGCAAAGGTTGGTTAGTGTGCAGGGCAGGACAGCAGTAGGATCTGTGCAGGCTAGAACAAGACAGTGGACTCCAGCTGCATGGAAATGTCTGCACTTGTCTTCCTGTCTTTTGTACCCTCCTGGCGCTGTCCGACAGCGGCGAACCACTCTCCTCCCTTTTGAAATGCAAAACAATGCTCCCCTCTTGCTCCTTGTCTGTCTGTTTGTCTGTCTCCCGCACTCATACACTCAGACAAGTGACCTGATGAGGCAGGTCTGTGTTTCATGCAAATAAACAGAGGAAGAGAGACAAAGGGAGCGCGTGAGCGTGAGCAGGAGACACACGTGGAGTGACACACACATTCCCGAAGAGGGAGAGAAAAGAGCGAGGGAGAGAGATGGAGGGAGAGGGGAGAGAGAGAGAGAGAGAGAGAGATACGCAGAGAGAGTGAGAGACAGAGATTGTGTATGCAAGGCAGAGTGCAAAATAGAGAGCAAACAGCCTCTAAGCACGTAGTTGTTTCCTGCCGGCACCTTGTGCTTTCAGACACTGAATGAGCGATGATGATAGCTATTAACCAGAGAGCTTATCTCTGTACACGAGGCCGAGACGCCAGGAGCCATGTTACACAAAGAGGGGGAGAGAGCGTGAGAGAGAGAGAGAGAGAGAGAGAGAGAGAGTGGGTGAGCGAGGCAGAAGCAGAATGAGGAGGAGAGGGCCAGAGACAGAGAGATGAAGGGGGATTTCTCTACATTTATCTCTGTCATTAGGGCAGGCCACACGCTCCCAGCCTCCACTCCGCAAATGAGCCTTGAATATTCATGACAGCCCAAGCTGGCCTGGGGACACTGAGGAGACAGTGTGTGCATTTTCTGTGTGTGTGTGTGTGTGTGTGTGTGAGAGAGAGAGAGAGGGACAGATAGAGAGAGAGACAGAGACAGACAGGGAGTCAGAGAGAGCTCATGGTGTTACAGCCACAGAGAATAAACCAGAATTGCCACGCAAGTCTGCGAGCTGAGCTGAGTGAGAAAGAGAATGAAGGAGGGAGGAGAGGAAGGAAAGGGAAAGAGGGGGAGGGGGAGGGGGAGGGGAGCCTACAGGGTGGTGGGTGGGAGGCAATAAGAGGTAAAGTGTTTATTGAGCCATCTATTTATTCTCAAACATGCCCTCATTACTGACATGGAAAGAATCCAATTTCCTCTACAGAGCAAGAAGCAGGGACGCACACAGGCAGCAAGCTCGCAGGCCAGTGCTGTACTGGGGAAAAGCATACGGGAGCATAAAGGTGAAGAAGAGCCAAACGTGAGAAAGAAACTGGTAAGACTGGTCGGACTGGTAGAGAGGGGGACTGGTCAGGCTGGTAGAGAGCCGAGAGATGGCAGCAAGACCGGCTCTTTACACCCAAGGCCTGAGAGGGAAGAGTGGAAGAGTGCGAGGAGGAATGAAAGAAAGAAGGAAAGAAAGAGCAGCTGGATTCTGAACTGCAGTATCCTGTGGGGGGTCTTTGGTTTCCCCCCAGGTCTCAGGTATCCTATCTGATTGACATCACTGTGCCAGTTATAGCGCTGTGGTGGGGAGGCTGTAATCAATCTCCGACCCGCTTTAACGAGAGCGGCCAGCCCTCCCGCCGGCCGGGCCGGCTCAGGCTGCCTCGCGGAGCAGGACACAGGAAGAGGGGAGGACAAGAGGACACGGGGAGGACAGCGCTTAGAGCCCGGAGAAAAGGATAGTCCCACTGGACAAAGAGCCTCAGCGCAAGTCAAGCCTGCTCGAGACGTTGAAAGCTGGCGGAAAGTGACTCGCCCGCCCATTATTCATCGGGAAATGGTATGAAAATGTCAGGCGGAGGTTTCCGGTTTTGCAGTTGTCCTTAAGTGTTCAATGAAAAGTCCATATCGGTGTTTTGAAATCATTTTTGAAAGTCAGCTGAAATGGGCCATTGGGAATGGAGCCTGTTGCAATACAGAGTGCGGAGTTTTGAAGTACGGGCCTAGTGTGAGCGTGTGGAAATATACTGAGTGGTCTAAGGCGAACGCAGGTGATTAGGCCGTAGTTACAGTCAGACAGAAGCTGAGACTTTGCAGTGGCAGCTTGTGTGTTAACGTTCCTTATGCTTTGTAATTCTTGTTTCGAGCATAAAATATTAGGGAGGCACTATTCCATAGCACTGTATTATAGAGTGTAATGGTTATTTGTTAACAGGCAGCCAGTGTATTATAGATTACAATGGTTATTTGTTGACAGCTAGCTACTGGGCCTTGAGTGTGTATGAAGTGTACAGCAGGTACAGTAACAAGAAACCAAACTATTTAAACACCAGTGGGTAAATGTTATCTTCCATGATATGTTCAGCCTACGAGATGCCAGACCCACACAGCCCAACACAGGCCGGGGGTGTAGGGCTCCCCCATAATTACAACCATTTAGTGGCAGCCACTGATGCCATCTGCTGTACCTCAGTGGGTCCCAGCGTTAGACTTTGGATCGCCTCACTATGGCTTATTTAGACCAAAATTACAGATCATGTTGCTTTAAATAGTAGGTAAAAAAACAAATCAGCTAAAGATGGAAATACAAGTGCACAGACACACACACATGCACACACACGCACGCACACACCCACACACACACACACACACACACAGGAAAAAGTGCTCCTGAGCGTAAATGTGTTGAGTGCAGAAAGCATTTTGTATGCTGTTGTGGGGCCTTCTGGGATTCCGCCTCTCTGCTGGAGAATGTTAGTGTAAATAAAAACATCCTCTGGCGGAGAGGCGGAGAGGCGCAGAACGCTGCAACGGGAAAAGCGTCCGGGGCTTCGGGCGGCTCGCACAACAATGGAGGGCTAATTAGCCAACTAAAGCGCCGCCGTCCTGAAAGGGAGAAGATCAGCTGTTTTTAACATCTCATCCACTTCTCACAGAGGGACGTGCGGAGCTGTGGGAAAGCCAGGGTTTTTTTTTTTTCCTCCCCGCTGAAAATGAACCTTATAAAAGTGATCAAACAGGTTGAAGGGCAGAGGCGAGGGGCACTCCCACAGGACGACGCAGTGGACACGGTCCAATCTAAAGGACCCGGGGGGTGGGGGGGGGGGGGGGGGTCAGCCATCGTTAAGGCCGCCTTTTAAAAACAGCCACCCCCTTCCTTTCCCTCTCTCTTAGTTTCTCCCATAGGAAGCACTGGACCCCCAAAAGGCTGCAGAGTACTTGATCTTTGAACAGGAAGAGGCAAGAAAGCATGCTAAGTGTGAGTGAGTGCTAGATTGTGAATATGTATGTATATGTGTGTGTGGGTGTGTGAATGTATATCTGATCGAAAGCTGGATGGTCAGTTGGGAGTCAGTCACCATGGATATGTGTATGCGTGTGTGTGTGACTACTGTCTGGAGGTATGGCGGTGGTGAGGTAGGTGGGTGGGTGGGTGGTGCTGGTGGTGGTGGGGGGGGGGGGTGGTTTGTTATCTTTCTTTCACACAAAGGACAGAGAACCGGCTGGGCTGAAAAGCCCTTTTTCGCACCTCTTTTTGTGAGGAGAAGCAAAACAAAATGAAAGACCGAGGCTTCGCCCTCCCCCGCCGCCTATATCACAGCACTACAAGACCGCACATGCAAGGCACTGATGAGAAATTAAATCATGTGTGTGATTGAGTGTGTGAGGCAGTGTTTGCTCTTCTGATAAGAACAAGGCGAACAGCCGCTCTGTTTCAACCCTACCTGGCTTCCCAGATCAATTCGGCACTGGACTAACTGGAAAGCCTAATGCATTACAAAAACCGTATATCTCGCCCAGCGCGAAACGTGCGCGCAAAGGCACGTACGCTGCCAGTATATGCGTTTGATGTATGCACGGCATTCCAGTGAGTTGAAAGGTGTGGGTGTATGCAGGGTCTGGGTTTTATTAAGCACCTATGTCCTGCTTGTCGGCTGTCCTCTCTTGCTGTCGCCTCTCAAGCCCAGCGAGTTCGCTCAGGAGCTCCATGCCCCGATGAGGGGGATCGCCGCAGGAAGGCACTGCTGCGGGCGCCGCCATCTGAGCGTCGCGTGTGGCACAGAGGGCGGCGGCAATCAAGAGCTCCAGGCTCCAGATGCAGGAGCCAGGATACCGGTTACCCAGAGAAGGGGGCTCCGGGCTGGGAGAGGAGGGTGACGAAGCCTGTCTGGCCTCCAGACGTTCTCCGGAGTCGGAGGGTGGTACTGGGTTTTCCTCAGCAGGCCTCTCTGAGTCCTGCTCTGCGGAGTCCATAGACTGGTGGAGCACCTGGGCAGCAGTGGGATCCTGGGGCGGGTCTGTGGTCCCGTCCTCCCGCATTTCCATGTCGTTGGATGGGGCCTCGACCTCCATAATGACCTGGTCATGAGGGAAGGTACTAGCTGTGTCTGCTTGTGGCTCTCCCATCGCAGGGTCAGAAATCAAGCAGAGGGAGTTGGAGAGGTGTTGGCATAAGGGCGGAGGGGGAGAGGCCAGGGTACAGGCTACACCTTTCTGAGAGACATCCACCTCTTCTTCTACCTCTCTCGCCCTGATTCCGTCTTGGACATCCTCCACTCGGGCCTCCGCCTGGGCAGTCCTAGCAGGAGACTCAGCTTCCTGGCACACGGGCTCCACCCCCATCACGGGCTCCACCCCCATTGTAGAATGTGGGTGGGGCCGAGGCGCAGGTTCAGCAGGTTCAGCAGGCTCCGCCTGCTCCGCCTCCAAGTTGGCATGCTCAGCTAGCTGGACTTCTTGAGGAGAGGGGCCGGCCTTGTAACCGATGGCAATGGCAGGATAAGTGTACCCTGGTGGGAGATCTAAAAAAAAAAAAGAGAGAAGGATTAAAGTGGAAATTCATTTAGTTGGTTATTTTTTTTTTCCCCAAAAAACCTTCTGCTCGCCTATAAGCCCTGCACATTATGAACTCAAACGCTGAACAGCTCGCGGACGAATATCCCACCTGCTCACAGCGTTCACCCACAGTGCTTTATCTTTCATTTGCCACAGACATGGCAGTGTGACCTTGCCAGTTAAAAGGGCACTGCACTTTGCCGCCGAGGTTCAGAGCAGCGTGATGTATATGATGCATACCTCACCTCTAGTGACAGTGTATACCATTCAGAGACTGTGTCACATTTATCTATTACCATTCACACACATAATAGAGCCTGCGCCATAAAGACTATGGGCAGGCATGAGCGAAATTTCCATGAATACTGAATTATGTTCGAGGGGTTATGGATGCATTATGTGCACTGTTTGTGTGTGAGAGATTGCACGCAGGAGTGTTTGCGTATAATTTAGTCTCTGGGTGAGCATGTGTATTCATCTCATTTGGGGTTAGAGTGAAAATGATTGTGTGAGTAGCAGCGCATGAATGTGTGTGTGAGTGTTTATGCATGGCACGTGCAGCCGTGTGTGAGTGTGTGTGTGATCTGCAGCATAGCATGGTATATTGATGACAGCATGGTGTCTGGATGTGATTGCAGAGCCAGCCCTGTCACCCCAGAGCTAGGTTATTGATGGTATCCATCCGCCCTCCCTGACAAAGCAGCCAGATGAATTTGTATCCTTCCGCCGGCCAGGGCTCAAGGACCCCTGAAGGATAAGAGAGCCCCGTCTCCAATCTCTCTGGCCGCCCTCCCTTTCTCCTGTCTGTCTGGCTTTCACAGAAACCCCTAGCTGATGCTTTTCTCAGACACACACATACTACTCCCACACTCCAAAAATATGCAAAAGTACACATCTCATTAAGGCGTGCTCATAAACACATACACTAGCAGATACACTCACACAATTACAAGAACAAAGAAGGCACGGAAATTCAGCCTTTTCCATACAAACTGACTGACTGTCATCAGTATCCAAAGGGCAGTGTGTGCTTCTTCAAAGGCTGTCTGGCTCATCAGAAACTGACTGGGCGCCCCTGCAGCCTGACTGTCTGGGAGACTCACAGGTAGGCTGAAGACTCCCACTAATTCCCCCCCCCCCCCCCTCTGTCTTCCACGTTCCCTCTCTCTGGGGGTACTGTGTAGCCAGGCACGGTGGCAGGGCCATGCCTAACCTTGAGAATAGTAATGCTGCGTTCTCCTCCTCACTTCTCCGTGCTGTTTCCCTCCCTCAGAAGTATGAAGAATGTGAGAGAATCGTGTCTCCTTTTGCCCCTCCCCCTCCCCAACAGCAGGGAGCAGCGATCGTGGCTCCGACTAAACCCGCTTGAATACAGTTCTTCCATTTCGCCAAAGCAGACCTGCGCTAAAGTGAATCTACGCTGGGCAGCAGAGTCTTCACAGGTCCGACACTCGACAGTTAACAGAACCACAGCGGAGGTCCATTCGCTCACCGGGCTCCAGGGACTGTGGGTAGTCCTGAGGCGGCTGGCCCTCCCCTCTCTTGTCCTGGGACTCGGCCGCCTTGGGGAGGTGGTGTGGGGTGGGGCGAGGGCTGAGGGCGGGGGAGCGCGGGGCCGCCACGGCCGGCCTGGGCTCCGGGCATGGGGTGCACGGGGTGCTCTTGGGGTGGTGCCGCGGGGCAGGAGAGTGGCAGCAGGGTGAGAGTCGGGAGGCACAGCCCCCCGGCGAGGCGGAGGCGCGAGGGGTCTTGCTGGAGGAGGGGCAGGAGAAGGGCTTCGTCGGCTTCGGGGGAGGAGCCTCGTCTAGATCGATGGGCGTGTCTTCTGGTTTCCTCTGCGGAGGAGCAAAAAAAGGAAAACAAAGAGACAAGATCAGGTGAGCAACATGCGTAACAATTCCACCATATAGCAGTTCATTCCACATCACTGCAAAACCTTCATGACACTCTGCATCAGTTTAACAGCTGTCTTTCTTCATCATGGCACGAGGCAATGCTCATCATAAGCCTCCTCATATGGAGACAGAGGACGACCATCATTCCCAGAACTCAGCTGATCTGTGGAGCATCAACGTTCTGCAGTGGTTCTCAGCCATGTGTAATGAACCCCAAGAAAATCTCACATACCTGTTCTCCTCAGTATTATATAAATAGTCAAGTTCTTACAAAAGCACAATATGTCTCATGCAAGAATCACTCATTCAAACCGACCTTAAGTTGTTCAGTTTCATAACATTAAACTTTCTCACATGTAGAATTTTCTCTTTATCAAACTTTATAAGTGTATAAGTATCGTAATGTGCAAGTCATGCATAGTTGTTTCCCAAAGAAAATCTATTTCATAATTATTTCATTCAGTATCTATTTCATCAGATTGATGACATGTTAGTTTGAACATAGACCCTGATGTCTAATGATGCAGCAGAAATCAAAGCATGAACATTTGTTCTCTTTTAACCCTTAGATAAGAGCTCAGAATAACAGGGCAGGCTGCTTAGCTACACAGCATTTCTGGGCTGTGAAAATACACTAATATGCTAATTCACAGTTTCAAAAGAATATTCAGTGTTCAACAAATACAACTCTTTACCTAGGTCATATACAATCATTTAGAGAGCTCCCAAGTGTTTGCTGAATTTGACATAGTACAGAAATACACATGGACGTTATGTCAAAAGTATATGAAGTTTAACATAAAAAACATGTTCTTCCACCAGGTTCACTGAATGTCCTGAATGCAGGCTTATTGACTTGCTGCTAAAGTACGCATTTGTGAGTAGGAACATAAACCATGAGTTCTTTTGTCCTTTAATAGCAGAGCTTTTAAACTGCAGCAACAGCAGGGCTTTCATAGCACTGAGAACGCTACTGTGTTCAGGGACACTGGGTGGCCTTTCAGAAAGACTACGGCCATACAGAGACAACTGGGCCTTAGTATTGTAAGACCTTAAGAGAAATCAGTGCTGAATGAGAGTGTGTGCTTTAATGCCTGTGTGTGTGTGTGTATGTGTGTGTGTGTGTGTGTGTGTGTGTGTGTGTGTGTGGTGTGTGTGTGCATGGCATGCTGTGCATATTGTACCCATGCATGGTGTGTATGTTACCTGAGAGTGTGTGTGTCTGTGTGCTAACTCCATCGCCTGCGCTGCTCTGTGCTGCTGGTGGTGCTGATGCTGCTGTAGCACATAGAGTTCCTGTTGCCGTAGAAACTGGCGGGAGTAGACGGAAGGATGCTGCATGTGTGAGGTAGGCCCTCGAGCGCCATACACGGGGGGCCATAGTCCCTGCTGCTCCATCACATCTACAGTTAGAGAGAAAGAAAGAGACAGAGAGAAAGAGATAGAGCAGGAGAGCAGAGGAGAGAGGAACGAATGTGGGAGAAAAGATGAGCAAAGTTTTTTACTATTAAGATTATGGGTAAGGGGTGGGAATCTATCTATCTCATCCTCTCTGCCCCTCCCTTATCTGCTCACTGACTCATTCACTTCTCTCATTTGTGAGAGAATGACATCACGTGTGAAGTACTAGATGTTCATATTCAGCTCATCCACAATCTTCATTCCTGTGTTGGAGATCAGAAGGCTGAATATTTGCCCCAAAGGCAGATCACGCATGTTAAACCCTCCCATTCCACATTAGCAGTTACTTATCCTCTCAGCTAGTTGTGGCTTACCTCTATGGATTAACTCAGTGCGATGGTCACCAGTAAGCCCACCAGACACAGTTGCCTGTTCCCTACTATCACACAGAATAATGCCAGTCAAAGCAATTCAGCACTGCTGCCTCAAACTGTCACATGAATGTGGCTCTTTGCATGAGCCCGTCCTGACAGCCTGCTGGAGGGGAAGAGTAGGGCTGGGTCCCAAATGGCACACTCATTCACTTGAGCTCGGATGGTCTTAAAATATGAGTCTTCGGGGGTGAGATGAAGGGTAGCGCACTTCAAAGAAGGTACAGATATCTGAAGGCACAAAGGCACCGAAAAATGTTGGGACCCATGCCACACATGCTGGTTACACTTTAAAAATATATGGCTGGAAATTCACGCCGCGCTGATTGTTAAGTAAGGACACCATCTGAGTGTCTTCTGAAGGGAGAGGTTATCTGAGGAATGAGTTTATCTCGTTATATTCTGCACTCTAAGACAGATGCCTTTGAGAGTGGGAGGGAGAGAAAGGAGAGGGGAAGGCGTGGGGAGATGCACAACAGCTGTATACTTTGTCTCAGCCTTGCGCTTCAGCCCACAGAAATCTCAACACAATAGGCTTCTTTTATGGCCTCTCACATGCTACACATCCCCCTCTCCACCCTACCCTCTCCACCCATTCCCTTCTTCTCCGGCGTATGGCGAGGCCCTTTGTTTGGGCGGGATTACTGGGACGGGGGGTAATGTTTCCCTGGGGAAGGGTCCGGTGGGCGCACTTCCCCTGTGGGTGGCGGCTCCCGCTCGGCGCGGAAGGGGAGAGGCGCGGCGAGGAGCAGAGAGCTAATTAAATTTCACAGGCTGAGCCGGGAGGAGGGAGCCGGCCCTGGTCTCGGCGGCGGGGGCCGCCCCGCTCAGCACGCGGCTCCGGCTGCAGGAACCCGGCGGCTCCACGCGGCCACGACACGCGGCAGCCACCGGCGAATCAAAGCGCGGCGGACGGGTTCCGCCAGCCGCGAGCGGACGGCGATCAAATGAGGCGGCGGCGAGGAGTCCTTTGCAGCGCTGCGGCGGTGTACTGCACGACGGCACGCCGAGCAAATCACAGCATAACAAAGAAGAAAACAAAGCGAACCCAGCACCGGGCTCTCCAGCCACGCAGCACTGTAAAGAGCCACGCGGAAAAAAAAACAGCACAATAGCAGCACTTCCTCTTCCTCCGGGCCCCCCCCCCACGCCCCCCACGCCCTAACATTCATACAATGGAGTCCTGCATGAAGCAGAACAGGATCTGTCTGCACGACGTACGCTTACTGTATGCGAATCCTGAGGCGCAGACGTTCGCGCAGCAACGTGCGAACAATTATACATGCATTTGCACTACGCGTCTGCGACACGCGCTCAAACACACTCCCGCATGCAATTTAGGCGAGCTGTCTCTCATGCTCTCCGCCATTCTCTCCCCAGCACACCGGCTACCTGCTTGAAATGATAATATGTTTAAACGGCTTTCATAATTCCACTTCATGAATTCAGAGTGAGCATTAGAACTGCTTGGGAGACCGTTCCCATTAACCTGATAATAAAATGTGCTGCAGCTGCCAGCATGGCTTAGCAAAGCATTTTACAATGATTACAGAACGATAAGGACACACACACACACACACACACACCAAATTGGCAACGCACATCCTGGGGAGGACGGAGAGAGGACTACAGAGAGCCAAACCCAAACGGCGTACTGCCATAGAGCAACGGAAAAATTTGCCCTCGCGTTTTTATTAAAATACTCGATTCACACAACCACGATTCTGGAACTAACGAAAATGGTGGGGATTACTGGCAGCGTACCGAGGTGATGGGTGGCAGGGTGGGCAGCTGGCTCAGTAGGCAGGACCACCAGGGCAGCGGAGGGGTCCTGGGGCAGAGGCAGGACCGGCTGCAGGGTGCTGGGCATGGCTGCAGAGAAGCCCGGTGGCAGACTCTGGTGCAGGGCTGCGTGGCTCAGACCTGGAGAGCAAAGGGGCCACACAACCAGTGCAAAGAGCTCAACACCAATAGTTATGTGAAAATGTTTTTAAATAATAGCACAGAGATCAAAGAGACTCCAGACAGACAGCCGTGCCATTCACAGCCATGTAATCTGCTGTGAAGAGGCACTACAAAGGCCAGAAATGAGAGAAAACAAGTCATACCATACGAATGTCCCATCCAGAGGGAGGGACTTCCTGTCCGAGGCATCCAGTGTGGATGAGCTGGGTGAGTATGGGCAGAAGGGTCCGCTCCTAACTGGCTCCCACCTGGCACGATGAGGTGAGAGGTCAGGTCCCCATGGCAACTGCTGGAGGGGTGGATCCTGGCAAACTCCACTCGGTCCTTGTTCTCCCTTAAGTACAATGAAATGTGAGTTTAAGGAACAAAAACATAAGTTTAAGTCTCGTGATGACAGTAGCTAAAACACTCAGACACGTATGCTGAACCCAAATGAATATGTTCCATATTTTCCATGGACATTAAGAATTTGAGGAGAACCTGAGGAGAAGTTCTCTTTCTCTGTCCAGTGGAGGCAGAGCCAGCTGCCCCTCACACATCCTCTTCCGTTCCTCTTCCACTTCCCGCTCCAGGGGGTATATGGCGCGGCCAACCCCTGCCAAAAAGCAACAGTTCAGCCCGGCACACTGGTGCAACCCGGCACCAACAACACTGAAAGGAAATGCTCTCATCATCGCAGTGAAGGATATAAACTTCAAAGCAATATTAGGAATATATGTGGCATGACGGAAACGGAGTTTTGCATACTGCACTCGACCCGAGTACAGTAACAGAATTTGGCAATGCAACAGACTGGCACAAAAACGACTGAAACACCCAATCTGGCATGTAACACTTTTGAAATGTCAGCACCAATTTGCACATAGCTGATTACGTGATTTAGCAACCAAAAATGACTAATTGGAGAGCGTTCCAGTAATCACACATTCAGCTATTCGCATGCATAGTTTCCAAAAGTTCACAACCGTCCCTGCTAAACTGGAAAACGATGCTTGCCTCGTTAGCGCAAGCGGACACGTGCGTGTGCAAAGGCGCACCACGTGCGCGCGAGCTCCTGCTGGTGGCTTACCCTTCACGCTGGGCAGCACTCTGCCGTGGCGGCTGTGGGTGGCATGTCCGTCTGGTGGGCAGCACACGGGCTCTCTCTGCCTGGCGACGGCCACGGCGATGCCCACGGGGGGCTGCCGCACCTCCCCCTCCCCCTGCACCTCGCTCGAATCGCGGCCCGCTCGCTCCGAACGCTCGTTCTCCCCCGCGGACGAGGCCTTCCTGGAAGGCAACACTTGCTTCCCCCCCTGTTGGGCGCAGATCGCGCCTCCTCCGCTCCTCTCTCTGCTCGCTGCCCCCTGCTTTACGCTGCCCAGGCCTCCGAACGGGCTCTTCTGTGTGAGCAGGAGTGGCTGCTGGCTGCTGTACTTCATCAGATTTTTCATGGCACTATTCTCTGGCCCCTGAGGGCCCGACGGGGGTTCTTGGTGAGCGGTGAGAGGCGGGTGAGAGCCCAGCTCCGCAGGTGTAGCTGGGGCGCCGGCGCCAAAAGGGTCATACGCTTTGCGCCGGTCCTCATTGAGGCGAGACAGGTGCCCTCGTGCCTCCCAGGAAGGCCCAGTGGCAGCCTGAGGTCCACTGTGCCCCTGTACCCCAAACTCCTCTGGCTTTCTCTTGACATGAGAGCCGATGCCCAGACTCAGCTCTGGCCCCTGACCCTCGGTCCCACGCCTGTTGCTGTGCTGTTGGTGGTGTATCCTAGCAACCCTCTGACTTTCCCGCTGGAGTACACACCCGCCGTCCCCGGTGGCCTTGCTTTCGGACGGAACCCTGTGAGGAGGAACCGAGTGGGAACAGTCCCGGAAAGGTGGGGTGCTGGCGTAAGGGCTGCCCTTAGACTGGCAGCCACCTTTGGCTCCCTGGGGCAACGAGGGTCGACAGACGTCGGTCTCTGAAGCGTTCTCGGAAGCCTCCAGGCTGCAGGTGCGGGCTGGTTGAGTGGAATGGGGCTGGTGATTATGACTGAGCTCTGCCTGCTGTGGCAGATGGGGGATTGGGCCCAGGGGCCAGTCTGGACCCTTGTCTGCTTTTCCATATACATGGTGCATGGTCTTTCTTTGGCAGGTACTATGAGGAGGAAGGGGAGGAGCTGGAGGAGGAGCTAACCTGCCTCCATTACTACTCTTCTCCAACATTTTGGCCTTGCCTACTCCTTCTCCGCTTCCCTCTCCAACCATCCCTCCCCTCACCTCCCGACAGTGGGGGTTACCTAGCTGGAAGGGCCCACTTATCTTGTCTGCCAGAGGCCCCACTGAGGGCACAAAGGTGGGCCCTGTCACTTTGGAGTCCCTGCCCACCCCGGGAGTTAAGCCCTTCTCCTGCGTAGAGGACATGGCGAGTGGGGGAGGGGGAGGAGGGCAGTACAGGTCGGGATGGGGGTGCTGTGGGTGGTGATGGTGGGGGTGGGTGGGGTGCAGCCATGATCCTCCCACGGCTGAGCCCAGACCAAGGGGAGGGGGCATGGAGTAGGCCACCGGATGGGCGTGGCTCAGCATGGCACTGTGGCGTAGGCAGTCTGATGGAGGCTCGCTAATCCGCATCTCACCACTCACTCCCTCTTTACAACAGAGATTACTTCCACTCCGCTGCCGACCAGTCCCTAAGCTCGAGGCCCCTGGCCCCACACAACTGGGGAGGGAGCTCCTTGCCGACGTCCCAGGGTCAGAGCCAATATGAGTCGTCTTTGTGTTAAGCAGGCAGGCGCTGAGGTGTTTGGGGTCATCTTTATTTCGGTGGTCCTCCTCTGGCCCTAAATGTTGGAGCTGAGGATTGTGGTGCAGGTGGAGGTGTTGGTGATGGTGTGGGCCTGGTGAGGGTGAGCCATGGGGCTGCCGTTCCTTCACCTCCTGTTTGCTTTTCTCCTTCTCTTTTCCTCCAGATGCAACACCCCGCTCTGCTAAGTCCTGCTCTTTAGAGCTTTTCTGGGAGGCCATGCCTCCTCCATGGTCCCGCTCCCGGCTACAAGAACCTAGAGGATGGCTAGGGGCGGTCCGAGTCAGTGGCGGAAGGCTGTGATTGGCTGACAGGAGGTGGGGTTGAGATGAGAGGCTTCTGATATAGAAATCTGAGGAGATCGATAGGAAGAGAACAGAAGAGAGACAAAGTATGAGAAAGCAGGTAATCCTCAGTTACAATACTAAAGAAAGAGCTAAAGAATGTTTGTAGTAGTGTTAATTGCAGAATGACAGATGGAGGGGAACCTCACACACCTTTTGAAGTGTCATAAAAGCGGTGCTGTCCGTAGAGAACACTGCCGTTTCCATGGTGATCTAGGGGGCTCATGGGTAGAAAGGTGGGGGCCAGACTCCCAGAAAAGCGGGAATACCCTGGGGCTACCGAGCGAGAGAGAGAGAGAGAGAGAGCAAAGGAAGGAGAGGGAGAATTGTCAAGAGAGACAAGCTAAACATAAGAGTGACAGTCTTGGCCTTTTGCTGTGCTGTGGCCATGGTAGAATGAAGGTCCTTAAAGCCCTAGAGCAGGACAGAACCTTTCCCACCACTCTGATAGGAACATGCAAATTCTGCTCACCACTCGGCAATCATAAAGAAGGTATAAACCATACATGGGTTTGAGAATTTAGCTATTAATGCTGTTGGAGTGCGTTATGTTTGTGAAATCTTGATGTACAGTGCCATGATTGTTAAGTGCCATGTAGTCTCATCCCCTGCCGTCATGACCTGTGAGCAGGGAGGAGAGGTAAGCCCTTCCAAAGCCTGCGAGATGAGAGAGGGATTTGTTAATGATGAGCTAATGTCAGATGTTGCTGTAATTTGTCTCAACAGCTGATCAAGTTTTCCAGAGTGAGAACGTTCAAAATGCAAATCTGTGTGCTGTTAAGCTATGTTTTGTATTTAGGACTTAAACCTAAAACCTTAAACCCTTTAACCATTAAAATCGTCAGTTGCTTCTGACGCCGCCCATCCCCCCAGCTTTTAGTGGTTTGTTATGGCTTATCTGTTTTGCATTCAGAACATTGAACACCCCCAACCCCCACACTCATACACATACAGAAAAGCACAAAGAAACACCCGTGTCCTTAGTGTCCAAAATGCAGTTCTGAGGAACTTCAGAGGGAGGAAAACGGCTGCGTTGCTG